>PUFA01000050.1:5625000-6250000 GCA_003508835.1 Eonycteris spelaea | reverse complement strand
TTTGTGCAGGAGGGAAAAAGGCCACTCTGGGTTTTACCCTCCTCTTTCCAAATTTCCTTGCCCCAAGGTCTGTGGATGGTTGAGTAGGAACATAGCCTTGTTAGCCCCTCTTGGGAAAGCCTCAAACTGACAAGCTAGAACTGGCCTTAATGTGAAAAGCATCACTTTAAATTTTATTTCCTTGCGTTGATTAATCAAAAGCTATGAAATAATTTATATGATTAGTACGTGTACATCTGAGTATCAGGAATTTGGCCAAAAGGAGCTGACTCTGCCCCTATCTCATAAAATCAACTGAATATTAAGGATTGTTTTCTAAGCCTCCTACTACCCTCATCAGCACCCCCTCTCTTCAAGGGAACAAAAAAGAACTGTTAAATGTCATAGGGCTTTTGTTTGGGTTGGGAGGTGGGGGAGTTGGCTAGAGGTAGCAGTCGTTTACCCCCCTACATGGAAGGATTTCTGTGTTTTAACCACTGGAGTGAGCACTGGATGCGCCATAGGATATGGGATGAGGAAGGAAGAACTTGATTTCTACTTCGGTGGAAGCTCTATGGGTAAATGCCGTTAATCATTCATGTGCGCCCTGGCAAACTGGTCCCCTTTCTCGGGATAGGGGCAGGGGAATGTTTCTACCATTTGGGGGCAACACAGATCTCATTCTATATCTTAGCAAAGGCATCATGAAACGAGACTCTGTACATATTATGAACAATTTTTGACCTACAAATTAGCTTACCTACTTATTTATGGCAAGCAAGTGAGAAGTTTATAACCCAGAAATCTAAGTCAATTGCCAAGAGATCAAACAGGCACGATGTTCTTATTAGAGCTATCAAAACCAAGAAAACCGACCTGCTACAACAAACAGAAATAAATATGTGCAGGGGAAAAAGGTTTGCTTCTCAAATATTATGGCAAAGAAGCAAGAATTCCTGGCTGCAGACAGTTTCCTGTTCTGGAATGCTGATGATGTGAGACCAATTAGAGACAGGCTCAATGGCTTTGTCTGTGTCCTTCCAGATCCTAGCTGTGCAAATGGAGGTCACAGGAAACTGCTAAAGGCCCCTGCCCCAAGCTGAGGTCACTGCAATACTTCTGCTCTCGATGTTGATGCTGAGTCCTTCTCCTGCTGCATTTTTTTTTTTGGCTCAGGCAATGACCTCAGATATTTCACTAGGATTCAAATTCAGGTTTGAGTTTGGCTGGATCTCTGACAAGTGAAAAGACAGGCCCGCAGAGCAGAGCTTCGGCTGATTTCTACACGGCGGAGCCCACAAGGAATAGGATAGGGTGAAGAAATAAGTGCACATTATTAGACATGAGAGTGTGGTTTGGTGTATAGCTACTATGTAAGGCGCCCCATAGGACCACTAGCTATTATTGGTTTTTCCAAGAAACCAAGACGATTATTTAAATCGCTTAGCTAAGGGAGGTAGTTATTGGGGCCTGGTATTTGAATGTTTTGGGTTGATGTTTTCTTCTGTTACTGTGTAAGTAAATGAATATAAGCAAACAACTTAAAATGTGCTTAAGTAGGAAATCAGCCAATATCACGTATGGTGGCGCACGCCTGCATGTGTGCGTATGTGCTATATATGAACTTACATACGTATGCATGCTGTTTGGAAGAATACACAGAACGTGTTACTAAATATTCTAAGGTAAAATGAATTCAATATGATTTAAACAAACAACATGATCTAACAGATTCATTCTATTGGAGGGAATAAAGAAAGGTTAACACCCAATTTCAGTAAGAAACTGATTATGGTAGGTGTTGATGGCTGAGGACAGTCCAAGTTTCACAGCCGCCCTGGAGCACCCACCACCTCCAGCCAAGCCTTGTGCCAGGATGACCAGAAATGCACGCTATCCATACTCTCCAGATGCCCGTCTATTCGGGAGAAGCAGGGCAGACAGGGATATGCTGGATTCCAGAACTATCATGGCTCCTTGTAGAGCAAGAAATGGACTACAGTTAGGCTTTATCTCATTTAGGATTGTTTATGGTATTCTTTTTTCTGTTTTTCTTTTTTCTTTTTGGCTGAGGATAGGGAGGTGGGGGCTAAAAAGGTATCCATATGGTTTAACTGGAATTGTATGAGACTGGAAGAGATCCAGCTCCTTTGGCCAAATGTCTGGCAGATTAAGGCGTGTAAGTGCTAGCTTGTAAAGCAATTCCAGTGGTTCTGAATGGTACATGCAACTACAGTAAGATCAAAATCAGACACTTAAATTGGGCAGCATCTGTATGGCCCTTTGCCCCTGTTTTTACATAAATTATCCTTAGAATAGCTCTCCGAGCTAGGTACTATTTGTTTTTGCGATTTTTAATAAGTCAATCAGTAAGCAGATAAAATGAAATGAAATAATAATAAAATAACTGGTGGCCTATCTGGCCCCAGAGCTGGTAGTGAGTAATCAACTTTGGACTTGATTTCAGTCTTCTGACTTGCAATCTGGCCCTTTTCTCTGGTTACTAGCCACATGCTACTTTAAGTTATTCAAAACATCCCCCAAATACCTGCTAAGACTCAAATCTGGGAAGAACAATTGGTATGTCCTGCAATGATCTTTTTATTTACTTCTTAATCCCCAGAGTTAATTAAGGAAGGCTTTTCCCCTGATTGCACCCCACAAAGCATTTGGCTTTCACAGGTCTTGCACTTTTAGTTTGTAAACCAGGCTCAGCTAATACCTTTGACAAAAGCTTTACTTAAAATCTTGGCTTTGAAATAGAATGTAAACAAGGGTTAATTAATTCATTTGTTAATTTTGCTACCCTACTGGGGACAGTAACTCCCTGTTAGCTTTTGTGCAAATAATTAATAAATGCTTCTTGCTGATTTGTGGATGGTGACAGAACTCAATAATAGTCTATGTAGCTGTATAAACCATAATAGGTGTGACCTGAGTTGAAACAGTTTTGGGGGATAGGGAAAAACTGATATTTCTGACACTTCTCGGTTTTGTTTTGTTTTTTTTTGTAATAGTTCACCTGGCAGGTAATATAATTCTTAACTAACAAATGTCCATCTCTTTTTGGAATTATTTTAGGAAAATCTTATTTGAGAAAGTAAAGGGAACTGCAGGAGGATTTAAACATTTTCTGCAGTTTCTAGAAAAAGCTCGAATATATTATAATTGTAGCCATAGAAAACCACAAATAAGAGCAATGGCTTTCTGTAAGAATTTCTAAGGTAGATCAAAACACCTAAGAGCCCAAGAGATGTTTAGAAATGTCTTTTTATATTCAAAACAAAGAAAGTGAATATGAGACTATTATTAGGCTAATGCAGATTAAAAAACAATGATCTTGAATATCTTGACTTATATATGGATTCCATTGATCACTAGTCTACCTTTTTTTATGTAAAACTGAAAAATGTAACTGCCAAATTTTTTAAGTGAGCTCTTTAAAAGAAAATAATTTATAAGAATGGTAGGTATCTATGATTCTGAATAGAATTTACTTTTATTTAACATATTACATTTCAGTTCCTCAAAGTACTAAGATGATGGAGAAAGACACAAAATAAAAAACTTTTTCAAGCACGGGTACATTAGAAAAATGCAAACAAGCTCAGAAGGTAAACCAAATCTAATTGTATGGGCAGCATGATTAGTTGTTTAGGAATAAGTTAGCGTTGTAAATTTAGAAGGAGAAAGGCATTTAAATAAAAGGCATTTGTCATAACTTGAGACTTTTCCCTATTTGTCTCCTCTCACCAATACGATTCTCTTAACGAGACGGTATTACATAATTTTCTAATACTCAATGTGTTCTAAGCCAGTGGCTCTCTAAGTGTGGTCCCTGGACTAGCCAAACCAGCATCACCAGGGAATTTTTTAGAAATGTAAATTATTGGGTCCCAATCCAGACTTGCTGAATCATAAACTCTAGGGTGGGGCCCAGCAATCTGTGTTTTAACTAGCCCTCCAGAGAATTTTGTGAACATAAAAGTTTGAAAATCATTTTTCTAGGCCAATCGTTTATTTCCAAAGACAGCAGGGCTAATATTAGACAGAGCCGTTCTAAATATTTAAAACAAAAATCTGGACTTTGCAAAATGAAATTAGGAAGGGATATTAACTAATGTTTTCATGTAGGGCTTTACATTTCATATCTATTATTTTCTCAAAGCTAATAGGTAAATCTCATTTAATTACAAGTAACATGTAGTGGTTCACATATTTATTGGTCATTTGCATGATTTTTCAATAAATTAGTTTATGTCCCTGCCTGTTTTATATTGACTTTTACTTACTGACTTTTAAAGACTTTTTGTATTCAGGAAATTATACTTTGTCACATGTGTTGAAAATATTTCTCCAAGTTTACTGTTTACATTTGTCTTTACCTATAGAATTTTAGGCATTTAACATTTTTTATGTTTTTAAAAGCATTTTGCTTCCATGGCTTCTGGATTTGTGTCTAACTTAGACCTTCCCCACTTTCAGATCATAAAAATATTCATCCATCTTTTTTTCTAGTATTTTATGGGTTTACTTTTTTTTAATTAAAATATTTGATCCATCTGGAATTTATGTACCGAGCATGGTAAAATCTGTGCATTACTTTTTCCAGCATTACTTTTCTTTCTACAAATGGCTGTCTAGTTCCCAGTTCCTTTTATGGAATGATCCATATTTTGTTTTACTAATTTTGCTGTGCCACCTTTGTCAAGTGCTAAATGCCCATATTTCTTGAATATGTTTCTATACTTTCTGAAATTGTGTTCTGTTGATCTGTCTGTTCCTATGCCAGCACTATACTGTGTGCTTTATAGTACATTTTTATATCTGGTAAAAAGTTTCCTTTCATGTAAACAACTTCAGAGGTCAAATTCTACATTGAATATAATAGGAAAGTTTATCACTACCCATCTTTATGCTAAATGAAAAAAGTTTAGAACGTATATAATCAATCAGCTAATTAAAATTTTATATTATAACTTTATTTGTAAGGTTTATTTAAAATGAGATGTACTATATAAACATCTCATATGGACAAGGACTTAATCCTGGCTTTAGATATTTGACTTTTCGAGCATCTTAGTTTCTTTTCATCTTTACATAGTGCTCAAGGTACTGTACAAACTTGGTAGGTTAAACTAATAGTCTGTTTATATGTTTATAAAATTAGGAAACATGGTTCAATTGTTCAATAATGTACAAACATTTAGTATTTAAAGTTACCCTACTTTGCATGAACTAAGCATTTATTACCTTGGAAAAATATTGCAATAATGCTTAAAATCTGGTATATATGAACGATGAATGGGAGAAGACAACGTGAATGACAATGCACGTTTTAGCAGCCCCTTTCATTTAGTGAGAACGTCCTTTGGAACTTTTGCTTCCACTCTGCGTATTAGCAACAGTTGGATGGAATTGATAATCACAGTAATAAAAATAGTTATGCTATGTACACAAGCCATACACAGACATGTAAGACACGTGGAAGTCACTGAAAATTTTCTTTCTTTCAGCATTATGTATAGTTATAAGATAGGAATAGAGTGGAAAAAGCTGGATGGTAGTATATCACCAAAGGAAACTCAGAGGCATCAACACATCTGGTTAGCAATGTGTGGTGCTAACTAATAACTAAGCCTTTTCTCTCTCATTGTCTCTGGGTGGTGACCTAGGCAAGAGCTCTGCACCCCTCAGTGAGAAAAACTGAGGCAAGAAACTTTCAGGTGGAACGAAGCATGGAGAAGAAGGGTTAAGCACTGTTCTTAATTACTTTCTAAGTATTAAGGTTACTCTGATTAGGTCTCTCTCTTTTAAATAGTTTACCTTAAGTATGCTCTCAGAGAAGCCAGAGGAAAAGTCATCTTTCTTCTTGCTGCTTCGACATTCACGTGACTCCTGTCCCTAAATCCCTGGGCTAGTTCCTCTTTCAGGCATTGCATGAAAACCACCCCTCTTCAGGTTACCTCAGGCCTCACTTCCCCCACCAATCCACCCTCCCCTGCTCTTCCACTCATCTTCTCCACTACTGCCAATGGAATCTTGCTTGCCTCTTTTCATGTTCAATTCTGAACTTTTCTTCATCATTGATGTAAGCTGCTTTCTGGCTAAGCCTTTTAATTTAAATTTTCTTTCTCTTTGGCACCCCGGATTCTTTTTCTAGGAAAAAGGTGTTAATGCCCCTCTTAGAGAAAGGCTTTAAGGATCCTTCGACCTCCCAATTCTCAAGGCCAAACTAGATCTCTCAGTATAAGTTAAATCAGTTCAAGTTAGTAGCTTCCAAGCTTTCCAGTGCAGTCTTGGGAACCATCACCCACCAAGAGAAGTAGTTGAGCTTGTTAAGGGTAGGTTGTGAGTCTTTTGCCCTTTTAAGATGGTTTGTGGGTTCCTGGAATTTCAGGCTAGTGCTCTGACAAAACGGTATGGCAGAAAGGGTATTGCACTGGGATGTGACAGCCCAAATCTTCCACTAGCTATGGCTGTGGTTAGGTGGGGATGCTGGCCTTGATGGGAGGGTAGGAGGGTTAAGGGGTGGAGGCAGGGTCGGGAGGCGTGGGTGTTGCAGGGGATGACAGTGACAGGAGGAAGACTGTTAAATTCCCCCTGACTCTGCGAGGGTTTCATGCTCTGATATAATTCAGTCTGAATGGCAACTTGTGTACAGAATGTGAACATCTATGTACTGGGCCTTGATCTCTATTTTAAGTGTTTTGAAGGCATCTAGAACTGAACAGATGATTATTAACGGCAGCCTAGATAGTATGTGCAGATGTTTCCTGACGCGGCATCGAGTGGTTTCCTTGAGTGTTTTAATATTCAAAATGCTTAAGGGGTTTAGTAAAGATATGATAATGTACATTAGATACTAAAATAAAACCAAAAAGGATTTTTTAAAAAACACTTTAACAAGATATTATTACTATTTGTATTCCTATGATTGGTTGGATGAAAAAAGGCTCAAAATATCATAAATATAAACTGACAAAAAACAAGATACTATTGTGCCTTTTGTAATTCTAGAGCATAAAACAGTTCATTTCAGAACATACTGCTCAGTCTGAAAGTCAACATTTTTTGTATGGAAAGGTAAACACGCCTTCTCTTCCCTATTGTGTATCTAGGTTACTTATTTACAGTCCCATAGGGAAGGGAAAAGCACACACTGAAAAATGACCCAAAAGATGTTCTGAAAATTAAATTATCTGAGTGGCTTAGCAAAGCTCATATTTCTGACATTAGACTCTCTGTTGGGCCAGTAAAACACATCTGTCCCTATGATATCGAGCTATCACTCCATAAAGAAGTCACATATCATGGTAATGTCTACATTAGAGTAATGTCTACAATTTCCCTGGAATTGGTTTAAAAGCTATTTAAAATAAAATATGTTAAGTACAGATTTGAAAACTAAAAAAAGGGAAAACTCTTCATTTATTCATAAATTATTTATCGATCATTTACTGTGTACATTGTTCTAGGGCAGAATATGGAGCAAAATAGAAAAAGCCCAATCCTTATTCCAATTCCTTATGTTATTTCAAAATGGTGGACTGAATCACAATTTGAATTTATATCTTAATCCCTTTGAGTAAATTCTAGCTAAATCAGTCAACTTTACTGAAAATACCATGATAAACTATCTAAAAGACTGATACAAAATGCTAAGCTATGAAGCTAAAGTAAAGCTCTCACTTCTTTTGTCAATAAGAGCTTAAAACAGTGCCATAAGCCTGGTATGTAGATAGGAGGCGGGGTGGCTTGTCAAAGGTCCACACAGCGAATTACTGGCGGTTAGGAATGACATGCAGACTTCTTTATTCCTAGGCCAGTGATCTTTCTGTGGACGAGCATGCTTCTACTTATTAAATGGATCTTAATGATTTTAGAGCTGATTAAACTTTTTTTTCCTCTGTAAAAGTATCCATTAATAAAAGTTGGTAGATTAAATGTGACTATTTTCCTGAATCTGATATGATGTGAAAAAAGCTGGATAAATATGTATACAATCTCAATTTTATGAAAAAATACGTATGCATATATATGTTGGAGAAATTGTCTTCATACTTTATGTGCTTTTCATATTCTATAATGAATATCAATTAATTTTATAGTTAAAAAGTTAAAATATGAGTTAAACACTGATGAACATTTCCCCCTCCAATCAACAAAAAATTAGGTTGTCTAAAATGTTTAGAGATAAGATGATTAAAACATTATTAACCAGACACCCAACTAGAAGCTTGGTAAGAAATGTGTCTAAGTGGAGACGACAGCCACCTATTTAACTGACCAAACGGCTTCCCAAAACAATGGCGGTCGTGCCCGCTCGTATTGTGTTTATAAAGGCACAGTATTTCTCAAGTGGTTTAATGGCATAAGGGGTCAGGTCAGCCCTGAGAGTTTCACAAAAGTCTTGTCTGTGTTAGATGTGCTGAGGCATTTTGACACGTGAATATAGGAGTCACCAGGCCAAGGTGAAATGTTATTTACCAAGTTACTCTTTGACCAAAGTTTAAAAGCTGAAGAAACTAGCAGTGTGCTGGAGTATTTTTTTTTCCATTTTAATAATTATCATGATTATTTTTGACATTCAATATGATTTTATATTAGTTTCAGATATATAGAATAGTAGTTAGACATTTATATAATTTACGAAGTGATCCCTCTGATTAGTCTAGTACTCACCTAACACTATGCATAGTTATTACAATTATTACTGACTATATTCTCTATGCTTTACTTCACACCTTGTGACTATTTTGTAACTTCCAATTTGTATTTCTTAATCCCTTCACCTTTTTCACCCAGCCCCCCAAACTCCCTCCTGTAGGGCAATCATTGGTTTGTTCTCTGTATCTATGAGTCTGTTTCCGATTTGTTCATTTTGTGCTCGAGTCTTTATCAGGGAAAGCCTTCATCAACACAAACACATTTAAGAGCAGGCAGTCATACAGCCTAAGAAGAGTAGAATTCCATCTGGGTAAGTCACCACCTTGCTTCAGCCACTCACAAAATCTGTGAGCACTCTGGGCTTCAGTTTTTCTGCCCCCAAAATGTCTAGATGCTCTCCACGGTGTCTTGTGTCTCTGTTAGTTTACGATTCTAGGACACAGGCAGGAGTCTTGTCCTCCACCATCAGTGTTAGAAGACCATGGAGAAAGTTTCTGAAAATGCTCCTCTTTAATACCAGAGAGGAACGAACAAGCAGATAGAAACTAATGGCTCTTCCACAAAGGTACCTCTGAAGAGGAGCCCAACTTTCCTCTAGCTGTTTTGAGGATCCCACACCTCATTACAACACTGAGTGGCTGCTTCCCAAGAAAAGCCACAGAAAGGAAATATCATTAAAAAAGTGTATATGCATTGGGGGAAGCTGTTCCCTCCCTTAAGCCGAACCTAGCCAAGGCTGTTGTTCTCTATTGTTGAACAGGATGTAACAGGATTGCCAAGCGCTGCCTACAAACCTGCTAATTAGGTGCACTGACAGTGTTTATTTTGGAACCATTCCCTAACAAAGGAATGTGTCAGGCTGATTAGTGAGAAAAGGGTATGTAATGTATGTGTATTCTAGTCCAGATGAGGGCATAATCCAGGTATTCAGTCTGTTTGTGCAAGGACTCACAAAAAACTGAAGGCTGAACAAATAGGAAGCCCAAGACCAGCATCTGGGCAGTGCCTCTCTCTCCTCCTCTGGAGTTGTGTTCTACTTCCCCACCTCCACCAAAAATATTCCTGCGGAAACACGAAACTCGCTTTCAAAAAATGACAAACTATAACTGGATCCTCAGAAAAATGGAAGAGCATTTGTAAGGTTGCTGACATAACTGGGGGTTGATGATTTTCTAGGCACATTAATAGGTGACAATTTCGGTCAAAGCCGTCTCTACATTTACCTTCCATAGATAAATCAAAGGACATCAGGGCAACAGAGGACAGCTTTTAATGGATTGTTCAAGTTGTACTGATAAGCTGTGCATCTTACCATCTTCTATGGGAAGAAGTAATTCTGTATTTTATTATAAATCAGTTTCACTTTTTAAACAAATCTTTATAAGGTTTGACTACGATTAGCTTAAAGAAGTTTAAAGAAGGGTGGAAGTTAGCAAGGTAAAAAACAAAGTCCATGCCCTAACAAGTATAGGCCCTCAGGGGCAGGGCAATATGGATTACTATGAAATGCAAAATGACAAAGACCAATTGAAAAGGTCAAGTGTGTTGGGAGGAGTCTCCAAGTTCTTCAGTAAAAATTGGACATTTCTGGAGTTTGGCCAGATGGATGATAACAAGGGGCTTGATTAAGTTCTTTAGGAGGCCTTCTTTTTCTGTAAGCTAACCTGACAAAATAGATTTTAAAAATAAAAAAGAGGATAAGCCCTGTTAGAAACTCACTCGCTGTGAACTTTTCCATGAGGCCAATGTTTGTTCTCACTAGACAGATGTAGGAAATGTTCTTGAAATGTGTGCAGATAGGATTTGGTGTCAGAGAATGTTAACTCAAGTGGTAAGTTTGGTGTTGATAAGTTCAAGGTCTCCTGTGCAATCATTATTTCTTGGAGTAGAAGAAGGAGTGGTCAACTACTGTACACAAAGAAAAACTGGCAAGTAATGCTCAGTCTGTTTCTCCAAACCCCAGTGCTTTAAACACGTAACCCTCTTGGGAGAGTAAACACTGAGCTGCAGATGCCCTCCTAACACAGGAAGAACACCTCCTTGGGTGTTGAATGCTGTTGACCTGGGCAGGCTGATGCTCTTGCTGGAGAAATACTGTAAACGGTAGATCAGTTGCTTCAACCTGTATATAAAGCTGTAGTGTTACTTTGGACTTTTACTATGCTCCTCTATCTTTGCAAGTATTTTCCTCTAATTTTATTGAGATAAAAATGACACATAACATTGTATTAGTTTTGGATATACAACATGATGATTTGATATATGTATATATTGCAAAATGATTACTACAATAAGATTAGTTAACATCTATCACCTCACACAGTTACATTTTCTTTTTTTTTAATGATAAGAACTTTTAAGGTCTACTCCCTTAGCAACTTTCAAATATATGGTACAGTGTTATCTTTAGTCACCAGGCTATACATTATATCCCCAGAACTTACTTATCTTACAACTGGAAGTTTGTATCTTTTGACCAGCTACACTCATTTTACCCATCCTTCTATCCCCCAGCTCTGGCAACCACCAATCTGTTCTCTGTGTCTTGAGTTTGCGAGATCCTACAGATTTGTCTTTCTCTGTCTGATTTACTTTGCTTAGTGCACGTATGTTACACTTTCTTAACTAATCAGTTTATTTAAAAAAAACTCTGTCAGTGTTTGTAATGAATATTCATAATATCCTTGGGAGAGCGGAACCAAAAAATAAATATTTATGGAATGCTACTATAGGAAACACACCAAATTCCGTGTTAGGTATATATAATTTTCTCTTAGTATATCCACATCTAAATATAGCCAGAAATGGCATAGGAGTCATGAAATTTTGAAGTACAATGTTTTCCATATTGGAAAACCTGTGGGGATGATTTGTATGTTACATGAAAAAAATCAACAAAGCCAAATGGATCAGACAGAAAGGATGGAATTGATTTATGTTAGCTGGTATATTTTATAAGTCCCATGTTAAAATGCATTCTGAGTGTTTTTAGGATGAAGTATTTATGTACTTGGGATCTGGAAGCATTTCAAGATTCAGGAGTGGCATCTTCACAGAAATGTATGAAGCAGGATGGTCTCCTTAGCAGCATTATGTCTTTAGTAACAAGAGAAGATTAGTGATCTGTAGAGATGTCAAAAAGAAAGCTGGACAGGAGACAATTCAATAATTTTTTTTAAATTAATCTAAGTCCTAGGTCATTTATATGACTTTTTTTTTTTTTTTGCTTTTATATTATTTTCCCTTAAGTCTTTGAGAAGTACCTACAGTCTAATCTTCTGTTCAAAATTCTGAAAAGTTAGAGAGAGACCTGATTTTTTATTTTGAATCAAAGAGGGCACGTTTTTCATTTCTATTTCTTTCTGGTGTGGAATTTTATCATAGTGTTAAAAGAATGTTTCTCTCTCCTAAAGCTGGGCTGTCTTGTTTTAGTGCTCTCGGAGGTAAATGCTGGATTAGGCTTAAGTAAAGCAGTTCTGTGACTCTGGATCTTCCCATTGTATTTAAAACCTTGAGATTTGGATTTTAGTGTTTTCCTATTTAAATTACACAAAGGTGTGTCTTTAATTTGTGTCTGACATGAAAGACTATCTCAAGGTAAAACTGAGAATGGAGGGGAGGTTGTAGGATGCAACAAAGGGGTTTGCCAAGTAAGCCTGATGAAGGCAGCTCCTGGGCTCCCACAGGCACCCCTCTGCCATCCTGACCCGCCCAGGGATGCGCACAGGTGGAAGCTCCGCTGTCGTCTCCTTCCCTATCCCCCTCACAACAGCTCTCCCCACCCCAAACTAACTCTCGCTCATGGCTCTAAGTGCAAGAACTTCCACGGTGGCAAATAGAGGGAAAATTCAAAATAATAGTTTTAGGGGAAGTTTCTTTAGTGACAGAGGTGCACAATTTTTTCACATTTCTTTAAGGGGCATGCTGCAAAAATGGTTTGGAGACTACAGGTACAGAAGAAACTGATGTATGATGAAAAAAGCCTGGATTTTGGAGTTAGATATATTTGGGTTCAAGCTCTGGCCTTATCTCTTGGGCCGAGGTAGTTGCCTTCTCTGAACCTGGGTTTCTTTGTTATTAAAATGAAGGTAACAACATTTCCTCAGAGGACAGGCATCCGAATTAAATGATAAGATATGTAAATTGCTAGTTTAGTATTAGTAAATACTACGGCCATTCCTTCTACAATCCCAGAACATTCTCTTGGTTTGCCAGCGATGGTATTGTAAAAATTAGTACTAGGGCTGTATTTTTAAATTACACATTCATGAAGTTTCCTCCTGCATAAAAATTAATTTAATAAGGAAAAGAAAGTCTGAAGAGTTGACCAGTGTTTGATACATGGTCATAATCAAATAAGCATGTTAAAACTGAGTATATAACACTGAAGTACATAAATCAGTGCCTTAGAGTTCAAAGTAGAGCTCTCTGATAGTTTTAGAAGTCGTGGAACTTCTTTTCAGCTACAATGCACATTACTCCTATGAATAATACTCCTTGGAGCTTCAGGTTCATACCCTCTACCTTGGCACAACTTTGGCACAACTGTCTAGTGGCTTGGTGAGCATCTCTCTTACTAGAGAACGTGAACTATTTGTGAGCAAGGAGCATGCCATGTTCACTGAGCCTCCATGAACCTAGCCTGATGCACAAATGTAGAATATTCAAATGTAGAATAAAAAAATGCGCTCGTGAAATGTTTTTTACTGAATTATGCTGTCCAATGATATTTGGATCTCAAAGGATATTAAGTATATTTCTGAGGACACGAAAGTGCTGAATTTAGCAAGATGGTCAAGGATATGTGGTAACAAATTCACTAAATACTTCATTTCTAGGATTTTTACATATAGATCTTTAAACATGTTTCATTATGGAAATTTCAACATACTCAGAAGTATGGTAAAATAAATCGGTGTGTACCTATCACGGCGTTCCAACATGACCAATCTCTTTCAGCTATAGCTACCCCTTTTCTCCCACTATCAGATTATTTTGAAGAAAATTCCAGATATCATACTACTTCATCCATAAAAATTTCAGTTGCATATTGATTTAAAAATTTAGCCCCCATTCAGATTTATTTTTATTTCTCACATTTGTTCAGCACGTCTTTAAATCTGCAACTCTATTTCTGATTAAAGTTTTCTTTTACCAGTCCTTTCATTAGTGTTTCTTTTTGTCCTTCCCCATAGATTTGCATAAACCACTCCCGGTGTTTAATTGGAAACTGAATATCAAGAGATAGCTCAAAGAGTTCCTAGAAATTATCATCCTAGAATTCCAGGAAGGCTTAGTCCTGTGGACTAAGATATTTGTGCAAGTTTAGAGAAATGCAACTGACTGAGGGAGAAACAAAGGATTCTAAATAGCTACTGTATTCTTTCCTACTGGGTAAAAGCCCCTATCAGCCCACAGACAGGCTAATATGGTAATTCTGAGCTATCCTACAGGAATGTCTTCTTTCTGGCTGTGATGCAGAATCACCTGGGGAAGCTCTGGAGATATAGATTCTTAGGGTTAAAAAACCTAGCAAGTCTCACCAGAGATTCTGATGTGCAGTCAGAGGGGTGCACCTTTGCCCCAGTCCAGGGATGAGTCCTGGGACTGAGGGCTTTAGAAATGTCAGTGCAATCCAGTGCCCTGATCTTGGTTTCTAATATTCTCCAGTAAAAGGCGTAAAAGGCACAACTGTCTAGGCTCCTTGAAGAAACAGCTGCTTCTAGGATCAGGGCAGGAAAAATTAGAGCCTGGAATATCTGTTAGTGCCAGAAAGTAAGGAAATGTTCAAAAACAAAACCTCAACCTTAATTGGGGTTTGTTAAAGGGACACGGGAGCCAAATGAAAGAACTGACTGGCCAAAGCTAGAACAGTTTGAGTAACAAAATAAAGCAGTATTGGATTATAACCCAAAGTATAAACTTAATATACACTTGACATGAATAATTAAAAAACAAATGCAGAAGAAGAGATAAATCTCTCATGCAGAAGAACGCCAAAGGATTTCATACATACTCCTCTCTCGGTGGGGGTGGAACATAACCCCCACTCCTTACGTGCGGGCTGCACATAGTCACTTCCTCCAAAGAGAACAGTGCGGAAAGGGGGTGGGGGTGGGAGGAAGAAGAGTAACGAAGTGGTCTTCCTCCCCAAACCTGTAAAACCTAGTCGAATCATAAGAAAAACATCACATATATTCCAATAGAGGGATTCTACAAAATACGTGACGAGTATTCCTCCAAATAATCAAGGTCATAAAAACAAAGTCTCAGAAACTCTCAGAGCCAAGAGGAGCTTAGGGAGCTGTGACAACTAAATGTAATCTGGTATCCTGGAACAGAAAAAGGGTATTAGGTAAAAATTAAGGAAATCTAAAAAACTATGGACTTTAGCTCATTAATTGTAATAAATGTACCACACTAATATAAGATGTCAATAGGGGAAACTGAGGTGGGATACATGGGAATTCTCTGTACCATCTTTGCAATAAATCTATTTTTTTGTAAATCTAAAATTGTTCTAATAAAGCTTATTAAAATTGTTCTGCTTCGAACTTTGAGTCAACTGTTCAGTTAGACAAATTGTTTCATTTCAGAAGACTTTATTTTTTGGGGCAGTTTTGGATTTATAGAAAAACTGAGCAGATAGAGTTTTCATATTACCACCTACTCCCCCTGGTTTCCCCTATTATTGACATCTTGCATAGTGTGTTACTTTGTTGCAATTAATAAACCAATGCTGATACATTTTTATTAACTAACATTGATATGTTTTTATTAACTAAAGTCCGCTGTTTAATGTCCGTTCTGTGTTGTATAGTTTTGACAAATGTATAATGTCATGTATGTACTATTATAGAATCATACAGAATCATTTCACTGCCTTAAAAATCTCTTCACCTATTCATCCCTCCCTACTCCCTCCTGAGCCACTGGTAATCACTGATTTTTTTTACTGAATTCATAGTTTTTCCTTTTTCAGAATATCATATAGTTAAATCATATACTATAGCCTTTTCAGGTTGCCTTCTTTCACCTAGTAATGTGCATTTAAGTTTCCTCCATGTCATTTCGTGGCTTGACAGCTCATTTCTCTTATTGCTGAATAATATTCTATTGTGTGGACATACAGTTGCCCCCTGAAAACAACATGTGTCAGTTCAAACCCATGCTGTTCAAGGCCAACTCCGTGGTTGGAAATCTGCTAAGTGGAAGACTGAGTTCGACTCAGATTTTCGACTGTGTGAGAGGTCAGAGCCCCTAACCCGTGTTGTTCAAGGGTTAACTGTACCACAGTTTATTTGTTCATCCACCTATTGAAGAACATCTTAGTTGTTTCCAGTTTGGGTGATTATGAATAAAGCTGTAATAAATATCAATGTACAGATTTTTGAATGGACATAAGTTATCAACTGGTGTTATTTGGAACTTTCCAGGTATCTTTCTGTTATTGATTACTAGTTCAATTTCATTATGGCCTGAGAACATTCTTTGCATGACTTCTATTCTTTTAAATTTGTTCAGATGTGGTTTATGGCCCACAGAATGTCCTCTCTCTTGGTAAACATTCCATTTAGCTTGAAAGAATGTGTATTCTGTTGTTGTTGGATGAACCACATGAATTGACAAAGATGTCAGTTGGATCCAGTTGATTGATAATGCTTTTCGGTTTATATGCTTACTGATTTTCTGCCTGCTGGTTCTTTCAGTTACTGACAGAGAGGTATTGAAGTCTCTAACTATAATAGTGGGGATGTGTATACATATTTCTTCTTGCAGTTCTATCAGTTTTTGCCTTGGGTGTTTTGATTCTCTGTTCATACACATTCAAGACTATTATGTCCTTTTGGAGAACTGAACCCTTTATTATCATGTAATTCCCTCCTACATCCTTGTGTGAAGGATTGGTATTCTTTCTTTAAATATTCAACAAAGTTCACTGATAAAGCCATCTGGCTTCTTTACGAGAGAAGATTTACAAATTACTAATTCAATTTCTTTACCTGTCATAGGTCTATTTATAGTTCTGTTCCTTTTTGAGTCACTTTTGGTAATTTGTCTTTTTAGAAATTTATCCATTTCATCTAAGCTGTACAACTTATTGGTATGAAGTTGTTATATAATATCTCCTTAAATTCTTTTAATTGCTGTACCCCTTTTCATTACTGATTTTAGCAATTTTTGTTTTCTCTCTTAATTTCTTGGTCAATCTACCTAAAGGATTGTCAATTTTGTTGATCTTTTCAAAGAGCCAACTTTGGTTTCACTGATCTAGTGTTTTTGTTTTCTATTTCACTGACGTGTGTTCTAATCTTTATTCTTTCCTTCCTTCTGCTTGCTTTGGATTTAGCTTGCTATTTATTATCTAGCGTGAAATTTTAGGTTATTGATTTGAGAACTTCTTTCCTTTTTCCTCATATGTGCTTATAGCTATACATTTCACTTTAAGTACTACTTTAGCTGCTTCTATACATTTTAAATTTTGTATTTCATTTTCATTCATTTCAAAATATTTGCAAATTTCTCTTATGATTGATATCTTCTTTAACCCATTAGTTTTTAGAGTGTATTGTTTCACTTCCAAATAGTTTGGGGTTTCTCAGATTTTTTTTTTTTTCTGAGGATCATAACTCCGTGTGTTAGAGAACATACTTGGTATGGTTTCAATCTTTAAAATTTATTGAGACTTGGTTTGTGGCCTAGCAATGGTTTATTCATTTGGAAGCAACTTTAAATTTAATTTTTATTTTTTTGTTAAACATTTTTTAATTGAGATATAATTCACATACCATAAAATACAATCTTTTAAAGTATACACAAGACCATGTAACTATCACCATAATCTAACTGGAGAACGTTTTCACCACCCCTAAAGAAGTTCACACCCTCTGGGAGACCCTTTCCCCTTCTCTTAAGCCCCAGGCAACCATTAATCAACTTTCCATCTCTGTGAATTTGCCTGTTAAGGACATTTCATATAAATAGAACATAAAATATGTGGCCCTTTGTGTCTGGCTTCTTTCACTTAGCATAATGTTTTCAAGGTTAATCCATATGGTAGCATGTATCAGTACTTTATTCCTTTTTAGGCTGAATAATATCCCATTGTGTGAATATACCACATTTTGTCTATCTATTCATCAGTTGATGGACATTTACATTGTTTCTACCCTTTGGCTATGATGATGAATACTGCTGTTATGAACATATGTGTATAAGTTTTTGTATGGTGTACATTTCTAAGTAGTATATAATCTTTAAGCTATGAGCTAAGTACCTGTCCACTCAGGAAACTGGAGGGTGAGGTGTGTGTGCTTTTGTCTATGTGTTTATGTGTCTTGTCTTTCTGTGTGTGGGGCCAACCAAAGTTCCTGGATGTTTACAAAGAGTCTTAGGGTTTAAGAAGAAGCCATAGGGCTGAGTCAACTCTTAATATCTTAATTCTACCCTATATGCTTCAGCCCTCCCTGGCTACATGCCTCACTTTCTGTTCTGAACCACAGTGTAAGTGAGCCCTGCAGGGTGGGAAATAAGCCATGACATTCATGTCCAAAGAAGCTAGTGCACACACACAGAAACAGTGTGTTATTTCTATTATGCTTTTCAGATGAAAAAAAAAAGTGATATGTATCATATTATGATTTAAGAAAAGCAATAGTAAAAACCCTGCTCTCAAGTTAGTGGGGGGAAAAATCATCCATCAATCAATGGATGTGATGATGCCTGAATATTACTTTGGTTAGAAAAATAATCCCACATAAACTACCACTTTTCTCTCCTTTGGTCCTGAAACTTTCATCACTACACTGCAGTGCATCTGTAGACAAAAGCATGTAGTGAGCCAGACAGTTGTTCACCAGTGTCCTCTAGTTTTGTTCCTAGTAATCGATCAAGTTTTGGCCTTTCTTTGAGACTACGATTTCCCATCACCTATCGTTTGGCCCTAAAATGGTTGTGACGATTCTTCTTCTCCAGGCTTTATTCTAAAAATGAATCTGAACACTCTTTGTTACCTAACAAGGTAGAGCTAGGCAATGTTTCTTTGCAACTCTGTTATCTCATCCTGGATAAAGGTAGTGAGGTGAGTTGGAAATAAATATAGAAAACCAAAGGTAAAAAATATTCTCCAGGAATAAGGGAAATCTAATACAGGGTAAGAGATAGAGATAAAGTATCTGACTAAAAGTCAGTCCGACCTGGCCAAGTAAAATTGCATGTGACACATTCAGGTATACGTTTATAAGACAAGAGATTCTGTACCTGCTTGTTGAAATATCCTCAAAAGGGTAGAGGATCTCTCCATTGTTACAGATTTCACAGATGAACCCCTTCTGGCTACAAAGACTGCAGCTGTACACGTGTGAGGTGGCAAATTTAATGACCTTGCCCAAGAATGGAGCCAGCTTTCCCTCTATCACCTGCAGAAAGAGAAATGGGACAGGGAAGCAAATTCATTGAGAACAGAAGTCTTGCAGATGAGGAGGACTGGAATTCCTTTCCTTTACACAACAGGAAAACCTCTAATTATAATTTCTCAGCAACTCTGAGAAAGAAAAGACACAGTGTTTTTGCTCCAAAAGAACTCTCTGGTTTAAACCACTGGAGGCTGGAAAATGAACATGTTGAAATTTCTTTTGTATTCTTCTTTCATTGTAGGGTGGTGTAGGGGATTGAGGACCAACAAATGGGGAACCCCACTTCCAAGACTAACTTCCAAGTTATGGTTTGGTATAATAGGAATGTGGTAGATTTCCCAAAATAGATTGAAAACATACAGGGTAAATACTAATGTAGAATTTTATGCTGTAAATGCAATAATACCTCCTCTCTGATGAGTTAACAGGATGATTTTCTCATTATCTTCCCCAAGAACATAAACAAATGTAGATTTTTTTTCTGTTGACAAATATATTAATATAAAGGGGTTGCAATTTGGCAATATTCTGAGGGCCATACCCAAACTGAGGATTTAAAAAAATCTCTTGATATTTTAAAAAATGGGCCAATAATTGGGAGATTTCACATAAAAATCCAGATTTTTGGGCTTCTTTTAATTAGATCTAGATCTAGCAAAACTAGGCCTGAATTCCAACAGGATGAGGATCCTGGCTGTGAGTAAGGCGCTACCTGCTCTGGCTGAGGCGCGTGCTCCCCTGCTGACACTTGCCCCAACTAGTCCCTAATGTCTTGCATCTGCCTGCCTCCCACAGTTACTTCACCTTTCGGACACCCATGAGTTTGGAACCAATGGTTAGCCAGATTCCTCCCTCACTTAACTAATGCTGCACGGGTCTCAAAGACTTCAGCAGTTCATATGCTAACAAGGTAAGCCTGCCTTTATTTCTCTCTCATTAATGCATATTCATTTCCATGCTGATTTTGATATAAGAAAAAAATAAAGATTAAATTTAATTTGGAAATAGCTAGAAATAATTGGAAATAGTTGGATACTTTCAAATGAATACATAGTTAAAATGACAATTTTACATAAAAATAACATCTGAGGGCAGTGTAGTAAATCAAACCCAAAGAGAAATGACAATGCCATGGTGAATAAATTAGTAGAAACATTACAAAAACAAAAGACTGCAAGAAATGTATTAATGTATTTTGCAAAAAAATGAAGCTATGCATAATACAGAGATAAAAACTAAAGTGGTTTTTAAACATCACAGAATAATCTCAAAATGAATATAATAGTAGTTAACTCTAGGGAAGAGAACATGTTGGCAAAGCAAGACTTTCACTTTGTACACAGTTGTCTTTTTGCATTTTTAAAAACAATGTATATTACTTTGCATTAAGATGCAGAAAATGAACAGAAAAATCAGGTTTACTGCTTTGTATGAGCGGATTTTTTTTCTTAATGAGGGTTGAAATTATGTTGGCTGTTTTTTTGAGTCAAACAAGTATATTTTCCCCCATTATTTAACATACTTTCCTCTCTATTACCTTTAGAAACCCATAGGTAGACCTCTTTCTATTTTTATTTTCTCAAGGACCATTAACTTCAATAAACCCCTGTAAAGTGTACTCCTAATACCAACACATGATACACACTTTCTAAGAAATAACCACTACCAAATCATATACCCAACCACCAGAAAACATTTTCCAATGTGTCATAGGGTTATTTCTAAATTGTGGTAACAATACTTCAGCTCTATTTGGTTTTGCTTACATTATTCTTTCCTAAACAACCAAGGTTAATGACACATTTAAAGATAGACACAAACAAACTATAGTCCATTCAGTGGAAAACATCAGGATATATAACAGTTCTGGAAACCAGGTGAGTAAGGGTTGTTTGAAGAAACTGAGGATGACAAGAGAAGACCTTGGGGAAGACATGACAGTTATCATCTAGGATCTAAAAAAGAAGGAAGACAGGGCATCTTGTGCTTAAAGCTTTTTCTCCATTTAGATGACTTCCTTGAGTTAAAGGGTATGAATATTTTGAAGGCTTTTAAAATATTTCACAAAATTTACACTGCCAGCAATGTATACTTATTCCTATCTAGGGATTTTAATAAGCCATTAAAAATTAATTTGGAGATTGTTATCTTTTAATATTTAGTCTCCCTATCAAAAAATCTGATCTATATCTCTACATTATTAAATCTTCACTTATTACTGCTTAGTAAATATTTTTCTTCATGTATATTTTTTCTTATTAGCTATTGCTTATAAATTAGAATATGTTGATGCTGTGTACGTCTTTATATAACTATATATTACTGCATTTTTAGGAATGCAAATCATTTTTAGGTGATTATTTTGGGTTTTCTGAAAGTAACAACCCAGTCTCTTCCTTTCTACTATTATACCTCTTGTTTGTGTTTCATGGCTTATTGCATTGCCCAATACTCTTAAAGCAATATAGTAATAATGGTGTTAGTGGACATTCTTGTTATTTTGAAGAAAGTCAAACTTGAAATTATAGGGTCTATAGTGAGTAGCTCATTTTCTCCATCAGAAACATATATTACTATTCACTACATTTTATTGATTCCCTTTCTTTGTGAATAACAGCTTTATTGAGATATAATTTATATACCATTAATTCACCTGTTCGAAGCTTACAATTAAATGTTTTTTAATTTATTCAGGGTTATATACCATCACCACCATCAATTTTAGAACATTTCATCAACTCTTCCAAAAACCTCACACCCATTAACAATTACTTCCTTTTTCCTCTTAACCCAAGCCCCAAGCCCTAATCAACCAATAATCTACTTTCTGTTTTCATAGATTTACCTGTTCTGAACATTTCATATAAATGGAATCATACAATAAGTGGTCTTTTGTGACCACTTTCATTTTAGCATAATGTTTCCAAGGTTCATGCTGATTCTCTTTAAAACATCTCTGATATAAGACTCTTTTTCCATCTTGCCCCAGGCTTTTATCACTTCTCTCTGGATTAATAAAATAATCTTCTAGTTTTACTTCTGAATGCCAGCCTTTTTCCTTTGATCCATCCAGCATATATACGTTTCAGTTTTAGATGATCACTTTCATCATATATCATTTCTTCCCTCAAACCTTGGTGAATTCTTATTTTATCATTAATAAAAACTTTACTCATTCATTTCATAACATTATATTGAGTTACTGTGTCCCAGATACTCGATACAAGAGTGAACTGGACAAAACTGGAGCTCACATTTTGCCTGGTGAGCAAGTACCTCCATAAGCAGATTGCACACTATCTATCCAAACTCACTTTTCATTTCTTACCGTGCATCTTCTGTTGGGAGCAGACTTTTCCTATGTAGAATATGTTTGCTCTTGCTCTTGTGCCTTCACCGATGTCACTTTCTCTATCTGAAGTTTCACTTATTTTCTTAATGCTCATCTACATTTCGCCTAGGTCACGGCTCAGCCCGATTCTGGCTTGGTGTGGAAAGCCATCTCTGGCTACTTCAGATGTTTGGATCTCTTGTGCTTCACGTAATTCACTTTTACATCATGTAATACAGAACTTGATGCTGTTTTGTATTCTTTGCTATAGTTAAACATACGATTGTTTTTGCTTATCCAACTATAGACTGAACATATAAAAATGATGCTATCTATAAAATGGTGATTTTACCTAAACAATAGCAATTTTACATGGACTAACCTAAGAGAATGTAAATTGCTTGAAGACAGAGACTGAGTCTCATACTTATCTTAAATATCCCCTCTCTGCCAGGCACCTAAGTTCTTGTCGACTGACCAAGGATGCTTTCTTGTGTTTTTCCTTGGCCGCAGCTGTCATATCTTCGGGCCATCTTTGGGTCACGAACATTTTCAATCATTCTGCTGTGTGATTTAGAGAGGAGCATAAAGAGTGCATGGACCTGGTGGCAGCTCAGCTCTTCAGGGACTGTTTTTGCTTCTTTACACTTGATTAATTGCTCTTCCTGTTTGTCGGCTTAGGTTCATGGCCATGTTCCATAAGGCTGAAGCTGCTGGAAGTTTTCTCGCCAGAAAAGTGAGGTAATAGTCTATAAGTGTATTTTAGAACTTACGAATATTTCTTCAATATTACAGAAATGAAAACTTTATACTTATAGTCTTCCAGGGGTAAAAATATATTTAGGAGATTTAAATATTATCTTTAAATACAACTACTAGCAGCATTGGGAATCTATCTATTCTGGCTTCTAGTCTAGAGGTTTCATCACTACAAAGAAGTAGGTTCTAGTAGGTTCACATGACATCTCCTAGGGTTCTTTTTAAAAATCAGATGTATCTTCAGTTTGGATAATTGCTTAAAAAGAAATCAAGTGTTCCATCTCCCACCATCTCCTCCTGCCCCCAAGAGGCTTGCAACTTTCTCTCCCACGTTCTTGGTGGGGACTTAAGGTTAGGGCCATATTCTATAAACATTAGCCTTAAAGAGGACCCTGCTACCTTCAGGTTCCAAATGAGAATGAAGACTAGAAAAAAACTAACTGGATGCCAATGGACCTGGAAAATGACCACAGGCTGGGCGAAGTCAAATGGCCAACAAGCCGACAAGCTGGCCAACAAGTGCATGGCCCGAGGAAAGTCAGATAAGAGAACTCTGCTATGTCAGCCCTAAACTGGAGGGCTTCCCCAGAATGGCAATGGTCCTCAACGGGGCCCAGCACGGGGAAAAGTCCTACGAACTGTGTATCCAGAGTTGATCTAGAAGATCCTACTATCGCTGAGAGCAGGCCAGGACTGACCAGGACAAAGCAAACCACAAGAGGAGTTCCTTAATAATACTGGCCAAAGCTTGTTAAAAAAATAAAAAAATCTAACCACGGTACAGTTTTTGCTTCTTGACAACTTGGGTGTATTTTTCTGGTGCATCGTAGTTAGGGAGTCTCCCAGAGAGGCTGACACGACAGAGATTACGATATTTCCTCAGAACTGAGTTGTCTCTAGGTATTGAGAAGCAGTGGGATAGAGAAGAAAAAGCAAGGCTGGAAATCGCCTTTCTTATTCTTTTCCTACTTGCAATTAAATTAGTCACAGGTTAATATAACTTTATAATGACCCATCAAAAGTCACAAGGCCATCAACCAGGTGGTCAAGTGGATAACTGATGGTGAAGTAGGCCTCGAGATGAGGTTTAGTTATCCCTCTATTTATGTTCCCCAAATGCCTGCCTACATGACCAATACCATGACAAAGTAGTTAGCGGAAAGCATAGGGAGCTCTCCCCCATCTCCTCACTTCTCTGCACCCAACCTCCTTTGTCTTCTCCATGTACCAAATTGCCCAATCTCCTTGAGAAAAGGCAGATGTCCAAAACGAGGAGAAAGAGTTTGTTTCTATTTTCCATTAAATTTAATTTCTTGTATGAAGGAAGGTCCTATCTGATTTATTTACTTGCAGAGTGTGCATATATGGCTATTTCAGAGGTATTTTACTGACCAGGCATTCAAAGGATACACATTTCCCTTTGTGACTTAAAATGGTGTGTCCTTTTATTGCACGGTAGGATAAGGACAAAATGCAACATCAAGCTGATATCTTTTTTTCTGATTTTGCTATTTTTCACTTTTGTGGTGTCCCTACAAATCCTTTCACTCTATCATTTCAGGTATTTCTAGAACTCAAGGAACCATCACTTTCCATGGCCCAGCTCGTTGGCTGGTAGAACAAACATGCTCACCCCTGTTGTGTGACGGCGGCCCATGAGAGCCGCCTGGCCGAACTTCCATGCAGGGACACACACATTTTTTCCCCCTCGTCTATTCTGGTCAGGATGGTCAGCACTGGAATTTGGGGACTATGGCTTTCTTGCAGACTAAGACAACAGACTTTATTTGATTTACTTTCTTGCAGACCAATCAAAAATTACAATTAAGTTAAAAAATAACCGAGTGCTGCCTTCTCCAAACCACAGTTTCAGGAACAGCTGCTTATTACTCATGTGTGGCACCAGGAAACTGCAGTGTCATGTTCAGGGTCTGCAGCCAGGAGAGATCTGTGGGACTGGGAAAAGGGCACAGATGATTCTTTTATGTGCGTTACCTTCAGTCCACTGGCACTGCCACAAAATTCAAAATCTACAGGGGGAGAGGAACAGAGCACTAGTAACTTGGACAAGAAAAAAGGAAGAAAAAGCTCTTTCTTACTGAATTTCTTTATGCATTGACTAATTTCTTTCCCCTGATTTGTCAAGTTACCTTCCATTTGAATACAAGAATTCCTCAGCCATTGTACAGCATTTAGATTCTGGACTGTTGGGAATATTTTGATGAAGAGGTCTGCTGCACTTGACAAATGGCCCCTCCTCTAAAAGTCTAACCAAAAGACCCATTCACAGTAAACAAAGCCACCTGCCACTCACCAGTAACAAGCTAGCCTGATGAAATGGAAGAATCACAATTGTTACACACTGGAAAATGATTTCCAATATATTTAGTTTGCATTTGCTTGGCCAGAGGCCCATGAAAGGTGGCACTCACTATTTTCTCTCTGAGTGCCATTTCTCAGCATTAATAGATGGGTACAGTGAAGTCTGAGAATCTAGAGCATGTGAGGTCGTGGAGAGTTAGGAAAAGACAGCCTGTGGATTCTGCTCAAGTTTGAAAACTAACACAGTGAGAGTATTCTGAGTCTTCATTCAATTCTCAATTTTACTCCTCTTAATCTTAAGTCCTTAAAAATAGAAAATAAAAGGCATGCCAGCATATTATTTTTCCTGAAAACAAACTAAAAATTTAGGGGACTTTCCTATTTCAAAAAGTTTGCTAAAACCCCATTTTCCCATCATTAACCTTTGAGCTCCTTATCATGGCTCAGTATTGGGATATTTGTATATAAATAGAAAGCTGTGTCTTCCCTAATTAGCTGCTCCCCACCCCTCTAAATCCATTACAGGATTGCTCTAACAGGATGGATTTTTGGCTAATCAAGCCCTTTGCTGAGGGCAGATTACGATGTCACCAATAAACTCTTATCTGATCCTCTCCCAAAGGTGACAATTTCTACTTAAGACTTTGGAAAGTATGTGATGTTTTAATCCTGGTTGATGTAACAGTAGATTTGTGAGTGGTCATCATTGTTCCTATCAAACTACATTTTGCTTCCAGCTGGAAACTAAGTCTTACGGAATAAGAGAGAAAGGAATTTCAATTATCTTCAGTGGTTGAATGGCAAAGATGAACCCAAGAACATAAATTTATGATTCAGAAGAATATGTAAGATAGGGCCTACTTCAGACGGTTTTTCTGTACTATGGAAAGTGCCTCAGGGGTGTGGCCTAGTCAAGACAAAGCCTCATGGACTTTAGTGGAAGCATTTGCAAAGAGTAAAAAGTACAATTATGTAGCCTAAATATTCTCAGTCCCCAAACAGACCACATGGTTGGATATAAGCATGTAAGTATTATTTATGAGGGAAAACAATTACAATGTTTTACACAGAGACAGTTCCAGAACATTCTCATGGTGTGGTCAGCAGGATTTTAATTCTCTGTTGAGTTAGTTATATGCCTGAGATAAATCTGATTTAGGCCTTTACTATTCATTTTGGCCCTAGTTAGGACATTATTGACTCACTGAATAGTAACAAAGGAAAGGCCCTAAGTGGCCTTTTAAACTCAGCTTCCTCACAAATCTGAGACCCAGAAAGGTAATGTGACCTGCTCAAGATCAACCAGCTGGTTTGTGACAGACCCTGAGTCTCATCTTAAACACTCTTTACCACTCTAAAAAAAGGAGTTTTCTGAGGCACATGGGGTCAGAGCACAGCCTCAGGGTTTGGGTGAATCTGAGAATTCTGAGGTTACTGGGTGCCTACTGGCCTACCGTGTAAAAATGGAAGATTTCTGAGACTGACTCCATCCCTGCGTTGAAGCGAAGTGCTTAGTGTAGATTGGTCCCAGTTTATATTCTCAGTTTTGATCTGAACTGGATCTGCCTTTGGCTTATAGAAAGATTTATTATTCAACATACTTACTTCTTGTATAAAAATTCTCTAAAATGGTCACATCTTATGTAAATTTTTGAATATGGAGTATGATTTTGAGTAACATCTACAACAAAGACCCCATGTTTAAAGGAAATAGAGAAATAAAGGGGAAATAAAAGTCACATTACCTGATCTCATAAGGGAATGACGACTCATTAAGAGTTAGGAGAGACATAAAATACAGAAAGCGAAAAAGAAAAGGAGAAATAGGGAAAAGATGGAAGCAAAAAAGAAAAAAAGGTTAAGAAATATAAGAGAAAGGTAATTCAGAAACTCACAGAGGAAAAAAAATTAAAAAAAGGATGGAGCTGCCTGAGATTGAAATGGGAGTTAGAAACCTTGGTTTCTATTCCTGCTTATGTCCCCCATTAAGCTGTGTGACCTTTTCTGTAAGTCACTTAACTTTCCAGGCCTCAGTTTCCTCATCTACAAAATAAAGTAATTATACTAAGTCATTCAAAACTAGATGATCAGGAGGGTACCCTCTCAGTTTGAAGATTCTACGATTTTGTGAACAGAGGAAATGTCAAAAGAAGCTTGTTGAATACCCCCAGGAATGTAGAAAGGGACGATCTGGTGTGAAAGATAAAAGGTGAGTTTAGCCACACTAATTAGAAGATACCCAAGGAAATTTTCAAAAGAAGTGAATAATGTCACCAGCTTTTTATTCCTCTGCTTGCTGAGGACCATTCAGAAAGGGATTTCATGCTTTTTAGGAATCATCACCTCCTCACAGGTGTGCAACCAGTTATTAGTTTTCCTGAAGATGCCTGGAATCCCTTCCTTTCATCAGTGCATTTAATTAGCTAATGTTTAGATAACACTTAGGGATGAAAAGTACAATATAAATGCTCAACATTATTATTACTTAACAGCTTTTATGAGACCAGCAATGCCTAAGATTAAATGAGAAACCAAAATAAGTTCCTGGCTAGAACGTTGTGATCTAATAAATAGCTGGGTCACTGAAGTGAGGAAAAACAAATCCTGCTTATAAATTGAAACAGGTGCTCCTTATTAGCTTTCACGTTGTTGTGTTAAGATTGTTGGTAATTTTTATTCTATGCCTCAAGGTGTCAACAAGTAGTAAAGCACCACTCACTACACAGTACTGATTAGGATTTCACACATCTCGTTTCTCAAGAATATTATCTGCTGTGTTTGTGGTGTCTGTATGCTGGATATGGATTGAAGTACATATAGGAATTTAGTATACAATAAAATGAGGAAAATAAATTATTTAATAAATGATGTTGGGGCAACTGGTTAGTCATTAGGGTTAAAAATAAAGCTGAATCTCTAACGCATTTAAAGATTTAAATATAAAAAGAAAGCCATAAAAGTATTTTTAAAACTATAAAAATGTATTAGAGAAAAATGACAGAAAATCATTTATGTGGGGTAAATATTTTATAATCCTAGAAACCATTAAGTGATAAATCTGAATATATAAAATTTAAAAATTAGTCCAATACGAAATACCATTTACAAAGCCATATGAGAAAAAACTGGGGAAATAAATTGCTATTTATAGGAGTAAGTGCCAATTTCCTTATGATAACTCTTTCGAGTTCATAAAGGCCTACAATATAATTTGAATACAGGTTAATAAATAAACAGGTAATTCACAAAAACTACAAATGGCCAATAATATATATAAAAAAAGGATGCGCAACCTTAAAATGGAAAAAAATACAAATTAAAGTAACTGTGAAGTTATATTTTATTTTTCAGATTGGTAAGGATTAAAAACACTATTTATATAAAAAGTTAATGTGGATGCACTCTCAACACACTGAATGGAAGTATAAATTGGTTCCACCTTTTCAGAAGCCGAGTGGCAACATTTACCAAACTACAAAGCATACATATCCTTCACCTGGCAGTCTCATGTTCATGACTTTACACTACAGACACATCTACACATGTGCATGGGAAATGTATGCGGGTGTTTACTGCAGTACTGATTCTCATAGAGAAAACCTATGCAGTGGGATATTGTTCAGTCATAAAAAGGAAATCTTGCCATTTGCGATGACATGTATGATTCTTGAAGGCATGATGCTAAGTGGAATAAATCAGACAAGAAAGACAAATGATCTCACTTATATGTGTAATCTAAACACACATACACACATATACATACACACACAAGCTTAGATTCAGAGAACAGACTGGTGGTTATCAGAAGCAGGTGGGGGTGGTGGGGGCGGGGTGAAATGGATGAGGGGGGTCAAAAGGTACAAATTTAGCTATAAAATAGGTGTCATGGGATATAATGTACGGCATGGTGACTATAGTTAATATTGTACTACATATTTGAAAGTTGCTAAGAGATTTTAAGGTCTTATCATAAGAAAAAAATTCTGGTAACTATGTGAAGTGATGGACGTTAACTAGACATTGTGGTGATCATTTTGCAATATATACAAATATTGTAATATATACAAATATATACATCATTATGTTATAAGCCTGAAACTAATCTGATGTTATATGTCAATTATACCTAAATTAAAAAAAATTTATCACATCCAAAGATGATAACTTTTTAAAACTTTAAAAGGGGATAGTAAGAGTGGAGAAGAAAAAAATTTAAGAAAAATTTAGGTGGTAACATTGGAAGATGTTGGTGATTGTGTGGATGATGTTTGTAATAAAGTTAAACTCTATTTTGATGTTTGACTGCAAACAGCTTTGAAGCCTCAAACCTGCCTCTTCTTGCCCAACACCTGGGCAAGCTAGGAAGCCCAAGTGTTCCCCCTTTAGCACCTGAAAGAGATTCAAAGCACCCACTCTCTTGCCTACCTACGGAAATCTTCGCAGGCCCAACCCCTAACCACAACAAAAGTCCCAAGCCAGTTTGCTTCCCTTGCTCTCTCCAGCCATTTGGACCTGCCTGAACTGCTCTGTTCATCCCAGAGACCTTAATTATGTAAGAAATAAAAACCTTTTTGTATCTTCAAAAAAATGATGTATTTTTGATGTATAAATAATGAATATCAACTGTCACTTTTATAATAAATGTTTAAATTGTTTTAAAAAACCCAATAACAGCTCTATAAGCAGAGCTTTAGAAGTATATGAACATAATTTGCACATGCATATATGTAAACATTAGTTAAAAAAACCTTCATTTTTTTTTGTTTTTATGGCCTCTGTTTTCACTTGTCCCCAATAAAATGTTTATTTTCACAAAAAGTCTTGAAAATTGCCTATCAGTGAACCTGTTGTAACTGCATCAGACTCAGTGCTTGTATCCAAGGAGACCTGTTTATCTAATCGGAATGTTTCCTGACTTAGGGGTTTCTTGGGTTTTGGAAGGTAACATTGCCCCCTTCAATTAGAATGACTTATAAGATATGTAGAGTGTCAATAGCCATATCTAATGTCAGGCAATTTATGGTCAGGCAATTTATATAATTATCACTGAATTCTAGCCATTTAATCTTATCTCTTTAAATACCTAACTGGGAGTTAGTAAGTAAGCAAGTAGAATGTATATTATATTTTCTATGAATCTCATTAAATGTTTTAAATGCCCTTTTCCACTTTTGCTGGACCAGGGCTTTTTCCTTCCTGCCCTATCAGAAATAAGCTACCCTTACCAGCTCCATCCTGAGGCACATCATTTAATCTCCATCACCTGGTTGGTCTGGAAATTCTAATACTTTTAGGTTGTGTTTTGTAATCAGCAGGAAGAGAAACAATATTGGTATCAGATTTTTGAAGAATCCATCCCTCATCTATTCAGAGGTCACAATAATTTCACCACCCAGGGCACTGGGCAGAGGAAGTATGTTACTCAATCTGGATGCTTTATTTCCACCAGTATGAATGTTTTTAACCACTTAGTCTGGTGTCAATCCAAGGAAAAGTCAGTGAACTGACTGACCTGCCTTAGACTTGGCCTTAAAAAAGAAATGAAAACTGTGGTATTACAACAGGAGGACATGCAAAAATAATCAAAGATGAAAGCCTTTTGAATAATATGCCCATCTGTGACATGTTCAGTAAAATCTAAATGGGAAAGTGCCCAAAGGAAGGAATCTCAGGAAACAGTCAGCCTTCCAGAGGGCTGGGGACCAATCTGATCTAAACCAGTAATCTAACATCCTTCCCATGCCACCCTGATGTGGCTGCCTTTCTCTGTTCTAGCATCTTTGTACCACCAGGCCAAAAGAAGAGAGAGACTTATCTGGATTCACTGGCTACTGCTGGTAGCTCTAGCAAAGGGAAACTATCCGCCAGGGCAGAATTCTGTACGAGTTGTAGAGGTTTCAATTTTCCTTGGGCTTCCAGTCTTTCAGAAGCATGATTAATTGAAAAAAGGTTTTACTTAGTTCCTCACAATCTCCCCTCCCCATTTTTTTTTTTTTGGTAAAAACAGTTCAGTTAATTAAAATTCCATGCAGCTGTAGAGTAGCTTATGAAAACTGGGAGAAGTTTCCCTGGTTGTCTCTTATATTTCCTTAAATCGAGGTATATGATACATAAGATAAAGTGCATAGATCTTAAGAATACAACTCAATGAATTTTTAAACATGTATGTGAAACTACTATTGTCCTATCTGTTCTCTTGGTCTCCAGCCCCCACCACCCCAACTCACCTTTTATGCTACCACCAGAAGGATCTTATAAAATACAGATCTGGCCGAACAATAGGAATAATGACGATAGCTGTTGCCCCACACCCGCAGCAGTGATTGACCATTTAATATGTGTCGGTTACTGCCCCAAGCCCTTTAAGTCATCATCTCCTTTAAGATAATACAAGTCAAGCACTTAGAACACTGGCAGGCACACAGTGAGCAATAATAATTTATTATTATTACTATTTACAGGGGCCCTAAAAAGTCAGCATTTTTATTATTGCCAATTTATAGGTGATAAAGCTAAGGCTTAGAAGACTTAAGTCATTTGCCCAAGGTTGCTCAGCCTGAATGTGTACAGTGGGGAGCTGGACTGCCCGAGCCTGGGTGCTAACCACTATGCTTTTTACTGCCTTCTTAGGGCTGGTATCTCTTCAATGAAACCCTCTGCAGCCTCTTCAGCCCCTATAGGGTACGGTCTCAAGTCCTTAGCATGCCTTCCCTGCCCTACAAGGTCTTCCCACAAGCTAAGTACAGACTGTCTTTCCATACTTCTGGTTTTTATCTACCATCCATCCGTATCTCTTGTTCTCATAATGTCTGTCTATCATTCTCAGAAAAAGTTTTATATTAATAACTACCAGTTATTGCTATCATCATGTTCTGGCTGCTTTCTGTATGTATTTCCAATTCTTACTGCAACTATCTAAACTAAGTAGTATACTCATTTTACAGACAAGTAAACTGAGACACAGAAAGATTTAAGGGACTTTCATGGCCAGAGAGGCAACATGCTTCCAAACAGGACTATGAACCCACCGCCATCCGATTTCAGTGCTTGGTCCTTCTTACTCTACCACAATTCCCTTCAGTCACATGCTCTCCTATCTGCCTCAAATGTCACTTAGTTTCCAAGGCATTTTTGACTTGTCCACCAATTTGTCCCCTTTTGCTCTGCTGCCTTCCACAGGTATAAACAGATCACTAGTTAAGGAGGAATGGCTTTTGCTCCAATTCTATTCTAGGCCTTTCTAATTACATTCAATTTTTGCATGAAAAAGGCTGAAACTGAATATTTCTGGAATATTCTTACTGCAGGCCTCAGAACCAAACATTTAAATTGCAACTTTGTCCAAACAAAATGGCAAATCTTTGACCAGATGGGGTTATGGTCTAATGGCATGAACACAGAGGGCAAACGGAGACGTTGCTGCCAGTTAACCACCACATGTACTTTAGCAGAACCTCTAGGGGATGAGTGATTCATGAGCTCCTGGGACATGTATAATTCCTGAAGGATGAGCTAGCCAGCTCTGCAAACATGAGGACAATGGAAGATGACTTCTGTGGGCAGCCAGAAAGGCCATACTGGGCAATTTTTGAACTGACTTGAAAAACATTTTATCATTGGAATAGTTAACATTCTTGTTGATTATGTAGAATAAAAAATACCAAAGCATTGAACATTTGGTACATGTTCAGCTCCTTCTGTACCTCAAAAGTGAATATTAATGTGCAGTCTGCAAAGTCTCACGACTTGACAGGGAGCGGCTGACTCTGCAACTGCCTCCTGATAGGACGTGGCAGCACTTGACGGTGATCGCTCAATCATACTTGTATTTAAGATGACACAAGAAGTTAATTCTTTAGCTTACGATTTTTACATAATTTAAACTACATATGAATCTTTTCAAGTTCCAAGCTAAAAAAATCTCATTGTTGGGAAAAAGTACAAAAATACAACTCTGAATCAGTACAATTGTTAAAATAATTTAAAATGTAAATTGGGTTGACAAAGTGATTCCAGAGTTGACCTGGAAGAATAAAAGGGCAGGCAGAAGTAAGACAATTTGTAAAGCAAGAATATGAGGGTGTATTTGTACACCAGACATCAAAATATATCATAGAATTCAAATAATTGGTACTGGCATTGGAATTGGTATTGAGGAAATACCAAGTGATTGCTCAGAAACAGACCCCAGGCCACACATGTAATTAGATTATGATGAATTTAAAATAAAAAATCAGCACAGAAAGGAAGGTTTATTAAAAAGTGGAGCTGAAATGATGCTTAACTATTTGAAGAAAAAAATTAAGCTATATCCTCCCTCACCTTATCCCACAAAGTAAAATAAATCCCAGAAATTTATTATTAAAAGTATAAACTATTAAAAAAAAGACAAGAAAATGTAAAATATCATTTATTTGAGCATGGGGAAAGGCTTTGAAAGTCTTAAAGCCACAGGAAAAAAAAAACCACGCAAGGGAAAAATGGACAGATCTGAACACAAGAGTTATAAAATTCTGTTTATCAGAAAACATCATATATAAAATCCAAGGGCAAACAAAACTAAGGGAAAAAATCACACATAAAGGGTTGATAGCCTAATGTAGCAGGGACTCATATAAACCAACTGAAAAGATAGTCTGCCCTCAAATGGGCAAAAGGTCAAACAATTCATTAAAAAAATAAAAGTAGTAAAAAATATAAAAAATGTTTAGACTCACAAATAGAAAACAGTCAAGGAGAAATTTTCTGCCTCTAAAATTACTAAAACTGTTTGTTTTTTAAATGACAATGGCTAATGGTCCAGTGATATGAAGGGAGAACTTACTTCTATGGTCGGCGGGCATAGATATAGCAAATTGTACCCAGAGCTTTTAGAAAGTTCAAACTCTCTGACTATAGTTGTTCCTCTTCTTAATTTATCTTCATCAGAAGCTAAATAATTTTGTCCAAGATGTATATCAGTATTATAATACAAAGTTGAAAACCCCCTAAATGTCCAACAAAAAGGAGATGGTATTTAACTGCCCAATAACATCTAATACAGGAATTCAAAATAGCTAGTGCTTCTGAAGATCATTTAACAAATTTTAAAAATGAAGATAAAAAACACATATTGTAAAGAAGGAGCGGTGTTCTACATACTTATATATGTACAGAAAAAACTAGCCGATATGTATCTAAATGTTAACTATGGCTGTGGGTTGATAATACTGATAGCAGCAGCTAACACTAGCCAGGTATACGATCTCATTTAATCCTCACATCATCGTCATAGATATACCGTTTTATACATGTGGACAATGGGTGGTGGAGCTGGGAATGAAAACTGGTGGTACCAAGGGTGGGGATCTGAACTGCTCTGCCATGCTGCCTGATGATTATTTTCTCTTTAGTACTTGATGGTACTTCCCAAATTCTCTACAAATGAGTATATGTTTATAATCTGGAAAAAAACCCACAACTTTTAAAAGGTGAATTGGGGCCAAGAAGCTATAGGGAGTTTTGTGTTCTATCCTGTGACAACCTGTGGTATGGGAGACCCACCCCTTGCCTGTGGGTGGTTCTTCAATTTCCCTTCCTTTTCTCCTACTCTCTCCAGTGTAAATCACGGAGTCACTTGGCCTGGTGAGGGAGGGAAGTTTTGGTGCGTAGTGGCACCATCCCAGAGCCAGTCTGGCCTGCTCATTTTCTTTCCTCTGCCTTCCTCTTCTCCCTTCCTCCCACCAGGCTATTGAGCAGCCCCTGGGAATAAGCCTGGTTCAAGGTTCTGGTTTAACAAAACAAAACAGGGCTTCCTGGGGTTAACTCCAGGCTGGCCTTTCACAGTTCTATGATTAAATTGCATTTTTCAGTGGTTCCGCCTTTAAACTCAAACCCTTTTAAAGAGAAATTTAAGGAGAGCAAAACATAGGAAACAGTGCCAAATGCCAATAACATATTTTAGTCGTTTGGGGGAATGGGCAGCTTTAGAAACCACAAATTCCCACTTATGCAAGGGCTACTTGAGATTTTTTTCTTTATTGCTTAGTGACAGAAGCCTGGCTTTAGCCCATGGTCAGAGTTGTTTTCTCTTGTTTCTTCGTTCTCTCTCTGAAAACAGTTATAATAGGTCTGAGTTATCACAATGAGAGGTGGCTAGTCCTACAGCTCTAATTAAATAACAAAAATCATTTTCTACTGATGATGTAGTTATTAGCTCAGACTAAAAGGCCAACCCAAGTCTATAACTTGGTACCTGTTATACCTGCTAAACAAGCTCAGTTATACTGAACCATGTGCTCTAAACCTGGGAGGCTCCACACATGTGACTTCACCACCAGTTGGCAAGGCTTTGGTACCATGTGCTCAGCTAGGTGTTCTGTCTCCTTTCTCTCAAAGAAAGTGACTGGAAGGGGAAGATAAGATGTGAGTTTTGTTTTGTGACTATACTTTCCAAAACCATGGCTGGCACGTACAAAGTGGAAAGAATCCCAGGAAGCTTTCTTCTGTAGTCTGAGATCCATTCTATTGGGGATTATGAACCTAAACATCAGAGTCCTCTTCTCATCTAAATTAGGGTGTGGCCAAGCCAGTCCCAGGGCGTGAACTAATAAATTGTACTACATTATTACAAAGTAAATTGGAAATAAGGTGTCAGTGAACTCAAGTTTTCATAGCTACTACTGAAATTACTAGCAAATGTGAACTAGTCCACTTGAGGATAAGTAGATAGCAGTGGAACCCTCCCCCCCCAACTTCTTTATATAGAGAGTACTGAGCATTTCGGTGGTAAGCATGTGTAGGGTGTACAGGACAACTATAGGCCAGGGAAATAGTCCTGGAATGAAACAGCTGACAGTCATCTGAGTTAGCGATCAACTAACATGGGTGCAAGAGATTAATTTTATTATGTAAAGGTTAAAGTTAACTGATTCAGCTAAAATTGCAAACAAAAAACCTAGAGAAAATAAGAACTATAGAAAATCTAGAAAAAGATGAGATATCCTCAACAAAATACTAATAAACTGAATCTAGTGAACCATATAAAGAATTCTATACTATGACAAATTGGGATTTATCCCAGGAATGCAAGGTTGGTTTAATATCTAAAAATCAGACAATGTAATAGATCACACTAATAGAATAAAGTACAGAAACCACATGATCATCTCAATAGATACAGAAAAAGTATCTATTGGATCTGACAAAATTCAATACCTTTCTGATAAAAACACTCAGTAAACTAGGAAAAGAAGGTAAGACTTTAAATTAGATATAGGCTTTTTATGAAAAACTCAGTTAATCATCCTTAATGGTGAAAGACTAAATGTCCACCCGCCACCCCCCCAATATCAGGAACAGACTAGATGTCTATTCTTACTACAGCTATTCAACATTGTATTGGAGGTTCTAGCTAGGGAAATTAGGCAAACAAAGAAAAGCCCCACCCACCCCCACCCCCAACAAACAAACAAAAAAACCCCCTCCAAACTGGAAAAGAAGTAAATCATCTCTAGTCTCAGATGACAAGATCTGGTATATAGAAAAGCTGAAAACATTTTGCTGACATGAAAGTTAGAAAAAAAACTTTAAAATATATCTTTGAACAAGACTTTGTTGCTTATATGTTGCTTGTACTCTTGGAAAGTCTGAGTGACTAAAACCAGTTCAGAGTTATGGAAACACTTATTAGGAATCCCATTCCAAATAAGCTAAAAAGGTAGTGTTACTGTTAAAGCATGTAATAAATTCCTCATTTTCAACATGAAGAGGTATATATGTATTTTCATTAATAGAAAACCTATTTCCCTTCCCCTTTCTATGAAATATATTATACACTATTTGCGTACATATTGAAATATGTTTAAAGAGTATCAATGAGTAGGATACCAAATAATTAGCCTGCCTGGTGTCCATATATTTCAGTCTGCCCTTGCTACTCCTCAGAAAACAAAAATGAAGTTAAACTAAGTGGCCTGTTCCAGGTTCCCTATATTGAGTCATAAAAAATTCCATGTGGACATGCGGCTTAGAGTCAGATTAGAAACATGCTATTGTCATTTGCTATTGACACTGAGGCCACTGGGTAGCTGATGTTGAGAACCTACATGTCTCCCCACAAAGATCCTTTAAGGCACAAGGAAAGCCATGTAAGGGACAAGGCTACTCAGATGTCTCAGTAAAATAAAAGCTCCATGCAAGCCAGTAATAGCTACTGAATCTACAGAGTGACCCATGTGCTTGGGAATGTCTTGGTCTGAGAGCTCTCTGGCTTCTACTCTCTTGCTTAGAGCAGTGACTATGGCAGTGAGTGTGTTGCTTCAGGTTTGCTGGTCTAGAACTTGCTAGATCTTCCTAGCTCACTCAGACATATCCTGATAAACCACCTTAAATCTTACTGGAGTCTGAATTTTGCTTCTTGCTTGTGCTTTGGCCTAGAATTAACCCTTCCAAGTCCAGTCTCCTGCTCTCCCTTTTATAAATCTTTCTGTATCTCTAAATAGCTTCTTTCTAGATCCAACTCTGAAATCTCAAGTTGTTGATATAATGTGTTGATCAAAGCAATAAAGAACCAAAAAATAATGACCTTTTAAATTTTTCTTAAATATGTCCAAGATTTTTAGCTTCTCTATTCTCCTAAGTCCCAGTAAGAACAGCAGCAACATTAAAGAAAACAAAACACAAATTTAAAAAACCCAAAACACAAATTTAAAAAACCCAATGACTATTTAAATGTTTCTAAATTGTGCTCTGAACCTTCCATATTGGGAGTGAAAATAAAATAAACATATCTCAGCAAGCGTATGTACGTGTTCCAATGGATTGGTGGTTCACAATAACTAGTTATTTCAGTGATACCTCATCTTTCAAAAACTATTTTTTTAATAATTAGCATTGTAGTCCTGATAGGAAAACTATAAACCTAGGGAAGAGACATAGACTTTCACAAGCAGGAACTCTTTAATAACTTCCCCGAAGAAAATGCTTGAATGCACTCCAGAAAGAAAGCCTGGCACATGCCATATCACGCTCCTGATGTATTCAAGGCCGCAAGGCAACCGAGGGGCGTCATCCTATGAATACAGTGGCTGAGCAACGGATCAGTACAACTTTTAAAAAGTTTACAATTTTTAACTTTGCCAAATAAGGAGACTAAAAACAAAACCTATCATCTATCACCATCATTTCACAAGAAAGGAAGATTTTAACACCAAAAAAAGAGATAATAGTATGTTTTCAGAAAAAAATATTTTAAACTAAATAATATGTAGTGTTATTGAAAATTCACCACTATATTATTTTCTTTCTTCTGTAAGAGCTGGTGAAAACTCCATCCCAGATGAGCCCTCAACCCCTGGAGGGAAGTTGGGAATGTTTTTGATATGAAAACAAGGGATCTTATTGTTTGCCAAAACCATTCTTTAAAGTGAATTTCAAAATAGAAGAATTAGGACAGTGTTTCCAAAACTTCCGTCATCTGAAAACACCTTCACAAACATCATAACTGCATTCTACCTTTGTTATTTCCTTAATTTAAATCGGGTCATTTGTTTACTTAAGTTTATTTACAAATGAAAGTCTTATATGAATATCATAAATGAAAAGCCAGAATCTCTTGCCATAAAATCAAGATACCACAACTGTTGGAAGGCTCTGAGCCTGCAGCCAACTCTCTATAGAAAAGGAAGATTAGCAGGAATTAGGGGTTCAAGTCATACCAGCATCAGAAAGAAATTTTCTGTTTGATTTAACCTGAAAGGCAGAGAGAGAAGTGAAGAAAATAACTTTCTCATTTTATGAAATTAAATGTCATTAATGCCATGGCCATATACTGCCTAAAAACATCTCTTCTACAAACTATCACTTTGGTAGACAGTCATGGACACAGAGGTGTCCTTGCATTATAACTAAGAACACTGGCTAACTCAGCCTTCCTGAGTTGAAATTCTGAGATGTCTCCATGTCCCAGCTGGCAAACTTTAGCAAATTGTTGACCTCCTCTGCCTAAGGTTTTCATCTATGAAGTGGGGTAACATAATTCCCACGTCACAGACTGGTTGTGAGGATCAAATGAGCAGAGACACATAAAGCTCTAAGAACTTAAGTGACACTAAGAACTCAAAACTGATGGTTATTCTTATTATCCCACACTTTGAGGAACACCAAATGTGTAGGCCTATGTTAGACCATACCAGGCACATTGTAATACAATTACACATTTCCGGAGGGAACATAAAGGTAGGGATAAGAATGACAATTCCTTTGCTAACTTGAATTAAAATGAATAACTTAGTACACATACACATAAGGCAATTTACTCTTCATTTGGTTTGTTTCCTTCCATGCCCCATTTTCTTGGTCAAGAGCAAGTCTTAATGAGATATTTTTGCTTTTAAGGCAGAGTACATGATGCATTTTACACAAAAAGATCATACCATAGAGCATGACTTTGAGGATCTTAACTGCAAGTCACTCTTTAGGTAAAGAAGGTCACCCAAATATATTAGACTTTTAACTGTAAAATCAGTGTGCCCTCTATTTAGGGTAAGCAATAGAATTAATGTCAGATTTAACCCTCAGAGTGGCTACACATGATATGACTTAACTCATATTATGAAATACAGTAAGGGAAGACTTATCACTGAATCATTAGATATATAAGCTAACATCAAAAAGCAGTAGTTCCAGGGGCTCCTGAAATGGATTAGTTGGTCCTGAACAAGAAAGAAATATATTAACCTATCCTAAGCTGTTGTCTTTCATGTGTCTCATCCCTTTTGTCCCTGGAACTATATTTAGTCAGAGAGAACAACAGCGCTGCCAAGGCAGTCAAATAGAAAGAGAGGGTATTAATTTAGTAAATCTTGGTCAAGGTTAGGTCAAGAGATAGTGGACAAGTACATATTTAGTTTATTAAACTACAAGATAAGGTCATATTAGAAACTTAAAGCAATTTCTACAGCCTGTATTGGGCCTGCCTTGATGGTGGCCTTGATCAGAACAATCTGGATTTTTTAAGAATATCTGTCTTCTTCAGTCCTCGTCCATTCACTATAGGATGGTTTCTTCCATCTCTACAACACGCTTCTTGGTAACGTCTCTATTGCTTTCCCTTCCTCTCTGCTCAACTTTATTGTTTCTTCCTCCAGTGTCTCAGGTTGAGCACTTTGGCTTTTCCTTTTTGCTGTCGTGATCCCCTATTTGTAATTTACCTCCCTTTTCTCTACAGACATTGCCAGGCTTCTTCTGAGTAGACCAAGTTATCGTCCTCATTTGCTTGGCTCTTTCAGGCAGGTCTCTCAATGTTTCTATTCTGCATCAAACATGAACTATTTTTCTTAAAAATGTTATCTGTCCTTTCCTTCTTCTTTCCCCCACACTGTCAAGGACATTTAAAAAAATTCCTTCACTGTACTCTTATTATGTCTATAAGCAATAGAATGTTCCAGATCCTAGAAGTAGAATTAGGTCATATCTTTTAATTTTCCTTTGCATCTTTTCCCTAGGACCTACTTCTTTTAGAAGGCTTAGCTTGAGTACTTTAAGAGACCAAAAAGAGCAGAATAAGGTCAGATGCAATAAAGTAAAAACTCCTTTCCCCTTCCTTAACGGAGTTTGCATCTGGCCCGGGTATCTGATCAAAAAGAGTCAGGGTTGGCGCTCAATCAGCCTTAACTACCAGCAGTGGCTGCAGCTTTTAGTGAGTTCTACACGCTACCTATAAGTGGCTTCTATGTTCTGGGATAAATGAACTCTTCTGGATATGTCTGATTATTTGATCTGAATGGATCATTTATGAAAGTAAAACAGTGTCCTAGAAATGTCACTTTACCACCAAAATAAGGAGCAAAATCTTTGTATGCATTCATGGGGCATCTGCACTGTGCCAGGCACTGTTCCAGGTGCTGGGGATATGAGTGAGCAACTCATACAAGGCCCCGCTCTCCTGCAGCACAAGACTTCCTGAGAGTATTGAAAGGCCATGGGAAAGGATCGAAGTCACCCTGGTCAAGGAAACAGGTTAAAACCATCCTACTGAGGAGGAGGGGACCAACTTGTTGGTGGATGGGCCACTACGTGAACCAATGCTCCACCTCCCTGAACTAGGACATGCATTTAAGACGGGGCAGAAGGTTTAAAAAAATCCTAACCCAACCCAAAAGATAATGGGAATCATCTGTTCTGCTCTCATGTGCAAACCTATAATTTATGGAAAGATGGGAAGGAGAAAGTCCCTGAGGAGGCCAAGCCAAGTTTTGTGGTAAAAATTCAACTGTACTCCAAGCTCAGACTGGAAGAGGTGGGGGTGGAGAGAAGCAAGAAGCCACAGTAAAAATAACATGCCTTAAGGCAGCCAGCTCTCTCTCTGCTGCCCGTTTCCAAAGCCATTCCTGGGCCAAGATGCCTTCTTCCCTTCTTCCTGCCACCCCCAGCCCTTCCCCATTCACAGGGTATTACTTATCCCCCTTTTTTTCATTCATTTTTAAAAGAATCCCAAACTGGCTGCAGTACTTGTAATACCTGTCACAGAGTAATTTCAGCAGTATAAATTATAGGGCATGCTCGGAAGCAGGCAGTTTGGATCAAGTGAGAATGTGAGTTTAATAGAATAAAATGGAGTTACTGGGAATTTCCAAATTATGGAAAGGAGACAATATCCTTAAATACCTGACTGTATAATATATATTTGTATATATTTGTGCACACTTACATATAAAGTAATTTACTACTAAGAATATACTATAAGACCTGATAATAGAAAAGGCCATCATTAAATGTAATATTAGCAATATCACCTCACCCAACTGATTTTTGAGTTTTAGCTCTGTATCATGATGGGTCCATATAGTTTTTTTTGCTTCTTCTATTGGGTTATCATCACTTAACTTTATAATGTGGCTTTAAAGGGTATGGTTACTAAATACAGTGTATTTTTAAATTGCCAGTATCAGTGATTTTTGCTGGGCCATTTGAAAAAGCATTTTTACTACACATTTCAATAACTTGCTAATGTACTTCAATACAATTTCGATATATATTTTATTAGTTTCCTAATCATACATTTAAGGTGAATTTTTATCCATATCAGAGATGGATAAATTGAGGCCATCTAAACTAGAAAAGATTGGTGGTAGTGGTAGAAATAGGAAATGAAAGAAATGTCGAATTGTCCAGGCAGGGGATCCCCTTTGTAATATTTCAGAGTTTCTAACGTCAGTTAAGATGTTTTTGCTATTCATGGATAGCTTTCACTGCTAGTCAGAATAAAAGATATAGAGAAAAAAGCACCTGTGGACATAGGGTATATGATAAAGCCTCATTGCTCTGTCACAAGTCAGCCGAATGTTAATATGACTGAGGGACTTTCAACACCAGCACTCACATAGCACTCACTATGTGACAGGTATTCTTCTAAGCACTTTCCATATTTGTAACTCAACCTTACAACCTTGCAAGGTATGTACTCTATCCCCATTTTACAGATAAGGAAATTGAGGTATAACAAATTTAAGTAACTTACTCAAAGTTGTAAGGGATGCAAACCCAGGCTGTCGGGCTCTAGACACTCTGCCCTCAACCATTATGCTAAACTCCCTAAACATGCTGCAGCTAAACAGACCCTCGTTATTTAGAGGTTCACTGAAAAGTCAGCTGTTTGAACTCAGGACCAAACAGTCCTAACCAAAATCAAAGATAAATGTTACTGAAGTCTTCAGTTCACAAACGCTCACTTATGCGATGACAGAGCTTGAATTAATGTACAGCCCCCTTCGAGTCCATTCTCATCCTGGCCTTCCTTTTCCTGTAACTGATACAGTCATTTACCTCATGCTGACTGGGCACTTCCTTTCACCCAGGTACTGTTCTTAGTAGTGGGGACCAGATGGATGAGATAGAGGCTTGCATTCAAGGTTGAATCTTACATTTATGGATTATTTTTGAAGGCTCTTGGGGACAGACCTGAGAACTAAGAGACTCAGGTAACATTTTATTTGGGGAATGAATAAAACTGTCCCCGCTTCCAGCCTGGGAAGGGAGGTGCCCTGTTCGGAGGACTTTGTCAACATACTGCCCACCTAGAACGTGTGTCCTGTCTTATACATACTTTGAATTCACAACATCACAGTGCACAGTACTTAGCACTTAACAAATACTTAAAAGGCTGTAAAATATAGCCCATAAGTCAAGGAGTGCTGGTGCTTTCCTGAGGTGCTCATGATAGTTTTTATTGTGGTAAATATACATAAAATTTACCATTTTTAGGTATAGCTCATAATCACTTTTGGTTACACTTCATTGATTACTTTTCTAAATACTATAGCTTCTCCACCTCTAACCATTTTATGGGTCGTGAAAGCGTCATTCCGACAATATGCTTGTTTTCCTAACATCAGGCCTGGCCATATGAGCATCTCAGAAAGACCAGCTTTTCTCCTAGATTGTGACGACGTCGGTCTTTGTGGTGCCCCTTTCCTCCCCACCTTGATGGATTCAGAAGCTACTCAGAGGTCTGAAGTTTCTTTGCCTCCCTCATCCTAAGCAGCTGAATCAACTTCTCTCTCCACCCCTTTCATTATCCCATTCCATCCACCCCATTGCCATCAGTGGGGTGGAGACTCACAGTTTATAAGTGTGCTGAAGAAAACCCCAGAAGCAAGAAACTAGAATAACTTGCTCTGCTAACAAAACAAACCAGAAAACACAGTAGGGGCCAAGACCTCACAGTAGCTGTGTTCCAAATCCTTCCTTATCCCAAGGAGACAGACTGCCTGCCTCTCTATTCTAAGCTCAGGCAATGTGGCTTAAGCAAACTCATAGAAGGAATTCAAGCCTCAAGATCCATTTTCAACTTTCCCCAGATACCCATGTGCCTTTTTATTCTTACTCCATCTTGCCCAGCCAAATGCGAAAGCCTGTGTAAAGACTATTACATATCTCACTTTGAAAGGACTTGAATGTCCTTATGAACTAACTCCTGGCTGAAAATTCTGGACCCATGGACGGAGAAAGCAGCTGCCAGTTGGAAAACAAAAAAAGAGTTGTTATCTCTATGTTAAATTAAACTCAGATCTGCTTAATATGTTGGCCAACTTATGCCACAGCTATTTTGGCCCTTTCCACCACCCCAAAGTCTTTTGTGGTCAAAACGTACCGCTGTGCTGCTGTTTGACACTGTGTGCCAGCAGGCTTCTGTGCCAAAGCCAAGTAACACCCTTCCTTCTTCGGGTTTTGGGGTAGCAGAGGAGGACTGCTAATTCCTTTTGTGACCACTGACTAAGAGCTGAGTGGCCAACAATTTGGAAAATTATATACACACCTAAAATGTCAGCTGCATCAGAGATTTTTTGCTCTTTCTCTTTCCAGTAGCTGAAGGGAACCTTTAGGCTGAAGGCAATTCTAGAAGAGTTGGGTTTTCTAACCACATTCTGTGGGAGGCATGCTAGCAGAACTAGAGGCATGCAGGATCCTGAGCAGCAAAGAATTATGTTTCATAAGTGCATATGCCAATGATTCAAACCAATGGAAAAGGGTGGGAATTAAAAATAGTCAGTTATGAACACACACACGTGCACACATGTGTATGCACACTCACGCACACATACGAATGAGAGAGAGGAGAGAGAGCTTTACCGCAAAAGTCCTTTTTAGAATCAGACGAGCTATAAATACATAAACACACACTAACACAGGTCAGCTCTAGCTATGAATATAGAATGTGCTAACTCTAAACTTTTGAAAAACAAAAAAAAAAGCAAATTCATAGTATCATAAATCCATATGTAATTAGCCTGCTTTCCCTTTTAGACTATAGATATATTCTATGGGTAATCTAGTTCTTTGTTCTAGAATTTTGTTGTTTTTGATGACTATAGGTCCCTGGGTTGGACAGAAAAAAATATTTTGACTGCCACAGCAGTGATTAAAACTGACCTGTAAAAATTATGGCCTACTTGGGGGAACCTGGACAGGAGCCTGATCCCGTCTGCACTGAGTCTCCTGGGCGCTGGGCTTTTTGCCCAGCGTGGAGCCGGCACTCCGGGGCTAGCGATATGTGCATTTATATAGCTCGGTTCCCCACTCTACCCTATAATTCCCTCCTTTTACCCAGTGGAAAGACATGATGGAGCAGTGGTCCCCAACCTTTTTGGCACCAGGTACCGGTGCTCCTATGAGAATCTAATGCCTGATGGTCTGAGGTGGAGCTGAAGCAGCGATGCTAGCACTGGGGAGCGGCTGCAAATACAGATGAAGCTTCGCTTGCTAGCTCACCGCTCACTTGCTGTGCGGCTTGGGTTCTAACAGGCCATGGACTGGTACTGGTCCGCGGCCCGGGATGTTAGGGACCCCTGTGGCAGAGGCTCAGCAATGGAAGGGCTTAGCCCTACTGCCAGGTGGATATTGGTACCAGTTTGCCTCTAGATGTAGAGAATGTTAGTGCTGTAAGGAAACAGTACGAAGTAGTGGTTCAGAGCATTTGTCACTGGAGAAGGAAATCCTTCAACTGCTGGAGTTAATTGTGCAGCTGGCCATGTTCATTATTCTTTAAGTCTAAAACATTTCAAACAAAATTGAAGAAGCAAAACAAAAGAGGGTGTGTGTAAGAACATGACAGCTTGGGTTAAACCCCAGCTCTTTCACTTTATCTAGATGACTTTGGGCAAGTTCATCTCATTTGTAAAAGGTAGGTAATAGTAATATCTACCTCAGAGGGCTGCTGTGAGGGTTAAACGAGGTAATCCATGTTGATTTAGAATAGTCTGGCCTAAAGTTAAGCGTTCAATAATAAAAGTAACTAACATTTTGGAGGCATATAATAAAAAGTAGATATTGTTCATCTATTTTGTGCAACTTTCTCATTTTATAAAGACTTTAAGCAACAGATTATGTGACTTGGTAAAGGATAAACTGTTGTCATCACCCTGGGTTGTGTGGGCTTTCTAAATGTCCCCTCTCTCTCCTTGACTAAGTAATATGAAATGACAGTGAAATGAGCAGGCCCCTTGCCTCCAGTCAGATTGTGCCTTAACAACTCAGGGATGAAGCAAGCACGCTGAGAACCCTGGCCCTTTCTAGCTCCTTCTGCCTGCTAGATGACCAGTCTCTGCTCCGAGTAGGCAGAGAAAGCAGAAAAAGATGAAACTCAAATCCGTAGTTTTATTACCTGTGATTGCCTACACCACTTTCTCTTTGCACCCTTGACCTCTGTTTCAGGCAAGAATTCATTCATAGTACCCTCACCCTGATTTCCTTTTTTCCCTTCAGCTCTAAACCTTCCCTTATAATGCCCCATCTTTTTATTGTCCCTTATGCACACCTGAGCTGCAATGGGCTCTCTGGTGTTAGCCTAACGCAAACACAGACTCGAAGTTCACCAGATAACCTGATTGAGGTAGCAAGCCCAGTAGGTGGCATATTATCTGCTGCATGTTTTTATTGGCCAACTTGTGTGTGCATTATTTCTAACTGCCACTGAACTGTAAGAAGACAATTTATCTGTCTTTAAGGAATATTTAAAATAAACATATTCAACTTATTTGTATTAGCTGTCCTTCATATCATTTCTGTGAAAATGCTTAAAACTGCTATTTAATGACAATAAAATCAAAACATTGGTTGACCTTTGGCAGATAGAAACCTTGATATTTGTTACTTAGAATTGAGGGCTAAGATCTGGCTGTAGTCCTAGGTCTGGCTGCTTTATGCAAACCCCAGAAAGGAGATATAGGTAGAGTGATTTCCACAATTTAATTGCTTCTCAAGTATCATAAAATCATGGAACCAAGGTCCTAAAGCTGGACGGGGCCATAAAAATTGCTTAGTTCAACTTTTACCTCACAAATGGGGAAACTTAGGACCCAAGAAGTAAAGTAATGAAGGTGGTTTCTTTCCAAATATGCCTGTCATTCTCTTCTTGGGAATAGATACAAAGCCAACGCCCACCACCCCCCCCACCCCCGCCAAATGTGGTCCAAATTGGATGTACTGTATACAATTGTCATTTAAAGATGCCATCTATCTTTAACACATGGGTTAACAGAACTGATAATAATCCCTATGAGGGTTAAGTTAAAATCCATTTTAAAAAAAGGTAGAAAAGAAACTCCACTTTTATAAAGCTCTGAGAAGTGAGAGGGACGGGGGTATTTTCAGGGGGAAGCTATGTTTCCACTCCTAAGACTTAATGGAACACATGCATTCAGGGAGATGCGTGGAATTTAAACACAATTCAACATCTTAATTCTAAGAGTAAAGGCCCTTCGTCCAAGCTCCCTTCCACCCTGGCGTTAAAGGAAGCTAGAAAGCCAATTACACTCACAGCAGGCCTCTCCCCTACTGCAAGGGAGAACGTACTGCAAATTCTGTGTGTGCTTTACAAGCCAGTAAAACTATAATTGCGGGTGGGAAGGAACATGGGTTCTCTTTGTTTCAACCAACATTTCACTCTGGTAAGCTCCTCCTTTCTTCTATAGCTGCAGAAATAATGTGGACTCAGTTTTTTTCAAGCACAAAAAATATTTATGATTCTACAAAATTTATAGAAAGAATTTTTGGTTTTGGTTAAAATAGAAAAAATATCAGTGCGTAACCCACCAAAAGGGCATGCATTCTTTAAAATGACAGGTGCCTACCTTTTGGGGGAGCGAAACCCACCTTCTGGTTCACACTTTGAAGGCCTCTTAGTAAGACCAAAAATAGGTGGTGAGGCTCAGAGGGCAGTATCTGACTGCTCTAGCACAGAGCTAGGACGGCTCATTGCCTGGGGCCGGGGGAAGGGGCTGCAGAGAGGGTTCTCCAGTGCAATTATCCCGTGGGGCCACTGGAGAGGGCTGGTCTAGGATTATTCTGGAAGCTTTCCCTACCAAGGTGCTACTCCATGTAGTGACTGCGCAGCTGCTGCCACAGCAGGATCTTACGGCTTAGACATCCCTGCAGAATCTGAGGGGCAGAACTGGGGTGTAACAAACATTACTTCTGTGGTAATGGCTGCTGTCCACTGTTCACAGATGTGGAGTCCTGGCGATGCTGAAGAAAGCTCCAGGGAGCCATTCATGGAAGGTCCACGTCTCATAGCAACACTAATACCACCAGTACCTGTACCACTAGGAAAGCTCTTATCTCCTCAGCCCTCGTCAAGCAGACTTCCAAGGGTCTTACACATATTATTAACTCCTCTAAGCCCCACGAAAACCTTTTGGGGAAGATACTATTATTCCCCACTTCAGAGATGAAGTGCTTCTTGAGGTAAGAAAGAAAAGTGACTTGCCCAAGCTCATGCCAGACTCACTAGTGAGTCTGGCATGAGCTGGCATTTGAGCATGAGCAGCCAGGCTCCAATGTGTAACTACGGTGCCATTCGGCCCCTCTGTGATGCCCAAGGTCAGGTATCATTACCCCTTTGGAGACCTTTGCTCCAAGCAGAAACTTCATCCCACACTGGCCTCACGCTGGCCTGCTGGTCTCCTGACAGCCATCTTAATTTTGATTTCTATTTAATTTTCCACCTCACAAAGCAGTGCCAGAGAGAGGGAATCTGGTGATACGTTTTGAATATGATTTATTAACCGACAGTTCAAGGAAATGGAGGGTTTCCTTGCTGCCACCTGACCTTTGTCTTCAGCCTTCCTAATGTTTGCATTGCTGCCCTGACCTTGCAAAGTGACCTGGAATAGCTTGCTTGTTTCCTTGTGTGTGTCCACTTTCAGAGCACAGCTGTCAGCCTGTGCAAGTCTGTCAATTAGTATCTCAAGGGTTTGGGATGGGGTCTGCAGCCTTTTGAGGAACACAATCTAACACTAACCTCCAAATTCCTCCTCGTAATTGAGCATTCATTAGTTTGACGGAACAAAAGCAGGCATTCTCTATTATAAAGCAGAGGTCAAAACCAGTGGCTGTGTTTTGTTTGGCCTGCAGAGTGTTTAAATATTGAGAAATTTCACATAAAAATACGGATTTCCGGCTTCTCTTGGAAAACGAGAAGAGATGACAACCCCGGGGCTGCTGAGTAACAGCCGTTCCCTTTAGAGTGGGACTCTCTCTGCTTTCTCACCACGGCCTAAAGTCTCACCCTGGCCCTGCTCTGGGCACGGGTACCACTTGTCTGGTCTCTGCAGGGATCTGGGTCAACAAACCCCTGTTCTAAAGCCATCTTTCCCTCCTTTAGATGTGGAATGGATTGGTGAGGCTTCGCCTCCAATGTGCCTGGCATATCAGTACAGCTGTACTTTTTCTATCTTTCCCAGCACCTGACATGGTAAGTGGTACAAATAGACATTTATCACATTCTTCTTAAATGGTTGAATCCATGAATGACTAGCTCTCAGGAAGAAAGCGAATTTAAGTGGCAAAAAAACCTGTTTAACAGCTACAGAGATCCAGGCTTATTAATGCCTCAGCAGCTTTCTGAATGACCGATGCTGCTCCTTATCCTTTTCTTTATTTGTTGTGCTATAAAGATCTTCCCTGCCATCACAAATGATTTTAAACCTTGTTTAACATTCCAGAAACAATGTGTTGATGGCTTAATAGGATTTAGCCAGAAATTAAAATAAACAAACAATAAGAAGAAGAGCTGCCCCAGTCAGCCTTCTAATTTTTCCTCAGAAAGACGGGGGTGAAATGTTGAAAAGCATCAAGTTCCAAATGTAGGTGGACTTGCAGGCCACCATCACAAACAGCCAAAGGTAGTAGCTGAGACACACGTTCTAATGCCGTCTCATGACGCTCCCATACTTCCTGGTTCCATTTCTGGAACACTGTCAAGCGAAGGAATTTGGTAAAAGTGCTAGAATCCTCCTCGGCCCTCAACACCTGACTAGACAGAGCCTTCTTATGATCCCTCGGCCCCCTGAAGACAACTGCAAATGTGGTAGGATGGTTGCTGTGAGGCATCCTGGGGTAAATAAAACCCCACTGGGCAGCACTAGGTTGAGCAGGATCACGGCAGCCTCTACTCTAAGTTCTTGGCATACAGGCAGAGTGTAGGATTTTGACTATAATTAGTAAGAATCACTAGTCTTTTTCTGAGAAAATGAGCCCTCTCAACTTTGGGATCACCATGGCTCTGGGCACATAGTGTGTGCTTAATAAATATTTGCTGAAGGAATAAATGAACAGAGAAAACACCCAGCCAGAGGTTTGGTGATAGAGAATTGGGTTCGTGTTTCAAATGCACAGGAGGGATGGAAAGATGATAAATTCTACACTCTGTAGCTCTAGGCGGGGAGACGTTTTCATAGACTCTTTATGACAGACTTTTATTTCTGAGGAAAGTGAAGTGATCCCATCATACTCATTCCATGAATGTTTGTGGAGACAGTTTATCAAAATAATCTGGAAGCGTGCAGACAGAACGCTTTTCAGAAATGTCAAAGTGAGCAGTGGAAATCTCTCCTGCTTGTCGCCATGGCAGAAACGCTGTGGATTAGGTCTTCGAGGGGTTCAAGGCTACCAAGGCCCGGATACCCCTTCCCATCCCTTCCGCCTGGCTCACACCCATAGGTCCTCACATCTCAATCTAGAATCAGAGCTCCTAGGAAGCCTTCCCCGACAGCTAAGTTAGAGGATGTTCCGGTTACTGCTGCTGCAAAACAAACCACCGCAAAACCTCGCAGTGTAAGGCAATCACTGCATGATGCTCAGAGTCTGTGGGTCAGGAGTGCAGGCAGGGCACAGAGATGGCTCGTCTCTGCTCCACGATATCTGTAGCCTCGTCTGTAGCCTCCTAGAAAGGTAGGGCTGGGAATCATTTGGGGAGTATTTAGCTTCACTCCCATGTCCGGTGGTTGATAACAGCTGTCACACAGGACTCAGCCAGGCTGTCAGCTGAGAGACTACATATGGCCTTTCCATGTGGTCTCTCTGCATGGGCTGCTTTGGGTTTCCTTATAACATGGTGGCTGGTTAACAAGAATGAGCAGCCCTGTAGGGCATGAGGCTGAAGCTGTATCATCTTGTATGACCTAGACTTGTAGGTCACCTAGCATCACTTCTAGGCGCATCCAAATTCAGAGAAAGGGAACACAGACCCCACCTCTCAAAGGGAGAAGTGTCAAAGTCACAGTATAAAAAAGGCATGTGGGATGAAAGATATCACTGTGGCCATCTTTGCAAAATATAATCTGTCACACTTGGTTAGATGTTTCCTGAGTACCCTGTGTTCAACTTTACTGACTTAAAAAATGCTGATTTGCCCTCTCATTAGACTGTGAGCTCCATAAGGCAAGGACGGTAACTTATTCACCTTTGTGCCTCTGTTCCTAGTACAGTGCCTGGCACATAGAAGGCATTCAACACGTATCTGTTGAATTGAACTGAATAGAAAGGAAGAATGAGAAGGCTCTTGGGCCTCCCTTTCATGCTGGCTGTTGCTGGCATAAGGGAAGTTTGACCAGGGCAATAGAAGGAGAGGGAAACGCACCTAATTCCTCTCTGGGGTCAAGGCTATGACCCATGAGTGTATCACACACAAAGTGAAGCGTTTGCTTCCTTATGCCTCTCAGGCTGCATATAGGAAATAACCACGAGAATCATAACTAACTCCATATTTCTGTTTCCTTGAACTTTTTGGAAATATTTTCCCCTTTATATCTCTGTACCATAAACATGGTAAGTATAAGATTACTCTAGAGGCTGCCTGTTTTTTATGCTTAAATACTCACTTAGTACAACAGAAAGCACACTGGACAAGGAGTCAGAGAACCTGGCTTCAGTCTCGGTTCCGTCACTTAGTAGAAGATGTATAGCTCTGGCACACCAGCTAATTTTTTAACCTAGTTTTCTTGCCTATAAAAGGGGTATAAAAAAGGCAAACCCGCCTATCTCGCCTTGGAAATAATGTTTTTTAAATGGTAAAGCAAAATACAAACAAAATGCTATGACAGGATACGGTGATTTTAAAATATGTTCACTCATTCTTCGACATACCTCCCTCAGAAGGTGGAGTCTAATTCTCTTTCTCATAAATGTGGGCCCAACTTGATTTACTTCAAATGAACGGAACGTGGCAGAAGCGATGCTATCTGACTTCTCCGGCAAGGTCCTAGGAAGGACAGCTTCATCGGATTTGCTTCTCCAGGTCACTCAAAAGGCAGCCATCATGTCATGAGGGCACTTAATCAGCCTGGGAGTCCTCCCACCAATGACCAGCATCGACTTGCCGGCCGTGGGAGTCGCCCACCTTGGAAGTCGAAGGCTTCTTCAGATGACTGCAGTCCCGGCCAACATGTGGACCACAATCTCCTACCAGACTCCACAGCCAAACTGCCCAATTAAACCAACCCCAAACTCCTGACCCACAGAAACCATGGGAGACAATGACGGTTGACTTCTGTTTTCAGTTACTAAGTTTTGGGATAATTTTTACAGAGCAACAGAGAACTAATACTAACCAATCGAAGGTGTGACAGGCATTTCTGTTTCTCTGACCACATGATGGGTTAGTTTTGATCCAAATTCTTGCTTGCTTGCTCCGTGTGACTAATAACTATGTGTGAGGTGGCAGGCTGTGGGGTCAGGAAGGGGAGAGTCCAATTCCACCACTGGCTAGATCCAGATGGTTGGATGCCAAAGTAGAAGTGGGGACCAGGAAACTGGACCCTTACAAAAGTGACTTCAGCACTGATTAAACACCACCCAATTCTGTGGCTGCATCTTCATCTATTATCATACTGCTTATACTTGAAGGGCTCAGGGTGCGCTTTTGAAATCCTTATCTCAACTGAGTTCTTTCTTACCACCTGGGGACGAGACTCGCTGTCCATCACTCAACAATACACGCTCATCTTTCTGACCTGGTTCCCCAAAGAGTGATAACTCTGCCCTTAGCTGGCCACATTTTCTGCCACAGCCCCTACCTGCCTTTCCCCAGTCCTTCACCATGTCTGTGGACTAGGTGTGTGGACATAGTTGGGTGTGGTACCTGGGTCTTCAGACAAAGTTTTCTTTGGGCAAAGACAAACAGCTGGTATAAAGAACAATCTGTATCACTACCTTCCTAATCACCTGCTTTAACTCACTCAACTAACTGGTTTTATCACCAAAACACCAAAAAACCAGTAGTCATGATTGGCAAGACTCCAAAGACTGAAGGCTTCTGGGAAGCAGTCGGAAGACCCAGGCTCTAGCTCTGGCACCCCGCCCCCCCCTCCACCTAAGAGCTGAAAGACCCTGGGAGACTGAACATGAGGCATGAACTGTTCAGCACCTACTCAAGATACACCTGCTCTCCTGAGAAACAGTGACTTTCCATTTGCTCGGCTGCCAACCTGCCAATCCTTCAAAGAATAACATTCAATCACTTCCCTTCACCCCTGAGAGAGACTGCCAAGGGAAACACACACACATTCACTTTTTAAAGATCTACTTACTTAAAATGCATGTTTTTTCCATAAATAACTTTCGGTCCTCTTTCCCAATTCATTAATGGTCGGAACAACCCTGGCTAAAGTAGTTAACGGAGATTTAGTGATGTTTTAATGGAGGCCTCATTCCTGTCTCACCCCAGGTTATGCTCAGGGGTTTCTGAAGGCAGTGACGGCAGCAGCGGACACAGGCGCTGGCCACAGAACAACACACAGGCGAGCTGTCACACTTTGTTTTTTCTTTGCTTGTTAAACCGAATGCTCTACTACGTTCTTCTCCTCGTAACGCCCGAGTAGACAATGGCTCGGGGAGCAGGCGGTGCTGAGAGGCTATGAATACAAGTTCCTCGGGCTCCTGAGGCTTGGGGACTGGTGACTTGGTTGTGGGTACTGGCGCCGGGGTCCTGTGGGCTGTGAATTCAAAGACGTCAGCCCCAGTGTGAATAAGGTCATCACACTGTTACTTCTCGGTGAAAGGGCAGCTGTGCTGGGTGCCCACTTAGGCTCGGCCTTTGTCTGCTGACTCTGAATAGCGCGCCACAGAGAATAACATTCTCTGATTCTGTGTTTGCCTGGTGGGGTAGGGCCATGCAGAATAACTTGCATAACTTCCTCAGAGAAGAATTCCGAAAAGCATGTTTCTAAAAAGTGGCCTTGAAATGCCTTAAACATTGCCTTTTGGTGATTATGCTTACTAGCGAGAAAATAGTAGAAAATCTTCAAGGTAGGACACCATTTGCATTATTTCTTCAGAGGCCACCTCTGACAAATGTGTTTGGTCACACAGATGACAACTCCTCAGCTCTATGGGTATGGATGACTAGCAGAAAAGTCACTGATAAGTTTAGCTAGCTGTTCAGGAATGTTGTGTTTAGAAAGTGTGCAACATTGACAACTCACCTATTATTCTGATATATAAAGCAGAAATGTAAATTCAATTTGTTAAAACCAGATTCTAATTTGGTTTTAGAATTCTGGCGTATTGTTATTTTACAGATCAGTATTTCTGATATTATATTTAGGGGTTAACATTAAAATAATTAGTTTAGTTTTCTTTGGGGGAAGAAGAGCTAGTGAGTTTAGGGTAGTGTATGTGGTGTGTTTTATCCATCCATCCATTAATTCATCAAAAGTACATGTTCAGTCTGCTTAATGTAAATGTTTGTTGTGTTATCATAAAACAACAGTTCAGACCATGCTAGGCCTCTGGAAAAGTAGTAGCATTCGATTGACTACTCTCTCTCTTCATGGCTCGTGAGTGCTTATGGGGCTCCTCTCCAGCCTTCTTCCCCCTCTCACATCTCTTTGGTAAGTACTCCACATTCCAGGCTTCTCCATCTTTTCTCATCATTAAACTTTATCTATTGAAATCTTTTCTTTCAAATCTCATACTACGTTTTCAACTTATTGATAAGTCAAATAAATTTGTGCCAAAATAATAATTTATTCTCCTCGGGTAATATATTTCATATTAACTAGAATCTAAATTGCCTTAATCTAAAGGTACAGTCTAGTTTGGGAATTTAAAGCCTAGGGAAGGTGAACAATGGGAAATCAATTCGTCGGACTGTCCCACAAGAAGAGTGTGTTGGGCGGTGAGGTGGTGGGCGGTGGAGGGAACAGGTTGGGTGAGGAAGGGTCCTCTAACTGGCTATTTCACCCATGGGATCATCCAGTATCCTTTCTCATGAATCATGTACAAACAGAATCATTCAGTGCTTAACTTACATATGCCCCAAAGGTAAGTAACACCAGAAGAGTTAGTCATTAATATACATCTTAGGTTTTTGTCACAAGAGCACAGGTAGCCAAGATTTAGAAGTTAAATCTGACCTTTCCTTTCAGCAAGTTGAAGGAACTTTAGAAGACTTCTCCTATTACTTACACAGTCTGAGGAATGACATATTAAACCAGGGTTCTGATTTGCTCCTTACGAGCAACTACGATCTCTCAAACTTAACTTACATGTGCTAATGTATTCCACTGGCAAAATGCAGAACTTTCTTCTCAGCGTTAAAACAGCCAGGGAGATGTAAGGAGACGGTTTGTCACATACTTCGCAGGGAAAAGGTGAGAGTTACGGTACTCTTCCTGCTGCCGCACTGGAGCTTCTCTCTTTATTGTATTCCCCATCTTAAAGCATTTTGGGGAGTGCCAAAAATAATGAAACACAAATTCTATTCTACTTCCCCTTTTTGAAATATCGAACCAGGAAAAAGCTCTTAAAAATCAGTGCCTCAGTTTCCCCATCCACCACATGCATTCGTTCACATATGTTTGTTTAATCATTGCCTGCCAAATCCTTGATAAGGAACAGCTCTATCCATTCCATAAAACCATTGTGCATTCTCACCTCCTCAAAAAAAGTTTGTTAATAAGATTTTATTTTCTGTTAGATGTACATTCGAAGAGCGCGAATTTAATAGGGTTTCTAGCAATACTTACTTTAGTGAACAAAAATTCATCTTAAGTTCTAAACTTAAGAAGTGAGTGACTCAAGCTAGTACACGCCCAGCTCCTAGGGCTTGGAAAGCCTCTGCCCCCATCTTCTGCCCCGTTCCTCGGCCCTGCTACTAGGAGTACCTGGCTCTTATGAGTTATGATGCTGCCAGCTGATTACAGTTGGGTAGTGACTATGTGTTGTTCCATCTACAATCTTCACGATGCAATAGTTAAACCCAGTGAGCGATTAAAACTGGCGAAACAAGTAACTAGGGACTCAGCACCAGCATGAGCTAAGAATTTGGCCAATAACTGGCACTCACTGGCCAGTGGGCAGGTGACTACCGCTCCCAGAACAACTAGGGAATTCCCTTTGCTAAGCAGTGGGCAGGTGACTACCGCTCCCAGAACAAAGAGGGAATTCCCTTTGCTAAGCACTGTCAGCCTGCACTATTTTTTTCCTCATGTCCAAGTGTACGATTGTAAGGAGAATGCATGTGAAGAGATCAGTAAATTAAAATAATGAGAAGAGGAAAAAGCTGTCCTGAATGTAACACCGAAGGTGTTAAGGTAGCCTGAAAGCTTCAGCCTAATTACTGAATTGAATCTATCTTCTAAAACTTTAGGGATTGTTGCTTATAAAAATGACAACAGAGAAATGGTTACAAATATTTTGGTATCGGAATTCTTTCAGCATCTTTATTTTAGGTATTAGTGTTTTGTGTATTATATTTTAAAATTATACTTAAATTGTAAATCCCCCTTTACGATATTTATTAAATTCTGAATGTTTTTCTTTTTGAAGAGGAAGATATCTACATTTTGTTTTTAAATAAAGCTAATGGGAAAAATCAAATTCACTTAAATTTGTAGACAGGAATCTACGCCTTTAGGAAAGACAGTTATATCATCATTATCAAGAGCTATAACCTTTATTGTCACTTGCTTTAGCTTATCTTCCTTCTCCCTGCACAATTTATAAACTGAAATACATTTTTCTGTAGTTTTTTTTTTTTTGAGAGAAAGACCTGCTTTTATAGAGATCTTTATTTTAGAAGTGAGGAGAGAAATAAAATGAGGGAAAGTAACTTACTCTAAAACTCTTGAAGCTAACATGAAAGAGGATGACGAAGCAGCCAGAGAGGCCAGAATGGTACAGGACACCGTGGGCTGGCAGGTGGGCCAGTTATGTTGGGTTGCCTGCTACCACTGGCACGCTGTCACAAAGCGGGAGTATTTTTCTTCCCCTGTGTTCCCTTCCCTTACATATTTATTTGCAAGAAGAGATCAGATCCAGAAAAGATGCCTGAAATTTATCCCCAAACCAAGGGAAGATGGGAATACAGGTGCCTGTCAATATTGATAGCTCAGATACAGACAGATGAAAAGCTAAATCCAATTTAACCCACCTCAGGCAGAAAAAAGTAATTGAATTAAATGTCCTCTAAATATGATAAGTTTGGGGATCGTAAAGCCAGCCACAAAGCACCAGGTTAGAGCAAATGGATGCTGGAGCTCCAGCTGCCCCACCCACGGGGAGTTTGATGAGCTGCTGCTTTGCCTCTATCACTTTACTACTGAGGCTGAAAACTGACTGAGCTGCTTATGGGGCTCCAGGGGCTAATGGTCTGGCCCACCAAGATTTAAGTAAGCTGCTTGGCATGTGTGGTTTGATTATTACAAGGGAAAGAAAAGGAAAAAAAAAAAAAAGACAGCAGGATATAGAAAAGCTTGAAAAAGCAGGCTTTATTATGTCAAATGGATATACTACTTTGACACTCTAAAATGAAAATGGAGTTATTCTGATCCTTTCTCCTTATCTGGTTTCAAAACTCATTTCTGAAAGCCTTCCTCAAAGAGGACTCACTGTGGAGCCCACCCATTCTGTTTGAAACCGCCGTTAGAGAATATGGCGGTGCCTTTAAGCATACTTCTCAAGTGATAGAGTCCAGGTCCTCAGATACTATGATCAGGTAGAGTCCTAGAAAATAAATGCATAATGGGTATTCTCACTGATGCTTCCCCTTGAACACCGCCGGGCAATCATAATTAGATATAGATCCCTTTCCACCCCAGCCAGCGATCTCTGTTGCTTGACCAAGTAGTAATAGGCAGGCAGGACTGAAGGAATGGAGGGAGCTGATGTGTGCAAAGAGGTTTAAGCTTGATGCGCAAGTGGAAATTAAAACCCCAGTATTCTCTGACTTCTTTAGCTAAATGCTCTAAAACTATGTCTACCATTTAAAATAAAATTCCTACCTCTGGGGAACAAAGAAAATAAAAAGTTTTAAGTTCAAATTGCTTCTTAAGATTTTTTTTTAAAAATTCTTGAAAAATGACTGAATGATCTGAACATAGTTTTTAAGCTGACCTCATATTTTCTGGGCAAAACAACCAGAGAGGAAAACAACAACAAACAAAAGAACAGAATCACAGCAGTTTGAGATGTTCTGAAAGTTGTCAAAATTATTTTTTTAAAAAAATTTTACTCTTGAAAGAATCAATAGATATTTTTCATTTGGTGTCTAAAAGCTTCTTAGGCAGTGAGTTATTGTTCATTTAAATGATTAACCAAAGCTTAGCATATTCAGAACTTCGGGTTGAACAGACAAAATGTCAGTTTGCTCCCTGGCTGCTAACCTGTCAATCATTAAAAGGATATACACTCATAAAAGTGATTTTGACTCATATGCTCTGTTACATTTTATTAAAATGTAAAGTCATCCAACTGTTTGGCTTGAGCACAAAGGATTTAATATGTTCACTGACTTTTATATCTTTTTTTGCTTGTACAATTTTTTTGCTGAGATATAATTCACATACCATAAAATTCACTCTTTTAAAGTATACAATTCAATGGTTTTTAGTATATTCACAGAGCTGTGCAACGCATCACTACTGTTTAATTCCAGACACTTTCATCAGCCCCAGAGGAAACCCCAAACCATTAGCAGTCGGTCCTCATTCCCCTGCTCTCCCCAGGCCCTGGCAACCACTCATCGACTCTTCTGTTCCCATGGATTTGGCTGTTTGGGATACTTCATTCACACAGATCATCAAACATGTATTCTTTCTGTCTGGCCTCTTTCAGTATGATGTTTTCAAGGCGCATTCATGTTGTCACATGTATCATTACTTTACTCCTTTTTATGGCCAAATAATATTCCCTGTGTAGATATACAATAATTTATCTATTCATCAGTTGATGAATATTTTGGTTGTTTCCACTCTTTGGTTATTGGCTATTCATGTACAAGTTTTAAAGTGGACATATGTTTTCACTTCTCTTGATATCTATCTAGGAGTGATATTGCTGGGTCATATGGTAACTCTTTTTAATTCTTCGACAGACTGCCAAGCTGTTTCCAAAGTGGCTGAACTACTTTACACTCTCACCAGCAACGTGTGAGAGCTTCAGTTTCTCTACATCCTTGCCAGCATTTGTTATTGTCTTGGAATACCTTTTTATACTGTTTTTTTTTTCCTCCATTCTAAATAGAAATTAATCAATTATCAGGCTTTGTAAAGCAAACTACCCCAATGATGACAGAATTCATGCCCAGACCATAATCAGCAAAGACTTCCCCAGGGAAAAGGCAGGAAAAAAAATGGCCCCTCTGAATGCTCACCTGCTGCAGGTCGGCAAGGGAGTATAAATGGATCTGTTGAAGGAGGTATTCTCTGGGGAAAATTCTGAAAACAAAGACAAAAACACAAATGAACTGTGGTGCTGCCACAAAACACACTTTTTCTGACAAGCTTCAAAGTCTCGTTCGAGATCCCTTTCCTCTGCCTTCTCTCCTTTCCACATGTGCTCCTCCTCCCACCCTCTGAGAAACCTGTGATGATACCTTTTCTCAGATCTTTTTCTCCCTAACACAGATACGAGATGGAAGTGAGAGTCTGATCTTTGATTTCTAATGCAATCCGAGGTGCTGCAAGTACCATGTAGTGGCTCAGGCCTGAGGGCCGGAGCAATCAGCTTTCTTGTTCCAGCTGAGTCCCTAACAAGCTGTGTCATCTCCGGCAAGTCACGAAGCCCGTCCGGCTTCAGTTTCTTCACTGCTGAATGAAGCTGACTGAACTCCATGTTTCCAAATATCTTTCCAGCTCTATTATTCTATGTCTAATTTAACAGATTTCGGGGTGGAAAAAATCAATTGGAGTGGCAACCTGTGTGTCTTTTTTCGAGAGGCTCCCATGGGTTTCATTAGTGGGGACAGTGGTGCTGAATATCACATCAATGAACTATCCTTTGACATGCATAGTGATAATAAGTTTTTGAACCTAGGTATAAATGGGAATAATGGAACAAAATATTTCAAATTGAGACTCCCTGGCAAAGTCCAGTATCTTTGGCTGCTCTCAGTTCAGAGCATCTGGATAAATGGCAGTGAGTGAACTTAAAAACCAAACAGACACTAGATTATTGATGAGCAGACATGTACCAAAGTGTAGATGATTAGAAAAGCACACGCACACGAAACAAAACTCATGGTGGTAGCACTTTCTCTTTGTCTTACATGGTACAATGCAATTTTCTTGTATTCTAAATGAAAGAAACCACCAATTTATTCAATTTACATTTATGACTGTCTATTACGTGCCAAGCACCGTGCCAGACTCTAGGGAGACAATCATGAATAAGATAGTCCTAGTATCTGCGTTCAAGAAGCATAAAGTCAAGTGTGAGAAAGATATAAACTGATAATTCCAATACAACGTGGTAACTGAAAAGAGGAGTAACGCACGGTTATTTATTTGGGGTTGGTCGAACACTGTGGATCCCAACCCTGGCTGTCTATTAAAAACACTTAGTTTCAGGCATCCATGTGAGGACTTTGGAACGTGTCCCCATGGATAAGGGGGACTACTGTGTGTGTATGTATGTACAGCCTTTGCAAGAAGACTGGAGACCTCAACGTAGAGAAAAGGAAACATAGGATACAGTCTTTCAGTGGGGCTACACGGGTAGCAATGTACGGTCATCTAATGCAGGGAGAGGACGTTTGAGCATGGCTGAATGGGAGGCACAATCTTTTTCAAAGGTGACTGCTTAATAACGAAATCCTTTAAATAAGGTAAAATAAAAGCAATGTGGCAGCAGAGCTGAGACATGGAGACACAATGAAACAAGTAAATAGGCTGGAAAAACATTTCAAGATTAGCTTCTGCCTCTTCTGTTGGTTTGTACAAATATAGGTCAGCTAGAGAAAGAGGAGGAATGTGACTAAAATGAACTGCAGTAGGGATAAATTCAGGGTTGCATATCTTTCATGTTTTACTCCTTAAAGTTTTTCTAATCTAAAATCTTAAAACTTCTATGACTGAGAATATATGACATATAAGAATTATTTATAAACCAAATCATAGTGGTGTTTTCACAGTGCCTGCACCAATCTATGTTCCCACCAATGGTACCAAGTTTCCTTTTCTCTGTGTCCTCACCAACACTTGTCATTTCTTTCTCTTTTCTTTTCTTTCCTTTCTCTTTTCTTTTCTTTTTTTTCTTTTTATTTTCTCGTTTTTTTCCTCTTTCCTTTCCTTTCCTGTCTCTCTCTTTCGCGCACGCGCTCTCTCTCTCTCTCTCTCTCTCTCTCTCTTAGTCCCTCTCTTTCAACAATAGCCATTCTAACAGGTGCAAAGTGATATCTGATTGTGGTTCTGATTTGCATCTCCCTGATGATTAATGATGTTGAATATCTTTTCATGTATCTATTGGCCATCTGTATGTCTTCTTTGGAAAAATGTCTATTTAGATCTTCTGCCCATTTTTAAATCAGATTGCTTTTTTTTTTTTTTTTTGCTTTTGAGGTGTATGAATTCTTTATATATTTTGGATATTAACCCCTTATCACCTATATGATTTGCAAATATTTTCTCCCATTTGGTAGGTTGCCTTTTCATTTTGTTGATGGCTTCCTTGTTGTGCAGAGCTTTCTAGTTTGATGTAGTCCCATTTGTTTATTTCTCCTTTTGTTCCTTTTGGTGTCATTAAAAAAATTACCACTAAGCCCTATGTCGAGAAGCTTATTGCCTATATTTTATTCTAGGAGTGCTATGTTTTCACGTTTTATGTTCAAGTCTTTAATCCATTTTGAGTTTTTTTGTATATGGTATAAGATAATGGTCCAGTTTTATTCTTTTGCATGTGGCTGCCCAGTTTTCCCAACACCATTTATTCGAGACTGTCCTTCCCCCATTGTATATTCTTGACTTTTTTGTTGTAAATTAATTGAGCATATATGCATGGCTTTATTTCTAGGCTTTTCCTTACTAGGCTGGGTCCTTCTTGCTTCTAAATAGTTTATTCTTCTTACAATAACTAAACGACTTTGGGCACACTCATCTCTAATATTCCTTGAACATTATTTGTACAGCTGAAGTTAGCTATGTATTTATTGAGTGTTTCTATGTGTGTACATATATTTCACAAATGTGCCTCTTTCCGTTTGGAAGAGACTCTAAGCCCCTCCAGCAGCACCTTATCTACTGTATCTTATCACTCTTTAGTGTCTAAACTATAATTTACATGAGGTCAGTCATAACAGACATAAAGAACTGGAAAATGCAATATATGCAGAAAAGATAAAGAAACAGAGCTTATTGTGTCTGGAGAAGATGCTGTGTCCAGATTTAGTGGTGGTCATAAAAAACACAGACTTTTAGAACAGATAATGTCAATCAGCTTTTCTTCTCCCTGGAGGACAGATATTGTAGCCTGAAAGCACTGAAGTCAAATATGAGAATAAATTTCCTGAGAGGGGAGATTGAGAGCTATTAAAATATGTCTCTTCTAGTGATGCTTTTTAATGTAAGTAAAAGAAGAAAAAGACATTCGGAGCTATTTAGAGGTAGGGGGGTAAGGGTTCGAAGGCAGGGTCAGATGACTCAAGGTTTCCTCCCGCTGTCAGTTTGTTCCTCTTTCCCACTGCCTTCGTCTTCAAGGCAGGCTGAATATCCAAGATATTCTCTAAATATCTTCTTCAGGCGGACCATCCACAGGGGACGCGCAGAGTAAATAATGACATAAAAGCCAAGCCCAGAAAAGTGTTGGCAACTTCCCATCTGGGTAATGCCAAGGGCTTTTCCCTGCTGTGGCTTAGATGTGTAAGTTGGCTTGTCTGACAGGAGCTCTTTAGAAAAGGGATGTAACAAGCAGGGACTCTCAGGGGCCAGTCCTCAAACCCTGAGGAGTGGAAAGGGTTGCGGAGAACTTGCAGGCCCAAGGCACACTCAGGTTGCATTAATCGGCCTTATGCAGTTCTGACCAGAAGACAGGGCTCTGTAGAGGATGCAGAGATGAATTTATAGCCCTCAGGGACTGCTGGGGGAGCAGTTCCTATCAGGGAGCCAAAGCTTGGCACCCCCTTAAAAGAGTTATGTCTGCATTAATTTTATTATTAATGTATTCAATAAAGGATGGATGATTATTTGCATTGTTTTTCAGGAAACATTTGCGATTATATCTCCCATGAATTTAATGCAAATGAAGTCCAGCCTTATGACCTCTGACTTGTCACTATGGTGAAAGCCTAAAATCGGCAGTAGATGCTGGGGACGTAACATGTGACAAACACGGTGCTAGGCCCTGGAGGTTTTTACTATCAGAGAACATGTAGACCAGTGGGGTAAACAGACAAGGAAGCCAACAGTGCCAGTTCCCAGTGTCTCCGCATTGTGTGCCGAGATCCACAGCTACACACTCAGGGGTGAGGGAAGCCGGCAGAACACCTGGTCAAGAAAGGCCTCAGAACTGATGGGGCAGTTGATCTGAAGAAGTGGAAGGATGGGCACTCCAGGGGCAGGGAGCAGGGCGGGTAAGGGCAGAGAAGCCAGAGCGAGTACAACGATCTCAGGACAGGCGGTCCGTGCAGGTGAAGGAGCGGTTCGTGTGTACCTGTCTGGGAGGGGAAAACTGCAGGCTATGAGCGTAGAGAGTTAGGAAGTAGCCAGACACAAGCAGTCTTGAATGCTTTGCTCAGTGTCTACGCTAAAAGAGATGGGGCGCCACAGAAGTGCCTAATGACATGGTTAGATTTGTGACTTTAAAAGATTACTGGCAGCAGAAGGGGCTAGGGGGAAGAGACCGAAGTGATAGATAATTTGGGGGTGTGGGTGGGAACTAGATGAGAAATGATGGGGCCTGGACAGAATTTAAATGATTGCCTGGGGCTGGAGAGAACTCTGCAGAAAGATAGATTTCTGTGGCAGAATCCACAGGTTATGATGATTAACAGGAAGTGGAGGCCAGGTAGTATTTGGGGATTATTCAGTTTCCTAGTTAGGTCCAGTAGGTAAATGGCAGTTCCATTTACTGACATAGGGAACCAGGAAGTATTTAGGGGAAAAGGGGAGCTCAGTTGTCAGGGCAGAGGACTGGAACTGTCTGCGAAGTACCCAAGTGGAGTCCTCCACGAGTCCAGGTAGGAGGTGTGTGTGCCCCCAGCCTCCAAGTGTTGGGTGAAGCCGTGAGAATGAGTCATGGCCCAGGACAGCACATATTAGGGACACAAAAGACTAGATGCTGGCAATACTGCTGTTTAAGGAGTGGCTGCAGGAAGAAGTCTGGAAAGGAGCAGCTTGACAGGAGAAAGAGCGGAAGAGGCAGCATCAGGGAATTCAAGGAAGGAGATAATTTCAAGAAGGAAGAAGAGGGTCAACAACATTAAAGGCAGTGGAGAGGTCAAACAACATGAAGACTCTCATAAGGCCAGAAAAGTGCCTGTTGGATTTGGCAAACAGGAATTCATGAGTGACCTCAGACAGAATAGTTTCAGGGAAGGAAGAGGGAAGCCAGACTGCGGAGGGGTAAAGGACCGTGGAATACTCTTGTGAGAAGCTAACTTTAAAGGAGAGAAACTGGGCCATAGCTAAAGAAGGATATAGGACTAAGAATTCTTTTCTTAAAAATGGGAGAGACTTATTTAAATGCTAAAATGAAGAAGCTAGTTAGAAGCAGGAGCTGCAGGTACAAAAGTCAGGATAATTGATGGAGGCTGGCCCTGGAAAGGCCTAAAAGTATGGGATGTGGACCCAGCTGGAAGCTCTTTCAAACAGACATGTTTACGTGCATGTGCATACATGTGTAGGTGAAGGAGTGGTTCATGTGTACCTGTCCGGAGGGGAAAACTGCAGGCTATGAGCTTAGCCTGCACGTGCGTGCACGTGCACAACGCACGCGCACACACACACACCCCCTGAATTTTCTTAATTGAAATGCTTCAAGTTTTTACTAAAACGTAAAGAGGTAATTACCGATTTCTCCAATGTTCCCTCCGAACTTCAACATATTAGGATGCAGAAGCTACAAACTGACTGAAGGTTATCTCCGACTTAGCAGTCCTTTGGTAAACAGGATCTTTACTGCAGGAGGGTGCTGCCTTTTGTTTTCTGATGAGCCTGCTGTGTTTTGGATTTTCTGTCCATTAAGTGACCTCCCTGCACTGCAGGTCTATTAATCATCAGGTCTGACAGCATTTCTCCAGCAGGCCAGCCATGAGGACAGCCCTGCTCATGCAGTGCAAGTTCATCTGGTCAGTCCTGACACCAGAGCCGAAGGACAAACATGATAAGGGGAGTCAACTCCACACTTCACTCCCTCATCAAGGGAAGCCGCATCACTGGCAGGTGGCGCCATCAGGTTCTCTGATGCCAAAAAGCAGTGAAAGAACCTGCTAGAAGATCATGAAAATCGACCAGCACAATCATTTCTAGTGCCAACATTTTCTATTTTATCATCTTTAGAATTGCCTGACACACCAAGAAGGTAACTTAGGCTTCATTATAGATTGCTCTAATAACAAAGGTTAGAAAAGATGAAAATTAAAAAGGAAAAAGATCATATATGATTCACAGCTCATATTATGCAGCTGGCACTTGAGGTTAAAAATGCAGAGATAATTGCCTACAAAATCAAAGGCAGGAATCTTTACAAAAAAGGTAGGGGTCCTCATTCCATTTTGTACCAGGACATGGAGTCAAATACATCAAGACTCATTTAACCTGACTAATTTCTGAGGACTTCAACTCAGCTCCCGCCAAGCCCTGATGCTCAAGAGAGAAAAGAACCTAAGTCAAGCTCTGAAATAGGCGGACTCTTTGCAGGATTTTGATAGATTTAATAACATTGCCATTTTCCTGAAGCTCAGTTTTTTGAGTTGTACAACTGTCATTAAAAACCCAATGATAAAAATTAAAAAAAAAAAGTTTGTAATGGAAATATCTCTGCACATGTAATATGCTTTAAAGACCTGTTTTTCTCATTCCCACATACACACAAAGTCAAAAGATAACACCAAAAAAAAAAAATCTCCAATTTTGATTCTGAATCATAAGGGTCTATAGGAAGAATATGGATAGAGGTGCATAAGGAATAATTTTAAAAAACCATTTATTCATGTATTATTATGTGTTTCCAAAGAATATGTATTCCAGGGTAGATAATTTATACTGAATTGAGAAAGCATCAATGTCTTTTCTTTGGAGGACATGCATACCCACACTGAAATCAGCAAAAAGCACTGTGAAGCATCACCGGGAGATGCAATTTGGTGTTCTTGATATGAGCTACAAACTATTCCTGAAATAGTTACATTAGGCTGGATGTGGACAGGACTCATATATCTAGCCATGCTCCCAGCTAATGGAAAAACAATTTTAAATCAAAGGCAGATATTTCAATAGCAACCCATGTGGAAGAAACAAACTTCAATCATTTCTCCAGATAACCTCATTTTGCTAATCGCATTGGCTGAAAAAATGGTAAGATTGCATCAGATATTATATCTTGGCAGATAGTTATGGGAAATAAGCATTTCTTTTACCTGCTCATTCAGAAATTATGCTTAAGTTTCTTAGCAACAGTCTCTCCCCGGAGTAGAAATACTTGGGAAGTAATTTTGGTTGTGATTATTCTGAGGTCTGCTTATAAAAGTGACAGATTATAACATAGTTATTATAGATCTCAGCTCAAATTCTTATATTTTAACAGTGCCAAGAATGTAACACTTTTCCTGCAATAAATTTATTTTTTGTTATCTCTTAAAAAACAATTTTAGATAATTTATATATATATTTAAGCTGAGAATATTTCATTTAATCTCAGAATGAAATTACTTTCGAACTTTCTGAAGGACTTCTCAGTAAATAAAATCTATGTGTATATTATAGTAAAATTAATATATAACTTGCCAGTTTCTTTTTCAAAGATTATTAACGTGTTTATTTTTGAATGACACTATCTTTTGCAGACAGTTTGTAGGTCCCTCTTTAAGTGTGGGTATTGGTATATATATATATATATATAATTTGCTGAATGAGCTCGCTAGAAAAAAATGAAGGAGAGGTGCTATTAGTTCAGGAGGTCCAATGACTTAAAGTCATCCAAGGGAAAAGGGATTCTTGAGGTAGAGAAAGAATTTTACCTCAAAAACTATCAAAACAATATCATGTGTTTTAGCAGTTTGAGTTCTCATAGCTTCATGCAGCTAATCTGTTGAGACTAAAGCCCCAACTATAACTAATGACACTTTTACTTAGCTGACCTGAAAACTAGCCACAAAGTCCGGCTAAATTAAATCTTACAGAGAACATAAAGAGTAGTATTCATTTATTGAACTTGAAAAGTGTTACCTACAATTGAAGTGCAATAATTGGTGGTTTTTAATAAGATTAATGATAATATTATTGTTAAAATGGGCTTATTCTTTTAAAATTTAATATTAACCAGACTTTGTTGGCTAATAACTGCACAGATCTCAGATTTCAGTTATATCTGTCATATGTAGCTCAGAAACACAGCAAGTCCAGCCTGGGTAGATTGTGTTTTAAGAACTAAGCTGCCCCAAGAGATGTGTTCTTAAAAAGTTAGCCTCCTAAATAAACTAAGTGTATTTGATTCACAACAGCATGCAATCTTTTCTCTCTGTAACAGAAAATCCCTCTTTTAATATGTCTGACTTTTTTGGGGTGGGGGGAGGGAGTCAGGGGAGGAGAGATGGTGTTGCTCTGAAATGATCTCTCCCAATCTTTTGTTGGATACACTGAACAACATCCTCATTTACTTCTAAGATCAATGGTATGTAAGTATGCTCACACATCAAAACACCATTTTTGCTCAGTGAGACTTTAGACAGTTACTGGCATAGAAAGATACAATATACTAAGTGAAATGGTTGGGTTAAAAGCAGTAAGAACTGCATGAAAGCATTTTTATATGGAAAAAACCTGGAAGGCTATGCACCAAACTGGTAGGCTGATGGATGGGTAGCTTCTTATTTTTGTTTTCTATGATGAACTATGTTTGTTTTTTTTTATCAATAAGAAAAAAATAAGTTTGACCAAATTGAGTGGATAGAATCTTGGTAATAGTACTTTACTCATTTAATTAACTTGTTTGACAATATTTATTAGCCCCCACGGTACGTCAGGTGTGGTTCTAGGCTGTAGAGAAACGTCACTGAGCAAAACAGACAAAAGCCAGGTCCTTCTGTAGCTTCCATCTAGTGCCAGGGCCACCGCACACGGTCGTGTAGGCGGGGCAAGGTGTAACTGCCACATCTACATGAGATGGCCTAAGGGAGGGAGACGGACAAAGTAAAATGCCGTGTTCTGTGGTCATATGCAGAGAAAGAAAGAATCACAGGGAGTGTGTGCAATTTGGCTGCAACTGAAACTTTTTAAAAATCTTTTTAGATGAACGTCACTTTTTAAAATTTATTTTTCAATTACAGATGACATACAATATTATATTAGTTTCAGGTATATAAAATGGTGATTAGATGTTTATATATCTTACAAATTGATCACCCCTGAGTACCCATTTGACATACACAGTTACTACAATATTATTGACTATGTTCCCTATACTGTACTTCACCTTCCTGTGACTATTCAATGGTTGTGATGTTAAATAAAGTGGTCAAGGATGCTTCATTAAGGTGACAGTTGTATAAAGACATAAAGGAGGTAAAGAAGCAAGTTATGCAGTTATCTGGGCGGGGGCAAGGAAAAAACTCACCTAGGAGCCTGCTTTGTGTCCTCAACGAAAAGGCTGGTGTGACTGGGACAGAGAGAATGAGGGTGGAAAGTGTGGGAGAAGAGGGCTCTTCCTTGGAGCCAGAGGTGAAACTGTTAGATATAGTTTGGATCAGGGGCGACATGATTTAATCTACACGTTAACTTTACCTGTAGTCTTATTAAGAACAGACTGAAAGGGAGATCGGTTACTATAATAATTCAGGGGAAAGACAGTGACTTGGACCTGGGTGGTAGCAGTGGAAGTGGTGACGAGGGGATATATTTGAAGGTGAAGTTGAAAGGATTTGCTGATTGGTTGGATGTGAAATATGAGAGAAAGGATGGGGAGTCTGCAGGAGGAACGGTCTGCAAGGGGAGTGGGGGCAGAAATATCAGGAGCTCGGTTTTGAACACATTGAGTTTGAGATGCTATTAGGTGTTCAAAAAAACCTTTTAACCTTTGATGTTAGCCTCCCTCCAGTGAACTCACTAGAAAGACTGGGAGTAATAAGAGTAAGAATAGAAAGGGAATCTTGGTAAATCAGATGACATTTATGGGGAATCTTCTAAGAGCTTAGCAAGCTGCTAAATTTTGCTTGAAGGAAGAGAAAGCAATGAGATTCTGACAAGACACACACACACACACACACACAACACACACACACACACACACACACTTGTTTTTCTGGTATTCACCAGGATAGGTAATGCTAACAAAAAATGACAATCTTTATGATAAATATTTCTCATTATTCAGTAAAGCTGGTATTTCCTTGAGAACTAATGCTGGATATAATTATAATTTAAAATAAGATGTGAAACCAAAGACAGGAAAAGGTGTTTTAGAAGGTAGAAAAATCACTTTTCAAATTTTTGAGACCCACGAGTTAAGCTGTTAATTGTTTCAGAATGGCCTAAGCTAAGGACTAAACTTGACAAATAAGTAGGACCAAATGTATCCCCCAAACGGACACAGTTCTACTCTAAGCAATGGGGAAAATAGGCTTAATTTGCCTATTGGCCTCAATTAGTGTTGGAGAGAACCAGTTTTAAATGTATATTTTAACAAACAAATTGTATTCATCAGACTCAAGTTCCCAAATCACATTTTGATGATAGAGAATGAGGAATGTTCAAGCATCCACATTAATTTCTAGAATTTTTTCCCCTGGAATGATTTCACTTCACTCAGAAGAGAAAATCTGACTTAAATCAGGATTTCCTAAATGCCAGTCCACACAGCTGGTACTGGTCTGGTGATGTTTTTAGCAGTCCAAGGTAGAATGAGAAAAAAAAAAAAAAAGAAAAGAATAGTAGAATAAATTTTAAACCTATTTAATTTTTAAAAGCTGTTTGATTTCTGAGCTATTTGATTTTTTTTTTAGTGTTACTATGTTCTTTTATGGAATAATGGTGAGAAACAGGTGGTAATGTTTTAAGTTTGTTTTTGCTAAATATATAAAAACTTTAGATACCTCCACATTTTTGTTTTAAATCTACAGGTGTGTGAAATGGAAATGTCTGGTAAACACTGACCTAGAGAAAAGGAATTCTTAGCGCCAGGCCAGGTGTCATGCTTTGCTCTCTGAGGCTGACTGCGCTGGTAGTGAGCATGAGAGTGCCTGTGCCAGCAATCCCATCTTACCACTCACGGGACAGTACTATCTGCCACCTCCCTGCTGTCACACTCTCAGTCAAGGCTTCAGGAGAATTAAAAATGGTTGCTCTTAAGAGTCTGGAGACCTCCGGACGTCACCATCACCAAGAGCAAATGTACTGGGGAAAGCAGCGGCAATCTGAGCATTAGAAAACCTGGTTCTGAGCGTGGACTCTACTGCTTACCAGCTTTGTCACCTCAGCCAAGTCAGTTTTTTCTCTTTCTAAATACCATCAGTCATACCCATTTAAAAGGGCTGTTGTAAATGATATATTTATGGGAAAGTCCTTTTTAATTGATAAAATCATAATTATCTTACATGGACACAGGTACCAACATAAATAAATGAAATAGGCTGGGTGCAAGAAAAATAGCACAGCAATTTATTACATACCAAACGGCACTGGGTTTGGGGGGACAACGGGAAGCAGACGCTATGGCAGAGTAGAGTCAGTGTCTAAGGCTGACTGCTGTTCTCCGGGGATGAGGGGCCCTGTATAATCATAGCTTCTGATTTCCTAAGAGGCACCAGAGAGCTAGCTTCATTTCGTGTGTGCGTGAAAACCCTTGTTTATTTACACGCTAGCAATTATTTCAATAACTTTAAAACCTGGTGGGGGCCATCCCAGAAAGCCAAACAAAACATGTCAGAGCCAAATTTGGCCCTAAGGTGCCCGTTTGTGACTTCTGGTTTACATACAGGTTTCTATCAGCTCTTCTTAGGGTCCTTCTCAAAGATTTCTATAATGGCTACTGATCCAGATATGTCCTGACAGTGCTAAGATTTTCCACAGAGTTCTTCATGCACCTTCACATGTGGACGTTGTACATAATTCTTCTTATGAAGAGTTAACTAGGCCTTGAACCAGTCCAGCAGGGTCACCATCTGGGAGTCCTCAGAAACAGTGAAGTGTCAGCATTGTAAACATTTTAGATTTCATGGAAGGCACTGACTTTTTCTAAACTAATCACTTCTGCCAGTCAAATTTGCAGTATGAGTTCGAGAACAAGGCGTTCATTTAACAACAATAACAAAAACAGTGAGGAAGAAAACCCGACGGCCATCATAACGAAAGGCCTAAAAGCAAACTGTGACTTCCCTAATAAGGTGACGACCACAGTTGGCTCCCTGGTGGGCGAGCGCCAATACGATTAATCAGTCTGTTTTCAGTTTTCTCACGACAGCAATATTAACAGTTTGCTTTATTCTGTTTATATGGTGCTGACAAGTCTTCAGCATGCTGGGCCTACTTGCTGGAGATTAATGGCTACTCTTCTACTGAGGTAAAAACCAGGCAAGGAGAGCATGCCTTTTACAACTAGATAAGAACAGGATTCTCTTTGCTCTTTTTGTTCCTCTACTGCCTTTCAACTCCTCCATCTTTTAATTTCTACCAAGGACATGTGAGATTGTTGCGTCCAGCAGGTTCGTCTCATTGTTTAAACTCTCCCACTTTTGTCACAACCCGTATCCCGGGTGAAACAAAGGGAACCTTGGCTATTGCTTTCAGATAAGCTTATTATCTCTAAAGGTGCTGCTGGCTAATTTTGTTTTGAAAAAGTCAGATTCCATGTAAAAGTAAAAATGATAGGTAAGAGACGGCCTCTGGTGACAGGTTATTAGCATGTTAGGTGGGCAGTGGTTCTCCTTTGTATCTATAGTTATTTTTGTAAGCACTAGAGGAGGCAGAATTGATACTAAGTGTGGTCCAGCTACACAAAGTAAAGACATTCCAGAAAATCTCTTAGATGTCTTTCACTGAAGAGTCATATTTCAAAATAAAATGATTTGAAATAACTGAGGAAGACCAGTCCCCCAAACCTCCTCCCCGACCCGAATCTGTGTGAGTAATGCTTGTTACTGATATATTTTGCTCTGTGCCAGGTTGGAAAGACATGGTAACCTCAAACATTATTTTAGCAGCATGTAAGTATAGAGAAACTAAAATAACAACATTAATTATTTGTGTTTGAAGTACAAGATATTTGAGAGAGTAGAGAATTCCATACTTGTATTTAAAAAATTTATCTCATCTAAAGGCTCGATTGGAGAGTGAAGGCACTGAAGTGAGGTAGACTAGATAGAAGGATACCGCAATATCCTGAGACTCTGAAACATGGTAGAGCACTGGAGTGAAAAGGAAAGATTTGAGCTTTATCCCAGAAACAGAACCAATTAAATCTTTTTGGACTGATTAGATTTGTTCTTTATTTGCTCATTCATTCAACAGCATTTTTGAGGGATTCAGATGGGTCGGACGCTGTGCTAAGTGACAAAGAGGGACATAAGAAAAGGAATTTGAAGATTACTCCTTCCTGAAAATTGGGCTTCTAGCCATTGTTCAGTGTTTTAAAGTCACACTATCATAGCCATTTATCCATATCTCCTTCCTTCCTTCTATCCGATACTTACCAAGCACCTACTTTGTGCCAGGCACTGCACTGCATAATGGCCACGAATAACTCCAGAGAAGAAAAATAAAGGGAAAGGAAAAAAGACTACTGTCTACATCCTCACAGCCATGGGAATGCCTTCTTTCTAGAACTTCTCCTTCTTTCCTGGTGGTCTGGCCATAAGGCGCAGCACATGGTGGTAAACCACCAGACTGCTGGAGCAGCATAGGTATTCTTAGCCATCCATATGAAGAGACGATCTATTTAATTTCAAAGTGTATGTCCTGTTTTGGCATGTTTAACCAAAGCAAAACATTAGAAAGGTATCTAACATGATTACCATGTGTAGATCTTAATATTATCTAAAAATACAGGCACAAGAAAAACCAACTTTGAGCAAAGCCAAAAGATACTGAAATTAATAGAACAAACATATTTTGAATGTTAAAATCTCATATCAAGTTTAGTTGGTAAATTCGTTTGAGACATTTAATTATACTGCCTTTCAGGGAAAGCCCTTACCTTTTAAAACTAAGATTTGGTTACGTTATAAGAATAAATCCTGACCACTCACTAGTAGTGCTTTCTGAAAAACTACTAGATAATAGAATGACTACCACTGAGAAGTATTTTGCTTCATAGCAGCTGTCTTTTCACTATTATTTTATGAGAGCTTATCTAGATATTATATATTCTTCGATATCTAGATTTAGTTCTTTTTAAAATGTCTTCTTCAGATGCCTAGAGTTATATACATATAATTTTTTTTTGGATTTAATTGGATCTCGAATAGCAAACTATATCACTTTAATACTTTCCAAAGGTTCTTATGCACTCAGGCTTACCTCCAAAACCCATGACTAATGTATGCTTTTATCATTTCTATTAAAACAAAAAAATTAAAAGGTATTTTTAGGGACTTACAAACACCATCAACAATTATTTCAAGTAGAAGCTAGTTCGTATATGCCAAGAGTGAGAATTTAAATGCCAATAAAATCTAACTGTAAAATAAGGAATTTGATGAGAGCAGGCACATCTTCACTTCAGTTTTATTTTGAGGATCTGAGCCTGGTATGGACTTGTGTGTTCTATAAACTCTGAGATAACTAAGCTATAAAAAGTCAGCCTGCACCAATGGTAAATGAAAAGGCAGAATCCTGGGCCTGTGCATTTTAATCCCAGCTCTACCACCTGCATTGCTGACCAAGTTTGCTTCTCTATGGAAAATAAGAGTTAGATAACCATCTATTTATTTCCCACTGAAAAAATGTTTTTAAGTTACGAAATATTTCAAACATGCTCATTTTTACTGATGATAAATAAGAACCAAATTTGGGGAAAGTGTAAAACATCACAGAAGTGATCAATGACAACACTGCCCCGATTATTACCTCAATCTCTAGGTAAGATAAGTTTTCACCCTCTTAGGAACTCGATCCATGCGTTAAAAGCCTGCAGTTATGCTGAGATATTATTTTCATTTTGCTTAGCTAACCTGATAAAAGACCTTGGAGGAAAAAGTCAAAGATGAGCCCATAGGGAGAAGCACAGAATTCGAGATGGTCTGCGTTGGGAAGGTCGCTGGAGATCATCTAATGCTGGAGCCGTCTGACATCTACGACTCTTACCTGCGGCGTAGATCCTCCGCCACCGCCGCCCGGCAGCTGAACAAATAGGCTCGCAGCGACCTGAGCTGCTGCCGCAGCCGCACCACGGCGGCCAGGGGCTCGGCATGTCGGTACAGCATGGGGTTCTCCTGCTGGATGTCGATCAGAGGCTCTTCGTACACGTACTCTAGAAACTCTTTGGCCTGCTTAGATACCTACGAAATAAACGCCCTCAGTCAGTTCCGGTGACTCACCCAGCTTTCCACACACACCTCAAACGAGGAACCGTGGCTTAAATATCAAAGTCATATTCTTTTCTGAACACGGCCAAATGAAAAGGCCATAATTTAACTAAATATAAATGTTGGCTTCTCTTTCTCTCTTCCAGAAACTCAACTGGTAAAAGTGACCTTGGCATTAGTTAATTCTGTTTCTCGACTGCATGATTCTACAGATGTGATAAAATGACAGAAATATACAGACCCAGTATACCAATACAGATTTTCTGTTTTTGTTGTTGTTGTTGTTAATATATATATTATACTACAGTTATTTAAGCTGTAATCAATGGGGGAAACTAGGTAATAGGTATACAGGCCACTCTACTATCTAGGCAACTTCCCGGGAATCTATATTTCAGGATTAAAAAAAAAAAAGAATTAAGACTGGTTTTAAAAACTACATATCTATGTGCGTAGATATGTATGTGTATCCTATAACACTTTTTATAAGTAGCCACTTTCAAAAACATAGGTAAACCATGCACATATTATAAAATTCAAAAGGAATACAAATATTTTTTAAAAAAGGAAAAAATATTATGCAGCATTTCAATGCATAAAAAACAGGCTCAAACATACTTTAGTGAACAGAAAGGAGTCATTCTTACTAAAACAGCTTTGAGCTTGGGCTGCCTCTGGCCAACATATTTGTCCAACTCTATATCTACCTCTGGGAGTAAATGATGAGACTCTGAAAGTTGACTTTAAAATGTCATTGTCATCAGCAGAAATAAGGAGAAGAAACACGATACATTTGAGAGACAGGAGGACTTGCCTGAATAATGCATAACACGTGGGTAAGTTTTGGGAATCTTTACATACCAATTCACTGATACTGAGACATGGACTGGCTAGTGATACACAGAGTTGGCTCAGTTTCTATTTATGGAAGGTAAAACCTCGCCACAAAGTTTCCACCAAAACCTCTCTAGTCCTGGGAGTAAGGCTGGAATTCAGCATAAAAACAAAACCATTTTGCTTATTAAAAAGAAAATTGAAAATCACTGTTTCACACTCCAGCCTAGAAGATTATTAATAAAATTAAGATACAGTCTCTACCTTCAAGGGACTCACTATTTAATATAAAAGACAAATATTTAAAATATATATATACGTAGCACATAGCCTGTCAACGAATTCAAAAGAAGTATGGATGAGGTCCACTGGTAGCTTAGAGGAGAAAGAAAGCACCTGTTCTGGGAGAAGGGCGTTAGGAGCCAGGGCAGGCACAGCAGATGACATTGGCTCGAGGTCTAGAAAGACTAATAGAAATTCACTCGGTGGGCAAGGATGGGACAGAGGTGAGTACAAGTAGACACAGCCATGAAAACCCATCAATCTGTGATAACTAAATGTATGGGTACTGTATGTTGATTAAAAACACATTTATGAAATTTGATATTGTTTTCTTTTATGGTAAAGCTCATACAAAAGTTTGTTTCTTATAGAAATGCAGAAATGCATCAGGGTTTTTTTCTAATAGAAGTCTCAGTTTTTTCCCCTTATTAGCAATTATTTTTGAGGTATCTGTTGTTTTGTGTGACCCTTTTGGGTCCTAGAGTTAGAGGTAATAAAGTTTACAGTCTCTGCAGATTCAGCTCACAAAAAAAGCACCTAGAATTAGGGAAAAACTTTGACTATTTTACCAGACTGGAAATAACCATTGGCAGGGCTAAATCATGCCTCACTCTGAGGCACAGAGACACAGGTACATGGGCACTGGAGTGGGCATTAGGCATTGCATGGAAAATAAAACAGGTGCAGGCCTGTCCTCATGTAGCTCACGGTTCAGTGGAGAAAGTCAGAACTGGGTTCAAGTATTTTATTTATCACAGTTAAATATATTATATTTGCTATATTCAAATATCTTAAATGAGGAAAAAACAAATGGTGTTATGGGAAATGAAGTACAATCCACTTGAAACTGTTGCTGAAAAATGATGTATTATACAATTCAATTAGTCTTTCTGGCTCTATTGAGCAGTGTTTATACTGAGTTAGGGCCCGGCTGAATTAGGTTAACAATGCTACCTTTTAGTAGGTGAACAGAAGGACAAAGGGCACTGGCCAGTCTCCCAGGCCTTAAAAGGCTTCTCTCTTCAGGTGGCACTTAAGCTCCAAAGGGAAAAAAAAAATCTTTTACACAGACAGTAAAAGCAAGCAAGACAAATGGGAAAGCAGCTACTGACATCATCAGCATTCATAAACTGAAATTACTAAAAACAAAAACAGCGCCAGTTTCAATAACATCTAAGGCACTGCTTCGCAAGGTTACTAACCAGTGTTAAGAATATGGAGCATATCGTGACCGCGGCTACATGAACATGTGAACAAACCCCTGTCATGTTGAGCCATGTGAGGCAGCAAGGCTGAGCACATGCTTGTTTGTGAGAATCAACCACTTAAACTGATGAGGAGATTTTTGAGAGAACTCAAAATTCGACATGATAGGCTATTTTTGCAAAATAGAGTACCGTATCCCCACTGACTTCCTAAATTCTAGATGGTCCTCCACACTGGTATAAGCATTCCACTTCCAAGCAAGCACAACTGCAATTTAAAAGCTTTTTAAAAATGTTTAAAAAATATATGCTTAGGGAAGGAAGCCAATGACAGTCTTCAGAGGTAAAGTTTATGTAAGAGAAAGTTTATTTCTTGTTAATATAAACATGACATGAGGTGTATGTGAACATAGAATATATTCGACCTAAGAGCTAACAGCTACTGTCCTATTTCCTGCCAACCAAATTATGAAAAACATGAAAAGCCTGAGTGCTGTTTCTGATGTATATGAAAACTCAGCTCATAGGTACAGATGGATGAGCCCAATACTCTTTCTTTTTAAAAATGGTTTTGGTTGGCATTCTTTTCCATGATTCCACTCCATTCACATTTGAAACAAATTTTACAGGGTCAATAGTTCATTTCCCTATTGACTTATTAGTATTTTACCAAATAATATTTTATTTTAATTAATAGTATTAATATAAACTAAATTCTTTGCATAGCTTTTTAACAGAATAGTTTAAGCTATAAGAGCTCAACTCTGTGACTATGGCTTTGTTGCAGTTTGTAAACTGGCTCTCTCTTCACAGCCCTGCAGTCATGATTTAAGAGAGCTAGCAAAGAGGAAGTTCAGGTGGGAATAGGTCTCTTCCCTGCCTCACGCTCAGCAGGCATCAAAGAAAACAGTATAATTAGGCTAAAAGTGGCTACAAATTAATAATAACCAAATCTGCTATATATACATATATATTTATAAATATTTGTCATTCGATTGGAACATTAAGCATCATTGATTTGGATTTATGCTAGTGACAGCTAGCTCTAAAAAAGTTCTAGAATATTGTTCAGATTGACATAGTTCTGAGAGAGAGGTTTTGGATGGGTAGCCTAGTATGTTCCCCAACAAAAATTGCCCTGGGTGATAAAACAATGGGGCAAAGGGAATGTTTAGCCATAGACAGCAGCTTGGAGGTGATGTGGTGTGGTGGCAGTGAGGACTTCAGTTTTTCTTAGGGGAGGAAAAAATATCGGAATAAAACAGATGAGAACATATCTTAGAATAACAAGGACTGGTGCAGGTAATCTAGTTGTTTTTCTCAACCTGTGCTCCAAGGCATACTTATCGTACAGAAAAGATGTCCTGAGGTCCAACAACAAATATGCCACATGCCACATGCACATTCTTCTCTTGGTGATTCCAAGCACAGCATGTTAGCCTATCAAAGCTCTGGGACATCTTGTACAAGAGGAGAAAACCTGCTTACTCCAGCCATTTTCCAGACCTATTTGCCTACAGACATGGCAGCTGTTTAATGCTGTGCAGGCTGTATGTGATGAAATCCAGCCTGTACCAAGCTCCCCGCCTCCCCCGCCCCCCCACCCCGCCCCTGCCGACATTCACTCATCAACTAGAGGAAGGGCATCATCGTTCTCTAACTTCCTTCATCTTTTTGCCAAGCTGTGAGCTCCCAGGACTGCACTCCCCTGGAGGGGCCCTGTTCCAATTATAAAGCTAGCCTAGCTATAGTCCTCCTGTAGAATTATGAGTAACACCTATTAACATGCGCAGATTTGCTAAATGCTCCATGGAACACACTTTGAGAAATGCTGAACTAATCTATTACCTGTATTTAATAGAAAATTCAGTCCTGAGAGCATAAGTGATTTCTCTGAGGTTATTTTGTGGCAGAATTAGAACCAAAACTCAGATCTCTGGATACTCTGCTCTATGCTTTTTTAACGTTGCTTACATTCACCATTCTTTTTATTACCATAAACTATCTGCTCTTAACTCTTTAAAAGAGGTGATCCCTGCCCCTGTTCTGTCCTTCCCTACTCCTAAGTCAAATAGAAAGCAAGGAGGCTACAAATGGAGACTAACCTATAATGTAATTAGACAGCACACTGGCCTGTAGATTGCCATTTCATTTTAACTCTAAAACGAAAACTAAAGTCCACTAACACTTATCTAGAAGTCACTTATTTGCACATTTGTTTACTGTCTTTCTCCCTCATGAGGTAGAGACTATGTCACAATGTCTAGAATAGTGAGCACAATAACTGTTCAATAAATACTTGCTGAACAAATGAATGAGTGCTTTACAACACACTTATAACACCTTGGTAATTTGTTTCTAAGTTTACAACATATTTAGAGGTAATAAGCAGAAAAGGGGAAGGGCAGCTAGAGGCATCACAGTGACAAAGAAGGGACAGCTGACATCCTGGTAGTAAGGGAAGAAAGGTACCTGCAAGGTGTAAGATAACAGTATACGACCCCAGTTAAGGGCAATTTGCAACATCCATCAAATTCAGAAATATACACACCTACATCTAGGAAGTTATCTATAGTCTTTTGAATGAAAGAACTTATATTCAAAATGATGTGTAAAGTTATTCACCGAATCTGTCTATAATAGTAAAAGACTGGAAAAACCTTAATGTCCATCAAAAAAAGGATAGGCTGGATAAATTGCTGTGTGTGTATGTGTGTGTAAAATTCATGATAGAATATAGTGGCTATTTAAAGGAAAAAAAAAAAAAACCCAAGGAAGAGTTTTATGATCTAAATAAAAAGTTCTCCGAGAGCAGTATGCATCCTATATCACCTTTTTTTTTTTTTTGACACCATAAGATGAACTTTATTTTAAAGCTCATAAAAGGCTTCACAATACCAGTTACAAACAGAATCCACATCTCTTCCATTTTACACCTTCACATGACAAATGCACTGTATCACACAGAAGTACCTATTGTTACTTCTGTGTAAAAAAACACATATATGGAAAATTACCACTGGAAGGATACATAAGAAAGAAATAATTTGGTTGCCTGTGGGAAGGAAAACAGGGGGGATGGGAGAAAGAGGCTGGAGGGAGATTATCTATGTATTTGTATGCCTTTTGTACTTTTTGAATCTTGAAATTTGTGAAAGCATATTATAATCAAAAAAGAATAAAACTATAGCAGTACACAGCAATTTCTTTATGGAACAGCCTCCCACACCACATTAAACCACACTGAAGTTATCTATCACAGGACAGATATTAGTCTGAGGCATTTTAAAAGGTTAACTTCTAGTACATATTTTCTTAAACAGAATACATGAAGCTAAGTCACAGTTAAAATTTATAAAATAAAAATATAATCATATTACTGGGAAGTTGGAGAATAAAAATTGAGAAACAACAAAAAATTATCATCCATAATCTTATCACAGTCAAATAATCACTATTGCTTTGGTATAAGGTTTCTCCTTGCAGTATTTTTTCCCAAATCTACTGTGAAAAATCATGGCAAAAGTCTTAATGAAAACAATCTCAACCATAATACGTCTTTGTCCTGTTAAAAGAGGCACTGCAGACTAACAGAGGAGGAATCAGGAGATCTTAAGTTTAATTGCAAATTGTTCTCACAATCTCCAAATGACTCTGAACAAGTGGTTTTTCCCATCAACAGCTACTCTCCAGCCTCAGCAAGGTCAATAGAGCTTGCCTTGAATGTCTTTGAATGTCTCTCAAGATATAGAGATAGGAAATGGTTTATGTAACATGGAAAATCCCTAGCTGAATGGAATGTGAATATTCAGGCTAGGATAGAAAAATATTTTTAAAAAGCACAATGGAAGAGAACTACTTAGGAAGAGTTGAGGCAGACTTTGAGTTCCTTACCACCTCTTTGTCATGCATGGTATTTTTGAATGATAGGGTGAGGGGAGGGGCTGGGAGGGTAGGGGTTATCTTCAAAGAGAATTTCATTAGAAAATGGCTATAGAATTTGAGGACAGGGTTTAACTGCTGGGTAATCCTGGAGCTCAATTCAATTTGCAATCCTGGAAAATAGATGAAATCCTGCTTTAAAAATAATTAGGATTATTATTACTCCAGAGAGCAGACAAGAAAACAGCTTAAGATGACATATTTCATCCTGCTTTGCAAAACCATTTTTTTTCTCTTTTAAATGGATAGTCAAGACAGTCACGTACTTGCTATTAGGGAGAGCAGGCAGATATAACAGAATGATGTCTGGTTTTGGAAAATGATAGGTCTGAACTGATCCTCACAATTAGGAACATTAAGTTAAATCCTGCATCTGAGCAAAAACAGATAGTCACTGCACTAAATGGAATATTGTTACTTAAAACCAGTAAGAGATGATCCAGATAAAATTGACCAGCTCTGTTCTTCCTTTAAAATCTTCCCTGGTCCACTGAGATCCTGGGAAGAAATGGTCTAACAAAGGAGATTTCCCCCAGGTGCAACATGGATGAAGTGAGGGTACCTGATAGCTTCAGTTAGTTACCTATTCTCTTGGAATCAAACCTTGTCATTTGAATGACCACCACAGCAAAATGTCGGCTTTATATAAAGATTGCAAGTGTCAGTGATGGCTAAATTGATGTCTGGGTGACCTTTACAGTTCCTGAAAACAGACCTGGATTTCCTCCTCCATTTCACATCTTCCTAACCCATGCCTGACTTTTCCATTTTCTTCATTCAGTGACTCCTTTTCTGCTTTAGCTCCACTGAATGGCATGTGTTCTCCTGGCAGGTGCCACTGGCCTAAGCCCTCAACGATCACAAACTAGGACTGCCTCATTCACTTGCTCTCTACACACCTCTCTTAGCTGTCAAAGCCCTGCTCCAAGCAGATTAATCTAACTGTCAAAACCAAATTCAACCAGTGTTCTTTCCCTCTAAATAAGTTTTTATCTAATACACACATGGCAAATATATTTATAGCCTATATTCAGGTGTCAAGTACAAAATGCAGAGGAGAGAACGATAACTCTGTCTCGTGGAGGGGAAGGAAAGAATCAGGAGAGGAAATGAGATTTAAACTGGATTTAGGATTTGCCTGGAAAATGAGGGCAAGTGGAAGACAAGAGGTGTGAAATAGCATGGCAGGACTGGGGAACAGGAAGGGATGTGATCTTACTGAAGAGACTCTGGCTGTTATATAAATGTGAGGGGGTGGGGAGGTAGTGGAAGCAGGGACTAGAAAGGCAGGGACCAGAGATCACAGAAAGCCTTCATGTCAAACTAAGAGATTTGTTTTATCTTATATGCAATGATGGTAAAAGCTAGCATTAATTGAGCACCTGTGTGCCACACACTGCACTATGTGCTTTCTGTGAATCATTCAATAAAGCAAACAGCAACCTTGTGAAGTAGGTTCTATTATTATGATCTCCATTCCAAATGTGAAGAAACTGAGACTAAGGAGGGTATGAAATTTATCCAAGGTGAGAAGAGGACTTTCTTGCGGTATTGTTGAGGCAAATTAGAACTTCTCTGAGATATTGTTGGGGCAAGACTTGAAGGCAGGAAACATAGTTAGGAAGCCGCTGAATTCCTTCAGGTAGTGATGCTGAGGTCAGAGGTAGTGTGGTGAGGCTGCAGGCACAGTACAAATCATGACCTCGAGCTAAAATTCCACAGCTGATTTCTGCTAACTGATTAGGCAGGGCAGGTGTGGCAGAGGGAAGAGCCCAGCATGTCTCCCAGCATGCTGGGAGACCACATGGCAGTGGTGACCAGTGGAGCCATCTGTACTTGGGGGGACATTTGGTGAGTATGATAAAGCCAACCCGGGGTGTACTGAGTCAGGTCCACAGGACAGGCGCTATTCTTTCACTCAATATACATTCCTGCTCACCTATACTATGTGCCAGGAACTGTGCTAAGAGAGGTGCCCTGTGCCCAGGGAGCTCACCCTTAGAAGACAGATAAACAGCTGGCTGTTATGTAAATGTGAGGATAATAAATATAACAACAACTTCCATTCTTTAAGTGCTTATCACAGTCATTTGAAGAGTGCTTTTCTTATCCCAATTTACACAACTCTTTTAGGTAAACATATGAATTATAGTAAGAACAAATGCTTACTTGGCCCACACCATGTGCTAGGCACTGTTCTAAACATTTCACGTGCATTAACCCATTTAACCAGCAGTAACCATATGGCTTATTATTGTCCTCATTTTCCGGATGAGGAAACCGAAACACAGAGAGACTAAATAACTTAGCCAGGTTAGACAGCTAATAAACGACAAACTCAAACCTAGGCAGTCTGGGCTCATTTTACAGATTAAGAAACAGGCTCAGGGAAGTTCAGCCATATGCCCCAACAAATCAAGCTCTTAATTAGAGGTAGAGGTAGGAGTTGGACAAATGCCTGTTTAACAACAAGCTCCTATTATTAACCCCTAAAAAGTGCAATTCTAGAGACCCACACACGACATGGTGGTGGCACAGAGAAAGCCAGCAATGTAACAAATGAGGAAAGTAAAGGATCATCAGAGAAGATTTTGCCAAGGAGGACACACTTTTAGCAGCTCTGGGAGAATGAGCAGGGACTCCACAGATGGGTAAAAATATCTGGAGCAGACATGAAAGGGTGATCTCTAAGCAAGAGAAAGGGCTCTTCTTGCTCCCAAGACGGAAAAGGAAGCAGAAAGGATAGGTACAAATATAGATAGATTCATAGGTATTCATATTCATATCTCATAGCTTCAATTTCTCCTTGAAGTAGGAGACGAGGTCATATGCTGAGAAGGACTGGAATTAAGGCATCTTGAAGAGAGTGAAGATATGGATAGTTATTGGGTAGAACGGGAGACACAACTGCCAGGGGTGTAAACCAACTGACCACTGACAATTTTCAGATTCATTTTAGACTTCAAAGATTATAGGCAGGTGACAGCTATAGGACCCTTCTCTGCCTACCTTCCTCCCAGGTGATGTAGTTACAATGAAAGCAGGTCTCAAAAATCAATTAGCAAGGAGATATAAAAACAGTCATACAGCCTGTTTTTGTACACAGCACCCTGCAGAGAAGGTTTGTTCAAGGTAGATGTGACAATATTCTGGCAGAAGGATCAGACTAGCTCTCGTCAGATCAGGTCACAGAATTCTGTTAGGTAGCAGGACAGGGAGCCATAAAAGAACCTGAAGCCTAGAGTAGCACTCCAGTGGAAATGCTGTACGATGCAGCTAACCAATTCACACATCTCAAGACAACTAGGTTGAAAGCTAAAGTTGAGATGTCCATTAGGCAATTAATTCCATAAATCTCACCTTCAGCAGTAAAACTGGAGCTGGAGAGAAAAGTGGGAATCATGTGAGTCCCGGTAGCTAAAACCACAGAAGGGAGGGAGCTGAAGTAACTGAGTAGAAAGTAGAAAAAGATCTTGTAGCTTTTATGAGACTACCTAACCAAGTTTGCTTCAAACCCTTATGTCATCATCTTTATAATCCCTCACGACATATGAACACTCAAATTGCTATTACAAAGTGAACTGAGTTTTTGTACCTACCTTATATTTCGAAGTATCCCAGTTGTGGACTATGCGTGCCGGGATGAGGAAACTGTCATCCACGTGGCAGCTGCTGCAGTAATACCACCCACTGTAATTGCACACCTTGGCTTTCCCATTGGAAAGGCCTATGGATCGCTGGCATCCTGTTCAAAGCAAAAGAAAAAGTCTATGATTATTGTACTTTCAAAAGCAAAGAACAAGGATATACAACCCTCAAGTTAAACAAAACTCCACAACAGGAAAGAAATTGCAGAGACTCCATGTATCGATATGTCCCCTCCTTCCTAGCCTGATTGCTTCTACCTCTTTGCCTCCTGGGGGATCCCTGAAACTGGTCCCCTGTTTCTGGTCTCCTCTGATCCCCTCTCCTCTGCATGCAGCTGCCAGTGATAAGTCTCTCTACAACCCTACTTTTCTCTCTTTGCTTCCCTCCTCAGAAACTCTATTTCCACAAGGCACTTTGCTGGGGCTTCTTATACAGGATCTTATATAACCCACATATCCCTATGAGGGAGATATTATCAGCTATATTTTATAGATGAATAAACCAAAGTTTTAGCCAGGTTAAGTATTTTGTCTTGAGGTCACCCAGCCATAGGAGGAGAAGTTTGGACTTGGCTCTAAGCTTGTCTGATTCTATTATGATCCTAGAAACTGATATGTAGCCTTCCTATGCTTACAAAATTAATGAAAGGAATTTGTCCTTCAATTGGCCCCTGTCTCACCTTTCCAACCACTTACTTCTACAGTCTCCAACGGGAATATAACCTCTTCAGAGAACTCTCTTCGCTGTTCCCCAAACACAGTGTACTCACTCCACCCTCCATATCTTGGTGTATATTATTTCTCCTTACACAACACCCTCTTTTCCCTCTACTTGGCCAAATCCTGCCCAATACTCAAGGCTACTGGTTGCCTGCAAATGACTGCTAAGGCCCTTTTCATGTCAAAGAAGTCCATGATTCTATGAGCACTGTCCTGGTACTCTCAGGGGACCTGGTAATAATCATGGCCCTGCCACAAAGAAGCTATTAGTTTTCCTTAGAGAGGAGGAACTACCTTCTACTGATGAGTATAGGAATTCTGTCACAATCAACCCAGAGGACGAAATCCAGAACAGGTAATCACAATTATACAAACAGCATAATTTTTCTGACATTTTTGATCAATAGCTTTCATTTTAGAAATCCTTCCATATGGCCCATTTCATGATTGGGTACTAAGAACTATATTTATCAAAGAAATCTCACATTAAGCCTATTTTATGCTGTGGGTACAAAATGAAGTACTAACTACTACTATTATGACGATGACAACTACTACTATTAGGATATTAAAGATATACTAATATTAGCGATGACCTTAGAGTGATCAGTGTTACACCCCATTTCCATTAGAAGGAGCTTAAACATTTATTTAACAAACCGCCAACCTAAGAAGATACTGATTCACATGAACTGCATGAGTAAAAGTATCGCGAAACTCATAGAACTTTCAGTTTCATCACAAAACGGCATCCGTAATCAAGCAGTTTCACAGTGCCTCCTTCAGAAAGAGAGTTAGAGCCTACTGTTCTTAAGCACCAGAGATATTAAAAGACAGAAAGTAAAAGGATATTATTGAATGTCAACTGTAATTAATTGAAAAATTAACCCCCAAAAAAGACAAAGTAAATGTGTTGATATTATGCTATAAGAGCTCAACATTCTTCCTTCCTAAAACAGCTATTTCTTTACTATTGAGTAGCAACAAAATCCTAACAAGCTCCTGTTGTTCAGATTGCTCGAGGAATGTGATATATGTAAGAGATAAGGAAGAACCACACACACACACTGCTTCTGTTGGACGCAGGGGGAGCTGTCACAATCGCGAGGCCATGAACATTGGGACAACGACCGCTGCACTCGCTGACCACACTGCCCATCTGGCATTTAGCACGTGTCTCCGTAAGCGAGTCTGCCTTTTTATGTGCTTGTATAGTCAGAACCACACTATACACTTCTCAGATCTATTCTGTATCCTTAGCACTTAACACAGAGCTTTGCACATAACAGACCATCAATAAATGTTTATGTTGAAGGGATGATAAACTGAATATTATTTGGCACACATATGCCCATATGCATATAAAGAAACTTTAATTTCTCATAGTTAGTCTAGAATTGAATAATTCTAACCTGGTCATCTGCCTCTTGCAACAGCCTACTTTTGATAATTTCCCTGTGGAAATATGTTGCCTGTTCTAAAAATGGTACATTACACATGTGTTCATCTATATGGACTATGGAACAAAGTTGAATGGAACTTGACATATTACAGACACTGGGATATTGCTGTTTCCAAAAATTAGCAGACAGTCAAAATGACAACACTGAAATGACACCGAATAGAATTCGAGCTTTCCTAATAATTGAAAAAGTGATCATGATCTTGTAGAAATTCAAGATCATCATTATAGTTGAAACTTCGCCAAAGAATACTGCAAAAACAAATTTAGGTTATTTCACATTTCTGGTTGTTTGAAATTCGGATATAATAAACATCAGTAAGCATTTGCTAGATGTTTCTATATGCTTTAGAAAATACTGTTGAGCTTATCGGTCTATACTTTCTAATGAGTTTATTGTAATTTTCTAGATGCAACATACATAACCAATATTGAAATACACAAGTGTGCATTTTAAGAAAGCATGTAGCCTAAAAATCTGGATATCAACCAGGCACACAGGTCCAAAGCCTAACATGCCAGGGGTTCAATTACATGAGCTAACTAAACGAGCTAAACACCCCTGCCACTTTACATAGGTCTCCAGGCTCATAAAAGAGAGAAAGGTGAGAGAACACGGCTTAGTTTTATTCAGGTTTTAGTTTAGACTAAAGCAGCAGCACAAAAGCTGCCTCCAGTCCTTGGGTGTCTTTACAGCCTGTTTAGAACCATGTTTTCCAACACTAGATGCTGAAATCACCCCTAATGACAGAAGTAGATTTCAAACTATCTGTATGCCTAGGACTGTTTTGGATATGTGGTGTACAGACAGACACAAGTTTAAGGTCAAGATGCCTGTTCTTGTCTAGGGTACATGGTGAGCTTGACCCATCAACTCTCTAGACCTGTTTTCTTCACTACAAAATTAAAAGGTTAGCCTAAATCAGTGGCTTGCCAAATTCAGTGAGCATCAGAATTTTTCTGGAGATGTTTGTGAAAAATGTAGATCTCACCCCTGACTTGAGATATTGATTCTGTAGATCTAGGGCAAAGCCCAGAAACCTGCATTTCTACCCAACCGCCCACCTCCCACCAGGAATGGTGGTGGGTAAAAGCTGAGGATCGCCTGCATTTCTAGGTGACTTGCAAAAGTCCCTCCAAGCTCTAAAATTCTATTCCAGTGAAGTACAGAGGGTGTATAGACCACTCGGTGAAGAGCTCATAATCTGTCACATAGTTCACTTTCTAGGCTTCCAAAATGAACATTTCAGGTTCTTAGCCAATTTCAAAAAAAAAAAAAAGTTACTATGTAGAAACAACCTGAGCTCATTTTACCTGTGTTTTCCCACAGCATTTATTGTCCCCACTGAGAAGAACCTTATTTGACTTAGAAAGAATGAAAACTTTTAATCTTCAAATCCAGTGTATTTATCATTGAAAGAACATAGGATGGCGAGGAAAGAAGATCAGAAGATAGTTGGTGGCCTGATGGAGATTCATTTTCTAAAAACAACAGATACCATTTATTTGAAGAAGGAAACACCTGTTATTTCAATTAATTGCAAGATTTCCTTCTCTAATATTACGCCAGCAAATCATAGACTAAAAATGTCTGAAACAATTCCTTTTAAAGATACACGATTTGGGATTTCACTATCATTGTGAGGTTTTCAACAGGGAAAAAAATGTATTTTCTTAATAACTGCTGTTAGAAAAGCACATTTTTTGGAGGGTGCCAAAGCTGCACTCTGACAAGCAACATTATGGGGAGAAAAATAGAGCTGTAAAGCAGAGACAAAAAATAATTAATTGAAATAACTAATTAGGGCTTATTTACATATTATATTTGTGTGTACTTTCAAATAAGACTTTTCAACAATGTTTCTAAATTAAAGGGCATTTGTAGTAGGGAACACTCCACATGTTGGATCAAAGCAAATACATTCTTCCTAGTCTCTTTTTGAAACTTTTCAGAGAGTGTATTCAATTCATAGGAACAAAAAACTATCTCACAAGGGAACCCACTGGCCTTTTTTTTTTTTATTGCTTCCCACCCCACTTCAAATCTTTAATGAACACAAGCTCTGAAGAGCTTAGCTTCCCCTCTGATACACTTTGGGAAATAAATGTAACCATTTAACCGAAATCCTATTTGCTTCATGTACAGTCCATTTCCCAAATGGCCTTTTAAGACACCCAAAAGAATCTGTTGCTGGGGATTGAAGCAGAAATTTTGGCTAATTCTCCACAAAGGCACAGTCTTCTACTAACAAGTGTACCCAGTTAGCTCAACTGGCTGCAACGTGGTGTTATTGAAGCTGAAAACCGAGGAGGAACCAAGGACCTTCTCTCTCTACCTCAGGACTACCAACTCAGCCCGCCTGCCCCTGACCAGCAGTTAGAGAGTTCATGGGCATGAGAGGGGTAACAAAGACTGTGGCTGGATCGAGGTGGATCATCTCCCTGACTAAGGAAAGAACACACAATCTTTTTTAAGTCAGCCACACTACCTCTTTTACTAATTTGGGAAGGTAAATCCAGCATTTTGTATTTGGAAGGTAGAAAAGCTCTAAAGAGAGAACAGGGCAAGTAAAAAGAAAGAAGGAACATCTATGAAAGGGAGGAAACAAGATAAAAAGAGTGAGAAGACCAGTTTCCATTTGCTCTGTTAAAATACAAAAAAAAAGGAAACTGGGAAGCTTCACACCTGCTTTCACCATATGCTACGGAGGTAGGGAGAGAATGGCCACACGAGAGGGAAAGGGGCTGCCCTGTGCCTCCCTCCTACCTCCATCCAGTGTTCTGGCATGTGACAGCGAACTGTGGTAAGCGCTGGGTAAAGTGTGGCTCAAAGGCCTGGACTTGGATCACATGCTTGAGAGACCAGAATTTCCAAAATGAAGAAAAACATAAGTGAGTATTCAGTAACTTGACATTTTACAAGAACTGGGGGGAAAAGTCATAAAGAACTTAGCTTTCTTAACTTGCAGGCTGGAACCAATGGCTCATTAAATGTGTAGTAGTTAAGTGTCAAACGTACTTTTTAAAACAAGGTGTCACTTTGGGTATACCATCGAAAATTTTGTTCAATGAGCTGAGGATTAGCACAAAGTTGGGCACAGTATCTAAACAAGGATTGTTGGATGGAGGACAGAAGCAATTTTTGCAATGTAGTTTTGGTATCCTTTAAAGGGTGTGGAGGCAAATCGACCCCGGTCCCCGGACTTGCATTATCCACTATAGGATGAATGAAGCTGGGATACGAGACTGACCACATGTGTGTTCTCAAGTTAACACCGGTGGAACTGAGGCTAAGGAACTCTACATAATGGTAATGGAAAGGGACCAAGGGTGAGGGGCTTGAGAAACACCTACTTAGAAATAAAGTGGTCCCCCCTTATCTGTGAGGGATGTGCTACAAGACCCCCAGTGGATGCCTGAAACTGTAGAGTCTCTGACTCCCCCTCCCCGCTTTCGCTTTCTCTCTCTCTCTCTCTCTCTCTCTCTCTCTCTCTCTCCATCTACCCACCCACCTACCGACCCACCCACACACACACAATTTTTTCCTATACGTACATACATACCTATAATAAAATTTAATTTATAAATTAGGCACAGTAAGAGATTATCAACAATAGCTAAAAAGAAAATAGGACAATTATAACAATAAGATACGAGTTATCTGAACACGAGCACTGTGATACCATGACAGTTGATCTGATATTAGAGAAAGCTACAAGTGACTAACCAGCAGGGAGAGTATGCAGTGAGGATACGCTGGACAAAGAGATGATCCACATCCCTGGCAGGACAGAGCAGGATGGCGTGAAATTTCATCACGTTACACAGAACGGCGCATAATTTAAACCTTATGAATTGCTATTTCTCAATTATTTTCGGACACGGTTGACCATGAATAACTAAAACACTGGAAAATGAAACTGTGGATAAGGGGCGACAATTGTAAGTGACCTAAAACTTTTCCCATCTTAAGCATCCAGGTTACTCTGTCTGTGAGACATGGTGGTGACCCACAAAATAGAAGGCATCTACTTAGTCATAAAATCAGTCATGAAATATTTGGGGAGAATCAGGCACATGAAAACAAACACCTCTGAGTATGCATTTTCTGTTATAAGGCACAGAGAGTACCTACGAGCATCTCAAATGAAACTAAAGGAACAAAAAGGGAAATCAAGAAAAATCGACTGTCACTGCCTGGACTGCTGCTGTGACTGTGTATGGCAGGCACACTGCTGGCAGTTCCTTTGTTTAGTTTATGGGCTCACTTGAGACTTCAACATCTCAAAACAATTTTCTTCATAACATTTTAAGTCTCTTCCCAGGAGATGAAAACTTCATGGTTGGGAGGGAATACACACACAGGCATACCTTGGAGGTATTGCAGACAGCCACAATAAATCAGTTATTGTAATGAAGGAAGTAGTAAGTAATCATTTTGCTGATGGAAGGTCTTGCAACAATTTTTGTTAAAAACATAACATCTATTAAGTGTAACAAAGCAAAGTGCAATCTTGAAACGTACTGACTGGTTCTTTCCAAAGCTATCCTGATTTTCATATCTGTTCATCAGAAAAACGTTTTTTCTGGTGGACTTCATTTTATGTTGGTCTATAAATGGCCTTTTATACCGGTGAGAGATTGTAAAAAGAAATCGTCATTTACTGTTGGCCTAAACTTTGACTCTAAAAGTTGGGCTGCACAGCAAAAGGGCTGACATATGTTAAACAGCGTCAGTAACACTCGGAAGGGAACTGTTCCCGTTGCGGCTGACGCACATGTGGGATAACTTAAGCTGGCACCTGTAGAATGAACTGTAGCTGTTGCTAGGACAGCTATGTCCTTAATATAAGAGAAGTAAATAACTCCTCTTGGACAAAATGGATGTACCTAACTAAAAGATTTTCCTTTCGACACAGCAAAATGACAAACGAATGCTTATAAAGTAGGAGCACTGCCCCTGGGCACAATGAATGTTCAGAACACATTATACCTGGAAAGATAAGGACAGACAGACACAGGAGACTGAGGCTAAGACCTGCAGACATCAGTTGTTCAAGACAGAGGCCACCTAAGGAGTAAAATCATGTGTTACTTGATTATACTTGCAGACGAAGGCAACCAAAGAAAGATACTTTTAAACATCCAATGTGAGGAGGTGTGGCGAAGCATGGCAGAGTGAGAGACGTCCTCAGATCTCTCCCCTAGAAACAATAAGCTGAACATCTTAAACTCAATAAAAAACACCCGAACTGCACACCAGCTCGTCTGAGCGTGGAATCTTCACGTGGGAGCTACCACAGGTGAAGTCTTTAAAAGATCATAGACTCAATTTAATAATACTATTAACTGTTACAACTGCTAAAATGAAGTTTACCTCTTCACTGAATACCCATAAAAGCCTGTTATCAAAGCAAAAACAAACAAACAAACAAAAACAAACATCTGATGTGAAGAGTAATTGGTTTTAAATTTAAAAGAATTCTACAAGTCTTGATGAAATTTTTCCCCCTGACCTCCCTTGATTAAATTTTTTTGCAATAAATATTTAAACAGGTAAGTCAGTACTGTTAAATTATACACCTGAAACTTACTGGATTTCATTAACCAATGCCACCATAATAAAAGTAAATTAATTAATTAAAAAATAATCACCGAGATGTAAAGTTCACATAGGGAATATAGCCAATAATACTGTAATAACCAGGTATGGTATACCAGGTGGGTACTGGACTTATCAGGAGGGATACTTCATAAATTATGTAAATGTCTAACCTTTATGCTGCATATAAAATATAAAATAACATAAAATGAAATTAAAATAAAAAATAAAAAGACAGGTAAGTAAGCTTTGATTTGTATGTCATATTACCAGTGCTAGAGGTACTATATTTAAGTAAGAAATGAAGTGAAAATCACATGTCATGTAATTACTGGTGACTGAAAATATAAGGCAGTGTGTCAGTGGACTCCCGAATCTGCCTCTTGCTTCAGCAGTGTTTGGAAGGAACAGACTTGGGGACTCCCCCTTCTTCCAGCCTCCAACCTCCAAAACCATCTTCTTGACCATCCTCTGTCAGGGACCAGTAAACACAGATTTTTGTGGTTAGCATCTTACTGCTGACCAATCAATCATGAACTCTCAGATTTTTCCACCTCCAAGGTGGAGGCCACCGTCAACCATCTGGTCAACCTGTATCTGTGGGCCTCCTATACCTACCTCTCTCTGGGTTTCTATTTCCACTGTGACGATGTGGCTCTGAAGAGCCTGGGCCACTTTTTTTTGGCAAGTTGGCCAAGGAGGGGTGGGAGAGCACCCAGCTTCTTCTAAAAATGCAAAACCAGCACAGCAGCCATGTCCTCTTTCAGGATACGCAGAAGCCATCCCAAGGTAAGTGGGAGTAAGCCATGGAGCCGCCATTGCCCTAGAGAAGAACCTGAACTGGACCCTTTGGGATGTATGTGCCCTGTGCTCTGCAACACAGACCTCCATCTCTATGACTTCCTGGAGAGCCCCTTCCTAAATGAAGTGGTGAAACTCATCAAGGAAACAGGTAGCCATCTGACTACCTGCATAGGCTGGGCGAGTATCTCTTGGAAAGGCTCACCCTTAAGTGGGACTAGGAGCCTCCAGAGCACAGTGGACTTTGAGGGGCCCCTCTGCAGTCACCAGGCAGTTTTTTAAGCACTCTGGAGCCTTCTCCTAAGCCGTGAACCAAATGGAAACAATAAAGCTTTTCATAATAGCAAAAAAAAAAAAAAAAAAAAAAAAAGAGAGAGAGAGAGAGAAAAAAAAAAAAGAAAAGAAAGTATAAAGACTTTCTACTCTTGCTAAACTCTATACTATTTGTTTAGTCTCATGGAATGTTGATTATAAATCTTATTAAATAAATTAATAAATACCAAGTAGACTCCAACTCAAGTTGAGAAGTGTCAAGATTTATTGGCCTTTCAGGCAAACAATGATTGAGAGCCTAAAGTCAATATTTAGTCAAAATTTATCTTGAAAGGCAATAAATCTTGATTTTTGCTAAGGCAAGTAAGTAAATATGTGCTCCACTCTAGCGATTCTGACTGCTTTTCTATCTACTAAATAGCTACCCTTCATTATAACTATAATGATCTGTGACAGATTTTTACTTCCCAAGAAATGATTTGCTGAGCTACTTTTAATTTTTCTTTTTACAGTAAGATGCTTCAATGCTAATATTTATAGTAGGGTAGGTTTAATAATAAAATATTACAAACTCAGCATCTAGTATATTTAAATAAGTCTACATTAAGTATCTTTTTATACTTATTTTCTTCTTAAACTTTCTCATTAACTTTTGTCCCTGTCTGCTCTTTCCCCCAAAACTTTAAAAAAATGGCAAGCAATTTAAAATGGAAAAATTTAATAAACAGGCAAATGGATAAATCAAACACTTACATAGTGCTTACCTCAGAGCTTACTGCACACCAGACACTGTTTACACTTCATATGCATGTGCATGCACACGCATACACACACACACACACACACACACATTTAATTCTCTTATCAATTCTATGAGGTAGGTATTATTCCCATTTTACAAATGAAGAAACTGAGGCAGGTAAAGTAATTCTGTCCATGGCTGTACATCTAATAAACAAGGAAGATCCTAAATGAAGTAAGTGGCTGATGTGGCACTTTATGAGCAACATCAGTGAACCACACAGGTGAATTTCCTCGTAGCTATCTCCCTGTGGAAGATATTCCAAAAACTATCTCCTTATGACAAGCACAAAAAATATGAATCGATTATATAAAAATATGTAATTTAGTTCAGCAATGAATTCAGCCCAGGACCTCACAAGCATTAGCATCATCTCTAAATATAAAGGATGGGGTAGGGGCAAGAATACAAATCTATAAGGTAGCAAGCATAAGCTAAGAGATGAGGGAAAGAGGAAGCCATCACTCTAACTGTGGAGACTGAGGACGGCTCTGCAGACACAGCAACACATGAGCTGGGCCATAAAAAAAGGTTTTGGCAAAGGAAGTTTCCAGTCAGAAAAATGGGAACATGTTTGCAAAACACTAAATATTTTAGTTGCCTGAAGCTTACTATAGCTAGAGGGGTGTTGAGAAAAGAGCTTGGAATGATAAACTGAGGCTAGAACATAAGATTGCTGAATGCTCACAGGGAGGCGTCCTTACTAAACAATAGGATACCTGAACAGCTCCAGTGGTTTGAGGCAGAACGGCTATCCGAATTTTGGAAAGATTAACTGGCTAGAAAACACTGAAAGGGGAGAGAACCAGCTGACACATTACTGCATCAGTCTGAGCTTGAGTAGGCAGTGGGCTTGGGAGCAGAAAGGGGGAATGAAAGAAATACTATGGAGGTAAAATGCAAACGATTTGGTAGCTGACTTATGTGAAGAGCACAGCAAGGGGATAGTCAAAGATGCCCACGATGTTTTGACCCTGTGGCTATTTACATGAGAAATCTATCTGGCAGAAGGGGCAGGTGTTTTAGAGAAGATGCTGTTTTTTGAAGTATTAAATTAAAAAATAGAGTTAAAAAAAATTGAGCTAGACGATCCGACCGAGTACTGTCCTTACTTAATCACTTTTCTGCAAGCGATGGTATACCATCTATGACAGGGAGGAGAAAAAGCCCTTTCACCAGCTCTACTTCCTCATTTAAAGAGAACGATTCATGCTGCTAGGTTAGTTTAGAGGCACCATCAGGGAGGCCTTGTCCACACTGCACCGCCACCTACTAGACTACCTGAGGGTAACACCTGCACCAAGCGTGGGGCTCCTTTCTTGACACATTAATCCTTCTGGTGAAACACATGCCTACCAATAACTCTTTCTTGAAAAACAACTGTGGAAACAGAAGAAGCTGAAATAAACTGATTATTTTAGACACACAAGCTGCTGGTGGTCAAAAAAAATGCTCCTCTGTCACAGTTTACCTTTATCAGTTCTCTTTTCAACATGGGAGGGATTCCTCACGTGGTACCCCTGAAATCCAAGGCAGGGAAGGAAGGTCGACAGCAGCCTTGTAACAAAGCCAATGCAGGGCCGGGCTGCTTGGAACTTATACACTGAAAGCTTTGGGGAAGATGTCTTACCAAAGAAACTTGCTGAAATGTTCCTCTGGATCATATTAGAGCCTCAGGCAAAAGGAAAAATCGGTCATACCGGTCTTAACTCTACTTAAAAATTTATATTTTTTCTTTGTGAACTTTTGGCATTTTATTTTAAATCATATTACATTATAATAGTATTTATCTTGATTATTGAGGTATTGAGGTTTTCTTTGGTATTCCCTTGAATTCTGTGCCTAAAGTTAGTACCTCAGTTACCTCACCCTAGTTCCAAACCTGCTCTGAACCCTTTTTCCTCAAGAGAATCCACTGTCTGTATCAATTATGTCTTTTCTGCCAATTTTACCTGGCATTTAACATTATATTAACCACCACTAATTCTTTTTGTGATTCCCCAGTTTCATCTCTCTGTTTCAAAAGGTCGATAACCTCTTATTGGCTTAGAAGTTCAGGTTATCTTTTTGGTATACTTGAAAAGCAACCTGTCTTTCTTTTCTGTTTCTGGAACTTATGTTTCCTTCTAGCATGTGGTATATGGAAGTCTCTACATACATACGTACATCAGCCTCTTCCTGTCTATAGCTTCTGCCACATACACTGCCCCACCTGGGTCCCCTCTCGCTTCTCTTTCACATCACCCCTCACTCTTAATGCCTGTTTCTCTTTCCTTATATTTTGCGAGTCTCATCTCTTTGAACTTTACAGTATCTTTAAAACACAACCATTCCTTTTCTTTGCTAAAAACCTCTGAAAAAGCCGTGACAGCATCTCTTAGAGTAATTTCTACTAGAGCTATTTTAGTAATGACAACAATTTGATAAAATTAAAGTTCTGAGAGTGGCTCTGAGTAGTACTAGAAATAGTCTCAAAGCGAAAAAAAAACACTTTCATCAGCTTCCTTCAAATCCATGCTTGAATTTCTTCATTTTCACCCCAAATGAAATTTTTATGTTCTAGAAGATATAGGGACTGCTTTGGTCTACTTCATTCCTTTATTCTTTTCCTCATGTCTTCTTTGGCCTGCTTTCCACGCTTTTCTGTCTCTCTAAAAACACAGGTTTGTGACCACCTCCAAAGCTAATCTTTCAACCCTATGTTTAGTGTTTGAAGACAGGCTACTTGTACGAGGGTATTTCGAGTTGGTAGGTGGGAAACTCCTACTTCCTGGTCCTCATATTGCCAAAGGAAAGGAATTTCTTAGAGTAATATTCTTAGCTTCTCTCCCCACTGCTCCTCCAGCCCTCCTTACAGATGGAGAAGTAAGTTTAGAAGAAGGCCCCTGGCATGCTCGGCTTGACCTGCAGGGAACAAACAGGACTACCTGCCATGGCAGGGCGGCACAGCCTTAGGAGCCCTGGCTGTGATCACGTGAATAAGCCTATCAAATTTAAGGGCCCATTGTGTAATAATGTATGTGATGTACAAGCAATGCATGTGGATATTGTGATCTCCATCTTCCTGAGTCCTGGAATGAAGAGGTATGATTTTTAACCCTGTAAAAGGATGATGGCTCAGGCAGACAGCATCCAATAACAGGAGTGGGGAAGAGAGGGGCGGACAATCAGGCAATCGGAACATGCCTGTGGGTGGGTGAAGGACACTGAATGAGGATCATATGGGGAAATGTGGCTTGTGGGGCTGCCAGGACACCCTTCACATCATAGGGCACCTTTCACTCAATGAAAATTCCACATCCTACCATGGATGAGAAACATCATTTTCGTAAAGGTTTCCCATCCATTGTCAGGCCACAGTTAGACTTCTGTTCATTTAAGAGATCACTTGGGGAACCTCTTAAATTTTCTGGGGGGAAAATGCAGTGATGTACGATATTATTAAATTAAGATTTGACACTTTTGGTTTGGTTGATATTTTTGTAACATTTGAATTGTACATAGTCGAGGCAGCTTTATCTTCCCTCAAGTTATAGTGTCAAAGATGCTGACCCACGAGATGGAAAAGACTGGCTCGAGGCTATATAATAAATCAGAAGCAGGGCTATAAACAAAAAAATCAAGCTCTTGAGCTCCCAATTTATTACTTATCCCACTGAGTCTAGATGCTTCCCAGCCACCAAATCATGTGTATCTATTATTTTGTCTGGTCTCTAAAAGTCTGGGAACTGAGAAGAGCATCTTTATTGGTAAATGGAGAAAGATGCCAAGACTTTCAAACTAAGTCTATCGTCTGTGTCAGAGATACAGACCTGGTGATTTGAAGGGGAAGTGATTCTCAGCAACTTTAAGTTCAGCCTCCTGATTACTTTACTGAAAAAAAATTAGCAAGACATAGCCCTTGGTATATTGGTACATACCTGGTTAGAATAGTCTTTTCAGCATGGTGACTATAGTCAACGATATTATATTGTATACCTGAAAATTTCTCAGGTGTTAACTAACCTCCTTATGGTATCATTTTGAAGTATATATGCATATCAAATCATCACACTGTGCACCTTAAATGTACACAGTGTTATATGTTAATTATATCTCAATAAAGCTGGGGAAAAAATATGAGTAAGTTCTGGAGATCCAATGTACAGCATGGTGACTACAGTTAACAACTGTATTGTATACTTGAAAGTTGATAAGAGAATAGACCTTAAATGTTCCCACAAAAACAAAAAATGTTAACCTTAATACGGCGATCATACACATATATACACATATCAAATATATACACATATCAAATCATCACAATATACACCTTAAACTTACACAGTGTTATTTGTCAATTATATCTCAAATTTGGGGGGAAATAAAAGAATGTGATTTTCAGTTTATTGGAAATTAACACAAGCCTAAATGTCTTTGGTTTTAGAATCCCAGTTCCCTTCTACAAGTGCTATATAGCAGGGGTCCCCAACCCCCACACTGTGGATTGTCACAGGTCTGTGGCCTCTTAGGAACCAGGCCATACAGCAGGAGGTGAGCAGTTGGGGAGTGAGCAAAGCTTCATCTGTATTTGCAGCCGCTCCCCAGCACTAGCATCACCGCCTCAGCTCCACCTCAGATCATTAGGCATTAGATTCTCATAGGAACACGGGTCCCTGGTGCCAAAAAAGTTGGAGATCACTGTAGCACACACTAAATTATTTTCAGTGAAAGCTAATAAAATGAATTTTGCACTTGTATAATATTATTTTAAAAAGGAAACATTATTTTAAGCCAAGATTTGAGAGTGGTATCTGGGTTAGAGAAAGGGGATCACTAAGTCACTGGTTGTGTACATCCTCCCACCGCCTCAGCTGGGGCTCGGGGAGGGCTGTAACCAGGCAGGGCAGCCCAGAGTTGGTCAGTTTCTTGGATGCTTCTGAAGCTTCTTGGTCCAGGAAGACCCAGGAAGATACCACCAGAAATCCCTCTTCAGGTGGGCACAGTTAATGCTGGAAGGCACACACCAGTAGCTGATTGAACACGAGGGAACAGAGTGAGTAGGCTGAGGCTTCCTCAAGCTCTGGGAGCAACCACTCATCCTTTCATCTAGCTACCAGTTTTTGCTATAAAAATGACCTGCTTAATGCTCTGTTGCGTTGTATAATATAGAACTGTCTGGTCTTTCTCTCTGGTTCCTGGCAGGGAGCTTCTAAACCCTTGGAATTTCCTGCGTGATACAAGTGTCCTCATTATTCATGGGCCTCTTGGATCACAACTGAGTTTCTGCTAATGAGGTGACTCATGGTGGACCACTAAGTAGCTTCAGGATTGGGGGTGGTAACCAGAAGGACCAACCACATGATTAGAGGGTTGAGACTTTGAGCAAGCCTGACCTCTGGGAAGGGAATAGGGACTGGAGATTAAGTTCAATCACAAGGTCAATGACTCAATCAAGCATGCCTATATAAAAATTCTAGATGCTAAAACTCTGTGAAACTTCCTGGTTGATGAACACATCAATGTGCTGGGAGGGTGACATGCCCTGATTCCATAGGGAGAGGGTACAGAACGCTGCATTCGGAGGCCTCCCTGACTTTGCCTTCCAAGCCTCTTCATTTGGCTCTTACTGGTTTGTATCTTTTCTAATAAAACTATAATCATGAGCACACCACCTTCCCATGCTTTAAGTCATTCTAGCAAATTACCAACCTGAGGGGGTTGTGAGAATCCCCAAATTTGTAGCCAAACTACAGGTGGCCTGGGGATACCTGGAACTTGTAGCTGGCATCTGCAGTGGAGGGCAGTCTTGTGGAGGATCAAGCCCTTAACACATGGGGTTTGCACTAACTGTGGATAGTTAATGCCAGAGCTGAATTGCAGTACACCAATTAGAACTGAAACACAATATGTGCGAATGAGGGAAACTCTGATGGTACAGTGCCCAGAGCAGGGGTTTGCACCCTGTGTTTGAGAAACCTTTGTCTTGCAAACAGAGTCAAGTAAGTTTGGAAATGCCACTTACTTATCCCTCCTACCAGTATAATAAAGGCTCTAAAAGTAGTCAAAATTATGTAGTCAAAAATTTAAATAAATAAAAAAGTCCCTGGACACCTTCGCAATCGTAACTGATTTGCCAAAAGGGTAAGCTTTTAGTCTATCATTTATTAATATTTTAAACAACCTAGATGATTGAGTAGAGAACATGTTAATTATATCTGCAGATGACTCCAACCTAGGATTTCTAGAAAAGATGGTGTGAGGGAGGGTTCAAAATAGATGATTAGAAATATTTAGTGTGCTAGGTATAGAGCTAGGGAGACAGATGAAGAAGACAACATAACCCTTGCCAATTTGGCATTTGCAGTTAAGTGGACGAAACAGACATTAAATAAATGATTACACAAATGACAATATGATCTCAATTATGACAAGTACTAGAGTAAGAGGTACTAAACCAGCATTACAGCAGAGGGAACGAAATAGGTCCTGAGCCAGCCTAAGGGGTTGGCTGGAGAAGGTGTTTCTGAGAAAGTGATATTTAAGTAGTGACTTGAAGAATGAGTTGGGGTAGTGGAGAGGGTGGCGATATTCCAGGAAGAGGCACCTGCATGAGAGAAGGCTCTGAGGTGTGTGGGGAGGAAGTGGTGCATTTGAGGAACAGAGTGAAGTCGGTGCGGCTGGAACTCAGTGTGTGGGAAAGAGTGACAAGAAGGCAAGAGTTGAAAGTGAGGAGGTGGCAGAAGCCAAATAATGTGAAGGTCACCGTAGGGGTCCTGGTCTTCATGCCAAAAGGAGTGGGAAGCCACTGAAGAACTATAAAGAAAGGTCTATCTACCAGGGTCAATCTGAGTTTTAATAAGACTTGTTGCAATTAAGACAAGGCTTAGGAAAGGTGAGAAGAGAAGCAGAAAGACTGGTTAGAAGCCCACTGTAGTTTTTGAGGAGAAAGATGGCCCAACTGGCAGCAAAGAAAGTGAAATACTACATATGCTTATTGAGTATAGAATAAAAACTAGGCATAACATTAGGATGTATTTTTTAAAAAGTCAGAATATGGGTAAAGGTCTTGAACGAATCTCTTTGTTTGTATTCACCACTGGGTACAACCCCATAAGAGCATCATTGTACCTTCCAGAGTGTAAGGAAGACATGGAAACCTGGATTTAATCAGCAGATTGATACCTCGGTGGTTAAAATATTGGACATATGTGGGAGAAACAGTTGAAGAAAATGTGCTTATATAACCCAGAGAAAATTGAAGTATGGCTTGATTCATTCACTAAGAACATTCTATAGGCTAGGCTGGGTTTCTCAAACTTTGATTGCAATCAAATCAACTGTAAAGCTTGTTAAAATCTCCAGACCAGACAGCAGAGACCTTGACTTCAACAGGTTAGAGTCCAGCCATCACTCCCCATATCACCCTCAGGATGCTAAAGCAAATGGTGCTCCAACCACATTGAGAGGTGCTGGGATCGTGCCCTCAAAAAAGTTAGACACAAGTCATGGGCCCATGACAGGAGTCCAGGACAGTGGAGGTGGGGTCCTGCAGGAGGTATGCTCAATCCTATCTGGGGAATTAGGATAGGGTGGGGGTAGGGTAGTCAAGGAAGGCTTGGAAAGAAGTCTTTCCAGGTGTAGAGGATTTGTCACACCAGAAATCTTTAACAAAGTACAAAACTACACCTAGAACATTGCCAGTCACCCCGATCAGGGCTCATTACTTTGCATGCCTGCTCCACTTTTCACCCGAAACACGTAAAGGAGTTTAATGCTCTTTTTTAAATTTTTTTATAATTAATGCTATTTAATTAAAACATTTTCTATGTTAACATATTTCAAGGTATAAAGACCAGCATACAGTTATATTTTCTACTGCTAAAATTAACTTTTAGTTTACCCCAACACTTCAATTTCTGGGTCTGTATGTGGCCCGTGTGTGTTGAATGAATGACTGGATGAAAATATGAACTCATGAAATAAATTGGTATTACTATGTTTTAGATTTCCTTATTTAGAGATATATTTTAAAAATGGCAAGTTTTTACTTAAATATGTCTCCGCTTTTAGGCAGTATAATAGATTTTAGAGAGCCTCTCAAATAGCTCTTACTCTTAGATGAGCCCATGAAAAGCTTAGTTTTTCAAGGAACTTAGCTAGAAATTAAGAATATTGACCTACCCTGAGGCAGGATACCCCAGGTCTATCCTAAAGCCACACCTACATCAATTTCTCTCCTAATGAAAGGTCGATTAAGAGAAACTTTTAACTCAACTGTAGAGTCCAACAGTACATTAACACTTCCTTTAGAAGTTTGGCCGGAAATGAACACATGATGAGAACAATGTCATCCATAAAGGAAGCTACAAAAAGGGACAAGAACTTTCCAGACCAAAGTATAGCAACAAAGACTGGGAGAAATGAACAGCTTAACAGGTTAAAAAAAAAAAAAAAAAAAAAAAAGAGAGAGCACAGCTATGGCCTATGAAGTTCAGGAAGGTCTATCAAAAGATCTAAATCTTCTGAAATTCAAAATGATTTTTATTCTTCTGAAACATATCAAAGACCAACATGTGACTTCTATGATGAGAACACCAGGAATAAATCAAAAAAGCAAATTTATATCCTATAAAATCAAACGGCCTACATATATAAGTGATCAAATCTCTCTGAATTTTAGAATGTGAAATAGTTCAAAACCCAAATTATAAAACCTTCTTCTTCTTCCACAGTCATTTACTAGTTTGTGTGTACTCATATTTTAATATACATTTATTTTTATTTAAAATTATTTCCTGGACCTAGAAAGTTAAGACTGCAAAATAGGGTAAAAAGCAATTTATCTAATAGCAATTTATCTAAAGAGCCAGGAAAAAGATTCCCATCTCCTGTCTTCACACTCAAATGATATTTCCGTGGGTTTAAAATCTCTTACCCAAAGGAAAGAGGTATTGCTTATTAAATGAGGTTTAAATGGAGGACCACATTAACCTAATTTTCTCTAATCTTCTATAGACATTCAAAGAATCACAGAATGAGAGATAAAAGGGACCATATAGTGCAAGGCTGGTCCTTCTAAATTATTCCAGACAGAGGGAAGTGTTGGAAGGAAACGCAAAGACTGTCAAGTTCAACTGTGTGCTATAATCACTTATTTAATTGTCTGGCTTCCAATTTTTAATTTCTGTGAGGACAAGTAATAGGATTATCTTGTTCACTATATATCAGCCACAGTGCTTAGGACCTAGTCTATCTTCAATAAACAGTGAGGATGGGCTGAATTAATAAATCTCTTCATCTTACAGATGAGAACATTGTAGCTCGAATATGTTGTTACTTGACTTGAGGTCAAAATTCTGGTTCTTCCAGTTTCATGAGCCAGGGCTGTTGACACTACTTATTTTCACCCAGGGCCACTGAATCTTCTTACATAATGGAAATCCAGTCCATTCTGGATGTTTCTGTTACCTTGGTCCAACGGACTTACACAAAATAAGCCTATTTTCTCTTCTCAGTGGCAGCCTGTGAATTTGCAGACAACACTGTGTCCCTCCTTAGTCTAGGTCACATTGGCATGGCATAGTATTTAGTACCCTCACCATCCTATCAGATGTCAATAGATGGGGTTGTTCTTCAAGAGCAGCACCCATAGCTGAAATCTCCAGGTGTGGCCAGGAGAATATGATCTCTTCTTTCTAGACCTGCTTTATGCATGCTTTCGATGTAGCCACAGCAGCACAGATTCTGGCTTCTCTGCTGCCTCATTTGTATGCCCACCTGAGTACACAAGTGTCCTCTACTTCTATCTTTGCAGTTAATTTTCTGACTAGAAGTATAGGACTATATTTATTCCTATTAAGTCACATCTTGCTTGGCCCTTTCCTCTAGCTATGCTTCGGAACCTGGATTCAGCCTATTAGTTGTCCAACCTAGCTTTGTGAGAGCTACAAATTTGATAAGGATGCCTATAATATCTTTATCGAGGTAATTATTGTCCTATCTGGGCGAATAACAAAAATAACTAATCCTTACATTGCGCTCACTATGTGCCCAGCACAGTTCCAAGCCCTTTTAACTCATTTTATTGTCACTACAAACTTATGAAGTAGAAATGATTACTTCCCCATATCCGAGATTTAAAAATAGAGATACAGAGAGACTAAGTAATTTACCCAGGGTCACACAGTTAATAAATAGCACATCTGCAAACCCAGCCAGTCTGATTCCAGAGTGCATGATCTTAATTACTAAATGATGCTGCTTCTCATTATTATCATGTATTTTTACTGATAATCTGCTACGTTGAAAGGGATCCATTAGTCAACGCTCCTTGGGTAAAGCTGCCAATCATTCACAAAATGATATAACTGTAATTTCTGATAACTCAAGTTTCTGTTTTGAGGGTTTTGCCAAATGCTTTTCTGAACGCTAAGTGCTATATAGCATGGACCTGACATATCTTGCAATCCCTTGTTTTCCTTTGTGCATCCTCGACCAGACTATAAAGTCCTGGGGTCCAGACCATATCTATGTTTCTCTTATATCTCCCATAGCATCTACTACATGAGCACACAAGAGAAATGTAAGTTTTATCCTTCATAGATGGGTAGTAAAAGCTAAAGAGATTTTCCCTGAGTTTAATTCTGTAGGAAATAGAAGGACGAAATTTTAAAAGGGGAAGTGGAGAGAGACACCACTTTAGTGCTTCAGCTTTCAAATTCTTTACAACAGGGATTCTCTGACATAAGCAGAAACAGGATGGAGTGGTCCCCAAGGCAGTGGCCACGATGGCTTAACCCCTTATCTCCTAGTCCCATTCTCCGGCTCCTTTCAAGCCTCCAGACCCATCCGAGGGGATTCTATAAATCTTTGAAGAGCACAGCCTGCACCTCACCCTACTTGCATGTCCCAAGATGTCTGGCAGAGGATGCGTGGGGCATCTATGAGGGGTTCAATAAATGTTTGTTGAAATGAACCATCCACCAAACTCCACTTAAGGATTTTATTATCAGCAACACCTCCATGGTAATATTCAAGGTTGGGGAAACAAAACTTAGCCCTTTAGGACATACATACACACAAACTAGATTTCTCCTCTGGAAAGCAACAATCCAATACACTAAAACAGAAAATGACTTAGATAACACAAGGTAAGAAGGGAACACTGGGCTAAACAATTCTCATTTATCTAAGCTGTTGATATGTTTGGGAGCATATCTAAGTTCTCCTTCATTGTCTTCTTCTCTTCCAATTGGCTACCTGCCTATTCCTTAACTCATATAAATCTTCACCTTACTACCACTCCTAGCAAGGGAGACAAATTTGAAAATAATAGTAAAGAAATGACCTAGAGATATCAAGAAAAGTTTATTTCTTTTTATTTCTGTCTCTTGTTTCCTTAGGAGATCTGGCACTTTGGCTACTAGAGGATCCCCTGATTTTTTACATGGAAATCAAACAAATTTTGGCTATAATTAGACCTTTTTTTGTTTTCAAGAGCAAATATATAACTTCTCTCCTTGGCACTTAAAAACCTACAGATTTTTCTTTACTTAGACTCACATGCATAATCAGCTCTCACATTCAATTTCTCTTTTTCTTAAGGATTGCTAGTCTGCATGATTTACTCTGAGGCCAATAAGTAACTAACTATGCCCAACTCAGAAATATTACTTACTTCCAGACAGGCAGCTATTTAATGAATAATTAACCACTCCATACTTTCTATCAGGGATGCTTGTATTACCAGGGTAAAGGTATCCTTTATGTCTAAACAATGTCATAAAACAGGCCTTTGCCAGAAAGACACCCTCATTTATCACATGAAATGCCATGTGGTATTAACAAGGTCGATACTGTTTGTTTAATATATTTTGCTTTCATAGGGGCTTGAAATGATTTGTTTTTGCAGCTGTAACAAAGTTAAATTAGGGCTTTAGCTTCAGTTTAGCTAGCTGGGCATATATAACCAGGAGCTATTAATTATCTTGCCTGGAGGGCTTTGTCATCTTCCCACAACTTACAGCATCCTCGGGTACTGTTACACCACAAGCAGCCAGATTCGATCCTCAAATAATCAATGCCCCCGTCTCAGGTACTAAGGAGAGACTAAGTAATTAAAATTTCTATTTCTAACTCCAAAACAATTCCTCTCCCAACATGTAAATGTTATTAGTGCACAGATTTTTAAAAAGTTGAATAAGGATTTTGAAAAAATCTTAGTTCAAAGACTAGTTTCAGACATCCATTCCCACAAATGAGAAACTAAAGAAAAACACTTTCCTGACCTTAAAGCACCAATAATCAGCCCCCTTCCCCATTCTCCTCACATTGCTGTTCTGCCTTAAGTAGAGCAGGGGAGAGGAGGAAGTTTGCTCCAAAGATAAACTTGTCAAAAGCCTGCACTACAATACTAATTCCTCTCTACCTGTTTGTGAATGTCAGCTGAGAGCAAGCACTGAAAAGCTCTGGGAGGATAAAAAGCAAAGGGGAGAAGGGAAAAAGAGGAGTGGGGTTGCAAAGAAAAACTAGAGGACAATTCAAACAAAAACAAAATTTCTCCCCCCTCCCCGCCCCCACAACACACAGAGAGGAAAAAAATGCTCCCCCCAGCTCAGGTCCTAACAACATACTTCTTTATCAGAGGTTCATTGTCAATCAATTAGCCGAGACAGCAGGGGTCTGTGAGGTGGGGGCACCCAGGGAAACAATGGGCAGCCCTGTTGTATTACTATTTAATCACTTTTGCTAAATAAATAGAGCAGCCCCGAGGTGCTGTCATGTCAAGGGAATTTATAACAAAAAAAAAAAAACCTTCATTTTTCATTGGTCATTCCTTTTTTCCCTTCAGGACAAGAGAGGGTTATTACTGTAGCCTTAAGTTCCATCTTTGTGTTTCTTGCCTTTGATTCCCACTCGGACCCTGCCACTTTCTGGCACTAATTTGTCAGGCTGAACAAAGAGAGGATTTGTACCTCCTGTAAGGTCTCAATTAGGAATGGCTTCTGCTGTATTATGTGCCATTCAGAGAGGACACAATGCCGGTAATTACAGGAATTTGCACTAAATGGCTGAAGAATTCACAGTACCCCCCCCCCCACCTTGGGTTTACTCCTCCCAAGGGCTGGGGGGAAAAAAGGAAAGCAAAAAGCTCTTAATGCCAGAGAGATGTAATTACCAACAGCAGTCCCAAGAGGTTAAACAGCAGCTAAAGGAGTAAAACCATAAAAACTGACAGTGTGAAAACGGTGGGGGTCCCTTCGGGTCACTGTTTTTCTTCCTGTCTCTTCCGTTAACATTTGCAGTGTCAGTTCAGAATCAGGGACATTGCCCCACAGTGGGCCATCCAATTCCACTGCCAGATTACAAAGCAGTAACAAAAGGGATGCCTTAAAAGGTGAGCTTTGCATGTCTTGTTGCAACTGTAAACAAGGCCCTGGACCCTTTTATTATAGTACTGTACTCAATTGCTAGGTTTCTTGATCTCTGGGAAATTACAGGAAAAATATCTGTGTGTACTAGTGCCAAGGAAACCATGTTATCTACTGAGAGGAAATAGGTATGTACACATGTCTAAGGCCTGAAGAAAACAGAGCTGCTGCCTTATGATCTTATTTATACAGCATTTTGCGAACAACCTAACTTAAAACCACTTACAGGTACATACTTACTTCATAAATATTTTAATAAGCTGCATAATCACTTGTTTTAGCATTAATATTTTAATACTATAGATTCCCCAATGCAAACATAATTTTTGAATCCCAACCAGTAATTTCATTAGAGAAGCATATCTCATTTTCTGCTACAGAGGCGTTTCTGGAAAGCTGTACTAAAGCACCACCAAATGAACTGTTCTGAACTACTTAAGTCGCGTGCTCCTCTGCTCAGGAACCTTCTGTGGCTTTAGGGTTAGACATTAGGTTCAACCTTATCAAACTGCCCTTTTTTGTAGGTCAGAAGTGACCGAATATCTGTAATGTCATATAGTTCCACTTGGCACCATCTCTAAGAGCTCCCTAATCCCATGTGTGCGCCTCACCTCCACAGCTTCGTCACAGTTGCCATTTGGCTTTCATAATGTGATTATCTGATTAATGTCTGTTTTCCCTGGTGAACTGCAAGCTCCATGAGAGCAGGTACCGTGTCTGCGTTCTTGGGGCACTGACTTGTCCAGGTGTCCCCAATTTTCAGACACATGGTTAGAAACTCAGGACACAATAAATGATAGAATGAATGGAAGAACTTAATGTTCAAAGGCATGATTTCAGGAAGAAGAAACAGCAAGTGTAAAGGCCCCGGAGGCAGCAACGACCAAGGTAGGTTCCAGAATAGCAAGAAGACCATCATGGCTGAGGCTTCCCAAGCACAGGACAGCCCTGGGGCTGGAGGGGAAGCCATGGAACAAACTACACACAATCAAATACAACTGCAAAAAGTTCAAGCACATGTTAAGAAATATACAGTTATACATAAGCATGGTATTTTCAAAACCATAATCTCAGGCATTTTTGGATGGTCATGGTCCATTTTCTCTGAAGGGGCTCTTTAAACTTCAAAGAAAGATACAGAAAATTCTTCACCTACAGAAAGAATTTAGTGCAATAAAGCCAACTGCACTATTTTGTAGATTTAAAAGCTAACGTTTGTGGCTCCACTGAATAGCAACTGAATGACATTATTAATAAAGAGCTAGTCAGTGCAATCTCTCACTTTTAAAGTTTATTCATCAAAAAACTTAAAGGGGGACTAAGTGGACATAAAAACTTACAGTCTAAAGAGGCTCACTAAAACCATGAAATATTGTGAATTAGCTTCTCCTTAAAATAAAAGATAAAGCCAAGGTTCAACCAAAAACAATTTACTGGACTTTTTGGCCTTCTAGAAGGTAAACATGCTACGCAAACCAGCTTTTTCAGAATGTGTTTTATGAGATGCACAGTTAGGGGACACAAGTACTAAACGAAGACGCAGCTGGTTTAGATTAACTGTGTTTGTGAGAATCACAGATCAATTTTTTAAAGTTCCATCTGCTATAATAATCTTTTGATATTAAGCAGCCTCCCAAGTAATTTAAAAAACATTCAGGTTTTGCCTAACAAGTTCTTCTGCCTTTTTCTTTTGAGACTCTGCCCCCTACAGGAGATGAAGTATCCCTGCCTATGGCAGGAAACCAGCATTCCTCGTGCACCTGGTAAACCACACGTGTCACAAAACAATTGACGTAGCAGTTTCCGATATAAGAGGGAGCACGGAAATGAAAAAAATTTTCAACTTTGGAATTGGCCATACTACACCAATTAGGAGTGACTTCTCCAAGCCCCAAATTAAAAATCGACCTATGCCCCATTAACTCCAAACCAAAGCATGAAGGTACAAGCTGAGCAGAGCAAATGAGTTATAGACTACATTGCCCCTGTCTCCTGGATGCCCTGCTACCTCGCATCCCTAACTTTAATTTAGTGAGCACCACATTTAGGCAACAAAGGAAGGTAGTCTAACACACGGAACCGAAAGCAGCTGCTCGAAAATTCTATCCCTGCCCATTATGTAATCCTCTTCCTATTCTTTTCTACTCAGCTTCCTTCTCCCTGCCTCTTCTACTCACTCGCTTTTCTCTCTTCCTGTTTTCATTTCTCACTCTGCCAGATGCGGTGGGCCTGAATGGTACCCTCTACTCGTATTTCTCCTTCCTCTGTCTGAGTGCTCCAAAGGCTCCCACTGCAGTACAGAATGGTGCAAACTCCATCCGAAAGCAAACTTATGAGAGGAAGGTGAATTAGGCAACAATTAGGTGACAATCCTTGTGTAACACCTGAGTTTTTTCTTCCCCTTTTACTAAAAAGTTTCCCAATTCAGCTACTCCAGTCTCTACTTTGAGAACGAAGCTGAGCTGTTATCTCTGATTCCAATAACACAAGAGATTTGTTGATACTATCAACAATCTAAATAATTCCAGAATGCCCACAGAGCAATCACTCAATAAATTATTGTTGAATGCCCGAACTTGGGGACATTCTTTTCTTTCTAGTGAGGGTTCTTTTCTTTCTAGTTTACTGCTCTGGGGAAGGTAAGAGAAATGGGGAGTAGAGAAGAGAAACAGTAATAGAATTTTAAGAAAATGACAGATAAACTTTGAAATATACTTTATCTACTAGTATAATACTGAAATGTCAATTATTTCTAAATATCCGCACTAAAACCAGTGTCTCCTTATTTTAAAACCACTTTCCAAAAGTAGCTGGCCGACTTAAGACAAGGCCTCTCTTGCCTGCAGATGTACCCACATTCCCTAGTGTGGCTTCTTGGCCAGCTCGGTGCTTCTGGTCTCCCCCACCGGCCCCTGCAGGTTTCAACTTCACAGTCACTGGCCCTCCAGGCAAAGCGTGAGTAATTCACTTGCTCCCCCTGCCCCCACCCTTAGGTAAATTATTTTTTAACTAACCTACATTCAAAATGGGGAGGGGAGGGGGGTTCAGTGTGCCACCATTATTTGGCTTTTAATGCAGGAACAAGCACAAAATTTTAAATTTGGTCTCAGTTGATGGTGAGCTTCTTGTACATTTTTAAACAACACACTTAAATCTGAAATACTTGCATTAAAATCTTCCAAATCGGGCTTCCAATTAAAGCTGCCTTCATGGTAAATTTCTTGTCCCAAATAGTGGGGTTTAGTGAAAGGGAAATAATTTGATTTTGTTTATAGTAGATATACTGAATGTGGAGTGGGGGGAGAAGCAATAATAGGGTTTTAAGAAATTACAAATGATTGGCCTTGAACTCCACTTTGTGTCTCGCCCTTTCATAGCAGTTCGAGAAGCCCCAGGCTTCCCCAGGATGAGGCATAGGCCCATCGTGACTCAGAGGTCATCTGCTTAATCATCTTAGCCACCTCCACATTTCTGTCGAGGCTGACTTTTTAGATTCTACCTCAACAGGACTGGAGAAGGTCACAATCAATGACAGTTACTGTGGACATTTTCCTTGCCTAAGGATGTTAGCAGTCAGCTTCGGGCCTGAATGTCTCTTATGAGACGATCTGTGACATCCGCATTCACACTGACCTTTAAGAAAGTAAGGAAACAATCACAGCAGATTCATGAAACCTAGAGTCGGGCCTGGTGATGCTTCTGCCAAGTCATTTTGATTCAGTGGGGTCTACCATCTCTGTCTCTACTTACTTCACAGCATGGCATGAAGATTAACAGATGTGTTAACACAGCAAACTCCTGGAAGGAGAGATGCTTTTTAAACAAGGAACTGTGACTGGCCTATTGAGGGGATTTTTAAAGTGAATTCCGATTGTGGGATTCAGATTGCTCTTTAATGAGCTTTAAACTGAAAATTTGCTTCATACCTGCACATTTGAAACTCTGAGCAGTGAGTCCTCGTTCCAAAGACAAAGTTGTCAGAATGCTGAGGAAGCTGGTGGTCACAGACTGGCGTTTGTTCTTCCTGAGTTCGTGCCCACCCATCTGATCCTTGGGCTTGTTCCTCAGTGTGACTTGCAGGTTTTGCTCTGAACTCCTCGCCACGTTGGCAGCTGTTTTCAGAGCCTCCATCCACTCCTGAGCCTTCTGTCGGGTCTCTGCACGGAGGCGAAGGACATCTTGGGGGAAAATAACTTGAAAGCAAGAGTCGCAGCCGTCCAGATTGTCCATCTGGACAGCCAGACACACGTCCACATTGTAGCTTAGCAGAGGGTCCTCATCTAGCTTGCCGGGATGAAAGGCCATCAGGTAAGCCCTACTCAGCACAAACGTAAATGCCTTCCAGTTGTTCTGGACAGTTAGCCTGTAGAGTGTCCCTGACTTGAGGATATTTTGGTACTGTTTGGGGCTGTCCAAGACAGGGGACGGTGCAAGCAGCTCGCTAGATTTCTTCTGTAAACAATGATTCTGTGTACAGTCAACATGATAACCAAGCCCTGGTGAGTTTGCCAGCTCATCCTGCCGTCCCATGTAACCAGGCGCGGCGGCGTGCACGCCTTCCCAGAGCTTCTGCCCCCAGTCCAAGGCCTCCCATGGGGACTCTGCCTTTAGCTGCAGCTGAGTGTTGTCATACAAGACAGCATCTACCAGCCTGGCCTCAAGGTTGCCCAGAACAGATATGCTCTGGAAATGCGAAAGCTGGTACGTGGCATAGAGGTTTTGATTCCCACTGCTGTCCAGGCTGTAGAAGTATAAATTGTAGGGTGAGAGTTCTGCATAACAGCTTTGCCAGCAACTGTCATGGTCCTTCCTAATCTCCAGGTAACCCTTCTTCAGAATGTTTGGGAACGCCTGCTTGTGCTCTAGGAAGAAAGAAACAAAAACAAAAAGATATGTGTGAATTTATTAAAATGTATAAATTGAATGAGATGAAAAGGCAGGTGCAAGAAACCAAACAGATCAGGGGTGGACATCCTTCTGGTTTAAACTAAATACAGTATTAGCAGTAAAATTCCAACATAGTACCTAATTGGCAAGATGTAACTGGGGAAAATCTCAGGTCTAAAAAACTTAACCAGGGTAGGATTATGAGTACAAGAGTAAGTATTGGGGAGGGAAGCAATGTCAATGTGACATGCAGAGGTCTGTGAAAAACAGAAATATTAGAACTATGACTATGCCTCATGGGCCTATGAAACTGCTCTTTGCCAGGATATCTTGTTTTCTAAGTAAAGTTCTACAGAGCACCAAATACACAAGACAGAAAGTCCCTCCTGCCACTTGACCTAACTCTCAGCTAACACGACTCATTTGTCTTTAGGGTGGTGAAACCAAGAAGGGATCAATAAAAATGACAGAGCAGGAAGTGTGCTGCTCGCAGACTCCGTTTTCTCAGACACCCAAATTAGACTTCAAGGCCAGTTGATGAGCCTCCTGTTTCATAACCAGGTCTCTAGACTTCACTCAACAAGCTCACTTTTTAGGTCTTTGCTTAGATAGCAGTTCTTACTCACTTCTGAGCCTGACTGTGCTTATGCTGTTCCCTCTGCTTGCCATGATCCTTCCCACTGCTTCCACCAGCTTCCGCACCCTTTCCTTGGCTATCCCCTCTACCAGAAAGGGGGTTTGTCCTAACCGCCTCCCCCAACTTCTGCCCCTTGCCTGCATACACATATCCCTGGATCAGAATCAGGTATCCCTACTATATTACTCCTCTTTGATGGGCTCTTATTGAGCTGTATTATAATCATTTATTTAAATATCAAAACAAATAAAATACATTTTGAAGTTTTGTTTGTTCCTTTTTTTGTCTTTTTTTTTTTTTTTTTTGGTTTGTTGTTTTTTTAAGTCTGTCCTTTCAACTGCTCCCCTGAGTACAGGGATGAGGTCAGTCTTTTCATCGTTATAGCACATAATGTAATGCCTGGTAAATGGTAGATACTTTAAAAGTACTTATCGAATTAGAAATACAGCTTCTAGCACAATGCTCAGCATATAGTACATATAATTCCTACCCTTTCCCTCCATTTTATCTGGTCATACCATCTTTGATCAATGACTAGCTACAATATATACAAATTTAGTACTTCAATAAAAGGGGATATCACTTGAGAGATTTCTTGACACTATTATTGGGCATGAAAATGACAACCATGTAAGAGGAAACAGTCCTCCCTGGTAGAGATTTTCATTTCTGAGATGTTTCTCGTCTCTTTGTGCTGACACACATTGGAGACAGTCATAAGCTAATCGAGTCATTCCCTAAAGGAGATAAATCACACTCCCAAAGGGTATGATTTCTGATCTTGGCTGAAGAGAAAAAGGGTAACACAGACCTAGATCTTAAAATAGCAAACCAAAAGAGAAAAGGAGAGAAATGAGGCAGAGGAAAGCCAATTTTACCTGCTTTACATCTCTAGTCCTGACATTCATTAGTATTTCTGCGGTAACTCAAAAGCCATTAATTTCTTGCAACCCACACTAATCCCTTTGTAGAAAGAGATAATGGATGCCTATTCTCGGGTTATCTTTCTTTTCTGATAATGCAATAAGGGAGGCAGTGCTGTTAGAGACACTGCTGCCGCCTTTCCCCCTCTCATTTCCATCACGCTCCGATGGTAGTTCAACCTTTCGCACAATAAGACTTGCAACCGCGCGTCCCTCCATCCCCATCCCTTCCATGACCCAGCGCGCAGCTACATGTCCCTGAGTAAAATAAAAACCATCTCTCTTGCTTTTAGCTAGAAATTTTCCTCCCCTTTTCTTTCCTCCCTGAGAGCTTTTTACAACAGCTACCATAAATTAAAAATTCTACCTTAATTGGGTCCAGGTTTTAGCAGCAAACCTGACTAAAACCTCACTATAAAACCTAGGGTGGTAGATAAGAGGGAGTCGTGAAAATTTCCTCACCTTCTTGATGCAGAATAAGGGTAAAAAAAAAAATTTTTGTTGTGTTCAATATTTTCCCCCACCTCAGCTCAGCCCTCTCCAAATATATGTTAAAGTGAGACAGAAATGAGGTGTGTTGTCTTGGAAATGAACCACACTCGTAGACTGCACTTCGTAGTGTAATTCTTGAAAAAGAAGAATCAAGACAAAGAAAGCAAATGTGATCAGAAAACTGTTCTCTGAGAGTGCGTATGCCTCTCCAGAGGGCTTGTTTATATCAGATCTTAGTAATATTTTGGGAGTGATGTATTACCTTTGTAGGGAACTGGAGAACTACCATTTCTCTTTAATCTCTAACAACTGCTACTTTCCATTGGATCTGAAGTTTATTTTTAACGTATTTTCTATTGACAGATCAGAAGTTATAATTTAAATCTAAGCTTTCATTAATTTATAACTTTTGTTTCCCTAGACCATATCATTTCATTTAATTAACCCATACACATTATTGTGAAGTGCTCAATTTTACAAATTAATATAATGTGTCTTAACTGATATCATAAGTGATTCACATGGGACCACTGACAAAGATTATCGTGATTTCCTCAAATAGAGAAAGATTATCAAAATGAATCACTGTGCCTATAAATTTCATACTGAAACCACAAGACAGTAATTCCTCATGAAAAAGAAAAAAGAAAAAAACACTGAAGTCTTTGTTTCTCCATCACTTTCCAGTTTGGCCTCCTTGAAGACTTAGTTCAGTTCCTCCCCAGTGAAGATCCCTTTTCCCTCTCTTCTTCCCATTGTACCTGTGCAGTGGTTTAAGGACAATAACTGCTACTGACTAAAGAGGAAGAAAGGCATTTTCTCCGAGTACCTGACTCACTTCCGTACTGCTCACTCACCAAAGAGTTCCTCTTTTTGCCATTATTTCCTCTATTTGTTCTCAAAAAATGGTCACCACCTTAATCAAGGTCTTAAATGGGTTCCCACGTCTAGTCTTCCTTCCAGCCCTGTCACACACTATTACCAGATAAACCTTTTTTGGGTCACTCATAGCCCTTCCCATGTCCCCTCCTTAGGCCAAAACCCTTCACAAGTTTCCTAGTGCTACACAGTAAAGTCAAACCCCTTAGCTTGGCCTTATAACATTTTATTATGAAAAATTTCAAATACACTCAGAAGCATGTAGAAGAGTCAAATGAACAACCCTGTGGAATCATCCCTCAGCCTCAAATATCACCGTTTCTGCTATTCTTGTTTCATCTCACCCATCCCACTCCAACTCATGCTTTTTACTGTTGTTGTTGTTTTGCTGGAATATTTGAAAGCGAATTGCAGATATTTTATCATTTCTATCATAAATACTTCAGGGTGTACCTCTAACAAATAAGAACTTTAAAATATATATAAGTATATATAAATACATATACATATTACTGTTTTCATTCTCAACATAATTCCTTATCTAATACCCAGTCTGTATCTAATTTTCCCAGATTGTCTGAAAAAATTTTTTAATACAGATGGTTTATTCAAATTAAGTTCACACACTGATTTGGCTACTATGTCTTTTAAGTCTCATTAAATCTATAACAGTTTCCTCTTCCTCATTTTTTCATGCCATGTATTTATTAAAGAAATTAGTTCATTTGTCCTATAGAACTTCTCACATTCTGGATTTAGTAGATTGTATAACAATGGAATTATTTAAATGTTTCTCCGCTGCCTGTGTTTTCTGTCAATTGTTATTTAGAGCTTGAGGTTCAGTTAGAGATATATATACATACATATATATATATATACACACATATATATATATACACACACACACATATATATATATATATATTTTTTTGTAAGAATATGTCACAGGTGGTTGTCCTACTTCTAAGGATATCAAGATTGATTAGGAGGTTCAGAGGATGTAGCCTGGTCCTCCATTTTAAGTTCCTCGAGAGACCCTTCTTCACTCCCCCATATCCCAGCCAGGTGACTTGATGTTTCTATTACTCACCAACTTTCATACATTTTCTCACCGCTCCACCTGACAGGATTTCTTCACCTCTGCTTGTCCATATTTTCCTCAGCATGAGAGCTAGTATAAAATCTCACCTATCCTGGAAGCCTTTCTTCATCCCCTCTAGTTGAACTTACTGTACTACTCTGAACCTCCATGGCTCTATGGCTACACCATTTTCATAACTCTTATTTTAGATACTGTTTCACTTTTATCAAATATGTTTTAAATTATACAATAAATTGTTCCAAAAAATTAGTGAGAAATGTAAAAAGCAAAAAAAATTTCTGCCTCCACGCCCCAGCACCCATATCCTCCTGTCCAGACTATGTACCATTTAATATGAAGCCTTTAGACATTGTATGTAATAATATAAACAATAAGTATGTTCATATATATTAGTATATATAATTACTGAACTGTTAATGTGCTTTCATTTTGGTTACTTCATGCAATTTTGTCTTTTAAAAAACCCCCATGTCCCAGATCACAATAAATGAAACATTAAGGTAATCTACTTTACCAAGAAAATCTGAACTGTCTGAGTCAGCACACAAATGAAGTCACAAGAATAGGATTATGAAGATGAAGACGAGGCAATAGAATGAAAGACAAAGAGCAATGTTTTAATGTAGAACTCAAAAGAACTCAAAAGCCATGTGGTGCCAATATTCCAAATCAAAACTATCTAGGCAAATTTAAAGGAAACATTTAAATTCTTATAACAAATTAATAAATGTGAAAGGAAGCCAAAGTGGAGAGAGAATGGAGTACTCATGATACTACAATATCACATTTTGTCTTAGACAAACCCGTAAGGATTGCCTCTGCAAGTTTCGCAGATATATTACATTTATTTTGCCCTTCATCATCTTTTCAGTTTCCCTATAGGTTATCCATACAAAACTTGGCTATAAGGATAGATGATTTTAAGATCTGAAAGCCTAGGAAACAGGATTTACAACTCTTAAATGGGCTTAAAAATAAGGGAGCAAAGCAATTTTGACACACATTTACTGAATACCAACTATGTGCAGGGCACTAAGCTTTGTTAGAGACATAAAGATGACAGGTTCTCAAAGTGCTTAAATTTGGTTTTGGGAAAGGATTCTATTATGAGACTTCTGGATTAATATAAATTAGCTCAAGATAAAGGAGAAATCACCATGTCACTTTCGAACAGACACTCCTACAATTTGGTTCTCTTTCATGAATGGCCAGTGCCAGTTACCTACACTCAACTGTTATTGTCTCTGGACTTCTAGGTCACATTCTCAGCATCCCAGACTACAGTGCCACTTGGTTCAACCTCACCTCACAGCTCTGGACCAGGTGCCACCTGACACCACACTGACAGCCTAGACCATGAGAGAATGTGACTACACTTCCTCAGAGGCACAGAGCTCCCTGAGAACCTTCCAACTACCTGCTAGACCCACTTTCTCCTCCCAGACTGCACACTTCTCTGGGGCTAGTTATAACTTCTACGCTTCAGGACTCAGCTCTAGTCCTTGATGCCAATTCCAGAGGGACTCCTAGACTTCATTTCTTGCAGACTGACCAGCTCCACCCACCCTTGGCCTTGAGTAACAGCCCGTTCTGGCACTGTCTGAAGCAGTTCTGGATCACTACCACCATTGTCTATATTGTCTATTTAGCTGATTCGCTGTCTGGTGAGGACAAGCCGCCTGGTTCAGAGATAGCTGTCTTTTCACTGTCTCCTCACATGGTGAAAGGGGATAAGAAGCTCTGTGGGGTCTCTTTAACGAAGCACTAACACCATTCACAAGGGCCCCACCCTCATTACTTAAGTATCTCCCAGAGGCCCCGTCTCCTCAGACTATCACTTGGAGCATTAAGAGTTTGACATGTGAATTTTGGGGCGACACAAACATTCAGACCATAACCCTGGTAAATGATTCATGTTGCTCAATTTCCATATCTTCAATCCCGACAATTCATTCTTTTATTCATTTCAATGGATCTCAAATAATTCCCAGAAAAATGTTCCACACCTTCAGTATTCTCCCCAAATACCTAACTCCACTGTCCCTCTGTGCACTGTGGGGACCATGTAACCATCTTCTGTACTTGGCTTCCCTTCAACATTCTAGTAACTGATGTCCTGCACAAGTGCTCTGGAGCACAGTGGTTAAGGCCACAGGTGCTGAAGCTAATCGGCCTAAGTTTAAATCATAATTCTGCCCTTACTGGTGTATGTGACCATGGGCAAATTACTTTACCTGAGTCTCAGTTTTATCGTCTTCAAAATGGGGCTATAATAATATCACCTACCTCACTGTACTGTTGTGAGGAAGAAATGAGTAGCTCTTAGAACAATGCCTGATACGTCATAAGAATTCAACAGATGTTTCCTATTTTAGTCTTCTGGTTTCAAAAGAAAGATCTTCTTGCCTCCTTGTTAAAGCTTACCCTTCCACCTCTACGCTGTGCCTAATTCCTTCCCACTTCTTCAGACTCTCTTCCTCTGTAACATTTTAGATTTATCCCTTTATTAATCTCTTTTCCTCTTTTCTTCCAACATCCAAAGGCTTGTCCTGTCTATTAAAAAATTATTCACTTGATTACCTCTCCTATGGCTCAATCTGTCTCCTTCCTTCAGATTCCAAAGTATTAGGATGCCTCTACTTCCTGTTCCACACAAATGGCCTCTGATTATTGCTCTGACCACATCTCACATCAGTTCACATCCCTTTTCTCATTCCAGGCACAATCCTCTTCTGTTCTTTGAACAACGTAAGCGACTAGCCTTGAGGCCTTTGAAGTGCTATATCCTCCACTTAGAATTTCCTCCCACCCCCAGCTCCATTGACTTATTTGTCTCCCTCAGTTTTTCACCTCAGAAGTGTCATCCTCAGTGAGGTCATCCCTTCCCACCTTAGTTAAAGAGCTCCCTCTCAGTCTATCTCTATCTTACCATCTTGCTTTATTTCTTTCAAAGAACTATCTCCTTCTCCTTGGGGTTGGGGGGGGGCTGGATGTCTCTCTCATTTCCATATACCCAGTGGCTGGCTCTATAAATATTTGTTAAATGTATGTACAAAGGACTACTCTAGAATCTGTGCCAATACCAAATGAATCAGACACAGATCCTGTCAAGAGAGTCTATAGCCCAGTTGAGCCCTTCTTCTTTTCACAAGTTCCATTTTCTCTTTTGCCACAGTCACCCTAATTTGAGTCCTCCTCATCTCAAATCATGATGACTGGCAGAGACTCCTAATTGTTTCCATCCCTTCCATTCTTTTTAACTACCAATCCTTTCCAGTACTGTTTGGGCCTGAGAGGACCCAATAAATAGCATCCCTGTCCTTCACCTAAATTTTAAACCAACTGAGACTGGCAGTGGGTAGACATGGAAACCCAAATATCAGTCAGTTGGAGAATGCGGCTTTGGGGTCCTCCTAACAAACTGAACCCCAAGATTATATAGACTTACCTCTGAATCACAAGCAGCTCTGATCACCACAGGCTTCCCCTCCTGGGGGACTCCCCATGAAAGGCTGACGAATGGAGGAGTTAAGTCTGGAGGTGCAGACCAGAATTAGTGCTTCCTGTGAGAGAGGCTGAGTTATAAATGCCTGGTTCCTCTCCTAAACCTACCCATAAGTCACTCCTCCCCAGGGGTGGAGTGTGCAAAGGAGGGAGAAAGGCCAATCGTGTTAGCCTAACTGATGTCCCTTTACTGGACACAAAAGCTACAGGCAAAGAGGTCCCTGCTACCTTCCCCCTGCCCCCCACTACCCCTCAACCCTGCCAACTTCCAGACTTCTTGTAAATTACCCTTTTAATCTTGACTTTCAAGTAATTTTCAAGTGCTTCTTGCCAAACATATCACATTAAGTCTAATTGTCTGGCTTTGAAGGTCCTCCATAACCTCAGCCCACTACTGTACTCTCCCAAATGCTTAGCCTCCTGGCCATCCCACACACATGCTGTTTTCATCTCCCCCGTGGCTTTGTGCTCAACCCTCAAAGCTCAGCTGAAACATCCTTTACTCAATAAAGACTTCTCTGACATACTTGATCACAATCACCTCTCTTTTCTTTATGTTTCTGGTTAACAACACACCGTATTCTAAGTCTAACCTGTATTATGCTATAGTATTTAATTGTGTTTAAGCCAGGCACTAAAGGAAAAACTAACTTTCGGTCTTTGTTCTCCTCATTAGAGTAATATGAGACAAGTGAAGTTAACAGGATCCACACTGATGATGACACTGACACAAATGTCTATAGCAAAAAACATGAAGAGAATGATGTTACAAGAACCAAAGAGGGACTGTGTCCTGTATATGGTGGAATGAATTAGGCTCAAGTGACATCTGTTCTGTGAGCTCCTTTGAGTGAGTAAAAGAAAATATCCCATTTGTTCTCCTGTCATGACAAACCTAGAGAAAAAGACATTATCTGTGTAGGTTCTAGTAGAAACAGACTTATAATATACATGGCGACATGTTAGCTAGACACATCAACTTAGGGATCTTTTCCATCTAAGTTCTTTGCTATGCGCTGCAGTGACAGAGCGTAAATCAAGACAGTGCTGGTCAATTTCACTTCTTGAGTATGAACCTGACTAGGGAATCACATACCCAACTTCTTAAATGCAGAGGCTTTCTGTCTTCTGTGACAAGGGTAATCTCTCAATTCTACTGAACTTTTTGACCCAGAAAATTCTAAGCATCAACTCTCAAACTATGCTCTATCTCTGCCATGGTAAGATTCCCGATCTATAGGCATTAAGTATAAAAGAATCTCCTATACATAGGCCAGATTTTAAGATAAATGCCATTTCATTCTACATCTTGGGCAACATACAGAATCATAGACACTTAGAGCCAGAAGAGACTAAAACTTCTTTAGCCCAGCCCCATCAGAGGCAGAACCTGTCAGCTGCCGACCCCATTGGCTAGTTCTCCCCTCCTTCTTTAACAACGGAACCTTAATTGTGTTCGGGTACGGTGGCATATGCTTATAGGAGACGGCCTCTGCTCAGCCCCATGGGAAGAGGCGTGATTTGTTTAATCCAATCACAGCAATTCTATTTTCCTATGTCAGAGATTGCTTTAGGGGTGGGTATATGGCCCAGTTCTGGCTACTGAGAGGTGCTATTGGAGGCCTCTGGGAAAGAGACCCAGAGGAGGTACCCTGTTTTCCCTTCTTGACTTTGGCTGTTGATATATAAGAAAATGATCCTTCGGACTGCGGCAGCCATCTTGTACCCATGAGAGGAGAAAAGAGACATCATCAGTACACTGAGGATAGCAGAGCAAAAGGTAAAAAGTCCCTGGATCCTTGATGACCCTGGGACCACCTACGTCTGGACTCCTTAAGTGTTTATTGAACTCTGTGCTTGACATTCACTAGGTGTTCAACAGCCATCTGTTAGATAGATGAAAAAATAAGATGATAAATGGCCTTACTATTTATGCCACTTTCAGTTGAGTATGCTATTACTTGCTTCTGAAAACAGTTTTAACCGATTTAACAGATTTGGAGAGAGATTCCAGGAAGCAAAATGACTTGGCCAAGGTTATACCACAAAGTGTACACGTTGAGAGTGGAACTCCAACCTCCAGATTTTCAATCTGGATCAAACTGTGTTTTATTTGTGGTTGAAGTAATGAGTCCTAAACTTCCTCAGTCTTAAGAGACAGTATTATCAATGCTTACATGTGGCCTCAAATATCCAGCCTGGCTTAGGATACTGGCCCACCATATTCTAGCTGTATGGCCTGGGGTGAGGTTAACTTATCTAAGTTTCAGCTTCCTCATTTGTAAAATTAGAGCCATATCATCTATCATATTAAACTGTTATAAATATTAAATAAGGTAATCAATGAGCACGTCTTAGTACAGGATTAGGCATAAATTAACGCTCATTAAATAATAACCGATAGTATTAATAACAACAAACTTCATTCAACTGACTCAAGCTATAGGTAAGTAAAACAAAAAGGCATTTTTTATTTTGGAAAAAAAAAAAAACTGTACTGTCCTAATTTTCCAAGCACCAATACATAAAATTCAACCAAACACCTTGCATATGCTCATACTTGGTATAATATAAAATTTTCTAAGACATGGTTCACATCATCAAAAAACTTCCAACCTCGTGTGGGACATGGATGTATAGCAATTACTTATAATGTAAGGCAGAATAAAATGTGCTTGTGGAAACACAAGGTGAAAGAAAAAAATATTTTAATTGAGAAGAATATGGAAAGGTCTCAGAAAGGATGTGGCATTTGAATTGGTTCTTGAAAGATAATGGAGGATTCTGAAAAGTAAAAAAGGCAGGGAAGGTATTCTGGGATGAAGAGACAGCACGAGCAAAGGCCCGGGTGCTTGAAAGCTCATGGCACATTAAAAAATGGTACATAGATGGGCTGAAGAAAGGTGCGGGCGATAAGGTTAGGAAGATATCTATAACTGATTTTGTAAAAAATGGAAAGCTATGACTCATTTTTGAGAACAGAATAGTATGAAAAGATTTGTGTTTTAAGAAGGTAACTTTAGCAATTTGTCAAATTAGTAACTATAGTTCTTCTTAGCCAAGAAAGATAAAATACATTAACAGAGCAACCACAAAAAAAGTCAGACACTTCATTTTCAGAGTTCCCATATAGAAATGTTAGGAATCGGGATGCGGGCTGTCGATGAGGCATGTCGAGTTTCCGAATAGCTGCCCCGGGCCAACATTCAATAATGTAACCAATGGAAACTACACAACAAAAATATAAAATCAACTTTCTGTGACCTATTTTAGCAACTTCTTTGTACTGACTAATCTTGCTGAAGGGTGAATCATAAATTCAGCAAGAGACCATGTCCTGGTGACCTCACTTGTTCTAAGCCTGCAGGAATATTTCCACCTCTACTGGCTCCAACGCTTTTGAAAAACATCATAATTGAAAAAGCAGTCATTTTAGTATAAGTCCCAAATTTGGCTTTTTTTTTTTCAAGTGAAAGATGGGGAAAAAGGGAATCGAAACAGAGTAACATAAAACTCAGGATAAAGAAACCATACTGCCATGGTTTTTCTAGCCCTAAAGAAAATCTCTGCTTGAGACCTTCTCCTAAAGTACTTAGAACAAGATAATACAAGCATAAGAATGGTACCGGGTCACCAGAGAGTGAAACCAACGGAAACAAAGGCCCAGCTGACCACTGCCCTTGCCACGCACATGAAAATGTGAACAGTCAGGTTGCGAAAGTCAGTCGGCTTCTGGCAGTCTGCTGAGTTTTGGAGCTCCATAGCTACTGTAAAGCATTTCTTTTTAAAATTTTGATTTTAAAAAGTACAATAGCAGTTCATCCATAAGTAGAGTTATACAGAAATTTTTGTGTACAAAGTACACAGAAATCTGTGTTAAATAATTTAGAGCATTCCTATATTTCCATCATGACCTTCTATTACCGATCTAACTATAGTAATTAGCTCCCACACAACCATGAGTCAGGGTCAGTTCAAATGCATCTCAGAATGATGTAATTTTAGAGTTGGGAAGGACCATAGAGATAATTTAATCTGCTTCACTAGGTTTATAAACCAAAAGCAACAGAGAAGTGCTTTCTTCAAACCTGCAGGTGAGTAAGGAGGAGAGCTGGCGTAAGACACTTTTGAATCCCAGCTGAGTGTTCTTTCCATTGAGCTTCACCTTCCTCTGCCATGTGTACACACTTACAGGTATAAGTGTGCGTGTGTGTGTGTGTAACCTATTTTTCATAGCAATAACACATCTAGTGTCCACATGTTCATATGACTTTTTTATGTTTTACCTTAATATATGTTTATACTTGAACTGCAATTCTATGATGTTAAAACCCTATCTTCTTTATCCTATGGAGATTCTTGGCTAAATGAACAAGAATAAAATGACAGTGATGCAAAGAGGTAAAGGGTTAAGTATAGATAATAGTCAGAACACGTTTGTACAGTACTAAGGTTAGGGCTAGGACTAGAAATGAGCCATTCTGGTAGTGGGATCAGGGCCCTCCCTCAGAACTAGTTCCAGTCACACCCCGCTACAGCTGCCCAGGGGATGGCAGATCCTGGGATGGCAGTAAGGGAAGAAGCTGACCCTTAGGAAGCTTTGGTCTTCACAATCTACCTTGAGATTCTTTAGAAATAACTGCCTCTGTTGGCATCTTACCTTAGATCTATTCCTTCTTATCCCTCTATGAACTAATCCTTTTGACATGACTATCCAATCCCCAGGTAACACGATAGTGTTAACTAGGTCGGATTCAAGCTACACGCAATAAACCTAGTAGGACCCACTGGCAGTACCCTTCACCCACTTAGCAGACAACATTCCACCTTAAGTCTGTCCCAGGTCTGTCTCTGCCTGAGGAAATGCAATCTCTAGAATGTTACCTTCGGGCTTCCAAGTAAGACTGAAAAAGGCAGCCAAAGATAGGGCAAAACCCCAAGCCTTTTTTGCATAATTACAAACCACTGGGGGTCAGTTCACTTGAGCTCTGCATACCTAACATTCAAGAATGTGAAAGGTAAAGTTATAGTCTTCTTTTTGTGGATTCACTGGTCTTCTGAAGAACTGTGGCCAGCTCTGCACTGTCCATGTATTTTAGCGGATATGTTAAATGCAAGAAACAATCCTTGCTTTTAGCTCCACTGCTTTGGTGTGTCTCAGTTTTTCCTAACCAGTAATCTGCTGAGGGATTAATTTTAGTTCAATGAACATTATCCAGGTTGTTTCTTCCATACTACTTCTCACCCTCTACCTCCACAGAGACTGAGTGTCAATAAGGCTTTAGAAGTGAGGGGTTCTGGAGACTGAGAACTACTGGTTTTCAAAGTAAAGGTGCAGCCTAGCTTAGTGGTCAAGAACAAGGACTGGAGGAAGACTGTGTGGGTTCAAATTGAGGTGCCACAGTTTACTGTGGGACTAAAAGCACGTTAGTACACATATTATGTTCAGTGTGTCAGGTACTGAGGACAAAACCAATCCCTCCCTCAGTGACCATAAACTCTGGTGTGGAAGACAGTAAACAGCTGACCACAAATCGGTATGAGAGGGAATGAATGGCCCATTTCCCATTAACAAACCAGTTAACAGCTATGAAAAGGTACACTGCAGGAAAGCCAATTCAAGAAATATTTATTGTGAGACCATTTTATAATAAAGACTATGCTAGAGAAAACTAGGAGTGACTGGTAGTGCCACCTTGATTCTCACTGATGAGTTTAAAACTCAATTAGTAATAGTAAAACTAATATTATTAAACTTTTAAAAACATTTACTAAGTGCATGCTACATGCCAAACATGGTTCTAAGAAACACTTTAGATGCTTTAACTCATTTAATGCTCACAGAAATTGAAGTGAGTACTACCATTTTTCCATACTTTATGACTAATAATAGTAATAGTAATAAAGACACAGAAAGATTAGAAGCCTGCCCTCTGTTACAGCGCTAATAAGTACTAGAACAAGGACTGAAACTCTAATGGTGTAGGTTCGGAGTCAGTGCTTTAACCAATACACTACCTTGTTTGACCAGAAGGCCTTCTTCAGACAGGCTGGGCCATTAACAAAACAGTGTTATTACACCCCAGCTACCCACTGCCCTCGTTATCTCAGAACCGGATTTGCTTTATACCCAAAGCAGCATTCATCCTCAGTAAGGCTCAGGAGCCCAGTTATTCAACACCAAATAAGGCAGAAGGTGCAGCAGTCTTATCTAACGTAGAAGACCCTTTGGCTTGTCGTTATAGAAGGAAAGAGAGGGAATAAGGGAAGCAAAAGAGGAGGAAAGGGTGGATGACAAAGAGAAAGATCATTCCTGGTAAGTCTGTAAGCTACTCAAGGTGAGCTCAGAAAAGGAGCTAGGACAAAAATCAACTGAAGAAAACACAGGAAAAAGGCTCATAGGTAAAAGAGTGACAGGGCTAGACACAAAATCCAGTTGACCTCATCGAGGAAACCCATTTGACTAAATTTTATTTCTTCTGAGGAGCCTCCAGCGTGTCATTAACACTTTTAATTTTTAAAACAGCAGGAGCAGGAGATGGGAGGATGATGGGTCATTTTTGGACACTTTGGATTAAATGTGCCTGTGAGACATTCCAACAGATATGTTCACCAGGCAGCCGGATATGCGAGTCTGGAGCGCAAGGAAGAAGTCTGGCCTGACCTCAAATCTCCAGCTCTAGCCAAGAGACCACACCATCTCCCTCTGCTGTTGACATATTCCTTCAGGGGAAGCAATAAGCCTTTCTTCAGTTTGGATCACTAATTTCAAAGGTTTTAAGTAAACTTAACTCAAAGATCTTGGCTGATTTTGAATAGAATGCACCTGAATGTTGGCACACTCCCCTCCTAATGCTGTGAGAATTACAGTCGGCAGACTGGGTGACCAGCCATGTTTCTAGAACTCCTCTATGCCCCCAGCCTAAGAATGCATGACCAGTGAGCACTCACTGCTTGCCCCTGCCCCTCATCTGGTGAGCAATAAAAACATGATTTATTCTGTCTGCTCTCCAGAGCATGCCAGAAAGAAAAAGCATCAGAAATATGGCATATCATTTGCCCAACTTTGCTAATTCCTGCTGAGACATGTATCCCATGGATGACCAAGAGGTGACCCGATTATGTTATACCGATACCTGTAAAGGCCATTTGTTACAGTTTATTTTTCAAAACATCATTCAGCACTTATATTTCAACATCAATATTAAACTTTTTTAAAACTGAGAATTAAAAAAATAATCATAATCATATGACACTAAAGAGAGAACCTAAGGAAGGTTTGGTTCTTGCACTTACAATCTGAACAAGACAGGAAAAATACTATTGGAAATATGACATCCTCTTAACTTTGGTTGTGCCAGAGATTTAGAATGGTTATGAAGGTGTAGTGATAAAAATCTATGCAAACTCTAAGAAACCAAAAAACAACAGTTTACTTGCTAATCAATGGTACATGTGTCTGTACATGGGCTCATGGCAGAGCTCTCATTCTGCCATGTACCAGGGTCACAGCAAGCTGTCTGTCCCATAATATGTAATCAGTTACCAAGTCCTGTGCTTTATAAAGTCCTTTTCTTTTTTCTCCGGATAAAAGAAACCTTGACTAGATGTTATAGAGGGCTGGTGAAAGTCTAGGAGAGAGAATAAGAAATTACAAGTCATAAATTTGAGTGTGTGTGTGTGTCAGGGGGAAGGTGGCATGGGTATTTTAAAGAAATCAATTTGAACTGGATTTGAAAATAATGAAGCACCTTACAGACATGAATGCTGCATTTCCTTAACAGATATACTAAATTATATTCTTGCCTTGAGTTACACTTATAAACTAAATTTTATTAATTAAAATGTTAAATGGACCATGGAATACCAAGCAATGACAGAGACTGCAGTAACACTAAAATAACAGTTAAGTACATCAAATAGTCTCCTTAGTTAATTGAGCAGAAGCCACCTAAATTAAGAGTTAAGCAGGGTGATTGAAGAATCATCAGTAATGAAAATGGATAGCCTGTATAAAAAGGGTTATCTTGAAAGAAAATGCTGAGGGAAACAGAGAGATGGTCTGTCATGTCTCAGAGAAGAGAAAGTCCATGTGTGAGGACATGAGTATACACATATGTATACGTATAAAGTATGAGGGGAAAAATATTCAAGGTCTACATCGTGGGGTACTAATGAATCTCTCCAACCTTCTCCTCTCACTACCCACTGTGGGATCCTTTGCTCTCCTCACAGGACTGACTTGCTCTCCACTGCACCTCCCATCTCCTCACCTTTGCTCATATCAGGTGTCCTCTACTGTGACTCTTTCTGTATTTTAGTGTCTTTCAAGATCCAGCTCAAATTCCATGACCTCTCACAAGCCCTTCCTGACAAGCCCGGCCCAGAGTGTCTCTTCCTTTCTCTACCCTATTACACTCGCTGTCCTTCATTCATTGAAATAATAATAATAATAATAATCCCAACAGCAGAGTAAAACAAATATTCCCTCAGAAACATTTCAGTTGACCATCTATTTTCTCTCACTATTGGGTGACTTCCTGAGTCTTTGTGAAAGTCTTATCCCTTCAGCTAAGTGAGTTCTTTAGGATAGGGACTGTGTCTTCACACACCCTTAAATCCTTCATAGCACAAGGCTACATACCACGTGTCATCGATGAACACCTACTGATATGAATAAGCAGTATCATACGATGTTCAAAAGAAAAAATACTACATTAATTATGAGAATATTGATTCTAACATACAAGATTAGAGAGGAAGAATTAACCATAGTGGTCTTTCCACTCAGTACCTCTTATGGAGATAATAAGACTATAGACTTGAGATAAGTAAAGTGTGAAAGTAAATGGAAGTGGGTGCTTAAGCCAGACACTGATATCGGCAAACAAGATTCTCATGAGGTAAATGTAAAAGAGACAAAGGAAAACCAGACATTGATATTGGAGAATAAGATTCTCATGAGGTAAGTGTAAAAGAGACAAAGGAAACCAACAATAGTTCAATAGCAATCAGATATAAAACATACCGGTATTTCCTTGAGCATCTTCAACCTTACTTGGTGAGGAGAGAAAAGACGGCCTGGTGAAGTGAGGGCCCTGAAGAAATGGTGGCTGCTGCTGCTGCTGCTGCTGCTGCAAAGGCATGGTTTTGAGGATCACCCTCCAGTCCACTTGGGTAACATCTGACCTTGAGCGAGCATGCCCTGGCTTAAAAGTAGAGGTCTCATCCAGCAAGTCATTCACAGAACGAGGTCTGTCCCTCCGACGCTGACAGAGGTTGAAAAAATTAAAGGTTGACGCTTCCTTCTGTTCCATCCAGGAAAGATGACCTGGGGCTGTCCCTTTCTGGACCATAAACTGTTCTTTGGCAGGGAAGACATTTTGAGCTTTGGTTTCTAAGAGCCTGGTCGTACAGTGGTCCCAAATCATGACCTCCTTGCTCAGAGAGGCAACATTTCTGATAGCACCGTTGTCTGTTATGTTACTGAGTACCTCATGCCCTACCAGTTCAGGGACTTCCTGAATCCCATAAACCTCTGCTTGCTGCACAGACTTTTCTAGCTTACTATCAAAAGTATTAAAGAAATCCTCAGTAACTTCTAAGGCCGGGCTGATATCATCCACTTCCAAAGCTTCCATGTTGCAGGCTCTAGGAGGCCTAAGCCTCCTAAGCTGTTTCAGGAAAGGGCTTCATGAGCGTTCATTCACCCAACAAAGAGAGGTGCTTCGGGCAACAGAGTTCTGGGAACAACTAGAAGGAAACTTCATTGGGCTGCCTGGAGCAGACAAAGCATGGAGGGTGGCTGATGTTTTCCCAGTCATGAAAAGCATATGCTAGCTGAAGATGCCCATTAACAATGGTATTGGGAGACAAATGTTCCTTTGAAATTATTCTCCAGTGAGATCTCGGTAAAGACAACAGAAAGTGCTTGTCAAAGCAATGCCACAGCAATCCTTAATTTCCTGGAAGAAAATAAACAGGACAACATCGGCACACAGGTCATTGTATTCTGTAGTACATAAAATCTGCCCAATTACTTCCCCATCTTTGCATCTCTTCTATCCCAGTCATGCCCAAAGGTGGACAATACCATCACAGAAGCTCCACTGTCAAGAGTACACAGCATTACCTGCTTTGTATTAGAACTTACACAGTACAGGGTGAAACTCCTGATAAGGGGAATTAAGGTCAATAGTTTTTACTCACACAGAGAAGCCTTTGAGAGCAGTTGTGAAAAGACTGCCCTGGCAAATCTCTGTGATATGCTGACCTAAAATAGTAAGCAAAAGAGACTAGGAACTCTGTGACTAGGCCTATATTAAAATCAGTCTGAAAGTCAAAAATGCATGGGTCCTTTCACAAACCTCGAAAGCACTGATAATTTGTTTGACTTACAGGTGCACAAATGTGTTTGTGCCTCCTAGATTTAGATTATGTAATACCTCATGATGACCCTGGACTTGAGAATTTGTCTAGTCATTCTGGAAAAAGGCTTCAGACTCCAAACTCCCTAAGCTTTGAGGATTGGCCTAGAAGTACAGGTTCAGCCTCAGGGCTTGGCAGAAAATCCTAGCACTAACCCACTTTCTCTGGGAAATGCTAGATTGCCAAAGCCATATCAAATTAGAGCAGACCTGAACAGTGAAGCTGACCAATATGGTAGACACTAGCTATACTGGGCTATTTAAATTTAAATTCATTAAAATCAAATAAAGTTCCTCAGCCACACTTGCCACATTTCATGTATTCATTCAACAGCCACATACACCTTTGTATCTTCACCAAAAACAAACAAACAAGTAAACAAAAAAACTAAACGATTTAGGCAAGGACTTTTTTCCCCTTGACTACTTACAAGTAGATAAAACTAGGCCATTAGTAACACCTTTGCAAGCTGCTGCAAAGGTACATAGATATGCTTTCTTTTTTAAAAATTACATGATTTTTATGGTCAATTAAAATCATTTTTAGCACTTAGGTCATTAAACCAATAGCACCAAGCTACAATCAAATCGACAGCACCAATCCACATTGCTTAATCCATGTAAATAAAATGAGTATATATGGTCCTTTATTTAGATGTATCAAGGAGGTTTGTAGTTTCATAGGAACTCTGTGGTTAACTTCATGGAAATTTGCAACAGCTGTGACTTTGTCTATTTTTATATTTTGATATTATGTTAGTACTCATGAAGCAAGACACAGATTTATAGAGACAAAATTAGTTATGATATTTTTCCAGCTGCAAATGGAGTTTTGTTTTCTGTGTCTCCAAAATGACTTGAGCCTCCTGAATTGTGCGATAGGGTCTCACTACCTCTGCAATTTTGAAATTTGAGATTTTTAAGTTCTATCTTGTAGATCACAGCCTAAAAAAAATACATACATAATAAATTTTGAAACTTTTAGTTCTTTCTTTACTATAATTTCAAATGGACATCTTAGACAAAATACAATTTTCTCATTTTATAGAAGAGGCACCAAGGTACAGAGCACTAAGTTACTCATCTAAGATTATATTATTATATTCCTTTTCTTACCCAGTACTTAAAATTCAGAATCAAATTCTTTAATCATACTAAAAAGAGAGTAAATACATTCAAAGTGATTCTTTCTTTCTTTCTTTCTTCTTTCTTTCTTTCTTTCTCTCTCTCTCTCTCTCTCTCTCTCTCTCTCTCTCTCTCTCTCTCTCTCTCTCTCTCTCTCTCTCTCTCTCTTTCTTTTTCTTTTTTTATCAAAATATCTAAGAGTATACTCTTAGCTCTCTCTGCTTGGGTTAGAAACATGGAACCACTGCTGGCCAGCACTGCCAACCTGCGCAATACTTCCATCTTACACATTCTAAAACGATAGTTGGACAAGGAAGGGAGCTTTGAGAGCATCCTGGGAACCCCAATCTTTCACACAAGGGGTCACTGAGGCCTAGGGAGAGTAAGTGGTCCCATGGACACTTTGGTATGCATTGCCTATTTAATCCTCATGAAAGGGCAGTAACAATTCAACTTCGGAATCATTTTAATACTGTTTAATAAGTCATTCTGGAAATCACTCATCTATCCATCCTTTCATCATTTACTAAGGTCACTCCAGAATCAAGACACTAAAGATGGAAAGATGAATAAGACACAGTTCTCACCCTAAAGAGGCACGATGTGCTTAAGAAAATAAATTCAAAGAACTGCCTTGGTAGAGGATGGAAATACATTTGATAGGGGACAGGAGGAGGGGTCAACTGTCAGTGGAGGTGAAGGAGATATTTAGAAAGTCTTCAAAAAGAGGTGCCCTTGGAATTGAGCCTAGAACACTTAGAAGGTATTTGTCTGAATGGATATAAAGAAATTAGAAAGAATGACTTTTTGATTAGCAAGAGACTTTCTATAGGCAGCAGAGTGAGCAACATAGTCGAATAACAGAAAACAATCTAGTGGATCTAGACTCAAATCTAGGTTCAAATCCCAATTCTGTTTCAGATTAGCCACACCATTTGGGGTAAGAGTTCCTTGACCCACTCTCCGTCCACCCCAAGTCCTCTAGGCTAATCTGTATTTCCTATTCTTGGAATTTTGATTTTCACTGTTAGTGCTTTCTATTGCTTCAATTTGGAACTTGCACAGCCATTCCCTTTGATTTCTAATGTAAATATGCATCTACCCTTCTTAATCATATTCCCCCATCAAAAAGTTTTATTTTTTTCACTTCCTTGAATCTGGGCAAGACTTGTGATGTTTGATCAACACAGTGTGGGAGAAATGATGCTGTCCCCATTTGAGGTATGGCCCTTAACTGGCCTGGCTGCTTCCTCTTCTATCTCTTGGAGATCTTAACTGATATACAGAACATGCAGGCTACTCTGCCGGAGAGAGGCCACAGGTTAGAGCACAGAGGCACCAGACATGTGAATGAAGAAGCCATCTGAGATGAGAGCCCAGTTGAGCTTTCCAATGATTCCAACTGTGGTCAGTATGTAACTACAACTCACAACAGATCCCCAGTGGAACTTTTCCAGCTGAGCCCAGTTAACCCGGAACCATGACAAATAATAAATTGCTTTAGGACACTAAGTTTGGGTGTAGTTTGTCACACTTCCAATAGTCAGAACTCATCACTTCCTCAGAGAAGCATTCTCTGATGTCCTAGACTAGGCTAAGTGTCTTTGTTTAGGTTTCCATGGCACCTGCATTTCCATAAATTACATACATCACATGTGTAATTATCAGTTTGATGTCAAAATCCCCTCGGGCAGCAACTGTCTATTTTGCTCACCCTTGGCCCCCAGAACACAGCTGCAGCTCAATAAATGCTGGTTGAATAAATGAATGAATTTTTTTTGAGTGGTCATCTTTAGAATCATTTGACATTGTTTTCTTTTTCTCCTTTTTCCTTTGTTGTTAGTACCTCTGATTTACAGCCCTCTTGCCACATCATGATTATCTCTAGCAATAAACAATTTAGACAGCTGATGCTTTAACAGTCCCCCAAATTATCTTCAGTGTAATAAATTAATTAACAGACCAATGCGAGAGATCCGGTCCTCTGCCTGTACTTGTGCACTAAAAATAAAATGGCTAAAAAGAGTTACTGAGCTTTGCAGGGATTTGTTCATTCTATAAATATTTTTGAAGCAGCTACTGTGTTCCTGGTATTGGTGATACAACAGTGAACAAAATAGCTATAAATCCTGCCCTCACGGAACTTATATTCTAGTAGAGCATTTACTATATGCCAGACATAGCTCTAAATGCTTTCAGTGTCTTACCTCATTTGTTAAGGTATGATGAGGTATGGTGAAAGGCTGATACAGCCCTCCATGCGCAACATTGATCCAATCCATCACATTCCAAATCCCAACCCACTATGAAGTCTTTCCAGAAGACTTAATCCTTTTAGGCCTCTCCTTTCCCTAAATGTGTAAAGCGTCACTAAACAAGTCAACTTTGTAAACTGTTTCTCCCCCTTCAATTAGACTATAAGCTTCTTGAGGGCAGCAAGTCCCTTTCCCCTGTCTGTATCTCCCACAAAGCCAGCAAGGTCTTCCTGCCTCGTCTCCCTCCCTCTAACACAGCCTCCACATCACTTCTCTGAACTCCTCAGAGACTGTCCAATAAAACAGGAGTCAGCAAACATTTTCTGTAAAGAGCAGGTAATAAGTAGTTTAGGTTTATGGGGCCATACAGTCACTTTTACAACTTATCAACTCTACAGCTATAGTGGGTAAAGCACCTATTGATAGACAATACAGAAACGAATGAGCCTGTCTGTGTTCTGATGAAACTTTATTTACAAAACAAGGAGATAAACAAAATGTAGTATATTCATACAATGGACTATTATTCAGCCTTAAAAAGAAAGGAAATTCTGTCACATGCTACAACATGAATGAACCTTGGGGACATCCTGCTGAGTAAAATAAGTCAGTCATAAAAAGGCAAACTCTGCATAATTCAATGTATATGAAGTATCTAAAGTAGTCATATTCATAGAAACAGAAATTGGTGGTTACCAGGAGCTGCGGGGTAAGGAGAGAGGAATTGTTCTTTAATGAGTATGGAGTTTCAGATTTGTAAGGTGAAAAAGTTCTGGAGATCTGTTTCACAACATTATGAATATACGTAACACTGCTGGTATTAAAATGGTTACATGCAGTTCTTACCACAACTTCAAACAAACAAACAAACAAAAAACAAGCAGAGTGCCAGGCTTTCCAGTGGGCTATCATTCACTAATTCCTGGCTTAGAAGATCTAATTCAGCCCCCTAAGGAGAGGAGGCAGAGTCAGGAGTGACAACCTTGGGGCTCAGGAGGGAGGAAGAAATGAATTGCAGTGCTACCAATTACCAGTAACGGGACTTCAGTAAATTACTTAACCTTTCTAATCTCAGCTTTCTCATATGCAACAAATTAACAATACCCCTCTCCTAGGATAGCTGAGAGAATGAAATAAGACAATACATGGCATGGTTCCTGGCACACAATGCATGAATAACAACCGCTGAAAATCCCCTACTTGGTCAACATCATCTTTCCTCTGTGAACTCATACTCTCCCTAGGGCTACCCTCCCTTCTACTGGCACACAGGCCTCCCTGCCAGGTCTCAAACTTGCAGCCATGTTCCCACCTCAGGGTCTTTGCATTGGCTGTTCCCCCAGATATCAACACGGCCGACTCTCTCTCTAAGTGACTGATCATGTCACCTCTTCAATGAGATCTACCCTGAACACCCTATTTAAAATTATAAACACATCTCTTAAAATTATAATCATATTTCTGATCCCCTTTACTCTGTTGTTTTAATTTTAATAAACATTTAATTTTAATAAACTTTTAATTTTAGTTTTAAATTTATAGAATTATTGCAAAATAGTACAGTGCATTCCCATATAATCTATACCCAGTTTCCTCCACGTGACACCTTACATTAGTATGGCACACTTTTCACAATTAATGAATCCAGAATATCACATGACACTTAGTTGTCATGTCTCTTTAGCTTCCTCTTGGCTGTGACGGTTTCTCAGACTTACTTGTTTTTGATGAGCTTGACAGTTTTGAAGAATACTGGTCAGGTATCTTATAGATTGTCCCTTAACTGGGATTTGTTTGATGTTTTTCTCATTATTAGACTAGGGCTTTGTGTTTTGGGGAGGTAAAGCGCCATTCTCATCAGGGTAGATACTATCAAGATGACTAATTACTGTTTGTGTTAACCTTGATCACCTAGCTGGACCCCTTTTCCTTATGCATTTCTTCCTAATATATGTATGTGTTTCTAACATACCACTGAATTTACTTATTATTTACTTATTGTTTATTTAGTATTTCTCTCTCCTCACTGCAATGTAAGCTTCTTGAGGGCAGGATTTTATGCTAAGGAATTCTGTCCAATAAGTTATCACAAGTGCATAGAAGAGTGACTGGCACACATGCACAGAAAAAGGCACTAAATAAAGAGGTACCAAATAAATGCATTGTTATTCCTTTGCATGACATTTGTGGCCCTTCATGATCTATCCACCTCTCTAATTTGTAGTTCCTGATCAACAATCTCCCCGTCATTTTACTCCCTTATGCTTTGGTCCAAGTTGGAGAGTCTTCTCAATTGCCCAGATTCTCATAGCACCCTGAGTTATGACATGGGACAATCCCTCTCAATCCTACACCCCACTCTGAGCTACTCGACAGCAGGCATGGTGCCTTACTCCTGTATAATCTCTATGTCTTCATCCTTTTGGGCTCCATTTTCCAATCTTACTCATTTTGGAATTTTGTCTTTCCCTAGGATGTATAGCCCTCAGATTCACTACAATACATGGGTCTAACACCAAGTTCGTTTCTATAAGTAAAAACCTCTTACTAACTTGCCTTGTTTGGCTTAGCAATCCATTAATTAAGTAACAATAATATATTTTGATGGGTCAAAATATAAGGAGTACCTTTGGACAAAGTGAACTGAGTAAAATCATTGTGTGGGTACAGTGCGATTTGCCTCAGCACAAAACTGCAAATCAGGAGCTAATTAGAACTGTGTTCTAAATCTGACTCAACCACTCACGGGCTGGGTGGCCTCCAGCAAATCATTTAACCTCTGGGTGCCTTACTCAGAATACTACCTGTATTCAATAAAGTTGCTAATATCAAATTGCTTTGCCTATGGATCATTCACTAGGTAGTTGTTCCAACATGCCTTTTTACAAATTGTGAACTCTGTATAATTACGAAGCATGCCAGTGGACCTCACCCATTCAACAATCATGTGCCCCTGGTCTCTCCCTGGAGAGATTCGTTAGCCCAACAAAGGCAACGTCAGCCACCAACTATTTATAATACACTATTTTCAGCCAAACTCAATGATCTATAAATATTTCATCTTCTTTTTGCATACACTACTCTTTCTGTGTAAAAGGGTTATTTCCCCTATTTAATATTTTGAGAAACAGAGCTCCATAAGTTAGTGTGGTAATAAAAGCTCAACCCCAAAAATCCCATGCATGCATCAAAGGTAACAGGACGGAGAATCAGTGTATTGCTATTTTCTAACAAGGAAATCTGCTGTTTACATGCTCATTAGGCAAGGTTAATTAACAGGATGAATCGGCAGTCCTCCCACACAGAGATATAAGCAGATATGAGCAATAATACCAGCCCGGCCCACACAGAGATGCCATGTTCTCCCAAGCTGTCTGGTAAAAATACTGACTTCCTCCCACTTGACTAAATGGCTTGTAATCAGAACTTAATGAGAGGGTGTCTGGGGTCATGTAGTTTTAGAAGCAGCTGGACAGTGGGGAAAAAATACAATGCCAAGGACACCTAGGATAAACTGCGTCTACCAATCTCTTTTCAAACATAAGAACCAAAGGGATTACAAAGATAGTTGGCACGTGTGGCTCTCACAGTTTGCACTTTGGTTAAGTCGGCAGCTCACTGAGAATTTTCTAAGTAAGGCTGACATAATGTGAAGGGTCCACCACAAGAGATCTGACCCTAGTAGTACGAATGACACTCTGGACCATGGCGTTTACAAAAGATTTTGGATTTTTCATGGTGCTTTTGTCATAAAGACAAGTAAGCATATTGGTGAAGCACAGGCAAGCCGAGCAGCAAATAAGGAAACAGTCCCAGTACAGACCTCATAAGAGTTCAAGGTCTTTCAGAGGAGGACAGCGAGAAACACAGGTGGAATCAATTTTCATAGGCCTGGAGGGAATTTAAAAGGTTATATTGTATACAAGTTTCAATAAATGAGAAGCTTATGCTATGCAATACAGGAGTATGACATTAAAAAAATAATTTGTATAGTATTTTTTCCAGTTCTAAAAATAATAAATACTTATAGAAGCTCTGGAAAATACTGCCAAGTATGAAAAAGAATTTAAAAATCAGTCATGATCTCCTAATTCAGAGAAAATAAATCAATAGGGCATGTTTTTTGTCCATATTTAATTGGAATCAAATTATATACACAATTTGGGCACACTATTTAAACATGCTCAAGAAGTAAATACCAGTAAATATTAACCTTGGTTTTAAAAAAAATGTCCCACAAGAAATAGAGGATGCAGAGAAAAAGAAACCCTTATACACTGCTGGTAGGACTGCAAATTGCACAGCCACTGTGAGAAACAGTATGGAGGTTCCTTAAAAAAAACTAAGAATGATTATCTACCATATGATCCAGCAATCTTGCTACTGAGTATTTACCCCAAGACTTGAAAACCCATATCCAAAAAGATATTTGCACACCAATGTTCATAGCAGCATTATTCACAGTGGCCAGGACATGGAAGCAACTGAAGTGTCTATGATAGATGATTGGCTAAAGATCGTGGTGCATATATACAAAATATTACTCAGACAAGAAGAGATGAAAATACTGCCATTTGTGACAACCTGGATGAACCTCAAATAATCATGCTAAGCGAAATAAGCCAGACAGAAAAAGTTGAAAATCAAATTATATATATGTGGGATATAAAAACTAAAACAAGTGAGCAGGACAAAGACTCATGGACATGGAATATAGACTAGTGGTTACCAGAGGACTATAGACTAGTGGTTTACTGGTGGGGTGGGGGAGGAGGGAAGGTAGACAGGGTTAAAGAGGATCAAATATAGGTTTAAGGGGAGGTGAAGTGGGCAAAGGGGAACAAATATATGGTAGCTGAAAGGAAACTGAACTTTGTCGGGTGGTAAACACACGAAAAATATACAGATGTCAAATATAATGTATACCGAAAATTTATATAATTGTATTACCCAATGTTACCCCAATAAACTTAATTAAAAATTTTTTAAAATGCCCGGAGTGTGCTGTGACACTTATTCCTTATAACCTGGCACAATCGAACTTCTCTCCTATCCGCATATCTCAGGACCTTCCCATTATACACGCACTACTGTTCTTCAAAGTCCTGACCCACCTTGATACCATCAACCTGCCCTCTCCCTGAGCTACAGAGGTTAGCACACTCTCCTAGTTTTCCTCTCATTTCTTCTCCCTTGCTCTCAGTCTCCATCTTCCTTCTTTTCCTTGCTGGTTTCCCAACTGATGGAGTCTTGCCTGAAGCTGTTCTCTGACTATTGCTACACATTCTCCTTGGGTCAATTTATCCACACTATGGTTTCAATAACATCTCTGTTCAAAGCCTCCCCGATTTCCCTCTTCGGTCTCTATCTTGGGCCTGACTTCTAGTCCTACATTCCCAACTACTTGTAGGACGTTCCTACTCAGCATGTCTCATGGCAAAATTAAGCTCGATTTGTCTAAAATTACACTCAGTTATTCATTAAATAAATATTTGCTGAGTGCTCTCTATGGTCTAGACACACTGCTAGGCACTGGAGAAGAAGTAGCAAATAAAATCTTTCACTGAAGCTTCAATTGGCTGCAAGGTCCAACTTCTTAACTTGATACTCCAGGCCTTCGACGATCTTAGCCTAGCCTGTCCAACTTCCCACTTCTCTTCTATAATATAGCTCTTTTCCTCCAAACTAGAATGCTGTATTGCTCAAAAATGTTATGCTTTCTCAACTCTAAGACTCTGTTTACAGTTATTTCTGAAATCCCTCTTCACATCTCTACCAACTGAAATTCTATCCACCCTTCAACCTCAAATGTCACTTAACATGCTTTCTTCTCCCTTTAAACAGTCTTCTCTCTTTAAACATTCACAGAATGTCTTTGGTACTGACCCAAACATATATTGCATGTTGTCCTATTTTTTTCCTAAATAATAATAATAATAAGAAATTTCTGTATAATTTATCAAAAGTCTATTTGTGCCAGGTACATATGCTTGCTATTTATATCCCAAGTCTCACAATGTGTAATGTGGGTACTATTTTCCTATTTCACAGAAGAGAACTGAGGCTCAAACATATAATAACTTAGGCAACTGCCTCTCCTCAGAGCTTGCCTGACTCCTACCTTAAAAGCATAACTACCCTTACCTTTCTAGTAAGGCCTCTTCTGTACAGCCTTGATTTCTTTCCTGCAGGAACATCAAGAGCCTAATCTCCACAACACAGGATTGGCCCCAGCCACTGAACCTAAAAGGGTAGAGGAAAAGTTTCTCACCACCCCCACTACAGTTCTAAATCTTAAAAAATCTTTCAATAAAAAATGAAAGAGGGAGATTTCGGAATATGGCAAAAGTGAGAGATGTCCCCAGATTCTCCTCTAGAAACAACAATAAGCTGAACATCTAAAACATAGCAAAAATCAATCCAAACGATACACTAGCAGTCTGAGCATTGGATCCGCAGGTTAGACCCCCGGTGTCAGGTGGTGGACTGGGAGAATTAAAGAAGCTGCCTCTGCAGCTTCCCGGAGCTCCTTACAGAGGAGGGTGAGTGAACATGCGGCAACTTCCCTGATCAGCTCTGCTTGGAAGTGGCCAGAACAGGGCCCAGACATCAGGCGCAAAAAGGCAAGAAGCAGGACGGGACAGCAGAGAAACAACAGTTGATTTTCACTGCCCAGTCCCAAAACTGAAGCTGAGCTGCAGCCCCCATCCCTCGACCCAGAGGGCCCCTCCCCCCATACCTTCCGAGGGAACCGATCACGCAGAACCCCAGGGAATCGGAGCAAAGCTGCCAAAACTGCTGCTAAGACTGACAGGGACTGAAAATTGAGGGTGTGAGTGTGAATAATATCTACCAGAAAATAAAAGGCATTTTTAAGGCTCTATAGAAAGCAGGGATCCAGAGGCTTAGCGCCACCTACTGGAACCAAGAAGAAAGGACCTTTCTTTGCAGCAGGCTACAGAGAGACCCTCATATAAAAAATCTTATTCTTTCTGGAAAAAAACAGATTACATTTCATTATGCCCAGACAGACAAATAGTCCACTAATACCATGAACAACCAAGATGACAAAGTATCTCAGAAAGAAAGAGAAAAATATCTAGAAAATAACTTACAGCATAGAAATATGTGCTTAAATACGAGAATTCAGGTGTACGTCTGAAAAATTCAGTGGTTCTGAAACAAGTCATATCAACAATTTCATGAACTGAAACAACACACTAGATGAGCAGAGCAAGCGGAGACTGAAACCCTCAAAGAACAGGATAGATCTTCTGGAGATAAAAAACAAACTGCAAGAGTTGAAAAATGAATAGCAAGCTTGGGAATAGTTGACCAAAGGAGAAAAGTAGCAATGATATCGAAGACAGAAATCTAGAAATATCAGAAGGAAGAAGAGAGAAACAAGAATGAAAAAAATAATGAAGAGAAATTCATACTGATAACCATCAGGAGAAGAAATATAAAATAATGGGCATTATCCAGGCGAGGAAAAGGAGCAGGACTAGAAAGCATTTTCACACAAAATAGTGACAAGAATTTCCCAAATCTAAGAAATGAGCTGGAGCTTGGAATTCAAGAAGTCAACAGAACACCCAATTATCTCAACCCAAAAAGGCCTCCCAAGACACATTGTATTAAAATTATCGAAAATCAATGACAAGAATTCTCAGGCAGCCAGGGAGAAGAAAAAATGTAACTTATAAAGGAAAACCCATTAGATTATCCTTGGACTCTTGGCACAAACTTACAAGCCAGAAAGGAATGAACCAAATATTTAAACTATTAAGTGAAAGGAACTACCAGCCTGTAGAATAATGTATCCAGCTAAGCTCTCCTTTAGATAAAGAGAAATTAAGACCTTCCAGACATACAAAAATTGAGGAATTCTCCACTAAAGGCCTGTACTACAGGAAATACTGAAAGGGTCAGCTCACCTAAAACAAAATGACAAAAAACAACAAACAAACAAACAACAACTATAATTAGGCAGTAAAGTGAGTATCAGGCAAATAGAAGCAGAGAGTGCAACCTTACTAAGAACAGCGCATTATAAGTTAAATAATGAGAATTGCTATAGCAAGATAGTAATGAACGTTCAGCATACATAGGAACAAACTGAGATAACAATGACTGAAAAGGAGGGAGGATTCAAAGATCCAAACTCACAAAGGGGAATAGAGATAAGGCACACACAGAAAGAAAATGGATGACTGTGTATGTGTGTGTGTGTGTGTGATGTAACTATCCTTTATATTCGTAATTGTAACTACTACATACCAAAGATTCAGACTGATAGTACATAACATAACAATTAACAGAGGGAAAAACCCACAAAGCAACCAAAATAAAGAAAACAGAAACACAAGGACAAGAAGCAATGGAAACACGGCTACCAGAAAGCAAAAGATAAAATGGCTATAAGACCTCATATTTCAATAATCACCCTAAATGTAAATGGACTGAACTCACCAATAAAAAGGCACAGAGTTGCAGAATGGAAAAAACAAAACCCAACCATATGCTGCCTCCAGGAGACACATCTCAGCTCCAAAGACAAATATAGACTCAAAGTGAAAGGGTGGAAAATGATATTTCAAGCAAATGGCATTCAGAGAAAAGCAGAGAGTAGGTACTAATATCAGATGAAATAGACTTCAAAATAAAAAAGGTAAAGAAAGATACTGAGGGACACTTCATAATGATAAAGGGAATCATGCACCAAGAAGACATAACACTTATTAATATCTATGCTCCCAATCAGGGAGCCCGAAATATGTAAAGCAATTACTAACAGAACTAAAGGGAGAAACAGACCAAAACACTATCTAGTAGGGGACCTAAATACCCCACTGTCGGATATGGACAGATCATCCAAACAGAAAATCAATAAGGAAATAACATCCTTAAATACATTAGACCAACTGGACATAATTGACATTTACAGAGCCTTCCATCCCAAAACAGCTGCTTATACATTCTTCTCTAGTGCACATGGAACATTCTCAAAATGACCACATACTGGGACACAGAGATAGCCTCAACAAATATAAGAGGGTTGAAATCATACCAACCATATTCTCTGATCATAATGCTTTGAAACTAGAGATCAACTGCAAAAAGAAATCAGGAAGAACCACAAATACATGGAGATTAAACAACATGCTACTGAAGAATAACTGGGTCAGAGAAGAAATAAAAAAGAGATCAAGAGATACATAGAAACGAATGATAATGATAGTACAACATATCAAAACTTTTGGGACATGGCAAAAGCAGTCATAAGAGGAAAGTTCATATCATTACAGGCCTATCTCCAAAAACAAGAATGAGCCCAAATAAACAACCTAATGCTTCATCTTAAAAAACTAGAAAAGGAAGAACAAATGAAGCCTAAAGTCAGCAGAAGGAAAGAAATAATCAAAATTAGAGCAGAAATAAATGAAATTGAAAACAAAAACAAAAATAAAAAAAATAAATGCAACAAAGAGCTGGTTTTTGAGAAGGTTAATAAAATTGACAAACCCCTGGCTAGACTCACTAAAGAAAAAAGAGAAAGGACAAATAAACAAAATCAGGGATGAAAGGGGAAATTATGACAGACATGCAGAAATACAAAGGATCATACAAGAATACTATGAAAAAGTATTAACACCAAATTTAATAACCTAGAAGAAATGGACCAGTACTTAGAAAAATACAACCTTCCTAGACTGAATCAAGAAGACTGGAAAATCTAAATAGACGATCAGCAGTATGGAAATTGAAACAATCATCAAAAACCTACCAAAAAGTAAAAGTCCAGGACCAGATGGCTTCACCAGTGAATTCTACCAAACATTCAAAGAAGATTTAATACCTATTCTCCTCAAACTCTTCCAAAAAATCAAAGAGGAGGCAATACTTCCCAACTCATTTTATGAGGCCAATATTACTCTGATACCAAAACCTGGTAAAGATAACAAAAAAAAGAAAACTACAGACCAATATCTCTCATGAACACAGATGCAAAAATCCTAAAAAAGATACTAGCGAACGAATACAGCAACATATTAAAAAGATTATACACCAAGATCAAGTGGGCTTCATCCCAGGGCACAGGGATGGTTCAACATATGCAATTGATTAATGTGATACACCACATAAACAAATTAAAAAATAAGAATCATATGATCATATCAATAGATGCAAAAAAGCCTTCGACAAGATACAGCATCCATTTATGATCAAAACACTTAACAAAATCTGTATAGAAGGAAAGTACCTTAACATAATAAAGGCCATATATGACAAACCCTCAGCCAACATTATACTTAATGGTGAAAAACTAAAAACCTTCCCTCTAAGATCAGGAACAAGGCAAGGCTGTCCACTATCACCTGTTATTCAATATAACATTGGAGGTCCTAGCAAGTGCACATTAGAAAAGAGAAAGACATAAAAGGCATCCAAATAGGAAATGAAGAAGTCAAACTGTCACTATTTTGGATGACATGATTTCTTCTATATAGAAAACCCTAAGACTCCACAAGAACATTACTAGAAACAAAAGCAAATACAGTAAAAGTCTCTGGTACAAAATCAATGTCAAAAATCCACAGCATCCTATTCTCTAATAATGAAGTGTCAGAAAAAAGTGGAAAAATAATTCCTTTTGCAATTGCAACAAAAAGAATAAAATACCTAGGAATAAATTTAATAAAACATGTGGACCTTACATAATGAAAACTACAAGACCCTATTAAAATAAATGAAAAAGATACAAAGAAATGGAAAGATATTCCATATCTTGGATTGGAGGAAATCAACATAGTTAAAATGACCACACTCACCTAAATAAAGCATTATACAGAATTAATGCAATCCCATCAATCTCATTGGCATTTTTTAAAGAATAGAACAAAAAATCATCAGATTTGTACGGAAGCATGAAAGACCCCAAGTTGCCAAAGCTATCCTAGAATTAAAGAACAAGGCTAGAGGCATCACTCTGTCCCAATTCAAATTATATTACAAAGTGACAGTAATCAAAACGGCATGGTATGGCAGAAAAATAGATCACGACCAGTGGAACAGAATCAAGAGTCCAGAAATAAACACATATTTATATGGAAAATAATTTTTTATTAAAAAAAAAACATACAGTGGAGAAAGGAAAGCCTTTCAATAAATGGGTGCTGGGAAAGCTGGAAGGCTACCTGCAAATGAATGAAACTAGGACAGTTATCTATCACACACCACCAAAAGTAACTCAAAATGGATTAAGGACCTGAATATAAGACCTGAAACATAAAATGCATTGAAGAAAACAGGAATGAAACTCACGGACATTGGACTTAGAGAGGATTTTATGAATTTGACCTCAAAAGCAAGGAAAGAAAAAGCTAAAATAAATGAATGACTACATCAAACTAAAAAGCTTCAACTCAACATAAGAAATTGTCAACAAGGTAAAGAGACAACTATCTGAATGAAAAAATATATTTGCAAGCAACGCCTCCAATAAGGGCCTAAAATCTAAAATATACAAAGAACTCATACAACTCAATAACAACAAAAAAACAAATGATCCAATCAAAAAATGGCAGAGGAACTGAACAGACACTTCTCCCTAGAGGACATACAAATGGCCAACAAATATTTGAAAAGATGCTCAACATCGCTAACAATAGGGAATACAAATCAAAAACCACACTGAGATACAATCTCACACCTTTAGAATAGCGATAATCAACAGGACAAGTAATACCGAATGTTGGAGAGGATATGCGGAGAAAAGGAACCCTCATACACTGCTGGTGGGATTGAAAATTGGTACAGCCACTGTGAGAAACAGTATAGAGGCTTCTCAAACAAAACTAAGAATTGATCTACCACATGATCCAGCAATCCCGCTACTGGGTATTTACCCCAAAGACTTGAAAACCCATATCCAGAAAGATATTTGCACACCAATCAATGTTCATAGCAGCATTATTCCCAGTGGCCAGGACATAGAAGCACCTGAAGTGTTCCAACAATAGATTGATTGGCTAAAGAAGCTATGGTACATATATACAATGGAAATTACCCAGTCATAAGAAGAGATTAAAATACTGCCATTTGCAACAACATGGATGGGCCTCGAGATAATCATACTAAGCGAAATAAGCCAGACTGAAAAAGTTGAAAATCACATGATATCACTATATGTGAGATAGAAACCTAAACCCGACGAATGAATAGAAGAAACAGAGACTCATGGACTTGGACTGTAGACTAGTGGTTACCAGAGGGTAGGGGATGGGGAGGAGAGGGGAGGTAGAACGTGGTAATGGGGGTCAAATATAGGAGTTTGGGGGAGGGTGAAGTGGGTAAAGGGGATCAAATATACGGTAGCCAAAGGAAACTGGACTTTGGGTGGTAAACACATAATAGAATATACAGATGTCAAATGATAATGTACACCTGAAAATTATATAATTGTATAATGTTACCCCAATAAACTTTATATATATAGTTGCTGGACTTACAGCAGCTCGAGAATAGCAATTCTACCCTATTCCATTTTTATAACTCCCATGGGGCCTAGAACTATGGCCAGCAAAAAATGGGCATTCAGTAAATATTTGTTGAATAAAAAACTAAATAAAGAGTATGTTTGCTAAGCACTGACACCTGTAACTATAAACACCACTCTGGTTTTCTGGTGAAAGTATGAATTCACCATAAGCTGGTTGAAGTAAAATTTGACATGCTTTCCAAAATGCTATATTGACTTAAGCTTTAACATTTTTTCTTGGTAGAGAAAGCTTCTAAGCTATTGAAACCAGTTTTAACACTACATGGCAAAGGTCAGGTAAGAAAGACCTCACTCGGACCTTTTATAGAGACAAAAAAAGCACCAATGCAGCACTTGGGGATTATTTTGTGAATCATTCCAAATCAGTAGTTTGGCTGGTCTGATTTTCCAGTGACTTAGAGCTCATGCTCTTTGTAATACCAGCAAGGAGATGTTCCTTTGAAATACCCCCAAGCAATCAATTTAAAGCATTTTTCAGTACATCTCTGTGCTTATTTATTGTTTGTCACTTGCAATATCATGGACACATTTGATGCGCCATGATGTTTTCCCAGAAACCAGACTAAATATAGAATGGCACCTGAAATCTCAGATTGCTTTTTATTGAAGGCAGTAATGTTATTATGCCCCTATGTCAACCACAAGATTGAAGAGCCACGGCTTCTAATTGGAAAGACCATTTCAGAAAACCACCAGAGTTCCAATGTGTCCTGTTTTTAGAAACAAAACAGACAGACACCAACTTCAGTTAAGTGTCTAAAAATGCAGACTCCATGTTTTCTATTTCTCTTTACCTCCATGGCAAGGAACAGTGATTAAAAAACAAACCAAAGAACCATTCAAATTATCTTCATCCTAGGGCAGATGAAGAACATGAAAACTTTCATCAAAAAACCGCATGTTGCTAGAGTCAGCCTCTAACTGCAACAGGGAATAACTGACCAGTGCATGTGGGTACCTGAGCCAAGCCAGCTGGTGCGGGTTGAAAATGTGACAGACTGCAACAACAAAGGTACTAACCACCTCCAAGAAGGTACACTGAGGCCCAGATATGCGAGCCACCCAAAAGCACTAGAGAAGTAGCTTTAGACTTAAAGATGTAATCAGCTCATATAACTATTTAGAATCTTCTACTGGAGACTGAGTTATGGTGGGGGTATTTTCAAACCCAATACAGTACTTTTCACCAATTTTCTCAAATAACTCCTCAAATTCAGTTAACCTGAGAAAAAAAATCTCTTGGCTTTACTGAGAATAATCATCTTACAAGCATAGTTTACAGTACAGTTTATAAAGTGATTGATAAGCTTCTTGATAAATACATGTAATCTCAACAGAGAAAATAATAAAGCAGCAGGACTATTTTAAAGGTGATGAAAGACAGACCAAGATGACTCATCTATTGTCAGCGGAAGTCCCCATGGGGAGAAAAAAAAGAGTTCCTGGAATCCTTGTCTAATTACTGAGTTCTGTGGGCTACTCAAGTTCAACTACCTTTTAAGTCACCTTAAATCACTCAGGGGCATTGGTGTTGGAGGACTGTCAACAAGGCGTAAACAGGTTGAATTCAACCCATGAGCTACCCAGTTTTGAGTTTATTCAATGGGACAAAGATGTTACAAAGGGAAGAACAAAACTTTCTGATGCCATGAAAGGGTTCACATCCTAGCACTGCCTTCTAAGCTGAATGACTTCCAGCAAGTCAGCCTGACTCAGGGCTTCCGGGCCCTCCTGATCTGCAAAATGGAAATCCTGCCAATGCCTGCCCCCATCTACCTGAGAGAGTTGTGGAACACAAATGTGGATAATGTATGTGAAAGTTCTTCGTAAAATCTAAAACAAGTACTATTCCTATTAGAAGCTAGCTGATTCCCAACCGTACAACCATTTATACTCAACTAGCTTTACCAGAGGATAGACTAAGTTCCCAAACACAATGTTGGATGCTAAGGACACAAAAGGGCTCCTGCTCTTGAAGAGCTTAAGGGGAAACAAAACAGAACCAATTGTAAAAAGGTGTCTTAACAGAAGTTCACAAATGGTGTCATGAGAACATAAACACAGAGTCAGTATTAATCAAGAGACAATAGTCTTAAGTGACTTAATAACATGTATACAGAGATGACTTCCATTGAAAGAAACCAAAGACAAAGGAAACAAACATATGAACAAAGCCAAACAAACCTGCTTTAGAAATGATTCTGCTTCTGGTGCGAAGCTATCAGCATATAGTAACAGCTTCAAAGGTCCCATAAAGAGTGAGATTTAAGTGAACTAACTGCATAGCTGGAGGACAAGAGTGCAAAGGGCTCCTTCACGAGCTGTCCAAGTCTCTCTGACCCAAAGAAATACCAGGTCAGTAAAAGGCCTTTACTGGGTGGCTGGGATGTCACAGGAAATGAATAATTGCCTCACTTCCTGTTGACTTTATTTCCTTAGGTCAATGCAGCTGATTTGCAGAAGGGAGACTACTTACAACTTTAACCTTCAAAGCAACAACCAGCTTATGCGTTATCACATATTTACAAAACTGGTTGCTATGGGCATTTAGGGTAAATGTACATGAGAGGCAATTAACTGATTTTTTTTCTGTATCTGCTACTTGCACCTGCTAAAAAGTGAGCCCAATTCTCTGTTAAATGGCACCTGGAGAGTACCAACCCATGAAAAGACCTAAGCAAAAGGTGTCTCATCTCTTATTTGAAAGGACAGACATATTCGGTAGTGATGGGCTGCATCCATGACTCCTCCCTCCCTTTTGGACTTAATCTGTGACAACAGCCTTGGCTACCAAGCAGCCTCTTAACAATTCTGTCAGAAAACAAAGGCAGACAAAACATTGTCTTTGACCCTCAAAGATAAGGAAGGACAAGGTAAGGCAAACAGCAAGATGAGTCTTTGTTATTTATTATGTACAACATGAAGGCCAGAAAAATCTTAGATCATCATACAGGACAAAAGAAAAGTTTACAACATATGAAGGAGAAGAGCAGGAACTATATTTTTGTCTCCAAATCTGGGTTTAAATTTCTTTTGTAATGTATTATTAGTAGTATGAAATGCATTTTCACAAAACAAATCTGCAACATGTAAACGTTCCGGAATTGAGTTCTGGAATGCTGACTGGCCCATATTTAACTGCTTTGATCTGACATTAGGGTGATAGGCATCTGACGGCTGGGACTCAAACAGCTGCCCAGCAGCAGAGACTACTACTACTATAATAAACTCTCAAAAATGTCCTGCAGAGGACTCCTTCGATGTGGATGAATACATGTTAAATGTGGAATGATGTATTTAACAAAACGTTAAAAAGAAAATAACGGTTCTTATAACTCATAAACCAAGACCAAGATTAAAGAGCCATAGCTCATATTTATGGAGTCCTTACTAAAGGGCAGTTATGTTAAGCCTTTTATCTGCATTATGTCCTTAAATCCCCACAACAATTCTATTACAGAGCTGCTATTATTATCACCACTTCACAGATAAAATTGAGATTTAACAAAATGAAGTAACTTGTCCAATGGTCAGTAAATGGGTAAAAACAAGACTAAAATGCTCCTATAGTCCTGTGTGACAATTAACAACAAATTAATTACTTTAAGATAATATTGCTAAATTTTAACATGCAGGTGCTTTGAATCTTAGTGTCAAACACCAACAACTTTAACAAATATTCATTTTTAAATCTTTGTTTGTTAATCCCACAACTTAGAAAGTCAATTGTTAAATATAATCTTTAGACCTAGAGAAATAGTTTATATTTAATTCACACACACACAAAATCACCTCTGTAATATTTCTGTGTTATTTTAAGTTCTCTAAGGGAATGGTGGATGAGAGGTCCCTGAACAAGCAGAATAAAAGTTTGTTCTCGAACTAAATAGCTAACCTCAATTCTCTTAGTGACCTTGGACACAATACTTGGAATGTCTACAAGGGTATAATAACTGCAACTTCATTTAGGCCAAACAAGTGCTTTTGCAAATATTTACACAGTCCTAATTGCCCAGACCTTTTACTAATATTTCTCTAAGACATCCTTTTCAATTTAGTCAATAAACAAGAACACTTGCAAAGGTGATTGCCTTAAAAGTAAATAAATTTTTTAAAAACCTGGAAATAAGTATGTCAAAAGAATTAAAAGAAATATTTTCAAATTAGATGTGACGACAGATAATTCAAACACATTTTGACTATTAAAGTATGTCCAAATAAATTGCCTCCTTCTAAATCCAACTTAACTTTTTTTTGTGGAGATAACGAGGGGACACATATCAATATAAATGGAGTTCAGACAAAATAAGTTGACCCACAACTTTCACTCTAATTTCTTAAGTGAACTAGAGATGACATGCCCGGGTTTCATGTGACCATGTGACAGTGAAAAGATAAACACCATTCCTAACCTTTCAGTGAAGGGCAATTACTTTTGGATCACAAGATCTGGAATTAGAAGAACTGTGTTTAAACCCTCCATGTACTACTACCAGGTGTGTAATTCTGGGCAGGTCATTTGAACCTGAATTTCCATTACTTCAATATAGGTCCAATAAGAGTACCTGTCCCACCGTCTTTAAAGGTTGTTTTGGAGTGTAGACCAAATGTCATAATGCAGTGCTTTGTGAACTCCAAAGCAGAGTACAGGATGCCAAAAGGAGTCATCTGGGAGGTACCAGGGAAAAGGGTCACCACATTTTCTTTCATCTCCTCCCATTATAAACCAACAAACTGGTGGAGAGAGTGATGACAGCAATTAGTTGAGGAAGCTCTGAGATAAGGTTTTAACTTACTCAAGGGTTCCTCCTACACGATTCAAGGCAGCTTGAGTTACCAGGCATCAGCTTTTCTGTTGGTCTCCGAGTGAAGGGATTTAGTAGTGCAAGATGCAGCATATTCAAAAGGAATATCTCTTCCCTAAGAAAATAAATAAGTAAAACCTTCCCTTGTCTCCCAAGATCCTCTACAGGTAGGACACTTTTCCGTCCTCCCTTTTGTCTTCCAAGTTCTTTAAAGAAATTTGTTCTTTATGTTTTCTGACCCCACCTCTCACCACTCATTCATTCTTCCCCCAGAAGCTATCTGGTTCTGCCTCAGCTGAAACCACACAGTCCGAGATCACCAACAATTTCCTTGTTGCTAAACCAAGAATTTTCACTCCCCAACTGACTGACCTCTCAGCAGTATCAGATCTATTGAACACCCACTTTTTGCATGGCTCTCATGAATTTAGCGACACAATCTTTTGGTATTTCTCCTTTATTTCTGGGTGCTCCTTTCAGTCCCCTCTATGAGCTCCCCTTCCTATGCCCATTACATAAATGTAGGTATTCCTTCATTTCCCCCCACAAACTTCTTATTTAGTTCTTCTTCTGCCTGAGTGATCTCCATTCCTGTGGCTTCTGCTATAATTTGTGATAGATGAGAAACAGACTGTTCTCTCTGTGCTACAGACTCACACATGCAACTGCCTTTTGAATGTCCTCTAACTTCTCATATGCAAAACCTGAACGCTTCATCTTACCCTCAACCTGCCCCCCTCTGGCATTCTCCATATAGCGAAGGATAACATCTGCTCCAGAAAGATGAACATCATCCTTGACCCTGCTGGCTTCCTCACCCACAAACACTCCAAATCAGCAAGTCATATTGATTCTGCTTCTACGAGGCCTGCCATCTATCCATTCTTCTCCTTCTTAATTGCTTACTTCAGACACCACTACCCAGTCTTACACCCTTTTTTCTTGCCTTCCACAATCCATTTGCCACACTGCAGCCAAGGTGGGCTTTCTAAAATTAAAACCCTCTTATCTACTAAACTACACACTCCTTCAAATTGCCTGTAAGAGCTCACAGCCATTACTTTCCTGAACTTATTTCTTAGCCTCCCTATCCACACCCCAGCCCCCAACTCACAGGAACACAACTTGGCTAATTTAAATTCAGCCTGAAGGTCTCTGCTGAGGTATCACTTCTCTACCTCTCACATCCATTTTGGATGTCCCTATTATATACTCTTGTGGCACTCTGATTTTCTCAATTATAATACTTTTCACTCTGGGTAAAAACAGCCTGGTTACTTCTGTCTCCCCCACTAGACTATAAGCTTCATGAAGTCAAAATTTGTGCCAGTTTTTTCAAGACCGTATTCCTCGTTCCAAGTACAAGAGCTCTTTGCCATGGCACAAAACAAGTGCTCAAATCTTACTTGCTTAATTAATGAATCAATGAATCCCTCCAAGTGGAAGAGAAATTGTTCTAGAAAAGTTAAAGTACTAATAAAAATGGACCATGAACACATGGGAGGAGATCATTTAGCTAATTTCCTGGAGCATAAAAACTCCTAGTTAATTTCTGATGTTTTCTAACCTATAATACTGTTCCCTGTTCTGTGACTGAAAATCTATATTTATAATCACATCTGCAGACCTCAAAGTGAAGTGAATATTTAGCAACTTCCTAGTTAGATAAATGTCCAAAAGTAAACTGGATAAGGCTGACCAGAACAGCTTTAGTTTGTACTGAATTATAAATTGGTTACACTAATCAAGATAACTGAACAAATAAATCTCTACCATTCTCATAAATGTGGCGTATGTGGGGTAGCCAATTTGAAATATGTAACTTAAAATAAGTTAATGAGTATCTGTAAAACAAACAAAATGTTAATGAAAATAGCATGACTGACATCTCAATGCAATGGCCTCTATATTTAGACTTTGTTTTTGCTCATAACTCATGCTGCTATCAAGATTAATTACACTCAAGGACCAAATAAAGTTCTTAGCTTATTGTCAGAATGAAGGTAAATTATGTGTTTTTTTTTATTGTCTGTCTGATATATCTACAGTAGCCAATGAAAAAGAACAAACATAATGTATGGAATTTACCACTGGTGGTCATTTTTATTACATTCTCACTCAATAGTCAGTCCTGTGAATTATTTAGCATGTACCAGAAGCTTCAAGCTAGAATATAATTCAAAATCCACTCTAAAAAAAAAGGAAAAAGAATAAAGCAATTCCTTGGTAGATTACCCTCCATATAGTATCTTTTAAGGAGTTAACATACCCCATGAAGAAAATCATCATTTGGCTAGCAGCCAATGGGGCAACAGATATTTTCTGTACTTTTCTATAGGTGTGGGAGCATGAGGTAAAATGAAAATAGGAAAGAGAGCCGTTGAGGAAAATGAAGGAGCAGCAGTGGTCTGATGCTCCTAGAAACTGTCTAGAGAGAGGGTATCCTAAAAATATCTGCCCAAATTGTAACCTTTTCTAAGTTTCTATTAAAATCAGGTCTTCTGAACTAGTAATTGAAGAGTAGTAACCATCTACCTGCCTGCTTCTTAATATGTAATTATATGACTAGACTTTAAGTACTAGGCTACAAAAGCGATAAAACTGGAAGAGTGATAAACTGGTATATCAAGGATCTAAAAATATTCAATAAATATTACTTTTGTATGTTTTTTAATGTAGATGTTACTGGACTAGGTCCAGCTTGGTTTTCCTAGTCATAACATGAAAGGGTTTTTTGTTTGTTTGTTTTGGTTTGGTTTGTTTTTTGCAAATGGTTACATATCTATTATAGTTCTTTATTTTCCACTTGTATAATTATTGTAGGTCTATAACCCAAAGTCTAAAATTCATCAATCTATGAGAAAACAAAGATTTTTAATAAAAATTCAACCATGCACTTCTTCTTCCCACTATTTCAATATGATATTCAGTGCTCCTTCAACCACAAAGCTTTCACTGATTACCCCATCGAGAAATAATTCACCCAACTTTATTTTCAAGCTTTCCACCAATATTTGTCATTTCATATCTCATAGTTTTGACTTCAAAAATCACTTTCTGCCACATATTTAAGTTGTTTATAGATTTTTATGTTCTCCATTATTTGTCTGGACAATGTTTCAGATTCACTGAAACATTGTATTCCCCAGAAGGCAGAAACTTAACAGCTTTCAAAATAATGTTTGACTATTTCAGCATAAACAACTACCACGTTTATTGTTCACCATTTTGAAAATACAGAAAAGTATAAAAAGGAAAATAAACAATGCCTATTCACCCTCCCCAATGGGTGATCCTTTTGGCACCTTTCCTAGTTAAGTAGATCTGTTTTTTAAACATAGTTGACAGCATACTGTAGATACAGTTTTCCATCCTATTTTTCTCCATTCTCCCAACACCTTTCCACAGTTAAAATTCTTCATAAAGATCCCTTTAAATGTCTGTGTAAAACCATATCTTTCAATGATACCATAATTTATTTAAGCTGTTCCCTCTGTTGGTGGGCAATTAGACTATTCCCAATATACAACTTTTCTCATTAAAACATTTAAGCATGTGTGAACATTAACTTTTAAAATATTTCTCTAAGTTCCTTTGGATAGATTGCTAGAAGTGGAATTACTGGATCAAAGGAAGGAGCATTAGTAAGGTTTTTCATACATTCAGCCAACGAGCTTTTCGGAAACCTTGCATACCCCTCATGGCATCTGAGACTGTCTGCTCTACTGCACACTAACTCATGTGGAGAGTCATAATTTTGAACAATCTACATAAATTTGATAGCTGGAAAAATGGTATGTTGCTGTGGTTTGTTTCACTTCTTTGATTAATAGTAAGAGAATGTATTTTCCCATGTCTATTAGCCATTTCATTTTCTTCTATGGATAGCCTGTTCCTGTCTCTTGCCCATTTTTCTGCTAGAGTCTGTATTAGTTTTCTATCACTACATAACATGTTTTCACAAACTTAGTAGCTTAAAACAATACCCATTCACAATTCTGAAGGTCTCTCTGGGTGGGCTTGGTTGCATCCTCTGCTCAGGGTCTCTTTGGCAAGGCTGAAATCAAGGTGTTGGCCCAATGAGGCTCTTAACTAAGGCTCTGTTAAAGAATCCAGTTATAAGCTCATTCGGTTTGTTGGCAGACTCCAGTTCCCTTTAGCCCCAGATCTAAGGTTCCAGTGTCCATGCTGGGCTACCCTTAGCAACTCCAGGCCTCTAGCATTTTTCGAGGTTGTCCCCATTCCTTCTCAAGTGGCTCTTCTATCTTCAAAACAGAAACAACATGTTCAGTCCTTCTCAGCCTCAAATCTCTCTGATTTCCCTAGCCAGAAAAATGTTCCACTTTTATGGGCTCCTGTGATTAGTTTAGGCCAACCCTGATCATGTCCCCATCTTAAATTTAACTGTGTCATATAACAACATAATCAAGTGACTTTTCATCATATCTACAGGATTATGACGTACAATCTTGGTATAAGGGCATGTCTAGAATTGTGCCTGCCATAGTCTTTTAGGTATTATTTCTTATAATTGTGCTCTTTGTGATGTCTTAATTGCATGAATTTACCAAATAAATGAATGTTACTCCATGACTCCAGAAGTTGCATTTTCACAATGGCAAAGGCAACAGTTGATGGGCTGCTATGTGCTAATAAAGTTTTGAATACGTAATTTTGCTAACATTGATACTTTTTAAAATTTTTAATTGTGGGAAAATACTTGTTATATAAATTTACCACCTTAACTACTTTTAAGTATAAAGTTCAGTACTGTTAAGTATATTCACACTGTTATGCAACCAATCTCGAGAACTCTTGATTTTGAAAGTGAAACTGTACCCATTTAACAACCCTCCATTTTGCTCCACCCTCCAATTCCTGGCAACCACCACTTTCACTTTCAACACCAGTATATTTTTATTTTTGTATTTATTAATAAACATACATATAGCAATTACTACATTCACTAAGTACTTTAAAAATATTAACTCATTTAATCCTCTTAACAATCTTATAAGATCAGTACTTTTATTATCCTCATTCTACAGATAAGAAATATAGCAAGTAAAATGTCCAAGGCTGTACATTAGGAAGTGGCCAAAAGGAATTCAAACCCAGTCTGGTTTTATAGTTCTTGCTATGAACCATTACATTGTGAAAATAATCATTATAAAGACAAACTCTTCAGGCAAAATAGTATTTCCTTGATGTTCACGATGTAAAAACACTTCTATGTTCAATTAACTGAATATTCTTCCACTAACTAAAATTAGACTATGTAACCAAGGTGATACATGTCTCCTGACCTTTTAGCCCAGTTATGGTTAGGGTATGTTCATGAAGTTAATGAAACAAAACTGCCTTGTTTTTTTTTTAGGTACACCAATTTTAACTTACATGTGGTTATTTTATAATAAAATATCTTATGAATGAATACAAATCACAGTTTACAGGACTACTGAAATTAAAATATTAAAGAAAAAAACCCAGGTGTTTCTTTTTTCCAAGGAGGAAAAAACTTCCAAATAAGTTTACAACGCATAACTCAATCTCATTTTAACTTGGTAAATCCAAACCTGTCCTGCTTTGCAAACTATAAATCTAGATCCAGTCTTAATTTGTCATTCATTTGTATATCTCAGCATTAACTTATTTCGTCTGCTGTCTGAGAAATGTGTCTGAAATTTTCTTATCTTGACTTTTTAAGCTTAGTATTCCTCATAGTAGACAAATCATGCTTGTCATCAGTCACACAGTGTCATTTACTATCCATTAAAAATGAGCAGAGTCAACAGAAGGAACAATTCTTGTTTCTCTGTGAGCCTTAGCTCGATGTGAGTTAAAAGCTCTGCTGCTGTGTTTTGTCTTCCAGGACCCAGGGGAAGAAGTAGGGAGGAAGGGAGCGGGGGTACTAAAAACAACGCGCACAGAACAAGATCTGCTTTTTCAACAGCTTTCTACTTATATACCTGATTCATAAAAATAAGCGGACAAAATATCATGTTATCGCCCCTCACCCATTATCCACTGCATTGTAGTGCAGTCTCCAGAATGAAATAAAAACGAGAGCATGAAAGAAACAGCAAAATCACCGCTACCCTAGGGAGCGTCTCAGATATTTACAAGGCTGTCATCCCCACACCCTTCCCATAATGAAGAGCCAGGCAGCACGGAAACAGGCAGATGCTCACCTGGCCACCGCTGCTTCTTTCCCTTCACCTGCGGGGCCTGCAGTCTACTCCTGACTGGGGCTGGGTTTCAGGAACCCGCCCGCTTCACCATGACAGCCGAGAACCATCTCCACCCCGCTTTCTGTTTACAAGCGCTTCTCGCGGTCCCACGCTTAAATGCTTCCCCCAGCAGCCCGGGAAGCGAGACCCACACACACAAGGTTCCAGTTCACGAAGATGTCTTCCTGCCCGGAGGCCTAGAGGCTAGGAGAGGCCTCCTGACCGCACCCACCTAGCCCCTTATCTCTTTGTTTTCTTATACAGTTTTTATCACACACATTTGAAAACAATGGAGTGTGCCAAGGAGTCTCCTCATTGCTCCACCCAAAGCCCAAATGACGTTTGTAGTTGGAAAATTTCATTTGGAACAATACCAGGGACCCGACCCATATTTTAGCAGCTCCTTTGTCTAAAAGAATTTACTCATAAGTTTTCTGAAAAATAGGACTATTAGAACCTGGAATTTGCTTCTTATTTCAACTTGGAGTTGCCATGAAAATCAATTTCACTGCCCTTTCATGTTGCAGCCCGCAAGTTGAAAGGGAATGGTTTTGAGGTGAGGTCTTTGACCTCCATTTTATTACCAGCAGAACAGAACCAGTGGCCGGTGACCTCGTGCTCCTCAGTGAGAGACTCTACCTTTCTGCACCCCACAGTGACTTGGGCCAGTTTGCAAGAGGATATGGTGGCCTGGCTGGAAGATCTTACTCGATGTTTCCCGCTTAACTATTTTCTCAATTTATAATTACACATTTATTTATTTACCTGTTTTATTCGCTTCTCTACCCTGACTCCAACCTCTGAAGGTAGGCTTATTTCAGTTTCACTCACCACCACAAAATAGGCACAAGAACAACGACTAATCTATATATTTGAATGAATGAATTAATGAAGAAATGGCTGCAAAAAAAAAAATTGTCAAAGGAAGCCAGAGAAAGTATCCTTTATAGAAATTGAAAAACCTCACATTTCTCCCAGAAACCTCTGACAGAGGAAACTGTTCCTTTTATGCATGCCCAAGGAACTCACGTGTTCCTCTTTAAATGTACTCATCACACTGTACCAAATTCATCTTTGTACTCATCAATCTTCCTAGACCGTGATTTTAAAACTTCAGTATGTAACAGAATCTTCTAGAACAGTGCTTCTCAAACTTCGATGTGTGTAGGAATATTGTTAAATGCCGATTATGATTCAGAAGGCCAGTGGTGGGGCCTCTCTGCAGCTCTAATGAACTTCTAGGAGATACTACATTTTGAGTGTGAAGGCTCTTGGACGCTTGTTAAAAATGCAAATTCCTGAGTCATACACACCACAGATTTTTATTCTGAAGGTCTACAATAGGTAAGGTAGTGAATTCTGTGATTTTAACAAGTGCCTTAAAGTGTTTCCAACATAGGTAACATTAAACAAAAATTTTTGAGACCAAAAGTTATACTGAAAAAAAGTATTTATTGAGCCATATGCTAAATAAAGGACCAGGTCTTGGGGCCTGCAGTCTAAACTATCAGCAGCTGGGCTAGATGGAGAAGACAAACATGTCCACCACCCGGGGGTTGACAGGGCTCTTGTATACATGAGTTTGGGGAAGAAAGATGTAATTTGTTTTGAAAGAATTTACACTGGCTCTAGATAAGGGGAGTAGAGAAAGGTGAAGCAGAGAAAGTTCAGGGATAGATAAATAGTCCATAAGGAAGAAGTACTTGTTGTTTCTGGATTGGTGGTGGGCAACAGTCTGGAAAGTTATTGCTTAAGTAGAATGGGTGTATCTGGTGGTCAGCTAGTCTTTCTAGGTAATTGCTGAAACAGCTGCCTGGAAGTTGATTTACAGTTTCAACATATATTCAGGAATGTGGGTAGTGTTTTGTTAGTTTCAGCTCCAGGCTTCTAACTGATTAATTTGCCTTGTCTTTTCCTCCCACCCTCCAGTCTGCTGTAATTTAAATTAGGACATCCCAGAATTTTTTTCCTGTCAGTGATCAATGGACCACCCTTTGGGAAAAACTACACCAGTCTGTAAAGTTTGAGGGCAGGGCAGGGCTCATGCTTTGACATTGTTTTCCCACTGTGCATTAAACAGTGTCTGGCACAAAAAAAAAAAAAAAAAAAGCATTAAAAAGCCATATTTGCAGAATGACTGAATTTACTATCACTAATACAGATCCTCAGCATATAACCAAGAGAGTGATACAGGAAAAGGATAAAAAACAAAGCCTGATAGTAATCTTAGCTGGGCAGTTGCTGGCTTATAGGCCTCCATCTGGTCAGCAGGGGACATTTGCTCCTCTCAATTTAAAATATTTAAATTCATGTATCCATTCAAAAGGCTGTCTGCTAACAGCAGCCCTATCATCTTTTTTTTTTTTTTAAATAGACCTTGTTTTGTAGAGCAGTTTAGGTTCACAGGAAAACTGAGCAGAATGTAGAGTTCCCATGTACCCCCGGCCCTCTTACATGCACAGAGCCTCCCTCGCTATCGACACCCTGCACCACAGTGGTGCATTCATTAGCGTCGATGAACCTACACCGATATATCAGTATTACCCCAAATAGGGCCAACTATCTATTTATACCTCTTAGACTTCACAGTTATACTTCCAATTAAATCCCTGTTTGCTCAAGGTAGTTTGTGTTGTTTCTGTCCCTTAGGACTAAAGGCATTTGACCAACAGTCCACCTTTCCAGACTTAGCTCTCATGTACTCCTTGCGTCCCACTCTATACCCAGACTCACGTTTTGTTTTTTAGTTTGCTAATTTTTTTTCAGCTTTATTGTGGCATAATTTATATATAATAAAATTCACCCGTTTTATGTATACAGTTTGACTTTTAGCTGTTGTGTATAGTTCTGTTTGTGCTATTACGATCGAGATACAGAATATTTCCATCATCGTAAAAATAGTTGTCATGTTTCCAACATGCCCCTTTGTAATCAGTTTCTTCCCACCAGTCCCGAGCAGCTACTGATCTGATTTTTATCATTAATTTTGTCTCGTCTAAATTTTTATATAAATAAGATAATACAGTGTGTAGTTTTATCATGTGCCTGGCATCTTTCACTTAGCCTAATGCTTTGGCATGTACCCATGTTGTTGGATATACATCAGTAGTGTGTTCCTTCTGCCATTGCAGGGTGCTTTTTTGGATTTCTCCCTAGTTGTATAGCTTGTTCATCTAGATCCTAGGTGATTTTTCCTTACTGCTGCTCCTTGTTTCCATTACAATTTTGATTTGGTCATCAGAGAAATGAACAGAGCCTCCAACATCTACGCCATTTTTTTTCGGTCCTTCCAGACTCTCATATTTTACCACTCCTGGATACTCTTCCTTTCCCATTATTCTGCTTTAGGCTCCCCATTATATCTCTTTCTGCTTCCTCTGAAGGCAGGGACCTTGTCTAACTCATCTTCGCATATTCCACAACACTTACTGTGGTTCATAGTACATGATCTCAATAAATGTGTGTCTAAACAAAATGAGATACCAAATGACATGTAAGGAGATATTATTATACCCTTTTATTAATTTTTTTCCTTTTAGCCTTCATTTACTAAAGTCATAGACAAGCCAGGATTCAATAAGCAATGCTATCTGCCAAGAAATAAAACAAAAGTCTCATCAAAAATGTTTTAAACTTAATTGAAAAATTATGGTGCTACTTATAGCTTAACATTTGCAAGCCAAGTATACCTCGCTCCATCTCCCCAAATATGCTCAAGTAAAGATGATTTGGATATTCATTGTGAACAATATAAATTGTCTCATTAGGTGAGTTAAAAGCATTTGAGATGTAGAAAAGTCGTAAATGGAGTCACTTGTCGAAAGTACAAATGAGCCTGCTATTCAGCTCGTAGGCACGCACAGGGCCATACTCGTTGTTAAAATATTAAAACAGTTCCATGCAGATTGGTAAGATGCCTCTGTCCTAAGCTTCCTATGTGTCCCAAGTCTCTTTCCAAGGAAACTCTGCCCTACCATCTTAAGATACAGCACCCAAAGAATTAACATCTGACTCTATTTTGCTAGGAGGGGATATATAGGACCCTGCTCTTGCATTAGGACCAGGATTCTTTCTGATGAATTAATAGTCAGACAATACATATTTTTAAGTTTTTTGACTATCACTCCTACATCCAGAAAAAAAAAGTGAAAAGCCCTTAGCAAAGCAAAATAGTCAATTATTTCCCACCCTGCCACCACATACTATGTCTTTTTTAACCAGAAGATCTATAACAAGTAGTAGAATCTTACAGAAAAACTTCTTTAATTGGGCAATTTGAATGTGGTTCATTTTAGTCATTCAACAAGCATGTACTCCAGGAATTTATTGTCCTCTAGGTAGGGGGTTCATGGGTTCACGATGGCTCATATAATGGTTAATACTAACCAGGAGTCTCCATTAAAAGCATACCTATTGAGAGAATGGTCCCTGTATAAAGTTAAAACATTATACAAGGAAAAGTATCTCAGTCTTGATGTGGGAGAGGAACTTTTAGTATGTTATATTCTCAGCTTTCCATCTGGGAAAAATCCTAGCATTCCTAATAAAATGCCTAAGCAATCTGCAAAGTTTAGATAAACTTTAACAGCATTTAGAGTTGTCTCAGGTTGAGTTCCTGGGGAAGCAGACTTTGAGAGAGTTCAGCATATAGGGGGTGCCTTCACCATCAGAGTGTGTATGGGAGGGATGGGAGCAGAATTGGGTAGAGGGAGGGTACAGCTGTGAGGCCCAACAATGAGCTCCGCCAAACCCCTGTTAAAAAACAAAAATCAGCTGAGTAAATGTTCTTATTGGCAAAGATCTTATTGGCTTTATTCAATAATTCAAGAATTGGGCAGCATCCCATCTAGCAAATAGAAAGGAGCTCTGAGGAGCTGTACAAAATGAAAGATTTTTAAAGGCAGAGGGAAGGGGGACAAGGAACTAACACTAGTAAAAAATAGATTGCTTGTAGCAAGGTCATCTCCCTTTAGGGAAAGGCAGGGGTTTATCAGGCAGATTACCTCACAGTGCTCACCAGGTAACTCCTAACTGACTGATTTACAGTTCCATTCCTAGGAGAGCTGAAACTGTAATCCAGTCAAGTATTACGTCTTGGCTTGGTGTCATGGAGCTTAGCATAAGTAACTCCATTTCAGGCCTGTTGTTCTGTTTTTAACACCCATGATGACCTCAGTGACAGAGTGGCCCATCAGAGGCTTCAGGTAGTCCTGAATTGGGCCAAGAATAGTAGTATGCTGGCAAGCCGACTCTCAGAAAAAAAAAAAACCCAAAAGCTCTGATTTGTTAGTATTTGCCCATTTCCATGGTGTAAATAACACAGCATGCCTAATTTGAAGCTCTGGATGTCGCATCACTGAACGCAGAGTTGTAGATGTGCACAGTCAGGCCTCTACAGTCAGCAGAAGCCTGCTCCAGCACAACACTGACTGAGGCTGCCAAGCCTTTACACCCTCACACCCACCAGCCAATGGATGTGGGCCACTCTGAGAGGGGGCGTGGCCTTGGGCAAGGGGCTCGCTGAAGCTGATACAATCTCCAAAGGAGCTGACCACTGAAGGCAATCTGCTGACAGCACTCCCAGAACCTGGGGCAATACGACCTTTTTTTTTGTTTTTTAAGTATTTATTTTAATTAGTTTCAAGTATATAGTACATTGGTTAGACATCTATGTAGTTCATAAAACGATCCCCCCAATTGCTCCCTCCCTCTCCTGACCCTCCACCTCGCCAACGTATTAATGCTTACTGCATTCCCTCCCTATACCGTGCTCCCCATCCTATGGCCATCCATGAGCTCCTTATCATCAACAAGTCCTTTTTTGATGGGAGATCTGGGCAGCCTGTCAGAGAGTCCACCACATTTGTTCTGGGAAACCAGTCACCTGCCCACTCAACTGTCAGTCAAGAGTCTAGTCATCTTTCACTTTTAGATGGTGAGCTAATAGACAAACAGATGGAAAGATCTCCAGCTGTCACAAATAGTAAGTATCCAGAAAGTGATGAAGCAAAAGAAACTTTAGAAGTTCAGGAAATTGAAGGGAAAATGAACCTGCACAGATAGGACTCTAGAAAAAAGCAAGAGTTTGAGCCTGCCTTGAAAGATAAGTAGCGTTGAGGTAGAAGAACAGAGGAGATTGAGCACAGGCGCATTGCCTTTTGATTAGAAACCTGGCCCTAGCACTTACCAGTCCTCAGGCCTTGCACAAATGACTTCTTTTGTGCCTCAGTTTTCCCAGGGATAAAATGGGAATGGCAATAATAATAATAATGTAATAATTATATTATCTACCTCAGAGTGTTGAAATAAGTTATTGCATAGAGCTAAGAGTGAAGATACTACCCTGCAGAGTAGTGTTAATACATTATTTACATATGTATACAATAAGCAGAAGACACACTAACAGCTGGATCAGCCCCCAGGAAAACAAGCCCTGGTGAAAAAGCCCATGTGGCCCTCTGGACAGCTCCTGGTTGGGGGGGCAAGGAGTTCTGAGGTCCTAGTTACCTGGTTTAGAAGGAGAGGGCTCCAGGAAGCTACCTCCTTGACTAAAGAGAGGCGCGGTCAGGGGAGACCCTAAAGCTGAGCACAGGTCAGCAGCCCAGTGGCCCAGGGCACTTCTTGGAGTTCTACAGGGGAATCAACTCTTTTAATGTGCTATTCCAGCTCTAGTACATATGGGATCGTGATAAAAATGATGTCATAAGAGAGGCTTTGCTATACTAGAAAAGGCCCTGGACTGGGGGTCAGGACCTCGATTTATAATCCTTAGCCACAAAGCCTAGGATCATGAATTAGATTTATTATAGGGATTATTCCTCCCAGCATCAAGCACCATGATGGCCCACAGTAAGATCTAATGAATAATGTATACTTGTAATGTTGAAAACTATTGAGATTTCAGATTCAATTTGGTTTTCGAGAGTGATTCTAAGAAGGTTTTTTAAAAATCTACCTCAAGTTCCAATCCTGTCCCTAAGAGCTGGGTGCCTCATTTCTTACATTGTCTAAAAGTCCTCTCTCCTCAGTCCACACAACCAAATAAACTTTACACTGGAATAGAGCTTACTGATACAAAAGAGCCTGATGACCAAAATACTGGGTTTTCAGCTCTTGCAGGATGAGTCCTAATTTCATTATTATGCAAATGCAAGTTGTTACCAACACAGAGGTTGTTAATGGTGTACAGACAAGAAATCTACATCTTTCAAATAAGTGTTTGTAAGTTTGTCCTTTTGAAAATAAATAAATGGAAATTTAAATTATACATAAAGAACCCTATGCATAAGTGATTCTCAGTCATTAAAATGAAAGGCAGACCAAAGTTTAAGGGAGTGAGACTGAATGGAACATCCTCTTAATTGTCCCAAGTAGAATATTTCCTTGCCTGTGGTGTCTTTCTAGAACCCAGAAGTGGAAGTGGCTCTTTTATCCTGTTGATGCAGTGTTATCGTTCTTCCCAGAAAGGAGAGAGGAAAGGAGGGGGAGAGAGATAGACAGACAGACAGACAGACAGAGTTGGGGGTGGCTTTGTGAGACTTACTGAGCCACACACAACTCATTCTCCTGTATTTGTATAACTGGAGTTATCCCACTTTATGCTGGCTTGTTTTCACAACCAGTTTGTTCAAAAACTGTCAAATCAGACCATTGTGTGATGCCTGAAAAAAGTCCTCCAAAGATGGTCAAGAGCAGGATTCAGCCAGATTTGATTTGCTACAGTGTTTCTAAATGTTGTTTTATACATTTTTAATTACAAAGTTGCTCGTGATTGAACTTATTCATACCTTTGGAGAACTTGACCTTCCTAAATAAATTAAGGTTGACCTTTTCCTACCTTTTCTGTCCAGGATACGACTAGTCTTCAAATATAACTACATAATCTAATTATCAGGGAAAAAAATTGTTGCAAGCATCAGGAGAGAGGACCACAGAGAAAAATATTACAAGGATCTCAACATTCCTATTAGTTTTGTCCCTTACTCTTTTTCTTCCACATTTATAAAGCTTTTCACATTTTTCAGCTCTGACCAGTAGACTTTATATTGTGTGCATCACTGTGACATAGGACTTGAAGTTCTTAGAGAGAAGGAATATGTTTTAAATCACATCCTACAGAGAAATGCTTAATAAATATGAATGTGAGGCACCATCTACGAGCATTTGAGGGGATTCCCTGCCATTTTCAGGAAGAGATTCAATAGACACAGTGGTGCCTTTAACTTGTCAGGGAGGAACAAAATTTCTTCTGCCCTCAAGTTCTTGTGGCTGGTCTGATAATCAAACAGATACAAGACAGATTAGCAAGAGAAAATAACCTAATTTAATTCATACATCTGTATGAGAAACCTGCATACATGAGAGAGTTAGAGACACCACATGTGTGAGAGGCTCAGAGCTAGAAAGAGGATTGAAGTATACAGACATACTGAGCTAGAGATGAGATAATGTACCTTCGGGGCTTCAAAGGGTCATTGCAGGATGATAAGAAGAACAGATGTTTAGTAATTAGAAGTTTGCCCTGTCCTATACAAAAGTTAAAAGAGGTTATCTCTGATCATCTCATTATGGGCAAGGCCACAGATTCAAGTTCTAGGTACTTAAAAGGAGGGGCTGAGGTTTCTCTTGAGCCCGAAGCTAAAATTGCCTTTAGCCAAAGTAATCTGCATACCGCTGAGGCACATATTGGGGTGGCTCATTCTGAACCCCTACAGATTCCTGGGAGGTATTTTTATAAAGGAAGGGAGAAAAAGAGAGAGAAAGCAACATTTAAATCTGACCTGTATCATAAGTTGAACCCCCTCAAACACACACACACACACACACACACACACACACACACACACACGCTCACTCCTTGGTACACAGACACACAGAGTTTGCTGTTCTTCAGCTAATGGGATTGGCACCGCTTAAAGCAGACTGCTTGGTTATTGTCTGTGACCACAGCAAGAGAAACATTATTTAAAGGCCATTCAGACCCTAAAAGAAGCGGCAGAGCAGAGTAAATTATCGGAGACTCTCCATTAACTAGGGCATCTCTGCTCTTTGTCTGAGTTGGTTTAATAAGGCCCACTAATGGGACCATGGGGGAGGGGGCACACTAATGACTCTAAAAAAAGCCCCTTCTTGGCCTCTTTATTTCTGGGGACTGTCTTTAGAAATTCTGACAGGAAAGCCAGAAGTTACCTTACTGCAAACTGACCTTCATGAAAACGTGGTGTGAATCCTTTCTGCTTAGGACACAGGTTTTTAAAATGAGGAAATATCTTCATCTTTTTTGCTCTTCTATTCCAAGGTGATTTCCCACCGCTTCCTCTTAGCTGTCCTTGGCTCTTGGGTTTGGGGGAATTCGTGATTGGAAACAGCATCACTCAGTGGTAGTAAGGCAGAATGACACTCTTAAGCAATTTCTTGAGCTTACTGCATCTACTCATTTTCCAGTGGTCAACTTCTCTAGAAAAATCACCTGTCTCATTATTTGTTTTAGAATACAAAGCTAGAAGTCGGCCACATACTTCCATTTCAAACTTAGGATGGCCACCTAAATTCAAATTGCTGTATTATAATCAGCCAACCTTATAACGAAGGCCTCAAACACCCACCTTTCCTGGAGGCTTGCATCTCATAAATAAGGGGGACCCATGTGTTATTAGTTTGGGCTGGGAAATGGCCCACGCCGTCCACTTCTCATTTCCCCTGTTCCGACCCTAGACCAAGTTTCCATCTTCTGTCCTCCGATGACTGCAGTAGGCCCCTAGCTGGTCTCCTAGCAGCCCTATTGCCCTTCCACCCACCCAATCCATTCTCTCTACAATAAGCCAGAGTTACTCTTTCAAAGCAGAAATCTAATTAAACATTTTAGTGGCTTCGTACTACCCACAGGAATTCTCAAAGTCACCTATGATTCCTACGCACGGTCTGGTCTTTCCTTCCTCTCTAGCAACATCTTGCATCATGCTCCTCCCAGCTGGACCAGCCACTTTTTTCAGTGAATGAACATGTTGTGCTCCTTCCTGCCACAGGGCCTTTGCACATCCTTTTGCCTGAAATACTCTTTGCCTTGGTATCCCCCACTCATCTTTCAGCCTTTTATCTCAGTAGTCAGATCTCAAGGAAAGCCCTCCCTTATTTCCCTTTCTAGGTTGACAACTTCTATTTCATGCATTTATAGCACCAGATGCTCCTTCTTCACAGCATTGCTGCAATTAAATTTATATTTGTTTGGTTTTACATTAATAACTACTTTCTCATGAGACTCTGTCATGATAATCACCATAAGCTCCATAAGCCATAACTATGTCTGTTTCTGTGCATCATTGCATTCTCATAGCCCGGGACGATGTCTGTGACCTGAATGTTTTGTAAATATTTGTCATGCTGTAGATCGTAATTCAAAGTACTGTACCCCACTCCTTGCACACAAACACACGTTCCCCTTCCTGATACGGTCATCGAGAGCATAATCCTAACTAATTAAACCACAGTTCTTTCTTTGGAGGATAGTTAGAAAAAGAGAGATCTAGGGTCTGGCATTTAGTTTTACAGATAGGTTTACCGGAATTATTAAAACCAGTGGTAGAACAAGGGCAGACAATGGAGCCCTAGAGAAACCAACTAAAGTGGTCTGCTCTTTACTGTCACCATGTGCCAGCGGATGTCAACAGAGTCGGTGATAAAATACTCCTCCCTGAAAGGTCTTTGGCCTGAATCCCAAACAATTGCCGAGGTGCCCGAGTTGTCATAACATGCAGGTAAACTTCAACTTAGCACGTTTTCTTACTTATCCTTTAATTAACATTGCATTCTACATGGACAGTAATTAGAAGACCTCCCAGTTGTATACTGGGCTTTCAACACACGAGCACACACAGGCTCATTTCAAAGGTTCAGGATGGCCACAACCCACTTCAGGGGTCCAGTTTGTGCTTCCAACCCTGGTGATACTACAAATGCCTGTGCTTTTGCAGTAGATTTGAAATAAAAAATCACCATGATTGCAAAGACAAAATATCATAACATGAGTTAACTTCAGTTCTGTCATGCTTTGTCAGCCATTTGGACTTTTAGTATTTAAAATATAAAATAGTGAAACAGTACAAACTGCAAGATGACATTTTTGATTGGCAAGTGCAAAATTTAGTTTATACGGGAAACATTTTACTGAATTTGAATATTATCTTTAAAATAGAAATTTATTCTTGTTTTTAACTTGTTAATCTTTTGTAATTATTGTCGAATTATAATGCTATTATTCATTACTATGATTGACCAATAAATATATAGATACAAGGGTATAAGGGTATTTTTTGTCGAAAAAATTCTTACATCATTGCAATTAAAAAGCATTAATGCATATTTCTGTTTTTGGTAATATATTATTTTTGCATGTATGAAATTTAATAAATGATTTTCACTGTCTACATTTCTTTTCTGGCAATGTGATTACTCATTTTATTAAATGCTTATTACTAATATTAATTTCATGATATAGAGAATGGGATGTTGAAAAATAATCTATTCCTCTACTGGTTAAAAGGATCTCAATTTGAATTGATTTTAGTACCATCGTTGTTTCGTTCTATGACTTACCAATTCATAAATTTGAGTCCATGTTAAGTAATTTTTTAAAAGGGTACGTAGGCAGCATCCTTTCTGAGTGCTTGCAAATAGAAGACAATGAATATGCTTTTCTCTGAATAAAATATCGCTAAGTACTATTAGATTCAACCTCATTCCTTTGCATTCTGTGGGCATTGCTTCATTGCCATTAGGAATTTTGTGTGGCAGAGAAAGAAAAGCTTGTGACTAGTCCTATTTTTTTTATTTGTTTGTTTTAGGTGTTTTTTCTTTAAAGGGAGAAAATGGACATGGTAGCATTTCCACCCCCTTAATCTTGTGGTTCAAAAAATTTGCCCAAATGCATCTGAGTGTGGGTTTTTCTTAAGCGATTTCAGTGGGACGTGGTTTAGCACTTTCGATCTGGTTAAACATCTGTAGTCATTCATTCATCATCTTATCTAGGACCAACTTTATGATGGTTCTGATCTTTTTTTCCTTACACAACTGCAACACAGCACAGCTTGACCAGAAGTCACTCCCCACTCGTTACTGCACAGCACCTTCCTGGGTGATTCTTGTTGTGTCCACTAGGGCCGTGTCTCACACATCCTCATCCTCACCCTCCAGTGGAGAGGAGAATCACTCTACCACACCTCTGGCGATTCTCTTTTCACTTGTTCCAAATTCTTAAGAACAGTTGACTTGTCTTTGTTTGCTCTCGATCTTTCGTTTCTGTCATCTGAACTTTTTCATCTCCTTGTCTTTTCTCTGTATTTTGAGTTATTTAACTTGTTCCTCTACATCACTCTAGCATTGATTTTGCCATACCTCCAATATATATATTTTTTAATTCCAGCATTCAGTTTTAACTTCCTTCCAAACTTTAACGATTCGTTCTTCCTTAAAAAAGATCTTGTTGCATTTTCACTTCACTTCAATGTCTTCTTCTCATTTTATTTCCCTCTTTGAATAACTCATAACCCTTCCCTTTTAAAAAGTCTATCTTGGCCCTGTTCAGGCTATCGGTTCCCTGATGTTTTTGTGGACAAAAAAAAAAGGGTTCTATAGAAAGTAACCTCACAGGGTGATCTGATCATAATGGGCAGCTCATGCCGGGTAGTCATGCCCCAGCCATATAACTTCTTTAGTAAAAAGTTTTTCTTTGCCTTAAGTAAGTCCCATTCATCGTTTCTGTGCATCTAGGTTAACAGGCCTTTGAAATAAGCCCCAAGCACCCTCAAGAGGGCACATAATCTTAACTACCCTGTAGTCCAAACCCGGCCTTGTTTTCTCCCACCTCCGAGTATTCTTCCCTACCTTCCCTCCTTAATTTCAAATGCATAGAGAAACTGAAAACTGTTATTATCAGAAGTATTTATCTCAGTCTGTTGAGCTCTTGCTTCCAGGTGTGTCTACTGTTTGGCTCAAATGAATTTTTATAATACTTCTCTACTGGTTTAGACGTTTTTGCATTACCATTTTCTCCAGTATCCTACAGTGGGTCAGTTCCTGGGGCAAGCTCTTCTCTGGAGTCTCCAAGAAGTTGTTTCTTTTCTCCTATACCGCAAAAGTTCTTTCCTCGTCTGCCATGTTTGGTTCTTACTCATCCTTGAATAAGGAATGTCCAGACAAGCTTTATCCGTGCTCTTGAATCCATTCCCTATCGAGTGGTATAATGCTGGCATCCTCTTCTCAGATACATCTGGAGAAGATGTCACACGCACAGCTCTCAGACCAGTTTCCAGGTTTTTGTTAGCATTCACTCTCTTGCAGTAACATCTGTCACTGGTACCCACTCCATGGTTATGCCTCAAGCCCTCCCATCCCTTCCTTCTCCTAAGAACTAACACTACACAAACACCTATCATAACCACGCCCTTGCTTTTATTTCTATAGATTTGTCACCTATAGGAGAATGCATTTCTAAACAATTTAATTAGTATTGACTTGTTGACTTCATTTATATGGAAGTTTATATTTTGAGGGGACTTGTTTCTCTCACTCAATTTAGTGCATTAGTGCCCTCCAGTCAAATGGGCACACTCCCACAGTTGAGGAATTTGGGTTTGTTCCTTCTCACAGTGAGAGAATGCACATGTGGGAACCAGGGGACATGTTGGTAAGAGGCTGTTTAGATTTACTATAGTACTTGGGCTTGTGTTAGGTAATTTTGGGGAGACTTTAAAGCACTGTGGCTTTGCTCTGATTTGGATATCCCTGATCAGGAAGTGGAGGTAATTCTGTGATGGGGTGTCACACTAAATCTTACCTAGAAGGAAGGAAGACTAGACCAAGGCTAAAGCTGTAACACAGAAAGAAGCAGCAGTTACTCATATTAATTAGATAAGAGGATATTTGGTCATATTTGTGGTTTAGTCATATTTTGTCTGTGGTCAGATGTGATTACAGAGTAGTCTAGTTTTTGTCTTGATCAGTTGTGGTCACAGAATGGCCTTGTCTGATATTATATTGTGTGAAAGTATTTATATTCAACAGAACTCCAAGGCCAACCTGTGAGTAGCCAACTGACAGGACCAGCCCAGCTCCTGGATCTCAGAGGCTGCTTTCTCTCTTTCTCTAATGTTGATGTGATTCATCCGTGTCATTCCACATAGTTATAGTTTATTCATTTTCAGCACTCATAGTATTCTGTTTTGTACTCACCATAATGTGTATATTACAATACAACTGTATTTTACTTCTTCACTCTACGATTGATGGGCATTTGACTTGCTTGCGTTTGGGGCTACCCCATCTCACTAGCTTGCTGCTTCATTTTCTGATGCTTTAAACTTAGTGCAAGGCAGAGAAAAAAGCAAACTCCCGAATTCACTACTACAGTGTTTTCCTCTTTGCTCCCTTCCCTGCACTTCACTTGGGGGGACCACAACTTTCATTGTGCCACACACTTTCTGCTTCATTTATAACTAGAGACTCTTGAAAGGTTTAAAATGGAGATGGGAAGGAGCCAGTAAAGAGAGAGATTAAAGATGGGGGTGGAGGGAGCGGTAGAAGGGGAGGTTGGGAGGGAGAAAGAGAAATCTGTTGAGTGAGGGGCCTGGTCAGGTGAGAGAGGATGTGGACACACTGGCGTTTCTTCCATTGCAGAGTAATCACCAAGATTTACTTGTTGGATGAGCTTAAGAGGAATTAATTGTAATTACTGCAGTGGGCTGGGGTGGTCAGGGAAGCTCCAGGGGAAAAGTTGGGTTGAAGTTGAATCTTGAAGGAAGACTGACAGAGATGGGCAGAGAGTGAGGGAGCTGACTGCTCTAGGGCTAAAGGAAACATTTTGTACATCAAACAGAAATGCTCGTATGAAGGGTGAAATTGTGGGAGATAGTGCTGGAAAGAGATATTTTTCTTTCCTTTAAGACTTTAGGACTGTGCGGTTAGAAAGTGTTTTTGTATGCCAAGCTTATTCACCAACTAATAAATTCACCGAAGTTTTGAACTACTAACATTGTAATTTTATTTTTTTTACATTTTAAATCTTTGAATCTAAAAAAGAAAAAACAACTCAATCTAAAATAAAAAATCTGGAAATTTTTTAGATAAAAAGAGTATGATAAAGAACCCATATTATTTTTCATTCCTAGCCAGTTTACTCATCTCTATTTATAGATGAAAGTATCTTTCCTTTTTCATACCTCCCATATATATATCTACCTTTTCACACATTAAATTCACAAATGTGTTGGGTTTATTTCTGATCATCGTATCCTTTTCTTGTCTATTCAGCTATTTATGTCCTCCCTAGAATAACATATTTTGATTATTGTAACTTTATAATACATTTTAATATATGGTTGTAGTAATTACTTCCTCATTACTTTTTTTTCCAGAATTTTTCTAATCCTCATTCCCTTTTCCGAATGTATTTTAGTGCTATTTTCTTAAATTAAAAAAAAAATAAATCACCTTGGTATTTTATTTGGTTATGTGTCCAATCTATATATCAACTAAGGAAATAAATGTCTTTATAATTGTGAATAGTCTCTCTCAGTGCTGTAAGCAAAGAGAAGCACACAACACTTTTAAAACATCACCTCAATCTCTAAAACATCCAAAGAGCGTGAAATCACTATTTATAATTTATAGACTGAAAGCTCAAGGCAGAATCTTGGCCAAGTTCTTTAATTTTTATGTGCCCGTTTTTAAATATTCCTTTCTTTCGAGTATTTCTGAAGAACGAAGCGCGAATCTGTTCTGCCTTTAGGCTTTGGGCAGCCTCTGCCAGAGTAAAATGAAATAATGGATAAGGTTAATAGAAAAGCTACATAAATAGGAGCAATCTGATTGAAGGTGACTTTATTCTGATATGAACCACTTTATGTAAATTTTGACTCTTCTCCCAACTTTGACTCTTCTCCCGCTGTCAAAATTATTTCCAGATTATCCAAAGTGATAGATAATAAACAGAAAAATAAATTAGCACTCATTTTTAGCTTCTCATCCCTCATCGTTCTGAATAGTTTTCTTTAGAGAATCATAAAATTAAAGGTTATTTTCCTGCAATTTTTCTCCTCCTAAATATTTGGATAACACACTAGGGTGACTAAATGGATAGTTCGAATCTACCATGAAGACTGCAATCTGTAAAGAAAAGCTAAGAGAACAGGGCGCCCAAATGCACTTGGAGTACCTGGAAATTACACCTGGCAGCCAGCGACCCTTTGTGCTTCTTTGTTGTACTGTATTTTCTGACAGCGGGCTTTCAAGGGTATCTTTATTTCGTTGATTACTAAATTAGTGTTGGATTTAATGAGAGAGATCTGTCCTTTTATTTGTGCCTTTTTCCTTCTTCTTACTTAATAAAAAAAAAAGGGGGATCAGCATCACAAAAGCTCTGTACATTTCTAGTTTGCTTTTGATGATGTGACCATTTGCTCCCATCTATCTCCATGGTAATAAGCTTCCTCCACCCCCACTTTTCGAAGCCTCAGATACTTAGGAAGCTTCAGGAATGGAGTACTGTTGCATGTTAAAATAATGCAGAGAAACAAATTGGTCTCTGTAAATAGGCCCCATCTTCAAAGCATTCGAATATTCTTCAAAATGTGATCCATTTTTCTTTGCTTAGAGACAGGTGTATTTTAGATAAAATATTCAAAAGTGAAATTTTGCATCTCAAGAAATGTATCTCAAAAAGTGCCCATATTTCAAAACAAGACTAGGATAGGATTTTAAAACTGGAAGAGCCTCAGACTTCAGTCTCAGATTTTTTTATTGTATCCTCAAGGAAATAGGCTTAACACAGTTCATTGCCTTGTGTCCAATCATAACTTGGGTTTGGGACTTAAGTCTCCCAGCAAGGTATTCTTTCCTTTGTTACCAGTATTTCAATAACAATAATTTATTAATTGTTAATCTTATTAATTGTTATTAATGATATTAATAGTTTTTATTAGGAGTGATAAAAAGAGTTCATGCACAGATGTGCTATAAAATGCAAATAACTGTTATCTTGCCTATGTTATACAACTTTTCACTGTAACTTCAAGTCCCAGAGTCGCCACCTGATCTAGGCACTGCCTGCCTCAAGCCTTTTTTCCCAGTCTCTCTTCACTTTCTCCTCCAGCTGCTTTGGCCTCCATGCTGCCCCTAGCTCTGCAGATGCTCCCAAGGGCACAGGGGGGTCTTTTCCAAGGACCTTTGTGTGGTTTACTCATTCATATTATTCAAGTCTCTGCCCAAATGCTTTCTTCCCAGGGGGTGGTACCTTACCCTCTCTACCTTCTTGACTTGCCTTACTCTTCCTCAGAGCTCTTATCCCTACTCGAAATTATGTTATATTTTAATATCTTAAATGTTTGTTTTCTGTCTCTGACTCTAGCATGCAACCACCACAAGGAGGGATGTTGTCTTTCTTCCAGCTGCTGTGATCTCAGCTCCAAGAGCACATTCCTCACAAGAAGAAGGCACTCAATAAATCTGTGGAATGAACATATGGTCTCATCTTAATCCTTTTTCTATTAAAGGAACCGTTTGGGATTGATCAAGATGCCTGGAAAATAATAAATAAGCATGTGACAAATACAATAGCAAACAAATTGCATTTCTACAATCCATCACCATGGATATATGTAAGCATGTCACATGGATATTTGAATTACAGATTTCTGTGGCTCTGAGAGATGCTAACCCAACAAGCATACTGCTTTAAAAGCCAGGTAAGACACACTGTTGTCATTTATGTAAGTGCTTGTGGTCCCCTTCAGGTGGTTATCCTCTTGAAGACAGAGACCATGGCTTGTTCATCTCTAATAGTTTATGATAGCAATTTGCAAGTAGTAGGTCAAATGTAAATACTTGATGAGTTGAATGAAATTGGTCCTTTTCGTGTCTGGCATGAATTTTTAGTTTCTGGTGTGTGGGGGGGGTGGGGGGTGAGTTAGTGAGTGAGTGACACATGTCAATTTGCCCTAACTCAATGCATTATCATAATCCCAATAAAAATATCAACAAAGTTTTTTATGGAGTCAAGCAAGTTGATACTAAGCTTATGTGAAAAAAAAAGGCAAGGACAGTCAGAAAAAAAGTTAAAAGTTAAAAACTTTGAATGTGAGCTAGTCTTACCAGATATAATATTCTGTAAAGCCCTTGTAATTTAAAACATCTATTCTTGGACAGAATGACTCAACATTACAAAGATGTCAGTTGTTTCTAAGTCCATTTATTTTCATAATCCTAATAAAAAGAAAAAAAATTATTTATGGAGCCAGACAGCTTACTAGTAAAGTTTATATGGGGAAAATGTGTAAAAAGAGTCAAGAAAACAATTTTAAAAATCAAGAGAAGGATTAACCCTATCAGATATTAAAACATACTGTAAAGCCTTTGTAACTAAAACAGTGTGGTGCAGGCTCACACTTAAACAAACATACAAATGAAATATAATAACATACCAGAAATAGAACCAAATACAGATGGAAATTTAGTATAATTGCATCTCAAACCTGCCGGGCAAAGATGGAGTTTTTAATAAATGATGCTGGGACGAATGGTGCATTTAGAAAAAGATAAAATTAAATTCATACCTAACACTATAGTCAAGAATTAATTCAAAATGGTTAAGGATCTAAATGTGAGATACTAAATCATGTGAGTGCTAAGTATTCAACATGAGTGAATTCTTCTTTACTCTGGATATAAGGAAGGGCTCAAAATCTAAAAGCAATAAAAGAATGTATTTAAATATATTTGACTACATAAAAAATTTTAAAAAATTTTTTGGTATGGCTAAAATCCCACTTACACAATTAACAAATTAAGAGAAAATATTTGTAAGATATAGCACAGGTAAAGGGCTCATATCCTTAATATGTAATGAACTCTTAAAAATGAAAGGACATAGGCCTCAAAACCTGATGGGAAAATGGGAATAATACATTGATAGACAATTCTGGTAAGAAAATTTAATAAAGAGTTAGGATTAGGGAAGCTAATAAAGGATGGTGCAGTACCCTAGGGCGAACCAGAGCCAGGAAGCCATCGAGGCCCTAGGTCTAATGAATGGAGAAGGCTCCCTGGGGAGCCACAAAGCCAAACCACAATGACTCAGCTGGAGGAAGCTGGAGGAACAAACACAGTGACTTGATTCACCCCCCACCCCCTCACTCCCTATCCCAGTTACTGACCTCCTGCTGGTATCACCTAGTGGTAGAGCTCAACCAGATGCCTCCTGGGGCACAGAGCAGGTAAAAAAAAAAAAAAGGCGATGATATTATATGGAGATTTGAATGGAGACTATTCAGGGCACCGATTATGTCAGACTCAGTGTGCATCATATACAAAATTAAGACTCAGATGATCACAAGACAATTCTCTGTAGAGGCCGCTCCCCTTGGAGAATGCGGACTGGGCAGGAATTGGGGTATACTGGAATTTCTGATATCATGAAGTTTTACTATGTTATGTTAACCCTAGTTATAAAAGTGTGGCAGGTGAAAAATAACTAGAGATTTTTGACACTACTCATTGAGAAGTGGGATCTACTTCTCCTCCCCTTGATTTGGGCAGGTTCTGATGGCCTTGATTAGTGAAATATTGTGGAAATGGCAGTTTTTAGGTTTGGCCTTAAGAGATTGGCAGCTTCGAACTTCTGTCTCTTGGGACATTGATGGGAGCCGTGAACTGCCATATAGGAAGGCAAACTATACAGAGGCTGCCCAAGCCAGCCACGTGAGGGAACCCCATGGAGAGAGGGAGGGATGGAGAGGAAGAGATCGTGGTGGCCCCAGACATTATTCTAGCCTCACAGACATTTAACTCATTGCAATTTAGATACCCAGCATTCTGGATCAAAAATGGGCTGTCTCTTGCCATACCCTATCCAAAGGTAGTAATAATAAGTTGTTGCTTGAAGTCTCTCAGTTTGTTATGCAGCAATAGATATAACTTGAACAGAATGTGGTCCTTGGAAGTGGGGTGCTGCCTTAACAAACACCTAAACCATGTGATGTTGACTTTGGGACAGGGTGGCAGGGAGAAGCAGAAAAGGCTGCGAGGACTGTTGGTGAAGGCATGAAAGACAGTGAGGAAAAGGTTACTGGAAGCTGGAAAACAGAGGACTCTTTTTATGTAGTGGCAGGAAAGTGTGCTGACACTGTCCCCCGCAGTGCTGTGGAAAACAGAAAGGCTGCTTAATAACTCTGGGGTTGGCTGGGGACATGTCCAAGCAGAATATAGAAAGTGCCAACCAGCTCTTTCTAGTTGCTTATGATAAAATATGAGACCAGAGAGATGATCTATAGAAGAAACTGTTTAAGTTTTTAGCAGAATTGGGAGGGAATACAAAGAAACTAGGATTTACTGGGCTCTCAAATAAATCTGTTGCCCATTTTCTCTCTCCCTTTGAAAGATTCCCTAGATGAGAAATGGCTTTAGGGTTGAGATCCAGTCCACAGTGGCTGTGAGATGCTTCGTCAGAAGAATTTTAGAGAGACCTAGGGTGCTTCCAAGAATCCTAAGGGTGTTGCACCACATCAACCTGAGAGGAGGCCCAGGATTTCCAGTGTGTAGAACAGGCACACACATCTATTTCCTAGGACTTCTGGGCTTTTAAACACAATAACAGCTATTCATTCTAAACATAAGTGAGTGTCTGCTCTGTGCCAGGCACCGTACTGGTACTTGAGAATTCCCAAGAGATATTGATCTTCAGGATTCTAGAACCAAAAATTGGAATTCCTAGGGATTTTTGAGGAGTCTCAAAATCATATGTTATTCTGTATGTTTCCATAAAACCTTCTTTACATGTTTATAAATAGTGACTGACCATAAGAGAAGACAGTGAGTCATTTTTCTGTGATAATATACTAAATGTTTCTGAAATTTCTGTGAAAAAGGTAATAATAATAAATACATGGTTATTATTATGAACATATTTATTGGTACAAGATGATACTAAGTTTCAATGACATGTAAAAATGATCTGTACCTGATATAGACATTTGATAGAAGGGAGAAAATATAACACATAAATACTAAGGTGATTTTAAAACTAAAAAATAACATGTAAATTTTTAAAATTCGCATTTTTAAAATAAAATTTAAAAATGTATACAACAAGAATTCCTCTATCTTAATCTTTGTTTTATGACAAATAGTCCAGATATAGAATATGCATTCATTTGTTTTTGTCGCTGTGGTTATTAGTGGACTTGTTGAGCATGTGCCAGGACGTGTGGATGAAAAAGAGATTTATTCTATAATAAATCTGACAAGTCCAGTGAGCAGAAGTAACCTCGCAAGGAGATCTAATCACAAATTCCTAACTGGGCAGGTCTTGCTTGGTTGGTAGACATGCCCCAGACATATAGCTTCTTTAGTGAAAGATTATCTTTGCTGTAAGCAAGCCCTGCCCCTTGTTCTCATGCATCTAGGTTAACGCGCCTTTGAAATAACCACCCTCAAGAGAACACGTAATCTTGTTAACTATCCTGTAATCCAACCCCTGCCTCAATTTGGCTGAAATAAATTCATAACAATTCTCTACCAATTTGGACGTTTATGTTGACAGAAGCATCTTCAGGTTGGTCATCAAGTTACATGTTGCTTATTATAAACCAAGTTCCTTTTTGTTTTTTTAAAAAATAATAATAATTAGAATACTATCTTCTTTCTTTGATTTTGAGTTTGCCCTTGAAGTTCACATGAGTTTTGCTGATTTGGATTTTGAATCCCTTTTGGACTTCACAGTAAATACTCCACAACACTCATTCCTCTTTGCATTCCTTCTAATAAAGCAAATTTTCCATCACAAAGTTTTTCCATTAATGATTTTGCTAATTGCATTATTTCATTCTTGTTTACCAAAGCAAAAAAAGCTGTCCACCTCATATAAACTACTAAAGTTGCTTAAATATTTAATGAAGGATATTAGATGTTTTTTCTTCACTAAGCAATTTGATTCTAATTTCTTTCAAAAGCATACCGCTCAAAATAGAACTCTGTTTTTGGTTTAAAAATTTGCATCGTGGTTACTTAATGCTTCGACTTCTAATCTAACCGGCTTTAAGTAATGTGATATCTCTTACAATTGCATAATATTCCTTTTTCCATAATTTTCCTAGCTTCAGTGGGCACAAAATCATTTTTATCAGGTTTAGGGTTTTTAAAAATCTTCCAATCATTTTTCTGGAGTTTTAGAGTGTTCTGCAGTCCAAAATGACCTGTAAGATTTTTTTCCTATTCTTATTGAAAAAGAAAATTTCTCACTAGAGAATATTTATACAACTTTACAATTTTTCTTGTTCTAAAACTTGCCAGAAATACATCATCTTGCAAGTCATACCGACAGGTTCCAGCTACATCATCTGAATGTGAACTAACTGCTTTCACCTTTCTCATGTTCAGAGTCTGTACTGTATTTACTTCCTCTACCAGTTGTTTTTGATGCTTCGTCTTTCAAGTTTTTCAATAAAACACTTCATTCCAGAAAAATGAAGTAGCTTAACTGTTGAAAATTTTCCAACTTTTCCTGTTAACTGCTGTGCCATCACCAGTTGTTGATACTGGTGGATTCCTTCAAACCAGTATCATCTTTGTGAAGATTGTTAACATTATTTCTTGCAGAAAGGATAATACTTACCTCTGATTTCTCAATGGATTCTTCTTTGGATTCAGAAAAATATTGATTTTTTGAGAAATTCTGGGAAGGAACTCCTGTATGAAACCATTCCACTCCAGCAGGGCAATCTAGTGAACAAGGCAGACCAGCTCCCTGCTGCTCTATAAGCTAATGGATGAGCTATTTCAGGTAGTGAAAAGGCACTAAAAAAAATAGGGCCATGTGCCCAGGCCTGGGTGTGGTGCGTTTAGTTAGTACTGAGCTGTGGTGACGTGTAATAGTAGAGCTACCAGTAGCCGTGGCTTAAATAAGTAGTTTATTTCTCTCACACATAAAAAAATATCTGGAGTCTGGTATCACACACTCTGCCCCCATCTCCTAGTGTCATTAGCTTTCTAGGCTCCTCTCTGCCATTTTTCCCATCCTCACAGAGTCCAAGATACTTCCAGATACTTATTACATCTGCATCCCAGATAGTAGGAGGGAGGATAACAGGGTAAGGGCTTCTCTGCTTCCCTTTAAGGAGGCTTCTAGAAGTCCCATGCAACATTTCCACTTGCATCCCATTAACCAAAAACATAGGCACATCCAGCTGCTAGCAAAGCTGGGAAATATGAACAAGTATTTTGGCAGCAAAGTGTCCAGCTCAAGATCAGGTTTCTGTTGGGAAGGGCAGCAGGAGCGGGTAGTTTAAGAAGTCTTTTCCTAGGAAGTGACAATTAATTTGGAACTTGAAGGACGAGAAACCTCCTTGTTAGATGATGGGGCAAAATATTTCATGGGAAACAGCAAATGCAAAGTTAGGTGATGGAAATGCAAAATGTCTGGTGATTTCATGGAAATAAGATCCGTGAGACTGAAAAAGCAATGAGGAAGGAAGGAATGAGAACAGTCTGAGAGTAATGGCTTGACCATACAGGCTTTTACGTGTCATTTTGAGAGCGTTGCTTTCATTTTTTTTTTTAAATTTAAAATAAAAAAAAAATTAATTGCACTGGAAATTAGGTTTAAAGGAAGCGAGTGCCATGCCTTAAATGCTTACTAGAGTGCTTGGCTATAGTAGATGGTAAAGAAATCTACTCTTAAACATGCTGGAAATGTTTTAGTTTTTATTCTGATTTCATCCTTGGTCATTTAATAGGATGTGGAAAATTATCGATCTGTCTTTCGTCCATAGGCAACATGTAAATTGTATTTGCTCATTAGCTGCCTTAACAGGAAACATAATATCATGGGGGCAGATCCACAGTGCAAAACTTTTTGTAGGGAGTGCGGGGTACAGCGGATAGGAGGGACTTGGCGGAGGTAGAGGATGGGGCTGGGGAGGGAGGTACTAATAAATTAGAAATAGTAATAGCGTATCTGTGACTTGTCAATTCTTTCAGGATGTGCGAAAGTCAAGAAAGACTCTTTTCGTCATTCCTTTTCAACTTTTTGCCTTTTTTCTGTTTAAGGTTTTAGGCATTTGGTACAAGTCAGCATTATACTATGAGGCATGACTATACAGCAACATTGACATGTAAATTGACACTTGAATTTTAGTTTCTCTTGGGTATTTTGTGCCCTCTAACTAAAGTTAAAACTAAGCAAAAACTATGAGAACTTTCTGCTGCTAGTTCCTTCGCTGGTTGAGGAATTGCCACAAATACCTGTCTGTGGTCGCCCTCTAGTGGAGCAGTTATGCATAACATTTAAACGCCACATGCCAACTGTTGGTTTCTAAAATCCTCATCTGTCAACACCTACTCTCCAGTCAGGTCTCAGCGAGGTCTTTCCTAGCATTCCCCTCCCTCCTCACCATCTCTTTAATACTGATTTGTGTGATTACTTGATTGATATCCATCTCCTCCTCGTCTAACTTGGTCGTACTCTGCGTGAGAGCAGAAACTGACACCACTCTTCAATAAACGTGTTCAATGAATGAATAACTGAGCAATAAAGGGCTTGAATGTCAAGAACCTTTCATACTTCAGTCCAGCTGACTACGGCCAGTAGGAGAAAATATAAGTTCAAGGTATCTGTGCTCAAAATTTTCTTAAATTGATGCTACTTAAAAAAATTTTTCAAGTATAACATATACACAGGAAAGTGTACAAAATGTATGTAAGTGTACTGTTGAGTGATTGTCCACAAACTGATTATACCAAGTAACCAGTCCTCAGATCAAGAACTAGAACGTGACCAGAACACCAGAAGCCTATCTGTACCTCTTCCAGCCACCACCCCACCCCAAGGGTCACCATGTCCTGACTTTTACCAGCATAGATTCATTTGGCCCTTTCCATATTTTATAAAAATGGAACCATACAGCATATACCCTTTTATACCTGGCTTCTTCTGCAAATACTGTATTTGTTAGTTTCATGCATGTTGTTGTGTACGTTACTTTTTAAAATTTTCCAAAATCCAAAAACTACATTTACGTAAAAACTACAAAAGGCTGCTTAAATTATATCCTAAGCAATAGCACAGCAGCATCTCCTAAACTGAGCACAGTCTTCCGTCTACTTGGACAGCCAAAGACACAGGATGTAAAGAGGAGCTCTAGGTTTTTAGGCAAAGACTCAGAACCCTCCGCTCCTCCCCTCAGTTCATTTTATTCTAAACTGTTTGGCATCTTTCTCCTAGTCCAAATGCTTGAAATTCTGCCTTAATGTCCACATCCTTCTCAGGGTCCCCTAAATTTTGTCTTTTTCCTAATTTTCTTCCTGTCTTTTGACCTGTATTCATCCTTCTTCTTCGTGTGTGTGTGTGAGTGTGTGAATGTGTGAGTGTGTGAGTGTGTGAGTGTGTGAGTGTGTGTGTTCCATTTCCTGCCTGAAGCTGGATGAGAACTGAGGCGGGGAGTGTGAAGTCGAGTGTATGGGGGAATGAGGGAAGAAGGGAAAGGGATCCAAGATGGAAAAAATGGCAGCCAGAAATAACATACCGAGGAAACACGTTGTCTCCTGAAACGTTCATCGTCTGAAGGTAAACACAGATTAATTACCAAGAAAGGAATAAAAACCCACTAGTCTGTAGCTGTATTAAGAAAGAGTAAAAAAATATGATTTTGCTTTTTTTTTTTTTTTAAAAAAAGGCAGGCTTAGAAAGCTTTAAATGAACTTCCATCCACACTTATTAAAATATTTGAATATGAATAGCTGCCCATTGGGGGGGGGGGAGTCCAGGAATGTGTTTGAAGTCGAATGGCTCTGTCAGCAGCAGTTTTAGTACAGAATATCTCCCTGTGTTTACCTTACTGTAAAGTAGAACACCCTCTGGTTTAAATACTGGCTTCCCGAACATTATCAGATTTGCTTCTCACAAAAATCTGGTGGGACAGATAGGGCAGGAATTTCTGTTGGTGTTTTTGAGAGAAAAGGAAACTGAGGCTCAGAGAGTTGTGTAAAGACATGGCACTAATGAGAAGCGCACTGGGAGGGATGAAACATACAGCCTGGTGACTATAGCTAATAATTCGGCAGCATATATTTGACAGTTGCCAAGAGAGTAGATCTGAAAAGTTATCATCACACACACACAAACTGTGTGGTGATGAATGTTAACTAGTCTTACTGTGGCGATCATTTTCTGATGTCTACAAATATCGAATTGTTATGCTGTAGACCTGAAACTTCTATAATGCTGTGTCAATTATATCTTAACAAAAATAAAATAAAAACAAGTTGGACATAAAAAGAAGGACGTTGGAGACTTTAATTCAAAGCTTCTGACCCCCAAATCTAAACCTCTTCACGCTGCCCCATCCTGCTGCCACTTACAAGCGGGAGCTTTGCAAAGTCTTGGTTTCAAACTTTGCTGAAGTTCAAAATCTGGTTTTCAAAATGAAATAACAGATTAAAGGACCACATTGCACGCACAGTTGTGGGGAGACTTGGCCATTCAAAGAGATGGGATTGTTTTGTAGGTCACTCCAAGATTTGCCTCGAAGAGATCGATAAGTTCATTGGCCCTATGTTTTAGACAATTTGTGGTAGAACAATCCTACGACTTTACACAGTAATTCCAGCCCAGGGTCTAATCACTTTCATCAATTGGAGGTTCTTACCTAACCCTAAGTGCTTCTAGTAATGTTTTTTTAAGCATTCTAATTTCTAAGGAAGAAGAAATCACGTTCTGTTTCAAAGTTGACAGAGTGCCGACCTGAGAAATCAGAGGAGCTATCAGTAGACTCCACTCTTGGCTTCCATGTTCCTAGTGATGATGGAGCTGGCAGCTAGTTTAACTATTTACTCGTGGGGGTTGGAGTTTGCTACATGCTGTGGCACAAAACAAGATGTGAGTGTTCTTTGTATTTTGTGGTGGGTATCGCCTGGTGGTAGGCGTGTGCTTTCTTCCTGCTTGGAATCCATTCCACTTTTTAGTAACCCCTTTTCCCTTGGGGAAATACTTCTTCCTTACCTCATGCCATGTGTCTTAGGTCTCACTGAGTCTATTCCCCAACTCTAGGATTTAGTCCAGGCTTCATTTTAGCAATCGAGAGTATTCTCTTTTACTGGCCACAGTGACTGGCTCAGGAAATGGGAAATTAGCTCAACCTAAGACCCAATGCCAAGACTTTGTTAGAACTCGCCATTGGGATTCTGAGATGTAGGAAGCTGTGAGCCTGGAGCCTTGAGGTTCACCGTATGGGAAGAGTCTGTGGAGAGAGTAAAGCCCGCACAGAGGAATGCAGAGCTGAGAAAGACAGGGGGCTCCAGAGAACGACTCTTGATGATCCTGTTTGAACCCCTTCATCTAGCCATGCCTGAAGCTTTCAGATTATGTAGAGCGATAAATTCTTTTTGTTTAAGCTTGTGTGAGTTAGTTTTCAATCACTTGCCATTGGAAGAGTCCTACTCAGTTCAGAATTATCTGCATCTTGATGCCATGTAGGCTGACCTTACCTTTCCTATTTTGCTAGAAAACAGAAATAAAATACAAGTATAGGTCAAACCTACAGCTGCTGCTAATCTACTGGATGCTCTCTGAGCAAAGTTGGATCCAAAACATTTCGGGATTAAGCATAAAGAATTGAACATTTAGCTCTAGCAAGTGAGATATTTGCTCATTCAGGGTTCTTTAAGCAATCAACTTTGCCTTATTATTAAGTTTAGATTAGGCTATTAAAATGTCTACAAACTCCATTATTGTTGAAAATGTCAGCTGAAAATTTTTTTCTAAGTTAAAAACTTATTTGCAAGACTTCAAAAGAAGGAAGAAACAGGATGAGGCTCATTAAACAATGTAATTAGCACATATTCTCGGGAGAAAGGCTCAATGAATTTCACGTTCATATTTTCTGGCTTGTTTTCCAAAAAGATGGTAAATAGTGTCAGTTACATTATTTTCTTACCTTTCTTACTCTTACGGGTATCACAACTATGGAAAGAGGGGTTTGTTTGTTTTTTTTAAAGGTTATAGCGGTTGTTTGAAGCGCTTTGAACCTTTAAAAAAAATCAGCTCTAACTTATGAAAAGGAGAATGATGCATTGACTACACAGTAACACAACGACACAATATGCAGTGCACGATAATGATAACGCAACAAGCTTACACGTACATTTTAGCGTTCATTGCACACCAGGCCCCGTGCTAAATGCTTGACATGCACTATTTCATTTATCCCTCACAACAACCTGCCAGCCATCTTGGGTAATGAGGTTCAGAGAAGCTAGATAACTTACCCTTGTCTCCTGGTTGCTTAGTAAGAGAATCAGAATTCCAACCCAGGTCTGTCTGACCTCAGGGCTTAATTACCAAACGATACCCTTCGGAGTTTCCATCTTTCCTTTGTTCCTAATTGTGCGGAAATGTAACTGAGATTGTTTTGCTTACCTTACGTGATGATTTTTAAAAGTTTAAGCCCGCATTAAAAATCAGGGCGGTGGGTAGATAGTTAACACCAGAACATATAATTCTAGATTTTCATGAAAAGTTGGAAGATCTAGCTGCTCTGGGCCCTCCTTTCCCCAGGACTGGAGGTAGGGGTTATGTACAGCTGACCACTCTTGATGGCTCAAGTTCAAGCATAGTTGGCCAATTCTCTGCAAATGCCCTTGTGGTATTTCCTGCTTGTGTCCTTCCTCCCAGTTGTCTGACCTTTGTCTTTAAGGAAACACAGGTCCAATTGCATCACACCTGCTGAATACCTTCCATGGTCCCTGTTACCTGAAAGTACTTCATATCCTGCTCCACCCTACCTTTCCAGCATCTTCGCTGGCCCTTTGCCTCTACTCACTCCCGATATCCTGTTCTCCAACCTTGCTGGGTTCCTCACTGTCCGCCTAACGCACCATGCCCGGTCGTGCCTCTGTGTGTTCATACCTTTCTCATACTGTCTGGATGCTATCAACGTCCTTCTGCTCTTTCTCAATAGTTAAATTCTTACTCATCATTTAAAATCTCCAATGCCACTTCCTCAGGAAATAACACCCTCCCCTGGGATTCTCCGTACTTACCTTGGAAGAGCCCATGTCGCCTGTGCCCTGGCAACCCTGCACATCCTCAACTCCTGCCCCGTCAAACCACATGTTACCTCATCGAGTTAACTGTGGGTCTGACTCTCCTGAGACTCTGAGCTCCTTAAGGGGAAGGCCTCACCTCATTTCCCTTTGCCTTCCAGAACCTGCTTCAGGGATGGGCACAGAGTAAGGGCTCAATTCGAGAAAGTTCCTTCTCGCATCTCCTTAATGGCAATGACCATCTCACTATCTCTGAACTTTCTCTGCTTATCTCAGCAGCACTGGGACCTGGGACATAATAGGTGCTCGATTAACCTGTGTTGCCTTATCGATTGAACGAATGTGTAGCTGGCATAGCAGGGCTTCATCTATGTCTGACCCCATATTGTCCTTGGCCTTCCTAGTATCCTTTATGGTCCCTATGTGCTCTAGTGTCCAGCTGCCGGAAATACCTATTGCCTATACCTCTGCTCTTCTAATCATAAGCCAACGACAAAGTCAATATCTGCCGAGATATTAGGAAGCTTGGTCAGTATAGGTTACAGCCAGTGTTCTCAGAAGCACTGGAGATGAACAAAATCCCAGAATTCCGCAGGACATCACACTCCCCTGCCCACTAGCCTCCTGTCCCCAGTGGAAGTTACATTTTGCTTGACCGCCACCCCTTGCCTGAGTTTCCTACTGGGCCAGAAGCCTAGACTTGAGCAGCAGCCAGCAGGTGTGGATTCTGGGCTCCTGGCTAAGTCCTCCAAGTCCATCCTCACGGCTCCTATTATCGTTTTATGGACGCAGACTTAGGCAATGCTACGAAAGTTCTACTGCCACATCTTGTCTGGATCTCCTTGAACACTGTTGAGAACTCAGAACCCACGGGCATTTGTGCTTCTCTCTATTTTGGCAGTTCACGCAGTAAACCCTCCGTTGGGGGCGCCTTCTCCGCTGTCTCCTAGGTGACTACTGCCAGCTCCTCTTCCTGCCTCTTCCTGCCAGAACCCCCAGCTGGCCTGCAGGGCGTGTCACCTTTTCCTTGGCTCCTCTCAGCTTCTAATCTCAAGTTGAAGTTTTCTCTCGGTTTTCTGTCTTCTAAAGACAGAGCTCGGGCTTCCTCGTCTTTCAAGTAACTATCTAGGTAAACGTGTCCTTCCATAAGAAACACGGACAAAAATATCTATATTATTTTCAACTCAGATAATGAATCATAATCATACGATACCCACATTCATTTTTCAGTCCTGGGCCAACACGGTTTCTTTTCTTTTTCAGAAAATTCAGTCAGGAGACCACCCCTCTCCAAGCCTCCGTGTCATGGAAGGGGTTCCCGGCCCGTCACGCACCTGAGTCCCTTCCTCTAGAAGGGGAAAGGGCCCCGCTCCCCGCTTATTGAACGATGGTTGGTCCTGATGACCTCCTGCACTGATTGCCCTTTATCTGGAGGGCACAGAGAGACAGATTTCCTCTGTTTTCTCACAGAAACATTCCAAAGCCTCGTGTTAACGTCTCTGGACTGAGAGCAACCTACAGGGATATGCAACATTTCATTCTCCCCCTTGCTTGTCTGTACCAATGATCTTTTTGAAAAGACCCTGCCCGTGCCTTATGGTGTCTCGCCCTAAAAACGAGTGAAGGCCCAAACCTGCTCCTCCCAGATGAAGGCAGGATGGTTGTGGGAAGGCAAATTACTGCCAGTCTGGGCCTGCACGTGTGTTGCAAGAATGTCCTGTGAACGCAGGGGCCTCTAGTCACACCTTTATCATCTTGTGGACGATCTTGTCTAAAACGACAGCAGTGACAACATCCGGTCTGATTAGGAGTGTTATAGACCCAAATCTCCCAAACACTTGTTTTTGTTTCAAAGATCCCTCCTTCTACTTCGTCCTCTAGTGGGGCCCTTCTCTCCTCTCTCTGCCCCTTTCCTTCTCCTTGGGTATGACAGTTACATCTTCGAGTAAATACTCCGGGAACACCACGTCCAGGAAATAGCGTACACGTTTCTGTCCACCCTACCCTCATCTTCCTATGTCAAGGTGTCCTTATTGCACAGGGGCAGTGTAACTTACTGGCGAAGAGAGGATTCTGAAGTCAGAGAAATCTGCTTCAGATCCTGGTTTCTGCCCGTCTCCCTGCATGTGGTGCTGGGCCACTAATGTAACTGTTCAGAACTTGCGTCCTTGTGAACTGCAGATGCTCCAGGACTGCTGGGAGGGACTGAACAAGCAAATGGGTTTGTCCCCATGCCGGCACGCTGGAAACACTGTAAGTGTTGTCCGTTATTATTACTGGCTGCGTGGCGAAAGGAACGCTGTCAAAGCGGCGCGCCGACCAGACTTTCAGCAGCTGCTCAATCTCTGCTCGCTGACGTGTGGGTTGCAGGACACGGTGCCAACAAGTCAGCTTTCCACGTCTGGAAATGTCTTCCAGATGCTTAAAGAATGTCCGCGTTTTCCTATGTAATAACATCTCGGCGGAGAATCGTCGCAGCCGGGCCGGTGAGGTTTTGTCTCTACAGTTACAGCAATGTGTGTATTAGACCTCAGGGGGACTTTTTTGTTTGCCTCTGAGCCAACAGAGATGTTAAAGCTGATAGCACCAATGAGGAAGGGGTAGGGAAGAGGCCCCTTCTCACTGTGTCACCGTTTTAAAAAGCTCCCCGTAGGGTGGAGTTACAATGAATCCTCATTAGCCCGGACAAGCTGAGATGCAGTGGTTCGAATTGTTCCAGCTTTTGTCGTTAGGCGCACCGTCAGGCTGGCTCCTGTGCTCTCCCTGCCCTCCGCCCTTTTTCCTTCTAGCGTTTTCTGCTTTCTGGCCACAAGATGTTCCAGACTCGTATGCTATTTTCTCTGCTCCTGCCCTGGAATGAACTATGTCTCCCAGATCCTGATTCCTTTTATTACAGAATGGTGCTGAGGTCAAGGAAAAACACCCTGTTGTTTTCCTTTACATATGCACAATGCTCGGAACACTTCTATATTCCATATTCAAATGTGTGGAGGTTTTTCTATACCTCAGACAATTCTGTGTCGTCATCTGGGTGTCCTACAATTTAACTCAGTCCTGGCACAATCTACCTGGAGATAGTCAGATCCCACAGGTTAAGGCTTAGTCCTACAAGAATGCCTCCCACCACACTTGAGATGCCAGTCTGAACCAAGTCCAGATTGTCACCTGTGCTTCTGACAGAATGGCTATAGATCAGAGGTTCTCACAACCTCCTCCTCAGATTTGATAAATTTGCTAGAGAGGCTCATAGAATTAAAAAAAAAATTGATTTACTAGATTACAGGTTTATTATTATAAAAGGATTCTTATGAAAGGATTTTAAAGAGGTTTTAGTTGTTTTTATTTATTCGTTTAAAGAATAGAGCTCGTTTCAAAAAAACAGACATTTGCTAAAAGCTTTCAGTAATAAGACCATCACTATCAAATTAGTTTCTCTCCTAAAAAGTGGCCACTCCTTTAAGTGTCTCTGAAAATTTCTTAGGACAGTCTAAGCATCCCAAAGAGTCTATAGTTATACATATTATTACGTATTACTTGTTGTCACTTAAAAACCTTGGGCAGAACAGCTCAGGGGGAAAAGACGCATCAGGCAAGATCTGGGGAAAGGGACTCTGAGCTTCCATACCTTCTCCCACTATGCCATCCTCCCAGTACCTCCACGGCTTTCGCCAACCTGGAAGTTCCACAAACTCTGTCCTTTTGGGGTTTTCTGGAGTACGTAGGCATAGCTGGCGAAATCCCTGGCCCGTGGGGACTGACTCAATCTCCACCCCCTTTCTCTCCCCCAGAAGTGGGCAGTGGGGGTGGGGCTGAAAGTTCCAACCCTCCAATTTCAGGTCGGTTCCCTTGGCACTTAGCCCCCATCCTTAGAGCCTTTCCAAAGGTCACTCAGGTTCTCAGGACACAAAATGAGACAAACACAAAACCAATAGCTTCCCTCGGAGGGAAAGGGTCGGTGACCAGTGGGAACCTCAAAACCCAGTTCACAGGAGTCACGATTCAGAGAACTAATTCTTACCAACGTTCTTCTGCTAATCTGAATTTGGAAAGGAAAGGTCAAAGTGAAATTATACTTGCTGTCTTCATGGGCACTACCGACAGAGATCCAGCAGAACTTTTGGCAAAAAATTTTGCCATTTATTCCTTCACTGACTTCTGCCAGATTTCCAAGATCCCATCTGCAGACTTTGGAGCACTTGGGGTGGCCCATCTGGTCCCATTTGAGTTGCCGCCTTTCCCACTGGTAAGATTCTTTTGCAATCTAGAGATTTAGAGTCATTTTTCTCTTCCTGGTACAAGTTTTTCTTATAAATGCAGATGTTCCTTATAAAAGGTAACTTGTCTTCTGTTTTAAGAGTTCCTCCTATGTCTGCTCTTTCCTAAAAAATGATCAGCTCAAAATAATCTTTATGCCAAAGAGGCCTATTTCAGGGTGGCACATTCTGCTACCTTCACCCATGCGCCAAAGATCACTGCTATTGAACAAAGGTGAGTTTCCTGATACTTGTTGCAAACAGGGGGCTGTGCACCATGGGGCGCCCCAGTGAGAAGGTGTTAAGAGAGGCTGTTACAGGATTTGGTCTTGTGTTAGGTGCTTTGAGGAGGATCATCAGGGACGGAGTGGGACTAATGTTGTCATTGGGAAAGAAACAGCAGTCACTCATTATGGTCTGGAGGAGGGAGATGTTTGGTCATCTTTGTCATTTGCAGGGTTCTCATTCTTGCTTTCTGTGCCCAGACGTGGTTACAGAGTGGTCTTATTTTTGTCTTGCTCCATCATGCTTGCAGGGCGACCCCAACTGATGATAGTTCTGTAAATTGTCCATAAGTGCCAGGCCAGCTCCTTGCTGTGAGCCGTCAGGAGCTGCTTTTTCCTCTCTCTTGACCGAAGTGCCCTGCGGGGGATCTCCACCGACCAGAGCGAGCAGGGGGCCAGGGGGCTTGGGGGGCAGACAGTGGTGGTGGTTCATAGGGTACTTAGTCCTCCCAGTCACAAACAGCTAATAGAGGCTCATTCTTTCTAACTCTTGCTAGGCACCCTGGAAAATTATAGAACATCTACTCCCTTCCTTTAGATCTGCCCTTCCTCCCCTCTGCCTAGAATATTCTTTCCTTACAGCCACTCCTTGTACTAAATTTCACAGTGTAACTCCACAGTCACCTCCTTGCTGAACTGGTTGTGAAAGTATTGAAAGAAATGTTTCCATGCTATTTGACAAATCACCTTTGCCCTTAATCTTGAGGTTCACCCAACTCACTCTTTTGGGATCCCAATTTAGCCTCAGGACCCTGAAGCTGGCATTCATTTGGCTACGTCTGTGCCATGCCTTACCGGTATATTTTACATACCACCTCCGGTGTCTCTCTTTGCTCACGGAAATATGTTAACCTCTCATGGCACATGTTTCTTTTTCCACTATAAATCAGTTTTGTGAATGCCTATCTCTCAGATTTATAGAACTGTGTCTCCACGATATTTATTTTCTGAGGTCTTACATCAATGCTTGGTATATAGAAGGCCTCAATCGCTGTCTGTTATATATTGAGCCAAACTGGTCCCCTGACCTCCAGGCACTCATGATCAAGGCAGTTTGGTTTGGAGAAAAAAAATTATAAAAAAAAAAAAAAAAAAAACAAAAATAAATTACACAAAGATTTAAAAAAAATAGCTAAACAATAACTTATGTCATCTTGAATCCCACACCATTGAGACAAATACCAATTACATTTTAGTGTTGATTTTTCAAGACTGTTTTTTACATGCACACACAAAGAAAACTGGGATTACACCTTACATGCCCCTTTGACAAATGTTATTTTCCTTAAAATATTATAAGCAGCTTTAATGTTCTCACCAGAATACGAACAACAAAATGATAATGACATGAGGTGAAGAATGTGTTAACCAACCTTGTCATGGTGACCATTTTGCAATATATTCTTGTATCGAATCCTCACATCGTATACCTTAAATTGACACAATGGTATAGATCAATTATATCTCAATAAAGCCGAGAGAAAAAGAAACATGAACCAACAAAATTGTGTACTGTGAATCCTTGAATGGAGGTATATAATAGGGGTGACGGAGAACAGAGAAACTTTAAAGCCTATCTAAATATATTAAAGAGGAAGAGCTGTGAAGAAAAAGATTACGAAGTAGGCAGAAAGGTGAGCTGTGAAAAGCATGGCAAAGAGTCTGAAACATGGCAATGGAGTGGCGGTTCACGGAGAGCCTGATGGTGAGGCAGCTTAGAACGGACTAGTCTGATTGCATGGAGAGAAACGATGCTGCCGTAAGACAAGACTTATCTTATTTTTCAAGCCAGGGCCCTGAGAGGGTGAGGCAGGTGACCACAAAGGCTGAGTGAGAGGGAGAAGGTACATGTCAAAGCTGATGTCTCGTAGACCCTCACGGCCCTCCGGGATCTGGGCCGCTTCGCGGTGACCCCCATCCGCCTAGGACATGCGCGAAGGTTTTCTGGAATGCTTAACGAAGCCCACAGGGGATAAGAACATGAATTATATTTGTGAGCTACAGTGACAGATTTCAATTCCCACCCTTGAGACCAGTGTAAGCTGGAAGTAGGAAGGTTCAGGCAGAAAGACAAACATCACGTTGAGGATCCGACTCCAAGCAGCCTCAAGACGCATAGCTTCGGTGTTTTTTTTTGAAAGAGCCAAGTTGTAATTTTCAAAAGCAAGGATGGGCAGTAGAGGAGCCGCACTGCACACTGTTCATTATCTAAGTGAATACACTTAGTTGATTTGGGATATTTTAAGACCAGGGGGATAAGGATATCTTTAAGGGTCTGCAGACGCTGATGAACACAGGAAGTCTGCCAACCAGATTTGGAATAGGTATCCCCACCCCCCACCACCAAAGGATAGTAATGAAGATCTCTGTTAAAAAAAATTATATATATATATGTATGTATGTATAATGGTAAGAAAAAATGTAAAGGGTATAAAACAGAGTTGGTTAAGAAATCATAAGTAAATAGGAGTTGAGTTTGAAGATGAAGTGGAGGAAAGATTTGAATAAGAATGTGGGATCGATCTCGCTCATGGACTCAGTTTCGTAACTTAGACGTGGACCTGTCAGACAGTGAGAGATGGAGGGAGAAGACAGTGGGCCCCGTTAACAGGCACAGTGCAAATGCACATGCTGGATTCCACGCTCCGAAGGGCCACGCCCGCTCTGGGGAGCACAGGATCAGTCGTCATGCCTTTCTTCATCTTTTATGAAATGCCAAGGAGGTGTCACAAAGCTCTCAAACACTGCTTTTAAAATAAGATTTGCACATGCTTAATAAGCGCTTTGGCTAAATTATAAGGTTACTCTGAATACACGGCACAGTAGAGTTCATTTAAAAGGTGCAGAATAATCTCTTAATACGCATGATTTCAGAAAAGGTTTTACATCATACTTGCCTTCCTTGCTGAACACTAGGTGGAGCTCTTATCTAGGTTAAGTAAAAGCCTTGTCTAAGCAGAAGAAAAGGAAGCTACTTGAAAGAGTTTGCATTTATGGAATTTTTAATTATTTGGTATCTCCCTGGAACAAGTCTTCCAACTTTTAACTAAAAAAAAAAGAATTACAGGAACTATAAATCAGTAATAAAGAAAGATGTGGAAAGCAGGGTACGAAGAGAAAGCGAGGATTTGTGAATGGAAAGCTGTCTTGTTATTAACAAATTTGGCTGATGGTGAGTTTAAGCATAGCTGGGTTCTAAAGACTTCGTATTCTAAAATCTTGTCCCTAAGTATGGAAATGTCTCCTTGGTTTTCAGGTGGTTCAGTTTGCCTAATCAACAAAAAGTCCAGATTGGAAGGGGCCATTTCCCCAGGTCACAGGATCTCTGTGACTTTCCCTGCAGGAGCTGTCTGCCCAGGTCACCCGCATTTCCCCTGCCATACCTGACTGTCACCTGGGAAGGGCACCTGCAATTCCATAGGTGCTCTGCCTGAACCTGGTGGTTAGTTTGATTTTAAGAGAAGCGAAGAGTCCCTTCTTGGCCCTGGATCCAAATCTTGTTTCCCAATCAAACTTTATCATTATTATTTTTTTAATTTTTATTTTTCAATTAGAGTCAACATTCAATATTATTATATGTTAGTTTCAGGTGTACAGGTGATTGAGCTTTATCATTATTATAATATTATGATGTTTGAATATCTAGAACAAACAAGTATAAGAGCATATATGTAAGTCAATAAATTTTAAATCAGGAGAGAAATTATTTGAAATTATGTAATTTATTCAGAGACTTTGTGAGTGCAGCTTGGGCATTAGCATTTTTCAAAACTCCATGGTTGGTTCTAATGTATAGCCAGACACGAGAACTCGCAATCTCCACGTACCGGATTTAGGGGACAGTGGCACTCTGTTGCCCAGAGCTTCTCAAATTTGCGTGTACATAAGAATCATCTGGGATCTTGTTAAACGTAGATTCTGATTCAGGAGGTCTGGGGGCGAGGCCTAAGGTTCCATTTCCAGCAAACTCCCAGGGCAGCTAGCTCTGTGCTGCTGGTTTGCAGACCACACCTTGGAAAGAAAGTGTATTTTCCAAATGGTGTACAGCACAACCCTTGCCAGGGGAGCTTGTTAACCATGCAGAAGCACAGGGTGCTCCCTGAGATTTCTGATTCCCCAGGTCTGGGAATCTGCCTGCTAATAAGTGCCCAGCTGACTCTTGTGGCCTGTGAGCTGGGGAAAGGTCTCTCTAACTTAACCTATGTAGTTAGTTAATAGTATACCAGGCGTCTGTCATGTTGCTGACCAAGGCTTCAAAGTCCTTAGTCTCTCTCTTAATAATTCTAACCATGAGTGCATGGGCATCATGGTATCTTTTAGTATTCATCATAAATTTCCAAATTTCTTGATGAATTGGTAGGTAGTGCTTTCTAGCACAATGGGCAAAAAATTCGAAGTGATATAAAACGATTTGGTTCTGCTTCTCTCATTGTGTTGGCACTGCTCCTGCTGACTTCAATGTGCCCAGACTTATCTGGTCTGAAGAATTAGTTTAAAAGTCATTACATTTTATTATTTTTTTAAAACGAAAGATACGAGTTTTATTGTGTAGCCACTGAACTTTCGGAATTATTTCTTACAGCAGTTAGCCCTCCCAGACCCATACATTCTTTTTCGCCTTGTGGCCTTAAAGCTGAGGTGTCCTGGGCTTCTCCACCACACACACTCCCTCGGAGATCCTATCCAAACTTAGGACTTTTAATACCGTCTACCCTCTGGTGACTTGGGAAAGTAGGTCTCCAGCCATGCCTTTCTCTTGAACTCCAGACCAGTATAACCAGTTGCCTGGTGAACAGCCCACTTGGATGTTCACTGTCATCTCAAACTTCTCTTGTCCAAAACAGGGTGCCTGGTTTTCCTTCCCGAAACTGCTTCCCCTGCAGCTCTCCCTGTTTGGGTCGAAGGCAACTCCCTGCTTCCAGATGCTCACACCAAACCTCTCTCTCATATTCACGTTGAATCCGGCAAGATTTTTGTTGGCTCTGCCTTCGGAATATATTCAGATTCTGGCCACCGCTCATCTCCATGAATGCCACCATCCCGCCCGGAGCCACCATCCTCTCTTCTCTGAATGACTGCAGCAACCTCATAGCTGGTGTCTGTTTTCTTCCTCAGCTCTTCCTCTGTTTTTATTTTAAAGTTTCTTCAAATAATCGTTTGCAGTTAATAGTCATAGAAACAACCCGTTTACCAAAATAACATATTTAATATTTCAATTAGTTTGTAGAGAAAAAAAAGATTGGTTTTAAACGAAAACAGGAAGGACCCAGGCAAAAGTAACTAAGAAGTTATTGGAATCGTTAAGGTGAAAGGTCATGAGAGGAGGCGTGGCAGGGAGAACGGAGAGGTTTTAAATAGTGGTGTTGGTTCTTCTGCAACCAACTCTTCCGGTATATGGTCTGGGTGGCCGACCAGCTGCAGCCTCTCGGAGGAAGACGAGGTCGCATGGCTTGTGGAAGAAGCAGCAGTGTCAACGTTCTGTACCGATGCTTCTCCTTTATTGAGGTTTGCTTATGTGGAGTGGAGTAGGAATGGTTTTGCTTGCCTCGCTTATTTTATTTTATTTTTTTAAATTCTTTTTGCTTTGGAGCTCAAGATCTAGATGCCAATTATGAGCCTTCTGATGACATCACTTCTGTCTCCACCAAGATCTGATCGGTAATGCCATTTCCCTCCCTAGTCTGGCCTTAACCATCTGTCTTCTCTTTTACTTCTCCTCTCTGGACCCCCTAATACTTCAGCTAACTTGAATTACTCATTGTTCCCCTCGTGTATGCCATGCTTTCTTTCCTATTGAACAAAACAAATTGATGACATTTTCACCACTTTTATACCCATTTCTCCCATATTCACAGAACTTTTGAATAATAATAATAATAATAAATAATAATAATAAATAATTGTAGACACTTGAGGGAGCACTTAGTATGTACCAGCCACTGTGCTAAGTGATCGCAGGCGTTATATCATTTTAACCTTACAATGTATGCAGGAGACGCCTTTATTATCCCTCCTGTGCTGACCAGGTACACCCTGCTCAATGCTCTCAGGTCCTATTTGCAGCTCCAGGTGCTCACCTCCAACTTCTATAAGCTTCGCTGCAACGCTCACCCTGCAACCTTCTGAAGATTCACCCTCGCCAGTTGTTAAGGTGAGTTCAAAGCTTTGGAATTTTCTTTCCCTCTTCCCTCATGATCATTGATAGAGGGGACTGGTGTGGGAATATCAGCCCCCAAATCCTTTGCCTCCAGGCAGGAGAGACTCTGAGACACAATCCATGCTCCAGAGTAGCCAGGATTAGACTGAGCTGGCTTCCTCCCCTTTGCTATCTTGCTTCCTTCCTCCCTCATCTTTTCTCCTGGGAGCAATTCTCCAGTAAGTCACCTCCTCCTGAACCCCTGGTTCATGATGCACATTTGAGGGAAACTACCTAAGGCTCTTGCCTGGCTAATACAAGATACAGTTGAGATTCAAACCCAGTCTAACCCCGTCATATTTTAGCGTTTACCCTCCTTGTTATATTGTCTGTCATGTCAGTGTGATGATTCTGTTTCAATTTCTTTTTCCTAGCACACCGTTAGAAGAACTTCGGAACAGTGTCTCTGGTAGTTGTTTAGTTTTCTCAGCGTGGTACTGGGAATGTTTGAGGTCCTTTCCAGGGACGAGTGAAGTTGCAGTAGGGGCATCTCAGAATGCACTAACAAGCATCTTCTTAGTCAGCTTGCCCTCAGCCCTTTAGACATCCATGCCTCTACTCTTCTGCTGGGATAATTAAAGGTTCTGCTGGGTGTTCTGCTCCCCCCCAACTGTTCTACTTATTGTTGCTTCCCAGTACAGAGCTCAGAGTCTGAAAGTGGAAGTGCTCAATCTTTTTGGATAGAATTCTGTAGCGCACAAAACTAGATTTCCAAAGGTGGTTTCATATCTTTTTACATATGAAACTTAGGGGCGAGGCCTAGGAATCTGCATTTTAACGAAGGTCTCAGGTGATTCTGATGCAGGTGATCCTCAAATCATTATTGATCTTCAGAAAAGAAGACAAACACTAATTTATGAGATCTAAATAGTAAAAACCAAGGGAACATTTATGTTATAAATACTTATTATACAGCATTTACTTTGCACTTGATACCATTGCATAAGAATTAAAAATAATAACTCATTTAATCCACACCACAGCCTTATGAGATGAAGAGTGTTACCACCCCACTTTTTACAAATCAGGAAACTGAGGCACAGAAGTGCTAAGTAACCTGCCCCATCATGTATAGCTAGGAAGTGGATGTGGACCCAGGCATTCCGGGTCCAGAGGCCGTGCTACCCCATTCCACGCTTTCCACTGACACGTGTAAGAAAGGCCACATTAGGCCCAGCTTTGTTTTTGCCGAGCCCTTTAAAGGAGCCAGAAAGGAAAACAGGACCACATGACTGCATGAAACACACAGGAAATATTTTATTAGCTTCCAGACGGAGAAAAGGGTAGAGTAAAAATATTTCAGTAGAAATCCACGGCTCTCCGCAAAGAGCCCACTCTGGCGCTTGTGGCCCCCCAGTCGTGGTAGCGCCTGTAGTCCCCCGGCCTCAGCAGGTACTGCCGCCCCCGGTAGTGGGGCATCTCGTACAGGACCCAGTAGCCCTCCAGCACGCTGAAGGAGTGGATCTCACTGAAGTGGAAGCGGTCGTAAACCGAGGAGCAGTCCTCCGTGAACTCCACCATCTGGCCCCTGTAATCTTCCCTCTCGTAGAGTCTGATTCTGTGGGAGCTGCTCTGTGGATTCGGCAATCAGCAGACGAGGGAAAGTCAGGAAACCTGGCCTTTACCAACCAACCGCACTCAGCCCTGGGGGGATGGGCATTTCTTGATCTTTACTATATTAAAGGCGACAACTTAAAAAGACAGCCAACACCAAGGCCGCTGTGTACATTTGGGAAGGTCGAAGCTGCGAAACTGAAGAGGGCGCCGTTCACATAGGTCAAGATATTGATGGTGCTAGAGTTTTCTAAACCTAAATCCACACTAACCACGCATGCTGGCTCTGTTTAGTACCATTCTTAAGTAACAACTGTATTTTTTGCTCTCTACTGGCTTATGGTGGTGGTCTGAGGCCCTCCTTAGATGATAAAAAAAAATTAGATGTTAAAATAAAAAGATAAATATATCACTGATGAAGACATTTTTTTGAATCTTGATAGCATTAGAAGACCCTAGGGAAAGAGGAAGTCAAATTGCTTTCCCCAAAGTGGGCACAGAGTGGTGGCGATTAAGCACAGGCAATTCCTTACCATCTTCCTTTCTGCTTTAAGTCCTGCCACCTTAAAATTTTGAAAAGCAAGAGCCATCATAAAGATTAGGTTTTAGTTCTCAGCTCTAATTCATTCTCTAGAAAAACAGTTTTAGGTAATTAAGAAAAATGGAAGCTCAAGATCATACAAGATGCCTTTGCAGATTAATCGATTACAAAACCTTTAGAAAAATGAAAGATCGTCTGTTAGTCCTGGGCAAATCCTGCCTGTCTTTCCTTAAGTACTTGTTCTTTTTTTATGTGCTTGTTCCTTCTCAGCAGGTACCCATTCAACATCTTCCTTCTTCCACGATTAAATTCACTTTAGAAAGGTTCTCTTAGGCAATTCACTCTGCGATATAAAAGCTTGCTGACAATGGGTCTTCCACGGTTTATAAAGGACTCACATATACTTTATCTCATTTGATTGTCACCACAGCCTGACACACATGGACCGCCATTAACAAGTCTTTTCTCCTTTTATGAGGAACTAATGAAGAGCTTGTAGTCTGTAACTAGAAGAGTCAGAACTGGAAAGTGGAAGCCCAGATTTTCAGGCTCCTAAAGCCAGTCTGGGTCCTTTTCCCCAGGACGCTGTCTTCGTCAAATCAGAGAATCACTAACTGTGGCCTGGGGGAGGGGTGGTATTTGGGTAAGAGCGGGCTTTGCCAGGAGCCTATTGGGATCACATTGTTGGTTTCTTGTTTTTGCTTAATCTAAAGGCAGGACTTGAGACACCCTTGCTGCTCATAATATTTTGGGCAGAGGGTGGCTTGCCACGTGCTTCCAGGTAAGCGCCTTTCATCCTCATCACAACTCTAGGAATTAGCTGCTCTTATTAGCCCCACTTTACAGAGGAGAGAGAAATGGTCTGGAGTAACTAGACTACGACCACCTAATAGTAAGGAGCTGATCTGTTACTTATTCATCACCTGTAACACAGACACTCTGAACTAATAAAACCTCCCATTAGAGGTGAGTTTACTTTTAACAAAGTAAAATAGCATTTCCAATTAGAAGCCTTGCATTAATAAAGGAAAAGATTTTAGAACCAGAAAAAGGCTACCGTCCCATATGGTGAATACTACGTCTGGAGCCCTGGGGTGACCCGAGGGCGCAGAAGGAGCAGGGGAGCTGGACTCACGTGGGGGATGAGGCGGCAGGAGCGGACCGAGTCGCTGAGGCCCATCCACTGCTGGTAGTCGGGGTAGTCGCCGCGCCGCAGGAAGTACTGGCAGCCCGAGTAGTTGGGCTGCTCGTACAGCATCCAGCAGCCGCTGTCCACGCGCACCGAGTTGCAGCGGCTGAAGTAGGGCTGCAGGTTGGAGTGGTCGCTGCTGCACTCGTAGTGGCGGCCCTGGAAGCCGCGGTCCTCGTAGAAGGTGATCTGCAAGGAAGGCAAGGAGACGCTCAGGGACCCGGCCCCCGCCCGCGGCGGCCGGGCCCCTCCCGGCCCGGGCGCGGGGCTCACCTTCCCCATGGCTGGTCGACACGGAGGAAGCGAGTTCAGTGGATGCGCCCGCAGGGCGGCGGGTCTCTATATAGCAGGCCGGCTGCTGCGTTGGCAGGAACAGCACAAAAGGGGCCCCGGGGTGAGGGGATGTCCCTCTTTTCTATATAATGACTGCGGGGGCGGGGTGGGGCACTTATTGTATGTTTCCCCGTAACCTCGCCAGAGCTTTCGAATTGATGACCCGGGTTAAAACTGTCACTCGGTGCCCCTCGGACTTTTAAATGGAACCCATTCAGGAGACTGGAACTGAAAAGGCGCTTAACCAAGTTAGTAATTGTAATCAAAAGTTTTATTTGTCTTTTTAAATTTCGAAATGATCTCTTTATTGAGTGACAACGCGGGGCAGCGACCAGGTCCGAAGTCGGAAAGGGCGACAGCACGAGGCGTTTAGATCAGATTGCGTTTTCCTGGTGTGAATGTGGAATATGGGAACGAACTTGCTCCCCGCTAGGCCTTGTAAAGTAGGAAGGGATTTTCCTCCAAGAGAATGTGTCTATGATCCTACCTGCCATACGAAGGTGTAGCAGACATTACTAACACCGGAGGAAGCGTGGGGGACTGGGGCGGGGCGGAGTTAGGCCCCCCGGAGGAAGCCCTGTTCAGGGACCTGGCCTCAGCTCTGCTCCCTGGGACTGGGTGGGACCAGGACATCTCCAGGGGGTATCTTCAGGTCTTGCCTCCCACCCCACAGGCAAAGAAACCCTTTTGGGATTCATGAGGCGACTCACTGGTGGTTATTACTCACACTGTAACTATTTATTTAACTAATAATTTTGCAAACTAAGCGCTATGCTAAGCTTAGTCAGTTCTAGCCGCTGACAACTGCAAGTTAACATGCAAATGTAACGGCTTTAAAATCCTACAATTCTGCCTTCTCTACCTTTCCCAGCCCTGGTTGCTCTCTAGTTAAGGTTCTGCCTCCAGGGAAGTTTCCTTCCCCCAAAACCGCCTCCCACCACCCTGCCGGCTGCGGCTGCTGGAGCCCCACTCTCTTTAGAGCAGGATTTCTCAGCCTCATGCTATTTTGGCATTTTGGATTAGAAAATTCTCTGTTGTGGGGGATTGTCCTGTGCATTTTAGGATGTTTAGTAGTATCCCTGGTCTCAAGCCACCAGATACTCACGGCATTATTCTCAATGTCGTGGCAACTGAAAATGTCTCCAGAGATTGTCAACTGTCCCCTTGGGGAGCAGAATGGACCCTGGTTAGAAGAAGCTCATCCCAACTAAATACATACAACCTTAATCCACAACTTCTGTTCCTTAGTTTGGATTCTTGCTACCAAAGTCAAATGCTAAAAAATTATTTTTGTCAATGGCCATGCTACCCTGATCAAGCCTGATCTCATCTGATCTCCAAAGCTAAGCAGGGTTGGGCTTGGTTATTACTTAGATAGGAGACCACCTAGGAAGACCAGGCCCTGCAGGCACAAAAAAATAAGGGATGTAAGCTGACAAGGTCCTTGCAATCTGTGACGTCAACTAAGGGTTGCCTCTTCTAAATAAAATAAAATAAAATAAAAAGTTTTTTACCAGAATAAATTTCATTTGATACACACAAATTTATAAGACTTATTCATGTTCTTTCTTTTAAAAATTCTAACTTTATAAAAAATTTGGAAACTACAGAGAAGCAGAAAGGAGGAAAAAATTTCAACCATTGTACCGTATATAAAAAAGCATTGTTGATCTACATTTAAAAATCTCCTTTCAGTTCTGCAAAATGAAAAAGTTCTAGAGAGCTGTTGCATAATGATGTGCATGTAGTTAACACTAATATACTCTGTGGTTAAGAATAGTTAAGATGGTAAATTTTAAATAGTTGTGATGGTAAATGTTATTATGTGTTTTAAATAGTTAAGATGTAAATATTATGTGTTTTTACCACAGAAAAGACACCACCCTAAAAAAAAATCTTTTCAATTTCATTTCTCAAGCTAATACTTTCATCTCTAGATATTTGTCCCCCCCCAAATAAAGATACATGTAAACATTATGCCCAGTGGTATTTTATCAGAACATTGTTTATAATATAAAAAAATTAGGTAAAAACAAAATGTCAAAAATATGACATTAATTGTACAAATTATGAAACATCTGTTTAATGAGATGGCATGCAACTACCCAAAATTATGTTCTCAAAGAATTTATTTAAAGATATGAAAAATGCTCACCATATTTTTTTTAAAGCAAGTATATTATATATTGAAAACTACAAAACTGAAAGAAAGATGTAAATAAGCGGAAATATCTCTTGCGTTCATGGATTAGAAGGCTTACTATTGTTCAGATATCGATACTACCCAAAGTGACCTACAGAGTCAATGCAATCCCTATCAAAATGCCAATGATGTTTTATGCAAGAATAGAAAGATCCATCCTAAAATTCATGTAGAAGCTCAAGGGATGCTAAATCCCCCCCCCAATTTTTTTTTTTGGGGGGGAGAACAAAGCAGGAAAACTAACACTTCTTGATTTTAAGACTCACTACAAATTACTGTAATCGAAACAGTGTGATACTGGAATAAAGAACAGAGAACCCAGAAACAAACCCTCACCTATATGTCAAATGGTTTTTGAGAAGGTTGCCAAGACCATTCAATGGAGAAGGGACAATCTCTTTAACGAATGGTATGCAGAAAGCTGGTTATCCACATGCAAAAGAATGAAGTGGGAGGCTTACCTTATACTATATACAAAAATTAACTCAAAATGCATTAAAGACCCAAATGTAAGAGCTAAAACTGTAAGTAAGACTCCTAGAAGAAAACATAGTGGGAAGCTTCATTACAATATATTTGGCAATGATTTTCTAGATATGAAAAAAAAATAGACATAGGTAATAGATAAATTAACTTCATCAAAATAAAACCTCTGTACATCAAAGAAGACTATTAACAGGGTAAAAAAGGCAATATATGAAATGGGATAAAATATTTGCAAATCGTATATTTGATAAGGGGTTGATATTCAAAATACGTAAAGAATTCTTACAACTCAGCAATAACAACAAAAACAAATTTAAAAACCCTATTAAAAAGTTTGAATAGACAGTTTTCAATGGCCAATAAGGACATAAAAAGATGCTCAATATCACTAATTATTCTGGAAATGCAATCAAAACTGTAATGAGATACTACTTCATACCATTAGGATGGCTATTATAAAAAAATCAGAAACAAAACAGAAAATAGCAAATGTTAGTGAGGATGTAGAGCAGTTGAAAACTTTGTGTATTGCTGGTGGGGATGTAAAATGGTACAATTACTGTGGAACACTGTATGATAGTTCCTCAAAAAATCAAACATCTAATTATGACGTGATCCAGCAATTCTACTTCTAGATATAAACCTGAAAAAATTGAAAGCAAAAACTCCAGCAGATGTTTGTACACCAATGTTTATAGCAGCATTACTTATAATAGCTAAAAAGGTGAAAACAATCCAAATGCCAGTTGAGAGGTGAATGGATAAGCAAAATGTGGTATACGCACAGAATGGAAGATTATTCAGCCTTAGAAAGGAAAGAGGTTTTGATGTCACAACAGAGATAAACCTTAAAAAGAAGCCAGACACAGAAGGACAGATATTGTATAATTCTATTTATTTGAGGTGTTTAGAATAGTAAGATTCATGAATACAGAAAGTAGAATGGTGGTTACCAGAGGGTGGGGGAAGGTGAGGGTGGGAGATTGCTGTTTAATGGGCACAGAGTTTGGGATGATGAAAAAGCTCGGAGAAGGCTAGTGCTGACGTTTGCACAACAATGTGAACGTGCTGTATACCACCGCGTTGCACACTTAATAATGATTATGATGATAAATTTTATGTACGTATGTTCTCACACGATTTAAAACATCTTTCATGAGCAATGAGGAAGAAAATCAATATTTTATCAATATTACTTCTTAATTTTGATAATTGTACTGTGGTTGTAAGAAAACATTAAAATAAAGCGTGTCTTAGGGACTAAAAAGGAATGAAAAAGCATTTAATAGTTGATTTTAAATTTCTTATAGTACTCTTACTTTATAATGAGAATAAAAAGAATAATTAACATGTAAACTTTTTTTTTTCTCTTAGCATTTTTCCCTCCTTGGGCTCCCTCGCTCTTTCTTCCTTTATTCATTTCATTCTAATTTCCTTACATCTCAAAACTGACACCCAGAAACCTGATGATATTTCAAGGTCCTCTTTAATCCTGGGGACTTGTGCTCTGGATACACTTGTGCTGCAGGCAAAGATTGCTGTGTGCTTTCCTTCACCCAAGCTGCCTTGTATATTGCCCCGGTTGCAACTAGCAGCTACCCTATGGTTACCAGGGACACCAGATTCAGGCTGATGCAGATGCTAAATGTGAAGACAGGCAGAAAACCCTTGGGGCCCTGGTGATGCTGTTTAGCTACTGAATCAACCATTCCTAAATCCGGTGCCTCCTAGGACTTCCTGCCATGTGAGCTAATAGATTCCATACTGCTTGTCTTTGGTAGGGGCTTTCTGCCATTTCCACTCTAACATATCTTAACTGATTTAAATTCTTTTTGGCCAACAATTAGAGTGAATTTTGATCAAACTTTGGGGGATGAGCAGCTCACAGGAAGAAGGTGGGGAAGAATGACCCAGGTGAGGAAAAGATGTGAGCCAAGACGCACATATAATGTGCACTTGGTGTGCTAGGAGGACTAAAGTGAGGTGGGAGTAAAGGGCAACTGGGGTCAAGTAACAGGAGATGAAGTAGACAGGCTGGGGGCAGGTTCTTAAAGGAAGTGGAATTTTCCCCTGTGGGCAGGGCAGAAACATGGAAGGTTTAATCAGGGAAATGACATGACCAGATCAGTCTCTGAGCATGTAAATAGTCATCATTTTTCCTTTCTTAAACCTTAGCAATAAGAGCATGAGTAAGACAGAACAAGAGGTAAGAGAAGAACGACATAAGTATTATAGTGTCCTGCTTCTCTATAACCTTATACATATAGTCTTCCAACACACACACACACACACACACACACACACACACAGAGTTTATGTAGGTGGCTATATTAATATATATAACTGTGTGTGTGTGTGCATATATACACAGAGAGAACACAACTCTAAATTATCTTATGTATTTAATTTAATTCTTGGTTGTTTGTTTGCAATGACCTTCCAGCAAGAATCTGTAAACTACTGCTGTCATTGCTTCGACAAGAATCTTCCTGATTTAACAATGGAAAAGCTCTGATCTCTGAGCTGTGAGCTCTGGGTTCCGATGCATCTCTAATATTAACTATTTGACATTAGTATCGGACTTAGTTTTCCCTTACATAAATGAGTTATCTAGGTTAAACGATCTCTAGATCTAAAATATGTTAAACATCACATGACTTTGTTGTTCTATAGTAGTTTTCTTTCTTTCTGCCCCCTTCCCTCCCTTCCTCCCTCCTTCCATCTCTCTCTCCCTCTCTTCCTCCCTTTTTGTCTACCTCTCTTTCCTTCCTTCCTTCCTTCCTTCCTTCCTTCCTTCCTTCCTTCCTTCCTTCCTTCCTTCCTTCCTTCCTTCCTTCCTTCCCCTCCTCTTCCTGTTCCTCCTCCTCCTTCTTCTTCACATTTTCAATTAGGAATTATTTTTGAGACTCTGAATAAAATTTTAAACAGTAACCTCAGAAAAATCACAAATACTCTATAGCAACTAGAAATGTGAGTTGAACTACATACAAATAACAGAATACCCAATTAGTCTGGCATAAACATAGGTGTGCTTATTTTACTCCTATTGCAAGAAGTCTGAAGGTAAAAGATCGCTGGCATTGCGTGTTGGTTAATTTTATGTGCCAACTTGACTGGGATAAGGGATTCCCAGATGGCTGGTAAAACATCATTTCTGGGTGTGGCTATAAGAATTTTTCCTGGAGAGATTAGCATGTGAATTCTTAGACTGAGTAGATCGCCCTCACCAATGTATCATCAATTCTGCTGAGGGCCTGAATAGAACAAAAATGTGAAGGAAGGAGGAATTTGCTCTTTCTGCTTGAACTGAAACATCCATCTTCTGCCTTCAGAAAGGGAGCTCCTGGTTTCAAGGCCTTTGGATTCAGACTAAATTATACCAATGGTTTTCCTGGTTCTCCACTATATTGTAGAACCTCTTGGCCGCCACTGTTACATGAGTCAATTTCTGTAATAAATGTCCTCATCTATATCTAGATATAGCTCCCCTTGGTTCTATTTCTCTGGAGAGCCCTGAGTAATAGACACTGGTATGGGGGCTTGACCACATTGAGGCCAGAAGTTCTGAGACTGTGGTGTTTCCTTCATCCTTGTCACCTCTTGGGTGTAAAATATCTGAAATAAGAGGGAATTGCAGCATCAGGAGCAGCTACTCCCTTTCATCATAAAGGCAAAAGTTTTTCCAGAGCCATCTCTTTTTCCTCCCAGCAGCACCCCTCCACTTACATTTCAATGTCCAGAGTTTCATGTGACCACCTCAGCACCAAGGGAGTCTGCTAGAGATTTGTGAGCTTGACTTTGCATACGATTTAGGGGATTCAAACATCCTTTGAGAACTGTGGCAGAACCCGGCTTCAGAATCCGTGATTTAAAGAGTGGGTTATGCTGTCTCTGAATCTCAGCTTTCAGATCCTCACTCCTCAGAGATAAACTGAAATCTGAACAGGTCTCCGATAATCTGATTTGAAGCAACAACTTGTTTAAAGGCCAGAGAACTGAACGAGATAATGTATTATGAAAGTGTTTTTGCAAACTGTAAAGTTCTGCTTAATATGAAGGCATATTTCTATTATGAGAACTTTCTTTGTTACCTATTGATCACACATCTTGGGTTCCACTTGCATTGTGTGTACATATATGTGTAAATAATAAAAAAAATAAGAGTAGGATAAAAGAAAAACACAAGCAAATCAGTGCCAGAAACACACAGAAAATATTTTATTAGTTTCCAGACTGAGAAATGATGAAGAACTTATTTCAATAGAAATCCATGACTCTCCTCAAAGAGCCCACTCTGGCACTTGTGGCCCCCCAGTCGTGGTACCGCCTGTAGTCCCCCGGCCTCAGCAGGTACTGCCGCCCCCGGTAGTTGGGCATCTCGTAGAGGACCCAGGAGCCCTCCAGAACATTGAGGGAGTAAATTTCATTGGAGTGGAAGCGGTCCTGAAGAGAGGAGCAGTCCTCCGTGAACTCCACCATCTGGCCTCTGTAGTCTTCCCTCTCGTAGAGTCTGATCCGGCCAGCCTGGCTCATCCCAGGATGGCAAGAGGAGAAAGCAAACCATGAAACGACTCCAGCACATTCCTGCAGTCTCGTTGTGTGGAGACCATCTCAAGCCATTTCGAAATACGTGGTAAAAATGAATTAACTTTGAATATTTATATATTTGCCATTTTCAAGGTGGTAATTGAGTACCCTTTCAAAATAATAAAGTGTGTGATCGAATGAATTAAGAAGGAAATCTCACTCTTTAAAATATTCGACTATTTCCAGGACAAACTACTAAACATCCTAACCATACTAACCTGTATACCATACCACGGAGCAATCCAAATCTTTAACTGCTTTTCACTATTTTTGCTATTTTGAAGAAATATTTTTAATTTTTCAAGCACGTGTGCTTGAATACTAAAGTCAGTTTATGAAATGAATGACCCTGCACTGAGTTTAAAATAAATCTTGGAAAAATCACCAGTGGCTTGGATATTTCTATTGAAGGCAAAGGTAAATGGCTTAAGTCTCTCAGGCAATAATCGATCCTTATTTAATAATTTATAATAGAACGAGGGAAAAGGGGGAGAGGGGAATCAGTAAGCCCAAAGACTAATTTTTCAAAAAAATAAGTGTTTTTAAAACATTAATAAAATATATGCGGCCCATGTGTAAAAATCTCTCTGTGTTGATTACCATTGAAAGCACTTTTATTTGTATAGGTTGGAGAAACTAAAATATTCAAGTGGGGAGCAAAAAAGGGAGGAAGTCTTAAAAAAAATTACCTCTGTAAAAGTTTCCTTTTTTGATTCCTGTGTGCTCAGGAACTACCACGAATTCTAGCACTTCATTACTCTTCTATTAGATATTAGCGGTTTTCCTACTACTCCATTGTAAATGACGCCCAGACAGACCTTTGTCATACCTAACCAGGGCAGCCAACACGTTCTTGCTCAATAAATATGTTTTGATTAATTGGTACCTGGGTAAACTTCGCTTTTTGTTCAGGGCAAACTATATTGAACTAATCTACCATAGCTTATCTTTTGTCCAAACTCTCAATTATTCTGAGCGATCCCTACTCCAAATGTGTAACCTTTGCCTGGAAACTATCCATTGTGTCCCTCGGGCCCATTTCTGATATGGAGCTGGACTCACGTGGGGGATGAGGCGGCAGGAGCGGACCGAGTCGCTGAGGCCCATCCACTGCTGGTAGTCGGGGTAGTCGCCGCGCCGCAGGAAGTACTGGCAGCCCGAGTAGTTGGGCTGCTCGTACAGCATCCAGCAGCCGCTGTCCACGCGCACCGAGTTGCAGCGGCTGAAGTAGGGCTGCAGGTTGGAGTGGTCGCTGCTGCACTCGTAGTGGCGGCCCTGGAAGCCGCGGTCCTCGTAGAAGGTGATCTGCAAGGAAGGCAAGGAGACGCTCAGAGGCCCGGCCCCCGCCCGCGGCGGCCCGGGCCCCTCCCGTCCCGGGCGCGGGGCTCACCTTCCCCATGGCTGGTCTCACACGGAGGAAGCGAGTTCAGTGGATGCGCCCGCAGGGCGGCGGGTCTATCTATATAGCAGGCCGGCTGCTGCGTTGGCAGGAACAGCACAAAAGGGGCCCGCGGGGGGGGAGGGGATTTTCGTTTCTTTTTTCTCTTTGCTGTCATAGTCCACGGGGCTCATTGTGGGGTTTGGTCCCATTCTCTCTGGAGTATTCGGGTTGCTATCACTGGTTGATGCTATTGAGACAGTTTTAAAAAAGTCATTTGGGACATTGTCTATTTAATAATAGAAATAGAAATTCAGCCATTTTTATATATAGTCTAGACTTTCATTTGTATAGGTTGGGGAAATGCAAAAAAAAGTTTTAAGTGGGGGAGCAAAATAGAAAGGGTCTTAATATGGTAAATATAAAATAAACTGTAAGAACTATCATATTACATATTACTTGTTGAATGCTAATTGTTCATAGAAGAAAATGACCCTAACTGAATGTTGAAAATTTCAGATTAGTCCTATAAGAGAACTTCCTCATTAAAGGGTATAAGAAATTGGAATGTTTACCAAGGGAGTTCACAGAATTTCAAGCTTTCAATATGGTTTTAAAAAAGAAAAAAAGAAAAGAAAAAGCCAGCAAGCACAGATCTTCAGTACTTGGTTCGATTTTTGATTTTGTTGCAGTCATGCTTAAAAGTAGACTGAGAATTAGTTGTCATATCTTGGCTAATTGTGATTCGAAAGGGAGAATTTTTAAGATGCTTAATCTCAGAAAGAAGAACTAACATTGACATTTCTAAGTTTAAAGAAATAAGAAAAAGTAATATGTTTAAAACACAAAACCAGATGGCCTCTTAGGTTATTATAAAATAAAACCCAAACTTTAACAACCCCCTTCTGATTGATCCAGAGATATCTTTGTTCTCTGGGGGACAAGAACACACAAAGCTATTGACTCAGGAGATAAATTACACGAAGATAAAGCGGAGCTCTGGCTGAAATGGTGTAGGGAAAGAGAGGAATAAATATCTAGGACTCTAGGAAGACTTTAGAAAGTATTTATCGGCCTGGAAGTGAATAATTTGATGGACTGGAAGGAGCAGTGGAGTGGAAGATGACCTATGACTTTAGCCTCTTTCATGTTCAAAGAATTATTCACAGTCCTGTGTTGTCTTGTGGAAATACTTTGTTTTGACTTTGGGTGATAAATCTTTGTAAGTCTATACTTTTGAATTAAATACCAGCTTTGTGCAATATAATGATTTCAGTTATTATTATTCACTGTGTAAAGGCATATGCTTCAAAGTTACTTATGTTTCCATAGTGGAAAATAAGGAGCCAGAATCTAAAGAATAAAAATCATCATTTTAATTAAAATTAAAAGAAAATAAGAATAATTTTAAAAATAAATTTTAAAAATCTCCAAGTCTGCTCAGAGCTGGTTCTATGAGGAGAGTGCTAAGAGTCCCAGAGAGCACCTTGGGGAGTGTGGCGGGTAGGTCTGCGGGATCACCACCTCAGCTGACATGCTGTTACAACTCAAATTTAGCATACATCTAAAGCACCAAAACAAGGAACTTTGGGCTTGGGTTTTTGTTTTTTGTTTTTGTTTTTGTTTTTGTTTCCATTAACTAGGTGAAGAGGCTTTATTCAGCCTGGGGGAAGAAACAAGGAAAAAATCCTACACTTCTCACAGACCTGAAAAGTGAATGGCTTGGGCCAAAAAAAAAAAAAAAAAAAAAAAAAAAAGGCTTGATTTCAGTGCTCTACAGAAAATTTTGGAAGTGACAAATGTGTTTGAGACCTAAGCTCCACGCTGCACTTAGTGTGATTAGGTGAAATAAGACCTGAGAATCCTAACCCTGTAGCAAGCACAGAGGCAGAGCTCTACCCAAGTTGCCTGCAATGGCTGATGGGGACTGGCTTCAGAGGGAGAACAGAGATAATGAACAGGTGCCCTGTTGCCCTATTGGTGGCTCTCTCCAGTTTTCACAGCAGCATGGAAATGACAACTGGCAACCCCGAAGGCTGTGGATCTGGAGGTGTGACTTATTTGGTTGGCACAGTGTTCAGGTATTCTTTTTGTAATGCTTTAGGTTGATTCACACTTGCCACAGTTCACTACACTCCCCATTAGTCTTTGTTGTCTTAAAAAAGATGGTTTCACTTATTTACATCATCTCCCTGGGCCCCCAAGGCATTGAGTAGCTACCTCAAACAAGAGTTTTCAAACTCTACTCATTCTTTATCAGTTTTTGCCAAATGAAAAACAACAACAAACAACAAACAACAACAACAACAACTATACATCAAAGTTCCCAAGCATTCTTTCTTACTCTGAACTGTACTTTATTAGGAACTTGTGTGTTTTGGGGTGAAAATGTCCTTTTGTAAATGTTTTTTTTTTTTTTGAAATGTACAAATAAATAGTGTTAGTTTTACCTTTTTGTTGTTTTGTTTTTAATTTTAAATGTCCTTGCTTGGCAAAATTAAAATTGGTGATCCTATGTTGATCCCTATTTAAAGCAGATTAGTCTGGGAAATCTAAAATATTGAGAACCACTTGATTTAAAGAATATGAAAAATATAGTGAACAGGTTTTTTGCGGGGGGGGGGTCGTGGAATTCTGTTTGTTTTAATGCTTCAAAATTCTATCCTAGAGTTACTTCAGAAATTATTCCTCCATAGAACTCCCTCACATTAGGGCCAGCATAGCAGTTAAGAACATCAGACAAACCTGAGCTATAGTCTCATCCTTGCCTCTTACTAATGGTGGGACCCTGGGCATGTTATTTAATTCAACTTAACCTCAGTTTTTTCTACAGGTATTATAAATAACAGGCTTCATATAAGCTGCTTGTTTCAAGCTAATAATTTTCACCTTCACATTAATGTTTCTTATATGTAAGCCAAGTCATTATGCTATACATTTAAGACTTTTTTTTTTTTTTTTTTAATGTGCAGGGCTTTGCTTCTGAGCAAGTAGATTTTACTTCAATCAAAGGGCTCTGGAAATTATGGCTTTCTTTAAATGTGCCTTTAAATTTGAGCCAGTCTTTTTGTAGTAAAGGAATTTTTATGTTTAAAGTACACTATATCATGCGTATTTATTTAAAATATTAATGTGTAACTCATCAATTTATTTGTATTAGCTGGGTGCTGTGTTTACTATGCGGTTTCTGCCCTTCATGCAGTGTTTGGCCCAGTGGCTGCATTGGACAAGAGGTGCAACCCAGTCACGAGCTGTTTTAGAATAGAGAGGAAGGTCTTCTTTAAACTGGGTCCAAAAGTTTGGCAATGGCAAAAGGCACCCCTGGCATTAGTTACATAATACAGTGCTTGAAAGTAAACAAAACTACATTTCCTTATATAGTCTAATCAAGCTTTTTTCCAAGTGGGCTTCTCTTCAGCATTCATCTGTGACCCTCTGTGGCCTCCAGTCACCTTTTGGGTCAGAAGGAAACTCCTGATATATTGTTCCTCAAGGCCCTGAGCTGAATGCCTCCCTTCTCACCAGTCACCCTCTCCATTTCTGCCTTTCTTTCTGAGACAGGCTACTTCCTCCCTACATCCCCACTACTGAGGCTTGTTCAAGTCTCGTTTTACCTTGAAGCTCTTCTAGAACAGACCCTTCCCCACGTATTGCCCTTCAACCTTTACCAGGGAGCATTTACAGGTGAATTAATTGGTACACAATGAAAGAAAAACAGAAGCCAGCAATTGCCAACAATACAGACTAAATACTTTATTAGGTTCCAAATTGAGAAAATGGTAGTGTGAACCTATTTTAGTATAAATCCACCACTCTCCGCAAAGAGCCAGCCTTAGCATCCACAGCACCCCAGTCAAGGTAGCGTCTGTACTCCTGGGGCCTCAGCAGGTACTGCCGCCCCCGGTAGTTGGGCAACTCGTAGAGGACCCAGCAGCCCTCCAGCACGTGGAAGGAGCGGACCTCACTCAGGTGAAAGCGGTCCTGGATGCAGGAGCAGTCCTCACTCAGCTCCATCATGAGGCCTTTGTGGTCCTCTCTCTCATACAGCCGCAGCCTGTGGGAGGCCGTCTGCTCGGTCCACAGGGAGAAGGAGCAGAAGAAACAACCAAACAACAGATGAACTTGGTGGGCTGGGGCATGGGATTGTTCATGTAATAACTGCGACTCTAAGATTGCTGTGAATGCTGTATATCGACCTGTGTCTTACTAGCATTTGACAAATAGTTGCATGCTCCTTTTCCATTTCTTATCTAGGACACATAATGTTTAAGAGGTTCAATGCCTAGGTTAGAATCCATCAAGTACTCATCTTGTTTTCTGATTCCTAATTCTTTAATTCCTTAAGTGTTAACTCAAACTGGTGTTTGGGGGAAATGTAAAATATTTGACTAATAGTCTTTCATTATGAGTATTATCTCCCAAATTTATATTTATAAAAATTTACCACTAAAGTGGGATCTTAAAAATCACATCCCTCAGCTAACATTAGTTTAAATAGTCACTCGGAGCTGGAATTCAATTGATTTCCTAAATTAAGGACAACTACCTTTTCCAAAGTTAAATATTACCTTTGGGTAGCTTATATTAACAATAGCATTTTCATTTTTTACTAGTCTACAGTGGGATTTATTAATTTGTTCATCGTCCATTTCTTTACTATAGGTAAAAATTAATTCGTTAGAAATACTGCTTTCTTATGCTCAACCAGCCTCCCATTTGCAAGTTTTGTTTTATAATCCACTGCAATATCATATGTGTTACAACCTTCCATTGATCTAATGGTAGCAAAACTTGAAAATAAAATTTTATCTAAGTGAATTCTTCCCTAGATTCTCTGCTGTTTTTGTGTGGATATCTATCCTGTCTTGGCAGGTGTCTAAAGCCCACTTAACACTTAGGAGTTTTGAAAGGAAAACCTCCCCAGTCTAAGCCCCAGCAGTAACATTCTGAGGACGCTCAGGCAGCATGATCAGGCCTCACTCACTTGGGGGATGAGACAGCAGGAGCGGATGGAGTCGCTGAAGCCCATCCACTGCTGGTAGTCGGGGTAGTCGCCGCGCCGCAGGAAGTACTGGTGGCCCTGGTAGTTGGGGCGCTCGTACAGCATCCAGCAGCCGCTGTCCACCCGGATGGAGTTGCAGCGGCTGAAGTAGGTCTGCAGGTTGGGGCAGTCGCTGCTGCACTCATAGCAGCGGCCCTGGAAGCCGCGGTCCTCGTAGAAGGTGATCTGCAAACGAGAAGAATAATTCCAAATTAAACCCTCTGCTCCCAGTAGATCTTGTATACAGGCTTTTTTTTTTTTTTTTCATTTTCATTTTTATTTAACTTGTGTTCTGCTCACCTTTCCCATGGCTGGTTGACACGGATGAAGTGCGTTCAGTGGATCAGGCCGGCAGGGCGGCGGATCTATCTATATAGCAGGCCGGCTGCTGCGTTGGCAAGAACAAGACAAAAGGGGCCCGCGGGGTGAGTAAGGGGATTTCATGGATCGCTTTTACACGCTGCATTCAGTGGAAATGCCCGTGGAGTTCGCCCTCATTCTCTGGTATATTCTAATGCTGTCCTGTACGTATCCTAGATGAGTCCCTACAGTTGCTTTTATTTGGATTCTTAGTGTTTTCTAAATTTATCAGCACATCAGTCTGAACTTTTGACCTGAAGTGCATGTCGCTACATATAATTCAGTTATGCCCCATATATTTCCTGGGGAAAACCTATGCCCTTATAGCAGTGCCTCAGAATTCCAGAGAAGCTGTCAGGAAATAGAATGCCACAGCACTGACTAATTTTCCTTGACGACAGAGACCACTCTAACTTAAGATTTCTTGCTTTACACGACTTGCCAGTCTAGTGAAGGGCACAAATCTGGGTTCTGATCTTTGCTAGTTTTGACTGTGTTGACCAGATGCTTTAAGTTATAGCTGCTCACTTCCTCTCTGGTGTGTATACAAGAAATCAGCCTCTGGTAGTCAACTTGTGAGGAACCAACAAAAAGTTTTCTATGGTTATTGTGTCCAAGACTGAGAATTTTATTTCTTTACAGATCGCTTCCCTATTTCCAGGGCTGGGGAAGGCAGGAAAGCCTCAGGGACTGAGAATGTCCACTTAGTAGCTGCGTGAGCTCACCAAGCCACATAACCTCACAGAGCATGAGTTATTTCAATAACTTATCTCATGGGATATAATATGTTGAGTGAAAAAGAAATAAAGAAAAGAAAAGAAAAGAACAGAAGAAAGAAAGAAAGAAAGAAAGAAAGAAAGAAAGAAAGAAAGAAAGAAAGAAAGAAAGAAAGGCCTCTGACATTTAGAAGCTGGCCAGACACTCAGAGCTCAGCCACATTATTCCCTATTAGACATAAACAACCTCACAGAATACCAACTTCAGGCAAGGTTACTCTGAGATCATGATGAAACAAGACAAAAAAGGGCACTTAGCAATTTTGTCTAATCATAGGCAAAAACAAAGTCAGTGTGCCATCCACAAGATACCAAACACCACCCCCCTTTCATCTAAAATGATTAACTGCTACTTTATAAAAAAAAAACCAACCGCAGCTTTATTCTTGTGCTAGGCTCCCCTCCCCATGAATAGATTTATTGAGCTATCCAATGATAAAATTACCCCTGCTTTCTGACATCTAATTTAGAGTGAACCCCTCCTTTTCTAGACATTTCCCCAAATCTCCCAACCAAAGCACAAATCCTATAATAGATTCTTTCTAACGCTCTTACTGAGGCAGCCTATGCTTCCTCAGGGTGTGTGCCCTCCCTTGATCGAACAACAGTCCCTCTTTTCCTCCTCCTTCTCCTCCTCCTCCTCCTCCTCCTCCTCCTCCTCTGCTTCCTCCTCCTCTTCCTCCTCCCCCTCCTTCTCTCCTCCTCTTCCTCCTCCTCTGCTTCCTCCTCCTTCTCCTCCTCCTCCTTCTTCAAGAAAGAAAACACATTTTAGCTGTCCCAAGGTAATATTTTATTAGCAAGTATACTAACATTTTCTTTAACCACACAGGCAGAAATACTCTCTGCTTTGTTCTATAGTTTCATATGCACATAACAGGAGATTCAAAGCAGAGGTATCAGCCCTTTAAGTAATAGCACTGTTAGACAGGAAAAAAAAAAAAAAGAGTGATGAGAAAATGCATATTACTAAACTTTAGTCTCGTCTCAGATTAGTACAGTCTTTATATTCCTCTCACCTGTTTTCAGATCTTTCTTGTTGTCTTTCCTGGCCCCTGTCTTCCTCTCTTCCATACCCCACCCCCTGCCCCTGGCTGTAGCTGTCTTACTTAGAGTCTCATTATATCTCAGCTGGACTGAACTTAACCCTGTTCAGTGTTGCCTTCCTCCAAACTGAACTCTGCTGGGATGCCAGGGTGATCAGAATCAAAACACATCAAGTCATGCCAGCTGCTATAGACAGAATGTTTTTATTCCCTCAAAGTTCATGCGTTGAAACTCTAATCCTCAATGTAATGTTGAAACCATAACCCCCAAAGGAGATGGGGCCTTTGGCAGGTAACTAGGTCATGAGGGTGGAGCTCTCATGAGGGATTAGTGTCCTTATAAAAAGAGACATGGGGCAGCTTGCTTCCTCTCTCTGTTTGGCAGGTGAGGATACGAAAAGGAGATGTCTGGAAACCATGAAGCGGGCCCTGTTCTTGGACTTCTCAGTCCCCAGAACTGAGAAACAAATGCTTGCTGTTTATGTCATCCAGTCTGCAGTATTTTTGTGAGAGCAGACAACACTAAGACAGCTGCTCACCTGCTTGAACTACTTTGCTGATTCCCCTTGCCTCCAGAATCAAGTACCAGTTCCTTAGCATGGACACCAGACCTGACATCCTCTGTCTGTCCCCAGACTTCCTGTCTGATCACACTGAACTGCTTGTAGTTTCCCAAATGCACAGAGTTATTTTCATACTTCTTGTGTTGAATCCTTGAATATGTTTCTTTGAGATGAATTGAGATACCAGTTCCATATTTTCACCCAGAGAATTTTTACTCTTTCTTCAAGGCTCAGCTCAAGTGTCAATTCCTCTGTAAATATTTTCTTTAGCCGTTCTTTATATTCAAGGCTGAATTTAATACTGCCTAATCATCCCCAATCATCTTGTTCATACCACCGTAATGGTAATTATCATTTTCTGATTCTTTCATTTAGATATCAGTTCCTTGAAATAAATGAGAAAAGCCTCATGAGAGCAGTGATTATTCCATCTTTATTTTTGTATTCTCACAACTGGCAAAATAAACTGGCATATTGAAGTTACTCAGTAAATGCCTGGGGGATATAAACGTTACTCCCTAGTCTGAAATTCATTATTGTAATGTCCACGGGACTGATTTCAAATGCTCAGCAAATGCTGGCATACACGCTTTCATCAAAGTTCAGCGTTTTCGACTTTCAATGTGTAGACTGACACAAGCACCCTGCATTTGATCTGTTAATGAGCCTTTATAGCAGAGAAGATGAGGAAGCAAAAGAGGGAAAACAGGAATGTTGTGTTGTCCCCAAGAATTCCTTGGTAATTTTAATTACTATGTCTTCTGAGCTGTCAAATGAATATTACAATAGCAACAGCCAATTCCAGAGTTTTGCTAGTGTCTGAGATCCAGCCAGCAGTTGGCCTTACGACCCACCTTCCTGCTTCCTAGTAATTAATGTAACATCTTATCATATACGCCCTTGGTTAAATAAGCAGAGCTCATTTGATTGGCAGCCATGAAAACCAAACTATCCCAAACAAAGAGACTGGGTAAAAGACCAAAGATCACCATCACAGCACCAGCCTCTGGTTCCCTTTCTCAGTTTGTCTTTGATGACCATTTAACAAATGACAAGAAGACAGAGCAATCTTTGAGTCCCCATTGCTTAACTCCTATGTCATTCTTCTTGGAACGAATTGATTTTTGTGTTAAAAGCAATACATTTTTTTCTTGTTTAAGCAACAGGTGGTTGTGATGGTCACTCTTGCTTTGACAAAATGACAAAGAAGAAAATTTGAATTTCTACAGTATGGAGGCAAAGGAGTAAGACCATACTAATATCAGGACTTAACCCTGTGGCAGCACACCCAGAACAAATGGAGAGGGACCCCATGAGAAGGAGAACCCTCCGAAGGTATAACATAAAATAGTTCTTGGCACTCCTTTATGGAATAGCTGCTACTTCAGGTTCTTTGCTTGGTGAGCCTTTTATAAGGTTAGATAGACCAGAAATCATTGTAGATTCAAAGGAAGAAAAGAGGGAGAAAGGGAAGAAAAGACTTAAAATCTGGACTTAGTATTATAAGCTAGAATTTGCAGGAAACACTGGTGTGTGTAGGATACGTAGACTGACACTGAGTCATCCCAAATTGTTGGTATATCTTATTGGCGGTAAGGTTGCTAGGATCCCTTCTCCCATTCTGCTCTTGGAGGCTGCTTTTACCTCAGATCCTTTTACCTCTCTGAGGTCCCAGTGTTTACATTAGGGAGAAGAGGGAGAGAAGAGAAAAGGAGGAAGCATAGAATTAGGAGTTAGTTGGGACACAATCTCCTTCCCCCCTGGCCTCCACTCACCACTACTGACTTTCTCTTTATTTGGAATTAGAGGAAGGATACCATTCTTTGTCATTGACCCAGGAATGGAAAGAACCAATTTTCAAGAAGAAAAATTTGATCGATGAGATTTAGGGTCTCTAATTTAGTGAGCTTCCAATTCAGGTGTATCAGGATAATTTCCATGTCTGAAGTCTGTGATAGTATGCCTACTAGGAAAATAGTATAAAATTCAGCACTCCAAGAAACTTTTGCTTCTAATTCATGTTTGATATATTAATATTTAAAAACAGAGGATTCTGGTTAATGTCCCTAGGAAGCCAGCCTAGTGTTGGGAGTTTAAAGGTTAAAGAAGTTAGATTTAGGACAATGCATACCAAATAATTTAAAAATGTAACTCTTTTCCAGGGAAGGAACTTTTATAAGTAGCCAAACATATGCTCTAGTTTGCCTGGAACAGTCTCGATTCATGCCTTTTGCCCCAATATAAATCTTATACAGTACACCCTTTCTCTCTCAAAAATGACGCAGTTTAAGAGGCAAATTATATGCTTGCTCTATTTACTCGCCACTTGGGTGGTAGATTTGGATACCTCGAGGGCATGAGATAAGCAAACATTCTATGAAACTGAACAACCAAGTGGTTACAGCTAAGAACAAAGAAAGAGAGCACAAAAGGGGAAGAAGACCAGGCCACCCAGCGGCATGCTGAAGCCTGCAGACTGCCGAGACCAGGGCCATCAACTATGAAATTTGACACTGTTGTACTATGATGATCTACCCTTGTCTTTCTCCCAGAGAACCACTATAAGGAAGCTGGCTGCATACGTTAATGCTTTATGTGAGAAATGGTTGAGGAGTTACAGGAAAAGGAACTATTGTCTACCATCTGGGTCAGTACGATGTATGAGAGCAGGGAGGAGACACACCTGGGAAGGCAAGATGATCCACCCAGTGACAAGGTAGGAGATCAGAGTAGATGGTGACTGGAAAAGCACAAACCGTTCATGGTCTCTCTAGAATTACAAAAGACATTGTGTGTGTGTGTGTGTGTGTGTGTGTGTGTGTGTGTGTGTGTGTAAATAGGATTTGAGTCTTTTCATTAGAATTTCAAAGGATGGGTTACTTCAGATAAATTTTGAGTTGATGCCATCAGCTTCATTGAGGAACAGTCCTAAGAACTATATTTAATATTTACTCAGTACCCTCTTTAGCAGGACCTATAAGAAAACTTTCCTTTAGGTTTCAGTACTAGGGATTGTTAGGTTTGTCTTGAATAATGCAGTTATTTGTCTTACAAATTCTATGACTTGTGGAACTGATCTTGTTTCCCTCTCTGCCTTGGCTGCTGGATCCAAATTTGGCTCTACCTATAACCAGCAAACTGCCTTGAAGATAAACTAGGACTCAAACTTTACCCCTGGCTCCATCCCTCTTTCTCCTACTTTTGTTTACCCTCTGACCCAATTCCCTCATTCACTTATTTTTAATATCTTTAATTTATATATTATAAATTTTTATTAATGGACTTTAATACATTCTCTAGAAATAAAAGAAACAAACATACAATCAAATTTTCCAGCAAATTTCAATTCCTTATTTTACACTTAGTATTATTGTCTGTGTATTATGTCATAATACTTATTTTCTATTAAAATGACAAGAGACTGAATTTCCCTGTGTGCCTGTGTTTTCGGTGAAAACCCTGAAATTCTACAAAGCGTGTAAAGCAAGCTGACAGTGAATTATATTTGGACTGGAAGTCTCATGGAGGAATGGGATATTGGAAATGCAATTGGGAGAAAAGGAACAGTGGCTGTTAGGATAGGAGTGAAATAGTTGAGTGGGACCAGTTTTTTTTTGTTTACGGAGCTAGAGTAAGAGCCTTCCTTCATCAGTTAAGATTTGGACTATCTAAGGAAGATGGTGGGGATAACCTGGAAGGATAACTTGAGTTTCTCAATAAGTACTAATTTGTCATTGTAGCTGCAGAAATATCCTTGTGAGACCAGCCACAAATGGCTTTAGCCTAATTGAATTGAACTTTCTTTGTGTTCACACGTTTCAATATTTAAAAGAATGCTGGCAATAATATCCCCTACTTTATTTCCCTTATAAGACGTTGTTTCCCCCTCTTGAAAACATGTCATTATTTTGGCCAAATGCCATTATTGCATATGAACCCTTAGTAGAGCGAAAGAAAGACAGGACTCTATTAGTGCCAGAAACACAAGCTACAATATTTTATTAGATTCTAAAGGAGAAAACGAGAGAATGTGAATACTTCAGTAAAAATCCATGACACGTCTAAAAGAACCAACTTTGGCATTCATAGCCCCCAGTCGAGATATCTTCTGTACTCTCCTGGCCTCAGGAGGTACTGCCTTCCCCGGTAGCTGGGCATCTCGTAAAGAACCCAGCAGCCCTCCAGCACATTGAGGGAGTGGATTTCATTGAGGTGGAAACGGTCTTGAAGAGAGAGACAGTCATCTGTGATCTCTGACATTTGTCCTCTGAAGTCATCTCTCTCATAGATCCTCATTCTGTAGGTGCCAGAGTGCTGGGGTGGTAAACAGAAAAGAAAAAGTAAATGAACACAAAGAGATAGAAATTAAAGTTCTAGCTCCTGCACCTCCCTGGCCACAGCTGCCCTGAAGTTCTCAGAGTCCGAACTTGCTTCCAGGACAGACATGTTGCAGAGTTAAAAAGTCTTCTTGGCTCCTGATCACCCACTTATGGTGAGTTTAATGGTTTATGGATAAAGCGAGGAAAAGAACTCAACAGCCCTTCAACTGCTACCACCAGTTTCTGTCCTTGGGAATTAAGATTTGCCTAAATAAAATAAATTTTATTAGAGAAAGTCCCTCTCAAAGAAGAAAAATGAGAGCCCAGTCTCACTTAATATAGTATTCTTATTAAAAAGGAATCAACATTTAGCTATTTTCTGTAAACATGATGTTTAAGTGTTCATGGACACCATGGAATATAACATCATGAAGCCTTTGTAATTAATTATGATGGCATGTTTTCTTTGTTTTTATAATCTCAGTTTTGGTTCAGATTTCAGCCTTTTTGACTCTTCAGCTTCCTTTCTAGCCTCCTACCCTTGATTTACTCATTTCCCTCAGCAACTCTGTTTGATGACACTATGTCCCCTGCCTTCCACACTCCATTCTTCTAAGAACTCTGCAATCACTTTCTAGAAAATATTAAATCTCAAACTAAGGTTTTGGATTTGGCCTCTCCACTCATTTACACCTCAAAGTGAACTGATGATAGGTGCTGACCATGAAAGTATTATAGAAACCAGAAGACAGAGGCCTGTTATTCTCCAAGAAGATAATTAAAAAGAAAAGTAAGCCAAAGCAAGCAAAAGTACTTTTATCAATAAAATAGACCCAAACTGTATTTCTACACTTTCTTATATTAGATTTCTGAGTTGATATGGCTTGGAATCACCACTTTAAGAAATTATATCTTCAACAGATTGCAACCTCAGTTTTTCCTCTGTGTTCTGCTTTTTATTAGACTCTGTTCTTTTAATGTTTGATTACATTTAAAATACAAATTTTGGAACATGTGATTTAAAAAAATAAACACATTTCCTGAAAAACGGCTTCCCATGCAAGACACCCTTCTAGAATGGACTGCACGTATTAGGCTCATTTCCACTTTCTACTCTCTAGTGGGAACAATTCGGTTGAAGAATGACATTTTTAAATGACTCTCCTTTCCAAAGAGAACGAAGACAAAGATACAACCACACTCACCTGAGGAATGAGGCGGCAGGAGCGGATGGAGTCGCTGAAGCCCATCCACTGCTGGTAGTCGGGTAGTCGCCGCGCCGCAGGAAGTACTGGTGGCCCTGGTAGTTGGGGCGCTCGTACAGCATCCAGCAGCCGCTGTCCACCCGGATGGAGTTGCAGCGGCTGAAGTAGGTCTGCAGGTTGGGGCAGTCGCTGCTGCACTCATAGCAGCGGCCCTGGAAGCCCCGGTCCTCGTAGAAGGTGATCTGTAAATGGAAGATGTGGGAGCATGAAGCTCTTCGCCCTCTCCGAAGATGCTGCCAAAGGGTAAAGGTGGAGCTTCAGGTACCCAGCACTTACCTTTCCCATTTTGGAGAGAGTGAGCAGGAGATGTTCGCTCGGTGCTGTGTGGGACTAGGGGACCGCTGCTGTATATATAGCAGCCATGACTGCTGCCTCCGCAGGAAATCACACAAAAGGGGCCCATTTCGGTGAGTAGGGGATTTGCCAGCTCCCCGCTCCCCCTCCCCCCTGGTCATTGGGGTTAGCTGAATGGTTTACTCTCATTCTTTCTGGTAGGTTCGGGTTGTTCTAATTCGCTAAAGCTGTTGTTGCCCACCAAAATGAAAAGAGTCTTTACTCTTTTAGTTGAGCAAAAGGATGAGCGAAATTCCATCCTCATGCTTTTATTTTATAGCCTAGTCGGCTTAATTGGCTCCTCAAAGATAATTAAACTAAGCAATGTATTCTGCTCAGGGACTGATGGTTTCTTTTTTTAAAGAAGAAAAAAAGAAAAGAAAAGAAAAGAAAAGACTTCGTAAAAACCAGAATTTAAATAATTAAGAATCTTATGGAAGAGGGAATCAGGTGAAGCAATCTGTGAAAGTGCTTTGAAAAGCATAAAGCTTAGTTCAAATTCAAGATTCTGTGATTATCGTTGTTATTTTGGGGCTTATCTTGAGTAAAACTGATACTTGACTGGAAATTTGTACGCTCCTGGGGGCTGTGAATTCTTTCTTGTTCCTTTCTGCTCCTGGGCCCTAGAGCAGAGGTTTGGCACATAGTAGGCCCTCAATACTTGGCTTTGACCTGAAAAAAGCAGATAGTGTGGGCTTTCTCCCTTTCTCATGTCATCCTGGGAGCCTAAATTCTTCCTTCAAATGTTCTAAGATCTTTCTTTCCTCTTCACCATTATAAACTCTTGCTCCCTTAATAAAGGTGCTTCAAGTTAGTGTAATGTAGAAACCCTTAGACTACCACACCCATCTACTTCCTCAGATGTTTGAGATGCTGGACAGCACCCAGAAATGCCAACAGAGCCTCTTGACATTACAGAATTTACAGTGGTATGGGGTACTCCCTCCACCAAAGTTCCTGAGATACTTTTAAGGGGTTCAAAAGGTCAAAACAATACCAAGATGTTATTTGCCTTTTTCACTCTTATTCTTTTGCAAGTATATAATGGGTTTTTTTTCCAGAGACTATTGACATTAATTTTTAAAAGTGTAAAACAGTACCAGTCTTTCCTTAATTGTTTTTGTTTTAGAAAATACAGCTATTATTCATAAATTTTATTTATGTTAACATGTAATAGGTTTGCTGTCTGTCTAAGGTTCTCTTTAAAAAAAAAAAAGGGAAACCCGCAGGGGGTCCCTCTGTTTGACTAGAGCAAACACAATATTCAGCAAATGCCCTGACCCTGGCATGACTCTCCATGGGATGATAAAGAGAATAGGGTGGTTATAGGCTGAATCCATTCTACTGGTTAGCCAATGCTAAATGGCATTATGAAATTCATCCCATCCTCTTATAAAACTAGTAGCAGCACTAAAGGATCCCTGAGGCAAAAAGTTATGCTAAGACATATTCGGATCAAATAAAATACCTAGAAATAAAATATTGGGTCAAGAGGTTGGTGAGAGCTAGCCTTATCTGTTGATTTCAAAGACATAGGAAAGTCTGGGCCTACACTCAAGCCCTCACAGTAGCATAGTCAGCTTTTAACGTTAGAGGATCAGGGACATGGGCTGGGTCAAGTAGCAGGCTCATTGGTGCTTCAGGGGCCTGCATCATTGCTTGGTGGAAGAGCAAGTCTTGCCAACTACCTACCCTGCCTATCCCATGGCTTTGCTTTCATACTGCTTCCTCCAAAGTTATTTTTTTCACAGTACTAACACGTACCATAAAATTGTTGGATAGGCAGACCTGTGAAGGACACATTCAGGGGGCAGTGGCTACATACATCCACACACTTCTGCAGTTTCCCTTACTGCTTGTGTAATCTTTGGACAGTCACTCAACTTCCTCAAGCCCCAGTTTTCCCTATTTATAAAATAGGAATGACAATAAAAATCAAATGAAGTAATGAACTTGAAAGCACATGGTAAATTGTCAAGCGCCTTCAGTGGTGAAAAAGTATGTTACATTATTTATGTGTTAATAAATGCTAAAGATGAAAATATTAATAGAATTCTTTGGTACATCAATCAGAGTCTAGGGCTTCAGAGTCTAGGCTTTTGCTTATGGTATGGAGACTAAAGGTGATTAGTGGATAATTTCAAGTATTGGAACACTTTGTTCTAATTTAGCAAAGATCTTCTGTTGGGGAATTTTGGTATCACAATCAAATAATGACTATTACTTGTTTGTGACCTTGGGGAAGATGCCAAGAGGTGGAATAACATATGCAAGGACTGTGTAGTCAGAGAGGATGGAGTTCGTTGAAGCCTGCCCACTGCTGGTAGTGGATATACCTGTCCCAGCCCAGAACATCCAGGTCTCACTGTCCACCTGTAAGCACTAAGTTGCCCCGTATAAAGCAGGACTACAGACTGAAGTGGTCACGCTGCAGCATAGGAGGCTGTCTGCAATGGAACATGCGAACAGTAAGGGAAATCTTCCTAAGAACTGTGAGTTCATTGACGAACCTTTCTTTGTTCTATACCCATCTCACTGTGCATGGTAGACTATAGATGCAGAAGCCAGGAGCATCGCCAGCCATAACGGAGGCTCGAGGGTGTGCATGCTTGTGTGTATATGTGGACGTATCAGATCTATCAGGTGATTTAGGACTGAGTTGGCCAGCAGCAGAATTTCTCCCTTTTTCTCATTTCCATACCACTTTTATGCTTCATTACTTTTAACTATGTGTTCTTTCTATTAAAGTGCATTGGAGGCCTTTGAAGCAGTGTGGAATAGCAAAGCTGATATATAAAGAACAAGTCAAAGAACTATCCTTGCTCTCATTATTTTATTGACTCTCTTTATGATTAAGTAGAGAAATAGTAAGAATAGGCACAATTCACACTGAAAACAATGGGCACATTTGTTTTAAATCTTGGCAGCTAAGAGGGCTAACTAGGGAGAATTTTTTCCCTTTTGTGCCTTCTAATTTCAAGATGTCTTTGATGATCTGGGCCTGTGGAAGGGAGCTGTTCCCTAACATGCAATACCTTCCCTTTCTGGAAGTTTATCAAATCCTACCCAGTATTCAAGGCAGTCTAGTCCCTCTTCCTGGGATGTCTCCTCTCAGAAGCAGCTTTTACTCGTCTCTCCCTTCTCTGAATGTTTACATCCTCAGCACCACCCGACCTTGCAGTTTTAAGCATTGCCTTTCTCTTACTGTTTCTTCTTTTCCTGGCTTAGTGTCTTCAACAGGGTTATAAGCTCAAGGATAAGGACCAGGTCACACTTCTCTATACCCCATAATTAATTGTTAATTATAGAGCCCTGGAAACCTGAAAAGCGACGAAACCAATAATGATTCCAATCCTATTTTGGAAAAGATAGGTTTCCCACATGAAGTGCCCATGTGAATGTTCAGAGACACAGAAGGCACTTTCTCCCACTCACTCTTCGACCACCGCTCCTGGTTCTGCTACCCTCCAGTTTTGCCCTGTCCTGGTGATCTGAGAAGACTTGAAAGGAGGTAAAAATGGCCCAGAAACCGTGCAGGCTGGTGTAGGCGACAGGAGGGAGACCTTCCCGAGGGGGGCGCTAGAGCACCACCGGGGAGATCCCGCGGAGGCCTCAGCTCTTACAGAGAAAGAAGAGAGACAGGAGAGGTGGCCTGAGAAAGGAACGAGAATGAAAGAAAAGGTCACGAACAACATTTTTGTGAAGGAAAACAATAAAAGAGATTCCCAGGCGCTTCCTTAAATTTTAGAAGATGGATGGATCAATGGAATGAGACATTTGGTCTCAGATGCTGCAAGACATGCTTCGTTAGGTTTCTTTGTATTATCAGCCAACATCTCAGTCTAGAATATGCCGAAGATTAAGGGACTGAAGCCAATGAGCCTTTTATCACAAATATTTGAATACTGAGTTTAACCCTAAAGTTAAATACAAGCTTTTTTTTCTTGAAAAATAAGTGCAAAACTTAAAACACAAACGTGTGCATGCGTGCACACACACATACAGATCTTATTTAAATCAGAAAAAAAAATAAAGCCTAGGAACTCACAGTTAAATAAGCTTGTATAATAAAACACCTATCATAATATTTAAAAGAATCTAATTAACTTGGTTTCTTCCCCAAACAAACTCTTTCATTTAGGAGCCATTAAAGTTACCTGAGACATGTTGGAAGCTTCAGCAGAAACAGTTCATCACCCTCTAGGCTCCTCCCTTGACACAGATGTTTTAGTTTATAATCTGGGTTTTCTGAAGCATTTGCAGACTTCTTTCCCTGCTCTATGGTAGCCACCTACATGTTTCCCAGCTGAAACCTCCTGAATTCATCAACACATTGCTGACATGCTCTGCTGAAAGCAAGCCAGGCTCACTTCTGTTTATGTAGGTAGGATTGAATCTGCAGCAAACTTTATAGTACTCATTTGATTCAGAATGATGAAAATAATAATAGTTAATAATAATAGCCTACTGCATAAAGAGTGTCTACTCTGTTCCAAACATTGTGCCAGGAATCTTATGCAAAGTAGGCCATGTAGCCAACACAGCACAATTATTACCAGGACTGCCCCAAATATTTAAGACTCAGGGCAAGAACATAAACAGAGTCCCCGTCCACTACTCCATTGACTATGCTCCTCTCTTCCCACTCACTCATGCTTCCAAGCTCCATCCACATGTTCCTCTCCCCTTCACTTCCCACAAATATCTGCCCTTAAACTAGCAGTGTCCTCAGGAGGATAGACCTGGTGAAGACTCTCTCTTAGGTCTTGAAATCAAGAGTTTAAATGGAGGGAATGCTGGAGCTTCAAGTATAGGAAGTATGTCTAGGAGAATTGTGGGCATGTCTGCATTTCCCCATAGATTACTGTCCTGTAGGGAACACTGCAGCTAGAGGGCTCTGTCATCCCTGATTACTTATTTGTGTGTAAACTTCAAGGATAAGAGTAATGAGTGCCTATCAAAAGAATACTGAAAATGTTCATGTTCCCTCAAGTTAGAGGAATTTTCTAGTAAATATCAAATTTATCTGGTCCCTTTTTCTTATAAAATCCATATATATAGCATAACTACATAAAACTATTGAATTGGTGACTGCTATTTATTCAGCCTCTGCTATGCACTAGCTCCTTTACAAGAGGTATCTATCTCATTTATTTCTCATGAGAATATGCAAGAGGAAAAACTGAGGCATAGGGAGGATAAGTAACTTGCTCAAGGTCACACAACCATTAGGTGGTCAAGCCAGATATGAAGTCCACAGACCTATAAGCCTATGTTGGTAACTACTGAGATACACCACCTTGACACCTAATAGAATCTTAAAGTGAAGGACTCATGGAGCTCATCTTGTCCATACCCCCAACTTTATAGGAAAGGAAGCTTGTGGCATACTGAGCTTTGTCAGATAAAATGCTGTTTTCTAAATCTTTCAGTTCACCAGGTTAAAACAAAGAAAACTTCAAGTTAACAGAATTATTTTCAGTGAGACATGTCATCTGGTTTTTCTTTTTGTGTTAAAACAAAGCTGATATTTTAGTAGTCACCCATCTAGAGGACAACACACAATGATTTAGCTAAGCCAGTAGCAAAACCCCAAATATTCTGCATATTTGATATTGGAAAGAATCACACATTTTGATAATACAGTAGTCCCTCCTTATCCACAAGGGACACATTCCAATCCCTCAGTGGATGCCTGAAACCTCAGATAATACCAAACATATATGCTATGTTTTTTCCTATACACACTTATGATAAAGTTTAATTTAGAAATTAGACAGCAGATTAACAATAATAACTAATAATAAACTAGAACACTTATAACAACATACTGTAATAAAAGTCGTGTGAATGTGGTCCCTCTCTCATTCTCGCTGATAACTGATAGCCTACACAGCTACTAAGTGACTAACGGGCAGGTAGTTTATGAAGTGTAGATACAGGGTGATTAATGTACTTGGCCGGACAAAGAGAGATGGCATGAGATTTCATCACACTTTTCAGAACGGCATGCAATTTAAAACTTATGAGTTGTTTATTTCTGAAATTTTCCATTTAATATTTTTGGACCACTGTTGACCACTAGTAACTGAAACCTTGAAAAGTGAAACCATGGATAAGGGGGGACTACTGTATGTGTATCTTCATATTTATAGTTTAATCCCATAAGAGTCCAACAAGAAGGAATCTTAATTTAAAGAATCTTCATTATTTAAGGTTCTGTGCAGGGCTTTTTTTTTTTTTTAACAGCTTTATTGAAATATAATTCACATACCATACAGTTCACCCATTTTAAGTGTACAATTCAGTAGCTTTAGTATATTCAGATATATGCAACCAGTCAATTTTAGAACATGTTTACCATCATAATGAGAAACCCTGTACCCTTTAACTATCTTTCCCTACGCACTAAATAACCACTAACCTACTTACTGTCGCTATAGATTGCCTATTCTGGATTTTATATAAATGGAATCACATAATATGAGAACTTAGATGACTGTCTTCTTTCACATAGCATAGTGTTTTCAAGGTTCTTCGTTGTTGTGTAGCATGTATTAGTACTTCATTCCTTTTCATTGCCAAATAATATTTCCTTATATTGATAATATCACATTTCATTTATCCAATCATCTATTGATAGACATGTGGGTTGTTTTCACCCTTTAATTATTGTTAATGGTGCTTCTATAAACATTCATGTGTACGTTTTTGTTTGAACACTCTTTTTCAATTCTTTTCAGTATATACCTAGGAGTAGACTTACTGAGTCATGTGATAACTCTATAACTATTTGAGGAATTACTGAACTGTTTTCCCATGGCTGCACCATTTTACATTCTCACCAGCAATTTGTAAGGTTCCAATTTCTTCATATCCTTACCAATACTTATTATTTTCTGTCCCCCCCCTTAGAATTATTATAAACATCCTAGTGAGAATTAAGTGGTATTTTATTGTGGTTTTGACTTGGATTTCCCTAATGACTAATGATATGGAACATCTTTTCATTTGCTTGTAGGCCAATTGTATATTTTTGGAAAGATATATATTCAAGTCTTTTGATCATTTTTTAATTACATTATTAGTGTTGTTGAATTGTAAGAGTTCTTTATGTATTCTGGGTACTAGACGCTTATCAGGTATATGCTTTCTAAGTATTTTCCCTCATTCTGTGGGCTGTATTTTCACTTTATTGATAGTGTACTTTGATGCATAAAAGGTTTTAATTTTGATGAAATCCAATTTATTTTTCTGTTGCTTATGCTTTTGGTGTCACATTTAAGAAATATTGCCCAATAAAAGGTTATAAAAATGTATGCCTCTATTTTCTTGTAAGAATTTTATAGTTTAAGTTTTTACATTTAGGTATTTGATCTATTTTGAGTTAGTTTTTATATATGTATTAGAGAGGGGTCCAACTTCATTCTTTTTCATGTGGATATCTGGTAGTTGTAGCGAACTGTTGAAAAGCTATTCTTTCTCCTATTGCCCTCGTCAAAAATCAGTTAAACATAGACACATGGGTTTATTTCTGGACGTTCAAGTCTATTACATTTATTTTATGTCCACCTATGACAGTACCTCACTATCTTTATTATTGTTGTTTTGTGGTAAATTTTTATACTGAGAAGTGTGAGTATACCTACTTTTTTCTTCTTTCTCAAGATTGCTTTGGCTCTTCTGGGTCCTTTGCAATTCCAGAAATTTTAAAATCAATTTCTACAGAAATAATTTAACTGGGACAGAGCACTATTTTTGCTTATATAAATTTGGAAAGAAATCCCAGATGTATGCAGAATAGCAACTATTAATACTTTACTCTGCATAATTAAGTCTTTGATAATTGAGTCTTGATAAAATTCGTATTGGAGTCCAAAATAAAGCTGACCATATTGTACTGTTGAATATGAAGGGACACTAAGGATACGTTCATTTCTTACATTTACATTTATATAATAATTTAAAGATAACAAAATGTGTTCACATTTTTCTTCATCTTTTCATCATAACTTTCCTGGGATTTAGTGATGCAGGAATTTGTTATTACCTGTAGTTTCTAATAAGGCAGTTTAGGCATAGAGAGGATAATAAGGGGCTCGCTCAAAGAGATAAGCTAGTAAGTAGGGCAACCAACCATCCCGTTTACCTGAGATTGGGTGCTTTCTAGGAGGTAGGACTAAAAATGGGAGAATCTCTAGAAAACTAGTCTGAGTTGGTCTCTCTACCAGTAATTTATAGAGGCAGATAACAACTCAGGCCCTTTAACTCTACTTTCCACCAGATGACCTCATCAAGCAAGCTTGACCTTCTCTGCTTTGGGAATTCTTAAAACCCCTCTCTTCGTTAAGCATTCCTTGACTAATACCTGAGACTTCAGCCACGCTAGCCTCTCTGGCAATCCCTTGTCTGGTGTCACGGCCACACCTGGTTCTAATTTTTCTCCTTGATGTGGGTTATAATAATTTTTCATTATGTTTGTCTTTCCTCTCTCCCTCAGGAGAGAGTGGGTAACAGAGGCAGAAATAGTGCTTCTCTCTCCTTCCACATGAGTGGGGACTCCATAAATACTGTTGAAAGTAAGTAGACATTGAAAACACCTATCTTTGGGGTCAGGTGAGTGCCCAGGAGTCATCATTTATTAGAATTCAGTTATTATTTGAAAGATAAGCAAGAGTCACATAGTGCCAGGAACACAACTTGTTTATTTATTGCATTTCTATGTAGATCATAAAGAGAAAAACACAGCTTAGTACAAATCGATGACCCGTCTCAGAGAGCCCACTCTGGCATCCATGCCAGTTGGTAGCGCCTGTATCCCCTGGCCTCAGCAGGTACTGCCGTCCCCGGTAGTTGGGCAACTCGTAGAGGACCCAGCAGCCCTCCAGCACGTGGAGGGAGTACAGTTCATTGAGCCGGAAGCGATCGTGGATGCAGGAGCAGTCCTCAGTGAGCTCGGACACAAGGCCTCGGTAGTCATCTCTCTCATACAGTCTTATCCTGTGAGAGCCGGTCTGTTGTGATAATAAACAAAAGAAGAAATAAATGAACTGTGTGCATCCTCGATGTCAATGAAAGTGACTCGATCAGCCTGCATCTTTATGAAGCACAGTTTTCAACGATCCTGATAGACACGTTTCCTCCCTACTCCCTCTCCTTATATTGTTGGACTCATAAATTAAGAAGAGTTTAAAAAAAGTTACCTGACCAGTAAACTATCTTATGGAAGGAACACACTTTGAAATAAACGGAATGAAAGGGATTCCTCCCTAACAACCGTATTTGGTGAGTCTGCAAAGAGGATTTTAACTGCCTTTTCTGTTATGACTGCACTGAACTGAGTCCTATCAAGCTTGTTTCCAAGTGGCTTTTGCATTCATAATGGACAGCAATTCCTGTTTACTCTGAATCCACGTGTCTGACACCGTGCCAAGTCACTTGTACCATTTGAGTTTCTTGCCTCAAAGAAATTCCTATTTTATTTGTACCTCTTTTTGCATCTGCAAATTTCTCTAGTCTAATTTTGGTTTCAATTCTTAAATTTGCTTCCCACACTAATTTAGCGCCACCAGAAAGCAGAACACAAACTCCATGTGATTAAAAAACATTAAGCAACACTTTGGTGAGGATCATGTCTCATAAAATCCTAATCCTTGTAATAAACTAGTTGATAATGACTCCTAGAAAACAAGAAGCCACTTACAAGCTGAAACAAGTTGTTAGTTTCTAGATCACTATGAGGACATACTGATAAAGAATATAGAGAACGTATTAAAAATAATCACCAATATGGTTATATATATATACCTACATTGTTCTCCCACAGTCTGTTAGTGATTTTTTTTAATCATTAAAAAAGAATTATCTAGATAGATTTTTTCCTTTACTGAAGAAGATGATTTTTGTTTAGAAATTAGAGATTAGCCCGATGCTATGAAATTTAATTTTAGAGGCTGAGTTGTTGTGATTTCTTGTGTCCCCCAAACAATTTGTCATCCTTAAGTAAGAAAAAAATAGAGATTACAGTTATTCATGATCTTGCTCAACTTAAAAAAAAATGCTTAAGAATCGGCAATGCTATCCTTCCTGTGAACACTAGTCTTGAGTTAGAATAAATTGACTTTAATGAACAGGAATTTATGGCCCTTGATCAATGACGCTTTCGCATCAGTTGGTTGGAGCCAGACTCACATAAGGAATTGCGCGGCAGGAGCGGATGGAGTCGCTGAAGCCCATCCACTGCTGGTAGTCGGGTAGTCGCCGCGCCGCAGGAAGTACTGGTGGCCCTGGTAGTTGGGGCGCTCGTACAGCATCCAGCAGCCGCTGTCCACCCGGATGGAGTTGCAGCGGCTGAAGTAGGTCTGCAGGTTGGGGCAGTCGCTGCTGCACTCATAGCAGCGGCCCTGGAAGCCCGGTCCTCGTAGAAGGTGATCTGTGGAAAAGAAGGTGAGAGTAAGCAATCGACTGGGAAGTACATCCTCCAGACACAGTAGACATCCAACAGACATGGTATGGCACCTGGGTTGGCTCACCTTTCCCATGGTTGTTGACAGCGAATGATCAGTGTCCAGTGTGATGGGGATAAGAGTGGCAGCTGGTATATATAGCAGGATGGCTGCTGTGTTGGCAAGAACAACACAAAAGGAGCCTGGGGGTAGTGCATGAGGGGATTTCTATGTTCTCTCTTTTTTTTTTCATTTGGGATCATGGGTCAGGGGGCTCTCATTCTCTCTGGCATTTTCGACTTGTCCTCACTAGCTCCAGTGAAAGGAATTGAAGTCAGCAGAGCCATTATGACCTTGGAGACAAAGGGCGCACTTCTCATCCTATGCAGCTCTCTAGAAATATATTACATGCCCAGCGTTTTGTAATGTTTGCCTATGGAAACTGCTGAGATGAGGTTGGTGGTTCCATCTGGGGTGACTCGTGACAATCCTATGAGTTCCAGAAGGACTTGAAGAGCTCACGGCAACAAAAAATTCTATAATTGAAAAACAATTACATTTCCTAAATTACCTCATCAGTATGATATGGTTTTGATAACAATATTTTGCATATTTTATGTGGGGAAAAAAGATTAGAACAGTTATGTATACACTGAAGTGTCAGTCACGGTTATGAATGAATGGCAAAATTATGGGTCTTAGTTTTATGTTTTTATTTCTCCTTTTTATTGTTTTTGATTGCCTTGATTTCTATTATAAATACATATTACTTTCATGAGTTGAAAAAGTAAAATCAATTTGTAAATATATAACTTTGAGTTGATGGTGAAAAGCAGAAATTTTGGAAAACAGGCATAATTTAATTTGCGATTAAACACCTCTCCTTGATCTAACAGAGAGATCAACCAAAATTAGCAGCATGATTTGCCGAGTTTTCCCTCCTGAAGTGTCACTGTTTCTTAGAACCTTGAGGACTGCCTGAAGAGCTTTCTCCATTGCTGTCAACCTATTAATTTAGAAGCATACCTCAGGTATGCAGGCGTAGAGGATGACTTTAACCCTCATCAGGTCATCCCATGTGTATGTAGAAATCAAACATCTTTGTGTTTCACGTGACACTTAAAGAGGCTCTAAAAGGATATCCAACTGCAGCAGCGGTGTGTCCGCAACGCCATTTGTGAGTCCTCAGGCAGCATGTAAAGCAAATGTGCAGATGTGAAAAGGAGAGACCAATAGCCACAAAGAAAAATGTACCCTCGCACCTAGCAGTGCTATATAAAAGAAAACTGGGCAAAGTCTTATGAAATTAGACACCTGGCAGTGTACCCAGACCACAGGCCACTGATATACTTCTCTGTCTCCTGCCTAATGCTGCAGGTCTACTGGTAAACTTCAGTACAGCCATAATTGAACCAGTACGAGAAAGTCTGCATTGGTCTCTCTAGCCACAACCCCACATCGGAATACACCACCATTTCAGCAAAAGCCAACAAATCATACAAGCGTTTTTGCACGTTAAAAAAAAAAACTGTTCTGTAAAAAGATGGCACATCAAAACCTTAATAAAGTATAATCTGTACTCACATTCTATTGGTCAAATTTTTACTTACATATTTACAAGCTAAGCATATGCCTCATTAGCATTTTGGAAAGGTACGGAATGACTAGAACATTTTATTTTCCTCCTAGACATAATATTCTGTTAAGTGAAAGCTTACACCCATTTTTCTTTTAATGCTTTATTTAAATGATTTTAAATGTTTCCATATGAGAACATAATAAAGGCAATCGATGACATTAATTTTATTTTATTCCACCACTCAGCAATATTCAGTGCTAAACATTTGGAAAATGTGCTACAAAGTCAGCCTGCAATGACATAGAAACACTATATGGTCTTGGAATTCCCTGACTAAAAGTCCTCCACTTGCAATGACGTCGCAAAGATACACACATTTTTAAACCCGCATGCAATCACACGATATGTTTCAAGAGAAGAAAGATCAATATCCAATAATTACACTCCAGTGCAGTTTGCATCAACAGCTAACTGTAAAGAAAGATGGGCTGACAAGAGTTGCAGTTTTCAGATGATGCTTCTTTTCCTCTCCCAGAGACTTTCTTCTGAAGCCCCATGGTGCAGTTCCAAGTTTCTAAGTGATCTGAAGAATAAAAAGATGGATTTTGGTATGAAGCACATCAACTTAACATGGACACAGACATTCATTTTCATCTATAGAGAGTTAAGGTTAAATATCAGATATTAAATTACTGACAAAGATGGCTTAAAACGAATAGGTACAAACGAATTTCCATAAAACTGTTCTGAGACATTTGGAAATTGAGTTATATTTTTCCAATTTACTAAATACAATGTATGATCCCACACTAGATCCTATACAGAAGAAAAAAATGGGGGGTGTCAATTGACAAAATTTGTATACAGACAGTAGATTAGATAAAAGTATCAATGTTAGATGTTCTAAAGTTGATAATTTTCTTAAGAGAATGACTATTCTTAGAAAGTACACACTAAAGTATATGGGGGTAAAATGATATGGCAATATAACTTCTGATTGCTTGGGAAAAAAATATATATCTATATCTATATACAGAGAGAGAAAGAGAGAGAACTAGGGACGGAAGGAGAGAGAGGCAGAGAGAAAAATGATGTAGTTAATAGAGCAAAATGTTAACCATTGGTAAATCTGAGTAAAGGGTATATGAGGGTTCTTTGTACTATTCTTACAACTTTTCTCTAAGCTTGACATTATTTCCAAATAAAAGAAAATAATAAAAGTAATTCTCCTTTGATAATCATACCCGAACCAAATAATTTCTTTGCCCCTTAGTTGTGTGTTATCCTTGTGGCATATTACTTTGAATTTCTTGTGTATTACTTTGAATTTAAACTTCAATTACTCTCTCTTCATTTCTGGTAGAGAGATGTCAAAGTCTCCAACTAGGAGAGTGAAATTATCTATTTCTCCTTGCAGTTCTATGAGTTTTTACTTCAAGTAGTTTGATGATCTTGTTCGATGCATTCATGTTAAGGATGTTATGTCTTCTTGGAGATTAACCTTTGTCATCATGTAATTTCCTTGTTTATCCCTGATAACTTTCTTTGCTTTGAAGTCGGCTATCTGTTTTTTTTTTTAAGCTCCTACAGCACCTGGTATTCCAAGGTGGTTTCCCATCCAAGTACTAACCAGGCCTGACCCTGCTTAGCTTCCGAGATCAGATGAGATTGGGCACATTCAGGATGGCATGGCCATAGACTTCTCTGTGAAATTAATATAGTTACTTTTCCTTTTTTTGATTCGTGTCAGCATGGCATATTTTTCTCTATCCATTTACTTTTAATCTACATGTCATTATATTTCAATGGGTTTCTTGGCAGACAACACGTAATTGGGTTCTGTTTGTTATCTACTCTGGCAATCTCTGGGGTTTTTTTCCTTCTTCATAATTTCATTATGAAATTTTCCATGCAGAAAAGTTGAAAGAATTGTGCAATGAAGATACATATGCTTCTCTGCCAATTCTGTAGTTAACGGTTTGCCGTATGTGCTTTAACATACATCAGTGTGTCTCCATCCCTCTAGCCATCCATCAACCCATCTTATTCTTAAGGACACTGTGTCCTCCTTTCACTTGCATTTCTAAGAAGTGTTGATTTTTCAGTCTGTTCAGCTTTTTACTTGTTGGGATAGAGTAGTGATATCCAAGCTCCTTATATGTGGAAACAGAAACCAGACCCCTCAAACTGCCTTCTCTCCCTGTCTTGTTCACTTCCAATATTGTAAGTTTCTCAGGAGTGACAATAATGGGGACACTTATAGGATTGCTTGCTATAGTCTTGGCACTTTTCTAAGCTCTGCCACATATATTAACTCACTTAGTCCTTGTAACAACCCTATCAGGTAAGTAATGTTATAATTCTCTTTTTATAGATAAAGTACAGAGAAAGTGACTTAATAATTTACCCAAGTTATTATTAAAGGGGAACTGGTTTTCAAATCCAGCCATCTGAATCCAGAGTCCACACTCTTAATCACTATAGCATGCTGTTTTTAGGTCTTTGGTACGATCCTGTTTATTCCATATTAATTTGCTTGTCATCTTCCCAATATCGAGACTTTCTTAGGATATGGTAGTGCTCATACCCATTTTGACTAACAAATGAGCTATTAATACCAATACAGTATAAAAGAAATATTCAAAACTGTTTGCTGGATTTTTAAAAAGTAATTTCTTCTTTTCCCTTACTTTAAGAAGAAATTCAGTGGCTGGAAATAAATAGAAAATTCTGGATAGGGAATTGTTTCATTTTGAGATTAAATAATTGTGTATCAGCTAAAAGTCATGACATAATATCTATAAGCCAGAAAGGAAAAGACTAAGAAGCTCAAGTATATCGAATGAAAAAACTTCAAACAATAAACTTTAAAGCATATTTTTCATACCTTTAATAAAACATTTACCTCTTAATCAAAATATTTATTTCTTTAATTATTTGATTATTTCTAAGAAATCAGTAAGACATACATGTATGCATATTTCTATATACATGTATAGCAGTATTTGAATATTACAAGAAATATTAACAGCAGTTATTTCTGAGGAATAGAAAAGGTGTATGGGGAAAAGGAGATTCTTTTACTTTTCACTTATAATTTTTGTATTATTTGAAATTTTTACTGTAAGCATGTGCACAGTTATCTGAATCCACAGAATAACAGATAATTAACTTGTGAATAGCATTTCTCAAATGCTAAAAGATATTAATGGTTAATATTTATTTAGGGTTTACTCTGTGCAAGTACTAGTCTAACCTCTTTAACATGCATAATTTCAGTTAATCAATCCAACAACCTAGAGGGAAGTACCATTATTCTCCACATTTTGTAGAAGAGGAAAGTAAGGAACAGAGAGGTTAAGTAACTTGTCTGAAGTCACACAGAAGTAGGCTTTAGATTCAAACACAGAGCATCTACCTCTAAAGGCTAGACTTGTAACTACCATATAAGTAAAGTACTTCCAAAACATACAGTATCAGTTTGGTCCAATTTGTGTTTTTAGACCTACTTTGTTCTTTGGCCGTGTGTCCAAAGATAAATTTTTTGATGGTTTCTGTTCCATGGCATTTGCTTTCCTTGTAGAGCTGCTGGTGGCATTTTTATTCGTTGCTCTCCTTCTTAACTTGACACCTAGAGACACATGTAGTAACCATATCTGTACAAAAAAAACACTTTAAAAAAAAATGAATCCACCCACCATTTTGGATCCTTCCCTTCCAGTGTGCTTTGCTCCCATCACCAGAGGGTCTGAGAAATAAGACTCCCTGGTTTTGATAATGGAGAGAAATCGAGTCGTAAATACGCCTGATTCTTATTAATTCAATCGGACAGAGAGATCCGATTACCATAACAACTTTGATCGTTGTGAATTCCCCTCCTAGGTTTACTTAAATTTCTCTAAGCCGATGGAAGTAAAAGGCTTACTCTGTTTGCGGGCGTATTCTGCTGCTTTGGGTGCTGTTAACATGGCAAAAGGGTGCAAGGAGAGGTGGGAAGGTGGCGCTCGGGACCCTGAAAGGAAACAGTCTCACTGTTAAGAGCCGCACACACTTCGTGCTGCTAATACGTGCTAGTTGCTGCCCTGGGCCTGTTCACCCAACCCATGGTCCTAGACATCACCAGCGGCCCACTGGTGTGGCTCACATTTCATTTGGCATGCACGTTCACACACTGCCTTCTACTCTCCTGCTTGGTTCTCCTTGCCTAAAATGCCTTGATGCTCATCAAATATGCCCTTTACCTAAAACAGCTATTTCCTTCCTTTTCCCTAGAGCTCTCAATTTTCCTTTGACATGTAGCCCAAATGTCACCTTTTCTGAGAAACTTGCTCCAGTGTCTCCCTACCTCAACTCTCCCATGCCTGCCTCCCGCCCTCCACCTCACCCCAAGGCTGAATTATTGCTCACTCATCTGTGAACTCAAAGCATGTTTGTCACATAGAACAATCCCAGTGAGTTATAGTTAGTTATAACCCTCTGTCTACTGCACTACACTGGAAACTTCTTTGAGGCTTGGACTGTCCCTTCATTCATTTATTCATTAGTCATTCATTCAAGTTTTCAGTGAGCATCCACTATGGACCAGGCTCGTTAGTAAAATAGATAAGGTTCCTGCCTTTTTAGGGCTGAGTGAGGAGAGACAAACAATACACTATTAGACGACAGAGTAGCTATACATTGTGATAAGTTTAATATAAATAAACCAAACAAAAGGGGTTACTGGGCAGCCACCATTTCAGACAGAATGGACAGAGAAATCCTGGAAGCAACGTTTCAGCTGAGACTTACAGGATGAGCAGCAGCCAGCCATGGGAGGGGCTGGAGAGAAGTATCACAGGCAAAGGGAATGAGAAGCCCTTGGAATAATCCTGTGCCTTCCAGACACAGAAAGGAAGCCGGTGGTTAGAGCATATGATAAAGGGGGAAATTATAGATGAGATGGAAGAGGGACGAAAGACCCAGATAGTGGTATGGAGCTATACACTAAAATTGATTCCAAGTGCAATGGAAGCCAGAAAAGTATTTTTAAGCAGTCGTGTTACAAGGCCTGATTTAGGTTTTTAAAAAGATCACTCTGGCTGCTATGTGGAGAATGGATTGGAGTGTGGAAGGAGGGAGGGTAATTAGCTAATTTAACCTTTTATCTCTAGTGCCTTAGAGAGTGCCTAGGACATAGTAGGCACTTAAATAGTATTGACCAGTTGGATAACTATGATTCTAGTCTAGGCAATGGTAGTTAACAGCATGACTTTGGTGTCTAACTGGCTGTATTTGAATGCAGGCTGTACCATTTATAAGATGTGTGACCTTGGGCACATCATTTAACTTCTCTGCCTGTTACTACGTGTGACAATAATAATACTGGTATCTACCTTATAGAGTTGTGGTAGGGATTAAAGAGTTAGCGTATGTAAAGTACTTAGAATAGTGTTCAGCACATAGTACAATATAGTAGCTTTAAAATTAATGATAGTAATAATTATTATTGATATCTGTCATCATTGTCTTTCTCCCTGACCCATTTCTCTCTATTGTATAGAATTATTCGTGGCAGTAACTTTGCCACCATTTGCTGTACAGAATCCTGCTTCATCTACCAGAGAAAGGTTGAGTGAATGGTTGACAAATAACTAATCAGAACCATGAGGTCTGAAATAATTAACATTTCACTGCAAGATCAACAATGTTTTGCCTTCTTACCGACAGAGATTCAGGTTTTATATTTACAGAACTTTTATTTCTAAGGAGTAAAGTTTGATTACTCTTTAAGTGTGCATTTCAACAAATATTCCATTCCACCAATAGGATACCCTTACATGATGTATAACCGAAGCAAACACCAAAAGACAAGGATGATAAACACTTATTTTTAGATTACCAGTTCAGTAGACATTTTTTACTCTATTTTTACTATCTCAAACTTAACGATCAAGTTCCCACAAAATTGGTATCCTTTCAAAGTAGGTCAAAATTTGTATTTCCACAAGAATCTGATCTCTAAGATAATTGTGTGGTTTATAGTTACTTAGGAGGGTCTTTTTCTTGAAGAAAGGGACTATATTTATATATTATTTTGTAATTTTCAACAGGAATGACTGAGTAGAGACCTGGAAGAAGCCTGTGCTCCTGACAACTTTGTGATACTGTGGTACGAGCTCTGGTCTGCCTACCTCCAAAATCCTTTCATATGAGAAGTAAACTTCTGTTTTTCACTTTTACTATAGATTTCTGATTGTACCACACAGAAAACATATTAAACAATAACTGAGGATGTGTGCTCTTTACTGACAGAAGAGTTTAGAGCCACTTTAGCAGGACCACTTCCAAATTTGACCAATCTTTTATTCAAGTGGAAAAAATATTTTTTGAGAGTTTACTTCATATCCAGCATTGTAAAGACTTAAACATAAGCATAAACTACAGCCTCTAACCTCAGGAGGCATATAATCTATTCAGAATGATAACCATAAAACACAAAAGTAATTGTAAGGAGGCTTTATTATAAGCATGGAGCAATTACGGCTATGACAATAGCTTTTCAGGATGATGTATACAGGTACAAGAAAAAGAAAAAAATAAAATGTTAAAAAATATGTATATATAATATGAAAAAAAATAGCATTTAAAAAAAGAAAAAGAAAAAGCGAACTGGCTCATACATTTATTTTTCTTCAGCAGTTAGCCATTTATATAACTTCCAGAGTGATCCCCTCGATAGGTCTAGCCATATGTTGTTCTCGATGCAAGACTAATGCTTTCCGTGTGCCGATTTCTCTATTTACAGGGGGGAATTGAACCCAGCGATTTTAAATTATTTCCAGCTCAAATATTCTGTGAGTCCTGATAATCCGGTGGCTCATATGAGCAGTTAATGTAGCTTTCAGTGTGGTTTGTATGAAAAATTATTTAAAAGATGGAATTTAAATCCTAAACTTAGACTTAATCACATCTGCCTTTTTTACTTTCAGGCCACTTACTAATATCTTCATTGTGTCAATGTAAAAGTATTTTATTCAGGACCTATTTTTATTGCTTGCTTTATTTGTTGAAGGGAGATTTATGCTCTTTTTTCTTCAGTTTAACATTTAGTAGGACACTTTACATTTATCTGATGCTAACTGTAAATAATCCTCACTTGTGAGAGGCCCCGAGCTGATTTCTCCTATGGGTCCAAAGTCCTCAGCAGAAAAATGTCTCCTTATTACAAAGACAGCTCCTTATCAGGAGTAAAACCTGAAGCAAATAGAATTGGTGAATACTGCGTCCATGTTGGCTTTCTGTCACCAGGTGGCAGCAAACAGTCCTGAAGAAAGCCATCAAGCCCGTGCACAGTACCCATATTGTATCATGTGGCCGATTCTGGTGGCTGGAAATTCTACATAATCTGATTAGTATTCGACAGGAATCAAGCTCTTGCTTGAGAAGGATTTTAGCTGTTGCTTAGGAGACATTTTATCTGAAAAGATTTAAAGGTCATTCAGATATATGCAGCAATTTGAGAAGAACTTTTGGCAATAACTACTTTTGTGAGCAACCCATCTCCTAGTTAAAAAGTTTGAAATCGTTAAGCTCCAAGGACTGTTTTAAAATAGCTCTTACAATTTAAGATCTTTGAAATGCCACATTTCCTTTGAGAGGCTCTGCTACTTCCTTATTTAAGATGTAGAGGAGGTCCCGAGCTGAGCAAAAGAAAGGCCTGAGCAGGGAGGAACTTGGGAGGCTCACAGGGGTAGATGATCCAAGATTCCTATCTCTGTAGCTCAACTTATATCATACCCTTTGCGATATTTCTAAAATAGGCAAAGTTTATATTGTGTTAATAATACACATGGATGCTTGATGAGCTATTTAAGTTATGAATATTTAGAACAGTGGTTATCTACCAGCAGTGAATTTGCCTCTTAGGGTCCATTCAACAAAGTAGAAAACCTTTGGTTGTCACGACGGTGGAGAATCTACTAGCATCTAGTGGGTAAAGGATTACCCAGGGATGCTGCTAAACATCCCACAAGGCACAGAACAGCCCCTGACTCCACCCCCTACACAACAAAAAATTATCTGGTCTAAATTGTAGAGAAACCCTGACTTAGTGAGACATAAAGGAAATCAGATACCCAATCCCTGAATAATAACTATAATAATAACTTAACTATAGCTAATATTTTAAGGTTACTAGGTGCTAAGCACTAAGGGCTTTACTGGTACTAACATTCCATCGCCCACAACAACCCATCTTCTTGTCCCTCTTTTTACAAATGAAATTGAGACTGACAGATCTGAGAAGACCTGCCCAGGATTATTCTGCTTGTAGCCGGTGGAGCTGGGGTTCAAACCTCAGCAGCCTGGCTTTAGAATCCTTGTGCTTAGCTATTATACAAACTGCCTCCCACATACAAGTCAATAAGTGGGTTGATACTCATCTCCTGTATCAATAAACAAACAGACCTTTGAAGGAAACTCCCTTGTATCTTATCTGTTTCCCTTTAGTGCTGGCCATTGTGTAGCGTATGTGCGCATTTGGGCTTTGTATTATTGGTCACTGATTGTGAATACAGAGACTGTATAACTGAACAGAAAAGGTGCTGAATAAAGGCTCTTCCATGGACAGGTAGAGATTGGCTGGCCCACCTTAAACATCATGGCTCCCCCCTCTGGCTCTTTTAAGTGAATCTGGCTCATCTGAGTTATCCCAACACCCATGTCTGCAATCCTTTTGGACTGATAACACAGCCAAGACTGGATGGGTTCTCAGTGCCATCTCCTCTAGGATATGATTCTCCATATTTGCTCTCTGGCCACGTGAGAGGAGACCAACAGATCAGATATGCCTGATGCCTTATCTGGACCGCCCCAAGGCACCAGAAGATGAGGCTAAAAAACACAGTCACCAGAAGCAGAGGGGCTTAGAGATCAGATATTGACGTGTATGGGAGGAGGAGGGGCGAGAAGGATGAGAAGAGGACAACCTGAAAGGGAGAAAGCTGCAGGAAAAACAAGCAGGAATGTAGCAGTATGGTTTGCTTGGATTTCTAAAAAACCCAGAGAGCTGGGCTTTCTTTAAAAGCCAAGAACAGTTTGGTCTCTGAACAGTATCAGCCTGGGGTGGCCAAGGTAGAATGTCAGCCCTCACATGAGATATAAGAACCATGAGAAAAGCAATCTTGTCTGACTTGCTCACCTTTATATTCCCTACACCTACAACTATATTGAATGAATGAATGAATGAAGGAATGAAGTTGTAGTACAGTGATCAGGAGAACTTAAGTCTCAGGACTAGCCAAGTTACATGTGAATTCAGGTGAAAGGACAGTTTGTTTCAAAGTTACAACACTTTTAATAAACACTTGACTCGTAAGCTGAACTTGGAGGGCTCTTGACTTTACACACCTCCCTGTTTGCAGAATGGTCTACAGGTAAAAGAACAAGGGGGGCGGGTGTTCGATAGCCTTAGCCCTGTACCTGCCCTGGCCTCCCTTCCAGACCCAGTGGGGAGTGTTGAAAGCAACAGAAGGCCCGGTCAGCAGAAGACCTGGGTCAGCAGAAGGCCCGGGTCAGCAGAAGGCCCGGGTCAGCAGAAGGCCCGGGTCAGCGGAAGGCCCGGGTCAGCGGAAGGCCCGGGTCAGCGGAAGCCCGGGTCAGGAAGGCCCGGGTCAGCAGAAGGCCTGGATGTGAAGGGCAGGTCCTGCCTGCTTCCTTCCCTGACTCGCTCCTGCTCTGTACCCATTTTTCCTTTCCTGTTCCCTCTCCTAGAGGTATCTAAAGGTAAGCAAATCAGTAGTTCACCTCCAAATAGAAGCCCATACTTAAATGTTTACTGAATGTTCATACATTCATAAATAGGGAAAACTAAAGTGGCCAGAAAGATCACTCAGAATACTCTATTTTTTAAAAAAGATTAGTATATAGAAACCCAAAGAGGGCAAGGGACCTAGGGCTCCACAGTGTCAGAGCCGGAACTCAGACCCAGGTGTCTGAACTCCCCCATCATTCCTGCTTCTACTGCGGCCATTTCAAAGGAGTCACAGGAAGCAGAAATGTGGCAACAGTAAACTACATCATTTACCACGAGAATGAACCTTGCTGATCTTGTCCCCGTCCTCGATGTTCTGGTACATTGGGCAAGAGGTGCACCTGGACTGCCCAGATCTTCATTACAAAAAGTATAAGTGAGAAATTCTGTTAATCAGAAACAGAGGCAGAATCTAGACCCCAAGCCTGGTGCTCTATTTGCTGCCTCTACTCAGCCTCACACAACATACTTTTATTACTATAAATACAGTCCTCTACCTGAGGAAAGCATTATGTACACACTTATTACCCAAGTAAGAGATGACTGCATCTGGTTTTGATTTAAAATTGTTATTTCGTGCCTGAAAAGACAACATTATACATATATCAAATAAAGAAATTCTCTCTAGAAGTTCCTAATATTGATAGTCTCAGGTCACCCCTACCTTGGTAGTACAAGAATTGGCAGAAGAATCAGCCCCATAAATTTTAAAGACTTCCTCAATTGGGATGCTGTTCTTAAACAACGACAACAACAAAAATGTGTTATCATATCATGGTTTTTCTTTATTACAAAACAAAACTGTGACAGTTCCAGTATGTCTTGTATTGTACCTGGCCGGCATGACCACTAAATAAATAACTTCTGAAGAAATGGATAAATCAGAATATCCAGATTTCAATTATTAAAATGCTTCATTCTGGTTTTATGCCCCTTAAATAAATGTTTCTAAATTACAATATAGAAGCCAAATCTTTTTATTATATCTTAAAAAAGGAAACATTTAATATTAATAAATCTTAAGATTATAAACATTGGTTGAAAAAGAAAATTAATATGCATTAATATCACATTGTGCATAATAAATATAAAATCTCTATGTATGCAAATAGTGTTTTTTCTTACCATTAAGATTCCAGCATAAGACGATAAAATCATTGCTTCTCTTTCTCTATGGTTTGGATATGTGAGTCTGCCACAAAATGGCCTTTTCCTAAGGGGAATATGAATAAATATGATGGAGGTTTTATTCCTGCTTGTGATATCTGCTGAGATTGGATTATAATCCATAAATAATCTCCAATGGCTGTGTGCTATGCACTTGTTTACGAAATCGATATGATTAATTTGCCACCAGTAAAGTACACACTTTGAATTTTGAATCTTCCAACAACGACGATGAATTTGCCCTCATCTATACAGGTTTTGCAGCTATCAAACAATGTCAGACTATGGTGGACAGTTATGGTTTTGCCAACCAGGATCCTTTTCCTTCTTATAGCAGCTTGCTTGGGGGAACTGCCTTCCCCCACTGTAAGCCTCTGTGCTTCTAGGGAAGCTGACAACACCTCTGGATTCCAAAGATGGGAAACACACTGTGGATTAAGCTAGTCAGTGTATTCCACCCCCAACCCCGACTCCTAGACAAGTCAGGGCAAACAGAGCCATTGAGACACAATTCTGTGATTAAAAAAAAAAAAAAAATCCATTCTCCCCTGGATTGAAAGTTGCAACAAAGTAGGCCGAAACTAAGGATAGTGTCCATTCAGAAGAAATGGTCAAGAGACAGATCCTGAGGACACAGTTTGGGATTTAAATTAAGCCCTGTCTAAGGCAGACCTACTCATGGACTTCTCAGACAAAGAGGCAATAAATCCCTCTTCTACCTTCTCCTCGTCTCTCTCTCTCTTTTTTTTTTTTTTTTTTTTTTTTTTTTTTTTTTTTGGTGCTTGTCTTTTTGAACTAGGTTTTCTGCTTATTGCTATTAAACTCTAACTGATACAACCGTCCAGGATCAGGTGTGTGTTCTAAGGCCATGAAACAGAAAAAACAACTGGCTTCTAGAAGAAACTATTCACTTCTGGCCTCACTGGTTTCATGTTCTTACAAATTGGTCGAGTCTGCCTGGCCCACATGGAGAAAATGCCAATAAACCTGGAAAGGAAATTATTGCTTCCTTTCAAATAGCTCAACTCAGATACATATCTTGTTAAATGCTTAAGAAGTTGTGTTTGAAAGTCTTTATGAAAAGATTGCAGTCTTTACCCACAGGATTGACCATCTTTAAAATCATAGCATGTGTGTAATAAAGCACAGTCACATTTCTAAGGCAGAGCATTCAATGCAAGAAAGGATTTCTCCTGATGGAAACCAATTAGTAGAGATGCAACATACGTAAATACATATGTGACTCCCGCAGATTGGTAACTGTGGGGTTTCTTCAGATTTCTCATTGGAGAGGGATATCTCCCTGCTGTGTTTTAATCAGAGCCTCCCGGTGGAAGACCCCAGGTAGAACTTCCTCTGTCATTACTCATACTATTTTAAAACAAAACTATTTCAACTTACACTTTCTCCCACTCCAGCCAAGTTAAGTCTTCTGGGTGATCCAGCCATTGCAAAGCAACACTGATGGCCAAGTCATAGTGTGCCTGGAAGCGGGAAGCACAGAGAGCAAAGGAACTGGCTTAGACCTGGGCTAAAGCACTCCCTGGGCCCAATGACAACGGCACTGCTAAGCCTTCTACTATTTTGTCATGTCCACAATGGTGAGGATCATCAGTTCTGTCCAGTAATCTGATGCTCAGACAGAAATTATTAGAGGTCTTCAGGCATTACATTTACCTCTCACTATAGCAGTTCCTTTGGTTTGTGTGGACCGAAAAAGAAGGGATAGACTCTTGGAAAGACTACTAAACTGGGAATCAGAGAATCTGGGCTCAAATACAGGTATTGCAAACAGTTCACAATATATCCTTAGGTAAGCAGGTGATGTTCTCTGGGCCTTGGTTTTCTTAAATTTTAAAATAGAAAAAGGTGAAGGTGGAGGAAGAGGGACTCTGAGGAACGATTTTTAATTCTGTGAGTAGAATGACAGAAATGTACCTCCAGGGACACAGGAGAAGTGGTGTGTCCACCTGGGGAATCTCGGGAGGCTGCAGAGAAGAGGCCTCAGTGGAGCTGGGGCTTGAAGGGTGAGGAGAATTGCTGGGGCTTAAAGGGTGAGGGGGCCTTGTGGGTGGAAGGGCCAAGAGCAGGGACTGAAGTAAACCTGATCAAGAGAACTGCTAAGAGTCTCATGTACAGTGAGAAGCTGAGGACCAATTTGAATGTCCATACCTATCCTAGAAAAAAGAAGGTCAGTTTGGTTTTTGTAATTTTAGATGGGTTCTAAGGTTCTAAATAATTCCAGCATTCTCTAAACAATGTAGTTATTCCTTTTTCTTCCAGGGACTGAATCAAATTGAAAAATGAATTGAAAAAAAAAGAGAAAAAGAAAAAAGAAAAAAAGAAAAGAAAGAAAAAAAATGGACTATAATCAGTTGTTGAAACTTAATCCAAAGACTGATTGATGCACCGGCCAGCAACGCTGGCATCATCGGCTGTTCGCTCATTAAAAATGCAAATTCCAAGCCCCACTCCAGACCTTCTGAATCACAACGGCCTTGTAATAAGACCTCATTAAAGTCTGAGAAGCACTTATCTAATCAGCTTAATTTCTTCATTTAATACAAGCATAGAGACACACTTTAGAACGCCAAGGCTTATCTGCTTATTCAGCTCCAGGGATGTCAGACAGGGAGAGGGGGAGGAGAAGGAGAGATCCTTTTTTTTTCCTTATTAGTGCAAAAATACTAAACAGGTAGCATAAAAAAGCTGAGGGTTTACTAATTTCTTTTGAATTAGACCTTTACACACTTTCTTTCTTAATTTATGCAAAGTGAACTTTTATTATATAACATGAACCTGAGTTTCAGTATGAGCAATACTGAATCCTAAAATACAAAGAATTTAGGATTATTCAATTCTTTGGCTTTGCCCATTAATGAAAATGATTTAAAAAGGGGGGAAAAAAGTATTATATTTGAGAACTATGTGATAGTAATTCTGACCACAATTTTTTAACATCTATGTAACATTTACCCTTGCACTCTTTTTGCTTTCTGTTTAATGAGTTGGAAAGACCGTACGGAAAATGCTCAGATGAGAAGATGACAGAGATGACATTCTGGGGGATCAAGATTAGCCTCGTTTATTATATACGTTAGGTCCTTGCTCTGTCCCCTTCATACACATATAACTCAAATGGGACTCACGCTCGCATGCCTTTCTTTACCATATTCATCTAGAAAGGTGAGTTGCCTTCTTCCTTTTGGGTCAAATTCATTTTCCCAGAAGTCTGATGCCAATATAATCTCCCCTTGAAAGCAAGAGAGCAGGATTGAACCATTGGGAACGATATCGGAGTCTGCAGAAGAGGGGTCCTGCCCAGCCCCTCCCTCCTCTACCAAATACAGGAGCAGTCACGGGCGGCTCTGGCAGCCGAGTTCGTATTTCATTTTGATTTAAATGGGAATTCTGCCATGCCGCAGGCTTCAAATGTCTAACCACGATTAACTTAAATCATATGTATCTAAAAATTAAACTCACATGGTCAGCACACAATGTAAAGGAAAACAGGAAGTATGATAAATCCCCACATGCAGAAAAGTTTTTATAAAACCGACAAGACTGAGACCCACTGTTCAAAATAAAGATCCCCTTGTTGCCCGTGTTAAACTAAGGCAGAATGTCCAAAGTTGATAAATTCTGGATAGATGCTATTCCATACAGAAGTATTGTTTTGCCTGAAAGCTTTTACCCATTAGAATGCAAATATCCTTAGGAGGAGTTATGCCTAAAAATATGTTAGTAATTCCACTTCAGTGTATCTTTGTCAGATCCTTTCAGAACAGTGACTTTTAATAAGGCGAGGGTAAAATAAAGGCCCTGGGAGGAGAATAGAAAGGTCACTATTCTGGGAAAGTCAGGAAGATCGATTGGATGGATGCAGGATTCGCACGCTTTGGGCAAGTGTGGGGGATAATTTTGTCTCTGGCTCCTAAAAGCTCTTCTGAGTCATTAAGCTTTAATGGACAAAAATTCTCAAGTTTTTTTCTTTGTAATTCCAAGGTACTTTATTTAAAATAACCTAAATGTATTCTTTGGCTATATAATTGTATCAGTTTTGAAACTGCAGCTCTATGTGGAGGAATTGACATTCTTGATTATGATTTGTTCTTTATTATGTCAGCCTCCAAACACGTACATATAAACATATATGACTTCGTACACAGTTTATTCCGGCATTTAAGGACTTGTTAAAGGGTAATTAACCTAGTAGGCTGAGAAAAGACATTTGATGAGGACTGTGCTAAGGTCTTTGATGAAAAAGGTATTATCGTTGTGACTGTAATACATATGAAATAAAATATAACCTTTTTTTCTTTCTTTTTATATGGCCTCTGATTTTCACCAACCTCTTAACAAAGTACCAAGTCAAAGAAAATCTAGCGCAGGAGAAAAAAAAATTTTCCATGGGAAACCTGAATATTCACTTTATTATTTAAAAAAAAAATCAGATGGCAAGAAAAAGAAGATGAATTATTGAGACGATAAGACGGACAATAACAGAGGCCAAGGCTGCAATTTAAATCCTGGGTCCTTGGGTACATTTTCAGAAATCTTTCCTATATCTTTTATTAGCAGGGCCCTTTCAGAGGCACATCCTGTCCGGCACAGTCTGACAGGCAATGGGCCCAGATCTGAGGCTCTAGAATGGGCATGCCTTAGACGTGCATGCTGCTGGTAGAGACACCCTCCCAAGGGATTCAGCATTTGGTTTTGTCCCACATGTGAGACCTCTATGGCTGGAGACGGAGGCCAGATCATCTTTTATCTTTTTTTTTTTTTTCTTTTGATGATGGTGGAGGAATAGAATCTTCCTTAGATTTTCAACTTCCTGCCAATATCCAGACCATCTAGCACACATGAAGCCCACAAAATGCTGAATGAAAGAAATGAAAGTTATTCTCATGCATACTTACAGGAGCTTTTTCATTTCCTTCTTTAGAAGCCTTCTTTCCATGATTAAAGGTTTATCCAGCTGAGCAGGTATCTGCAGCTTACACTGCACCTGATATCCTATGTGAGCACCCAGCCTCTCTGAGCTTATAAGCTACAGCAGCAAATCAGAGAGAATTTGAGTAAGGGATGCTATCACTCCAAATACCAGTCATGGAGTCCTAGGCCCTGGAAGGGATCCGAGAGTATACAGGGCTCAGGTCAGAAAGCTGCTTGGAGGTGAGCATACTGTACTTCTTATTTCTTCCAAGGTTTTTCAACATTCACCATTTATTTATTCTTGCAATAAACTAGCAAGTAAAACAGACATGGCTTGTATAATAGTGATGGGAATATTTGGACAGAACCACCCAAACGTGGATGGCCTGGGATCTGAATATGTTTAAGTCTGAGTACATTCAACATAATGAATACCAGTGAATCTATCCTGGTGCAATGGCTTTGTAATGAAGTTTTCTATAGAAACTCTGTACAAATTTCTATGGTCAGGAAGCCATTGAAAGAACATGTGATGATGGCAAATGTGAGTCCATGTCTTCAATTCTCACTCCTGCATTGATCCAGAAATTGGAGTTCAGGCGACAGCATCGCAATAGTTCTGAAGTCACAAAAAAGAGTTTACAAAAAAAAAAAAAAAAAGTCACGATTGAATGGGGTACCCAGGGAGAGGCAAAAATGGGATATGAACTATATCTACCATGTTTTATTTCTTAAAAAAAGATTTAAAGCAAAGTGTGATGGTTAATTTTATGTATCAACTTGGCTGGGCCACTGTCCCCAGATATTTGGTCCAACATTATTCTGGATGTTTTTGCAAAGGTGTTTCATAGATATTAACATTTAAATCAGTGACTTGAGTAAAGCAGATTACTCTCCATTATGTGGGTGCACCTCATCCATCAGTTGAACACCTTAAAAGAACAAAGACTGAACTTACTGAAGGAACTCTGCCAGCAAACTGACTTTGGATTGCAACTCTTCCCTGACGCGCCAGCCTGCCAGCCTACCCCATCAGATTTTGGACTACCCAAGCCCCCACAATCATGTGAGCCAATTTCTTCAACTAAATCTCCTTAGATGTGTATACACACATCCTGTTGGTTCTGTTTCTCTGGAGAACCCTAATACACAAGTATAAGAAAATGTTAATATTTTTTGACTCTGGGATTATAGAGTCATAAATGTTCATTATATTACATTCTGTGTGTTTGAAATTATACATATGTTTTTAAATCACTTCTTTAAAAGTGGTTGGAGAAAACTTGAGAAACTTTTTTTTTTTGAAAATGATAGCATATAAACATTCAGCGTCATCTGATTCAGCTCTCCAACAATAAACAGACAGGAAACAAGATGCCAATGATTTAAACAAATTCCTCACCAGACTGGCTTAATTATTTTGGATGATTCTTGTTGCGCTATTGGATGGGATGTGGAAAAGGTGGAAAGAGAGAAGGACGTGGGAGCATGCCCTGGAAATGGATTAAATGTAAATACAGTAATGTGCTCTCTACAGGAGAGCAAATTGCAGTGGATACTACTATATGCCAGAGAGGTAGCCTCATGACGTCAGGGCCGGGTGCTCCTATGAGAATCTAATTCCTGATGATCTGAGCGCTGGGAAGTGGCTGCAAATACAGATGAAGCTTTGCTTGCTAGCCCACTGCTCGCCTTCTGCTGTGCGGCCCATTTTTAACAAAAACAGGACCACCACTGGCTTAAAGAAGGAACAGCACTGGACTCAAGGAGGCCAGATGCCAGGATGTGGTGTTCACTAGCCCACTAACTGGTGCTGCCAGCCGACCTCTTGGCCATTCTGCACACCAGTCTCAGATGTCATCTAAAAATGATGAGCCTGATGAACGTGGTCAAGAGCGCATTTCACCCTAACCTTCTACAATCCACAAAGGCTGCCATGTAGATCGTTCTTTTAATTCAATAAGTTGGAAAACATTTGTTGGTGGAACATTTGTCCTACCTCAATTTTTTGACTGATGTGTACTTGGGTGAAGGTGGGGGTTGGGTCCTTAGCTTTGATGCCTTTTTAAAAAGCAAAAAACTTCGCATTGGTTTTAAAGCATTCTTGTTTTGTAGTCCTGAGCCAGCCCTTTGAATTTCGGATTTAGAACTTATAAGATTTGCATCTCTTGGTTGCTGTGCCTCCTCTCAGACCCACCTTCCCTCCCCGCTGCCATTCAATGTGCAAAGGTTTAAATCTTTAAAACATGAACACCTCCCTTCCCAAAAACACTAGACGGGAGGCCCAGAGACCCTGGGAAGCTACCAACTAGCTGTGTCACCTTGGACAAGTGAATTTGCCTCTCTGTGTTTTTTGTACTCCTTTGTAAAACAAACACTAAATGATTGGAGAGGTCCCTTTTTCTGTAGAGTACAGTGACTGACATGCATTGCGTAGCTGTGCCTGGTTGAAAGAGGGCTATTTGCAGACTCTATTCAATTTAGGTTTGAGGTCAACCAGTTACCCTTCTTTTCTGTCCATAGGGCTTTAATGAAAACAAGACTCTGGCTGGAAATATACACAAAAGAGCTACTGGAAAGATGTCAGCTATCTCAGGCATTAGCTGTTTCATAGAAGCCAACCCTCCCACCCAAAGGCACAGCCCCCAAATTCTATAGGAATACCATGCCATAAATAATATCTGCACCCTCCCTGCAGGCTCCCCCTCTGCACCCCTACATTGAGGATACGGGTCTCTCATACTATGTTCTATTAGGTGCCCAGCTCTTAACAAATTCCCCTTTTAGAATCGCTCACCAACCGGAGCCCGATTCCAGCGCTTTTGTTCTCTCCCTGCTTCTGGAGGCGTGCTTGAGCATCCGCTTGGGCTGGTGCTCACAGACACCAGGAAAACAGATGCTTTATTGTGGTTGCTAGGGAACAGTGACTGAATGAAAAGGATTTATGTTTTTTTAAATACATCCCTAACCCTCCCAACCAGAAATAAAGAAAGTCAAATATTTGGGACAGAATTGTGATCCTTACCTGGAGTTCGCATATCTATCTATCTATCTATCTATCTATCTATCTATCTATCTATCTATCTATCTGTTACTTATTTATTTATTTATTTATCACCTGAGTAGGCTTTGTTTCCCATCTAAATGATTAATCAGAAAGCTGAGAAGATGTGAGAAGTCCACCTCCCACAGCGTGTTGTTTTTGTTTTTACATTTTTTTTTTTTATAGCACTTGGCTGCTGACCCAGGAGTCAACTGGCTCAGCAAGGATTTCTGAGGAAGCCAGTGAACCTCTGGCTCCTTACACACTTAGGGTGCCCCCAAGCACATAGGGTGATTCTACTTGATGGCTATAGACACAGAGCAGTGAAAATGCTGAAGAACCATCACGTTGGTGCAAGCCTTCACCATTCCTCTTACAACTTGCCTCCTCATTGTAAACACGTTCTCTCTTGCTTAGAGCTTGCTGTTGTTTTCTGGTTGCTCTTAGAATGAGATCTAGACTCCTAACCGTGGCCTGTACGTGAGTCTCCTTCATGCCCCTGGACAGAGAGGCATGTTATTCCCTCTCATCTAGACCTGGGTGTCTGTTATCAATTCCACTTAATCTTCATTTCCACTCCTCCCCACCAACCAAGTCTCTTGGTTACCTGGTATCTCAGGTGTTCTATGAGGGACAGTAAAACTCTAATTTGGATAGTTATAGATGAGTTGTTCATTCCACATTGAATTTATATTGTACCCAGAAGTTTCCAAGTTTTGTGAGACTGAAGTTGATACAATTTGAATTTCATAAATTTAAGAAAAAGAATGCAAAATTGTGAATACAAAATTTAATGTTTTTTTAGAACCATTAATCACCACAAGTTATAAATTTTAGAGAACTAAGAAATACCACAAATATTAAAAATATAGGGAAAAATCACAGTATTATTATCTTTATTATTAACTGACATACCCTAATATTCTTTTTTTCTTACATATTCTTTGATTACTTCTTAATGCGACAAAGATTTTCCAATATTTTCTATAAGAGAGATTGGAAAAACGATTTGGTCTTTTCTCTAGTGTGGCCATTTATAATTTATTTTTAATTATAAATAAAATATTAGAATAAACTAAAGGTTGTTTTTTACTTTACTGACACCATGATGGTGATGCCTTCTCTATCATGTTTTCCACAGTTTCCTGCTCAAGAGATGCTCCTTACCCAAGAGCAACCCCTGAAGAACTTTAGCCTTGACCTTGCTAGGTTTGTTTGCCCCTGCCTCCCTATCACTCCTGCTTCCCCACCCTTACCCCTCCACTCCAGCTGCTTACCTAAACATTTCTTACTGTCACTTTTTCCCAATGAGCGTGCAGACTTCTAACTTTGTCAAGCCTTTCCTATTTCTCTCTAAATTCTTTACATAAAATTAATATTACATCTTTAAAATATATCTGTAGACCTATTCCTTGCTTACGTCTGTAATGATTTACTTCTCATTGTGTTGTCCAGAATACACAAGTTGTCACTCTAAAAATATGGGCTCTCGTCTCAAACTACCTAGATTTGCAGCCCACCTTTGCTACTTGCCATCTGTGGCAGGTTATGTTTGCCCCGGTGGCCACAACAGTTTTCCTGTCCCTTACATTTTTCTTATAAAGGGATACTGACACTACTCTCATAAAGGTAGGGAGGCTGGGTGTTTCTCCCCTTAAATCTGGACAGTCTTGTAATTATAGTAGAAATGAAACTGTGTGATTCTCAGATTAGATCTTAAAAGGTATATGTGGACCATCGCTCCACAGTAAAGGGAACAATACTTGCATAGTTAGATGGATCTAAGGGCATTAGGCATAGTGAAAAAAAAAAATCTCTAAAGGTTACAGACTGTATGATTCCATTTATATAACATTTTTGAAATGATAAAAAGACAGAAGAGAACAGGTGAGTTGTTGCCATGGGGACAGGCATGGGGTGGGGAGGCTGACTTCAACTATAAACAGACAGCACGTGGGTGTCCCTTCGTGGAACAGTTTTGTGTGATTGTGTTGGTGATTATGTGCACAGAATATGCATACACACAAATGAGTGCATGTCAATCTGATCAGACACGTGCAAATGTCAATTTCTGGTATGATATTGCTCTAGGGTTATAGAAGTTCTCACCATTGGGAGAAACTGAGTGACAGGTTCATGGGACTCTATTACTATATCAGCAATTTCTTCTTAGCTATAATTTTAAAAACTTTTTAAAGGTGATGCAGCTTTTACCTGCCCTCTTGGGATGCTTGCTTTTGGAGCCCAGCTGCAATGCGGTGGGGAAGTTCAGGCCCCATGAAGAGGTCAGACTCATGAAGAGGTCAAGTGCAGTGTTCTGGGTGACAGTGCCACCTGGGGTCCCAGACAACAGAGACACATGAGTGAGGAAACATTCACAAGGACTCTACCATAGCCATCATCTGACTGCAACAGAATGGGAGACCCTAAGTAAGAATCACTGTCGGAACTGCCTAGCTGAGCCCAGTAAATGTCTTGAACCTTGAGAGGAAAAAATAAAGTAATAATTGTTTTTGAAGCCATTAAATGTTAAAATAATGCATGATGCAACAACAGATAGCCAGAACACCATCTTTGTGGTCTGGGTACCTGGCTCCACTTTATTTATTTATGGGGGGGGGGGGAAAGCACCAGCACCACAAGGTTATTGCAAGCATGAAATGAGCCAGTCAGGTAAAGAATCTAAGAACGTGATTGTATGAGGTTAATAAATGTTAGCTACGATTATTATTATCATGTATTTAAACTATAACCAAAGGACAAAACAAAATATGGAATAGCCTATTTAGCTCTGGATCAATTCCAAAATGACACTAAATGACTCTTTCCTTCTTAGCCTCAGAGACTGTGTGAGCACTAGAACTTGGCAATAGTGTGGCTTCTATCTTGAGCACCTCCTTAGATGACCTGTGTCCTCTGGTTTGTCTGTGGAGTAAATGTACATTCTAAATATAAATGATGGTTCTATTAAATTATCCCCTCCCCCACAACCCTAGAGGGAGTAACTTCTTCTAAATGGATAAAAGCCTTCAGAAGGAAAAGTATTCGTGAGTGCTAATCTGCTCCTTGCAGTCAAAGAACATCCTTTAATGGGAAATATCTGTTGCTCGAACAACACTTGAGTTATTTTTAAAGTCTGTTGTGTAATACACAGTATTATAAAAGGTCTTACTTCTCTTTATTTTTGTTTGAGCACAGAGCGTACTAAATCAAATTATTGTTAAGGTCCCCTGTTTACTACACTATTTTATTTTTGAGGGAGGGTTAAATTGGCATTTTTTAAAAAAATAAATTTGGGGTGACATTGGCAATAAAATTATAAAGGTTTCAGGAGTGCGATTCAATAATATGTCATCTGTATATTGCATTGTGTTCACCACCCAAAGTCAAACCTTCTTCTGTCACCATGTATTTATTTTTAAAATTATCCTTTACTTCCTACCTGACTCTTAGTTACTGTTGGTGTCCCCATGGGTCGGCAGAAAACTGCTTTTGGAAGGAAGAATCAGCAGAAGGGGAGGCAGAATTGCTTAAGAGGAGCCTGGGATAAGGAGACTGTTTCTGGGGAGGCTCACTTTTCCTTAAGGACTAGTTAGTGCCCAGTCAGAAACCAAGGAGGGGCCGTTTCACCCAAAGATGCTGACCGCAGCTGCCTGGCGGCTGCAATAGTAGCCCTCAGGCAGCACTGGAAAAATACTTAGAATTTCAGACTTCGAAAAATGCCAGATCATTAATCTTTAAGCTCCAGTCCTTGCCCTGATCTGCATGGTTTTTTGGAGGTTGCTTTGGAATTTAGACTCACTAAGGCCACTCAGCCCAGTCAACCCCAGATGGAAAGAAACAGAGAGAAAACTAATGTGTGGGAAAACTAGAAGTAGGGATGCTGGGGAAAGCAGAGGCCTAGAGAAACGCGCGCGCACACACACACACACACACACACACACACACACACACGCGCGCGCGCGCGCGCGCGCGCGCGCGCGATGGAACAGTTCCTATATAAGCAGTTTGAACTCTGTTTATCTGAATTATCACAAAACTACATTAAATATTAACCTGAGCTCACTGTGTCTTCCTGCTGCAACTGTGACAATATTATGATAGCCTATTTCCTGACGCATCTGTGATTAACGGCCTTAATAATTAAGGTTTTCACATCCAAAGTGGTTTTGAATGCAAATATGCAAAAATGCATTTTATCCAGGAGATTCTGGGGAAGAAATTATAGAGCTGCCTGAAAACTAGGACAAATATCCCAGCAGTTAGAGAATCAAGAACTTTTGCCTTACAAATGACCCTGGTTCGCAAAGCCCGGCAGCTGACCCGGCAACTTTCCTGACCCCACTCTCGGAAGTTCTTAAAGGAATGACAGCAACAACAAGCTCAGTTTAACTGTTTGAGAGAATCTATCAGTTCATAAGTGGAAGGAAGGAAGGAAGTAAAAAAATACAGGTTAAATAGTGGACCTCAGAGAAAGCCTCCTATGAATGAAAATTGCTGGTGCCAGCAAGAAGTGTGAAGTAAATAATACACCTTAAATTGAAACCATTAATGATTACTTACAATTAATCATCATCCTCTTTTTAAAATGGTTGTTATTAGCCAATCAAAACTGTGTGTAAATTTACTACCTCTGATGGCTTTTTCCTAACCCCTTCCATGGTTCACGAATGTTAATATTCATAAGAGATTCCTGGAGCTCAGCCTTCAGAATCTGAAACACAGGTGGCACCCAGGAATCTGCATTTGAATATCCAATTGGGGGTTTCCAATCGTTACTTATTAGTTGACCCTGGGCAAGTCATTTCTATTCTCATTAATACTGTAATGTCAAAGATATGTAAAATAGCTTTTAACAATATAGAAGATTTGCTGAATATTGTATGTTAATCCTAAAAACCAAGTTGATAAGATTAAACAAAATAGATTATAGAGCACCAAGCTATATGTCATGCTTACTAATGTTTATTATAGACATAAAGTATGATATAAATATGTACGCAATAAATAAGAATTAATAGTTGTTAAGGTCTTTTAGAGATTGGTAGAAATCTAAACTTTTTATGTAGTAATTAGGAAAAAATGTTTGGGTGATACCAATAAGGTGCTGGATGTTTTCTTGGTACACATCCATTAATATGTTTTTAGGTTGAAGAGATCCTGGTAGTAAGAATGGGAAGTCAAAAGTGGTCTCACTACCCTCAAAAATTGTTCCAATCACAGGCCATTCTTACATGTGAATTCAACTATTCTTCAGTGTGTCTGGGCTATTTCTCCCCTCATCAGTTTGCATATATCATCCCTTTGCTTTATCAACCCTATGGTTTCTGATGAGAAATCAGCAGTTAATTTTATTGAGAATTCCTTGAACATAAGTAGCTTCTCTCTTGCTGCTTTCAAGATTTTCTCCTCATCATTGGCTTTTGACAGATTCTTCTCTGAGGGGTATGGTAACACCCACTGTAAAATCAGATTACCTCACAGCTACAGCAGCGGCTTTATAGTTTTTAATCTGTGGCTTTGAACTCAATGAGATTTATATCAAAGAAAATACATGGTATGGTTTTAGCTACCAAAAAGATAAACCCATTGACTTTATTCCCACTATGTTAATTATAGGTAAAATAGTGATCTGTTATACCTCAAGCTGACTGATACTTTATATAATTAAAATAGCCATCTGCAAACTATTTCAAGTGTAAAGCTTCAAAATGCCTTCTTGACTCTGAGAAGGTATAACACACACATCTTTGTTTCTTAGGGGAAACTCTGAAAGCATTTCAAATGTGGTTGAGAATCCAAATGGGTTAATGCTTCATGTATAATGTAAACAATACAATGTGAACACCCTTCTGTATACAAAATCTCTAGTGAGTCCATTGCTGGAGATAAAGAAAGATGTATACTCAAACCACTTCCCAAAATGGAGAATTGAACAAGGAATAAATACATAAGTAGAAAACTTTCATCCTTTGATGTATCCTAAATCTCTTCCTGTGCTCAGCTGGGAGTTTGTGAAGCAGTCACTTTGGGCCTGATACTTTTCCAGTAATTGTTTGAGGAAATGGAATATGTATCACTGAATCAGGTGAGTTAGTCCCAACTGTGCAAAAGGACAAGGATTAAGGTACTCATTGTATAAATAAAGACGTTGCTTATCTCGCCATAGCTGGAGGACATTTGAAGAATGTATTCCCAGAAAATGAGACCCAAGTTAACTCCAAATAAATTCTGAAAGGCATTCCCATTATAATAGTAAAGAATCTGACTGAATCACTGTAACGAACCCAATGATTCAAAACTCAAGCGGCTCTTAGCACCGGTACAAGTTGAGTACCTAGTGTAGCGTGACTTGTGAGAGAAGTACCACCATATAAAGTTGCGGTCTGATGGGACGCTGACATTCCAAGAATGTCAGGATTAGAAGGCATTCTCAGATCATTTGTAAATTGTGTTCAAAGATATAAAGAACCTCTCATATAAAGAATTTGATCCAGATGGGAAAACCAGATTCAAAAACTTTGGCTGAGATCCAGGTTCTAGGTCTTCATGGAATAGTACAAGGTGTGATAATTAATTTGCAGGAACCAACGTGCAGGTAATCTCAAACTATAAAAAATAGAAATATGATTGGAAGAAAAATACACTCGTTGAGTAATTCTACAAGTGGAGTAACTATAACCAGAAAATATGGAAATTTTAAATAGGTGAGAATAGTTCTAGAATATTAGAATAAAAATTCAGAGTCAAAGTTCAGTTTTCAGTTTCTATCATGTAGTTTAAACGTTTCAGAACTGACTTGGGAAATTTGTAGTATCAAAATCTTTCAAGAAATGCCTAAAAAGCTCTTCAACTAGAAAAAAAAAATCAGTTAAATTGGTAACCTCAAAATGGGAAAATGTGATTTAGCTAGAAAATGTGTTGAAACTTAATCTCTGAACATATAATGCATAAGGCAGAACGAAGCAAAGCAAACTAGGAAGAGGATAATTCCTATGCAGAAATAAAATGAAAGCTTTAAACCCAAATACTCCTAATAAGAAAGTGTCATGGATTGAGCAAGTGAGAAAAGGAAGGTCTAAAAGCCAACTAAAGATCCTCGAGCATATCTACTTATAATTCTTAATGTACAATCCAGGTGAAATTACAGAGGCAGGGCATTTTAGAGACTCACTTTCTAGCTTATATTTTAAAAAGTTAAAGACAATGTGACTAGAGTTGTGTCACTCTATCAAGGCAAACCAAAAAAGAAGGTAAGCCAACATTGGAAAGTCCTTGGATTTGATCCAGAAGAATGTGGTCCAAGGAATTTGACATGGGTTTTCTAATATTTTTAACCTTTTTATTGTAAAATAAAATGGATACAGTAAGCCTCACAAAACTAAAAGTAGATATACTCCTCTCTCCAAAGGATCAGTAACTAGTGACCTTAGTGCCCTAGTACCTTCATTTGCTTCTAACTCTCATCTATCCTTTAATGCCAGCATTAAATTGTTAAATAAGTCTCCAGTCTCTGGAGATCCATCTTGAAGATGGGGCTCTTCCAACACTTTCTGCTGAACCACTGTGGGTCTGATCGGGAAAGGAAGGCAAGGACTGACACATTCTATTGGTAGAAAAAAAAAAAAAACTGAATGTAAAGGCCCTCTTCAGAGGAAGCCTTGGTTAAGGAAAGAAAGACTTGATACTGGGTGGCCTAATATACGAGACATTATCTTTCTTTATGTAATTAACTACTTCCAAAAAACTCATGTTAGAACACTGACAGGACCCAGCTTAACGGAATCCCACTGATTAAATATGAGGCAGATTGATATCGAAATACATGATAATGTTATAGTATAACCCATTGAATATAGCAAAAATCCATGAATCCATACTGATATGAATCAATAAACAGGGAGAAGAGAAAGTTGTTCGTTACAGAATTTAGTTATGTAATATATTTATAATATACATAACTATAGAAGGTATGAAAGGCATAAAATCAACAATGGGTGCTAAAACTATGGGTGATTTTGATGATGAGCAGTATACTTACACAGCATCTCCCTACACGTTACTTACATTTACAAAGGGGAAAACAGTAAATTCACAGTGGAGTAGCAAGGCAGCTACCACCTTAACCAGATGAGCAGAGTTAACTTTACCAATACTGGGACAACCTATCATCACACATCCTTTTTCCTTTCCCCACTATTAGACACCGAGGAGACTGTATCGCTTCAGTAGTCTCTCTCCTAAATTCAAAAATGCAAAACTCGAATCTAATAGCCAGGAAACATCAGACAAACTCAAATTGAGGAACTTTCTATGAAATAACTAGCCTGTAATGCTTCAAAAATGTCAAGGTCGAGAAAAGCTTATGAACTGTTTCAGACAAAAGGATACTTAAGGGTTATGAGAACTAAATGTAATGTATGATCTTGGATTGGATCTTGGAGCTGTAATGATGACTGAAGCAGTTGTAATTTGAATAGGGACTGTATTGTATCATATCAGTTAAATTTCCTCATTTTGATAATCGTATTATGGTTATATGAGAGAATGCGATTGTTCTTAGGAAATGTACACTGGATTACTTAGGGGTAAAGGGACACAATGTCTTTATTTTGTAATTTAATTTTTAAAAAATTTTTTTATTAAGTTTATTGAGGTAACATTGGTTAATACAATTATATAATTTTCAGGTACGATGTCTTTAAATTACTCTGAAATTCAGGGGGAAAAAAGCCTGCGTGTGTCTATGGAGAAAGGCAGAGAGAAAATGCTGTAACAAATGGGGCAAAAGTTACAAATATTAAAATGGAAAGTTACAAAAAATGCTACAATATTAGCAAAATTTACTTCTTTCAGTCTGAGATAACATCCAAATTCAGAGTTGTTCATGTTTCTTGTTCCAGAATTAGCAATTTGGATGCTACATTCTCCCTAATCTTAAAATTAGGGACTATGAAATAAAACTTCTAATAGTAGAAGTGATAAAAACACAATTTTGTTGTCAGTATTTATATAAATATTCAGTTTTCCTTAATATTTTTATATTAGTTTCTAATCTTCTCTCCTTAACAGGAAGAGATGAGACCCTTAATTTGGGGGAAATTTTTGTTACATAAATACTCAAACAGAGGATGGAAATCACTTGTCAGGAACAATTTAGAAGGACTGTTATGTATCAGGCAAGAATACAGGAGAGCTGTGATTCTAATTGCTAAGATTAAATTTTAAATATTTTCGGTTAAAGATTCCACTTAAGAAAAAGTAATTGCAACTTAGAGAATATCAAAGTCTACACCTCTTGGCTTCTCTACCCCTGGATCCTACTGTCTTTGAGCAGCAGTCATTTTCTGGGTCAGTAATTCCAATCCTGATGCTGTTACAAAATAAACCATTTGTCTCTGGACCCATTGGCCAACATCTGTTTATTCGTTGATTATTTTAGCACATTAACTGATTTTGGCCAAATGCTGAACCTGATATTAGAGTAGGGCTTTGCTGCCACAAAAACTCATCTGATCAATTCCAGGGTATTTGTGAGTGCTGAAGGGTGCACTGAAGATTATCCAATCCAAAGCCATCATTTGTGCCATGTGATGCTTTCTTCTTTCATCCAAACCTGAAAATGTACAGATATAGTAGGAAGAAGCCTAACTCAGCTGTAAGGATTCCTGGGCTCTAGGCCACAATGGCCACAGGATGTATTGTGTAGTGTGATTGGAGCGCCTCAATTTCTTCCCCATAATACACTGACAATGCTAGGACGTGGACCAGCCTTTCTCCAGGTGTGCAGTCAGACACTTGGTAAATCTCTGATTTGCTTCTTTTCTCGGTCCCCACATCTCCTGGGACCCACCAAACACGCCTCCCTCCATCCCCAACACATCCATTTAACTGTCTTCTCTCAGGATCTACCTCGTTCTCTCCATTCTCAGTGCCATTGTGAGTTCAGTTCAGATCTTCCTCATTTCCCACCTGAAATACAATAGCCTCGTAACTGGTCTTCCTTCTTCTGTTCCTTCTTCTCCCACCTCCCTCCCTCCCTCTACTACGATTCATTCTTCATAAAAACTGCCCAGAGTACTATTTTTTAATGAAAATACAATCATGTCCCTCCCTTCTTAAGCCTTCATCCCCCATCCCCCACTAACTTAGATGATAATATCTAAACTCCTCAGCATGTGCATAGATTTGATTCCTTAATGTTCTATAGTTACCCCTGTTGTTCTACGATCTTCTTTCCCTTTCACTGTAGAATCCACATCTTTCTGTTTACTTACCCATTTTCCCCCCAGTAAACTCCTTGAGGGCAGAGACTTTTCAAAACCAAATTCCAATGGCCAGGGCCTAGCCTGACAACTAAAGTACACTTGATAAATAAAAACTCAGATTAGTCATTAGCACTTAACTTTAATGGATAGTTTAGATGAAGAACAGACTAGAATAGTGTTTAAAACAAATTTCTGAAAAGTCACATTTATATAAGAAAAACAAAAAAACCAGGCCAGCAGAAGTACAAAAAAGGTGCAGCTTGTATTATTGCACTTAGATGAAATATGCTGTTCAGGGTAGCATCATGCTTAAGTCACACAGGGCCAGGAGGAGGAGACGAACACAGAGGACAAACCCTCGAGCAGTATTTATTCTAGATTCCAAACACTCTTAGTGGCCTCAAAAATCTTTAGCCTTTTCAAAACGTTCAGTCAGAGCTCTTTACATAAATGACGGCTGTGCCTTAGTTACAACCATGCTCTTCATTCCAACTCATGGGCAAGTTTTAAGGTATAGCGCTATCTCACAGGATGGGACACCTGTTACAGCAAAACCACCCAGCCCTAGGCCATGGAAAAGTGGGGAAGGGAGCGAATTTCTACTTTATACAATTTTAGGGACTAATACCATGGCTATAGTTTACCCTTTCGATCACTCTTCGTTTTGGTCATTTATACTGGAACATGAGAAAAAGTGACAGTGAGTACAAATCAGCACTAAAGTAATTCCTAAGCTACTACTAGAAAATAAAAATTTAAGAAATTCCCAGCCACATTCATGGAGGTGGCATAACTGTATGTATAAGAAAAAGCTGTAAACTTATAGAAAAGATAAACTCTGACTTCTAAACAAATTACAAAATTGATTTTGCCCATACCCTTGAGTGTTATTCAGAAAAAATGTAAACCAGTGGACCTAATTACCAAAAAACACTTGTCCTCCAAAGCCAAGGAATGACCTTAAAGTTTGGCCTGAGCTAGTTTTATCTTCAAGTTTTCTCCGAGTTTGTCCATGAACTCAAACGTATTCAAGTAGTCAGAACGTTTCACACTGAAAAAGGAAGAAAAAGAAAAGGAGGCAATTTAGTTTGTCTCTGATCTGGTAGCAGGCAGAGGAAGAGTCTTAGAAATGCTAGTTAAAGTAGTATTCTACTTATTCCTAGAAGAAAACTGATTAATGGTAACAAGCTACAAATTTATGGCTGCAGACTGTGTTCAAGGTTCAAAGGCCTGACCCAGGTGGCCTGCAGTGGAAGCTCAGCCACACTCACATTCAGAGTAGGTTGTCATCAGCCTTGAGGTAAAACCATCATAAAGCTTCAGTATAGACTAATGCCTGGAGACTGAAAGCATCCCACTTCTTAAAAAAAATAACAAAACTTACTCAGGGTTCGGCCATGCTTTAATCCATATCCCCCCAAATCGTCACATGTCCTTTAAAAAAGTTTTAATGATCTTATTTCTACGAGTGTCTTTCTTAAAAATGAACAAACAAACAAACAACAATGGCCTGGCTAACATAATCCTACTGATAACAGAATTCAAATAGGGTGCAATGTATCATACTGATAAAAACATTTCAAATGCTGTAATTCTTGCTGGAAATTTAAGATAAGGAAGATGTGGTGATTGATTATATCTCCACTACTGGAGTATACAGACCCTGAGATTTCTGAGGACACACGGTTAGGACATGGGATTGGTGTTGCACTTTAGTGATGTTTTTGGGGATAAGTCACAGTAACCAACTCTGACCTTGAAGGCAGAGTCTCTAATTAGCAGCTAATTCAGCTGGGATACAGGTTATCATGTTTTCTGAAAAATCCTGAGCAATACATGGGCTCTTGAATGTCTGACTTCTGGTTACAGATACTTAAGGAAGGGACTATGACCAACTGGGTTTCTAATACTTATGCTGCTTTTCTTATCTGTAAATTGAAGAAAATGGGGGAGTGGGAATAAAATACCCTCAGGGGTCCCTTTGTTTCTATTTTTACATAAATTTCTTGTTAAATTAAATGGAACCTTGTCACCATATGACTGTCAGCTAGATCAGGGGTCGGCACAGTACAGCGTTGCCCGTGGACCCAAACTGGGCTGTAGCCTAGTTCTGCACATAGTTTGATTGAAATGCTACCATACCCATTAGCTTCTGGATCATCTATGATTGCTTTCATGCCACAGGGACAAAGTTCAATAGTTGCCTAGTTTCAAAGCCTGAAATGTTTATCACCTGACAGTTTATAGATTGTATCTGCTGAGCCCTGAACTACATGAAAAATAATAATTCAGGTAATTCCAAAAAGCACTGATGTTTAGAGCCCAGTGAGGACAAGTGATATTTTGACCACAGATCTCACAGGCACAGTATCTTATACTTACTTGGGTAAACCTTTAATACAAGCAGCCAAATCCTTGGTCATGAAGCCAGCCTCGATGGTCTCAATACAGACTTCCTCCAAAGACTTTGCAAAAAAGCCAAGCTCCTTATTGTTATCAAGCTTAGCTCTATGGGCTAACCCTCTGGTCCATGCAAAAATGGAGGCTGAAAGAGAAAAAAACACACTGTAGTCATACTGACTAGAGATATTCCCATGTTTCACAGTTCCTAAACTAGAATAGCTTTTTTTTTTTAATTTAGGTGACTGACTTCATTAGATGCTATCCACATGCACTCTAAATTTTATGAGAGTTGGAAATATTTTACCAAATAAAAACTTTTCCCCTTGGTTTTTCCTCCTCCTTACAGGCTATAATCTCTTTTTAATGTGCTGTTCTTGAAATCTGGTTAGAAGGATCTATCCGTGTGGCTTTAGAGTATCAGCCATATGTGGCATGTCACTGTACCAGAGGAAAAGTAAAATGCTTGTTGAAAACATTCTCCTCTGTAATATGTATTCTCTTGCCAAATGGAAAAGCATATATTATGAGTCTTTCAAGAAACATATTAAAACAGTTCTTAAAGAGTAGAACAAAGCAGCCATTTGGTGATTTTACACTCAAAGAATCAGGTGGCCAAAGGAACATGTCTGAGTCCCTTTGGAGATCGCCCTTTGGATGAAAATCAAAGCAACGGTCAACATTATCTTACCAATAGGATTGGTGGAGGTCTCCTGTCCCTTCTGGTACATGCGGTAGTGGCGTGTTACAGTCCCATGGGCAGCCTCTGCTTCCACTGTCTTGCCATCTGGACAAATCAGCACGCTGGTCATCATGCCAAGAGAGCCAACCTATAAGGGCAGAACATGAAGTATTGCTTCAACTGCATGAAGAGCACTGGGTCTCTCAGAGATGAGAGCAAATGCCTTAATCTTCACAGGTCTTGGTAAACAAAATAAATGCGAGCACATGCAGTTATCGATAATCCTCCTGCCATTCAGAAAGCAGGCCCTAATCCATATTTGGAGCCAGAGAGTCTGGAAAAGGTCACATTTCCCCCATTCATAGATGTGAGAGTCGCCCGCTCCATGCCAGAGGGTCAGGGTGCGACTGCCTGCATCCACTCTAGTTCTGTGACTTCCTAGCTACCGTGACTCAGTTTTCTCACCTATAAAATGAGAATAATAAAAATATCTACTTAATTGGGTTATTGTATTAGATGAACACATATATTCATGAATAAATATGTGAAGTATATTCATATTTCTTTGAATAGTATTTGCCATAGAATAAAGTTCAATATGTTACTGTTGCTCTTGTGTATAGATGCTTTACTGTTTTGGAAAAATAAAAATTAATGAGTTGTCTCTTGCCATCAAGCTGCTCGCTAGGACTCTAAGAAAAGGTTGGAGACAGGATGGGATGGATCCAAGAACGCCTCTCTTGCCCTTGCTCTCTGTAACGGCCCCACCAAATCAATTCTTTTCTCTGGTTTCCTATTCAGAGAACCCTATTACAACTTTTAAGTCCATACATTGATTTTTCTTTTATTCATTCTTTTACACCTGAATTCAAAGAACCCTTTTCTCCAACCTCCCAACAGTACCTGTGGAGTTAATGCAAATTTATAACAGGCTATACTACATTTTTGGGTCTGAGATAAGTAAATAAACATTTTAAACTCATCTTTGAGTACAGTTAGAAATTTCTGTGTGGGGTTACTAGCTCCTTTCACAGTATTGTGTCGGTCTGCGGCTTTAGCGAAGTCTCAAGATAGTTACTGACTAGAGGAGTGTGGACTGTCTCCACGGTGACTCTGTTAGGAGACACCAGGTGGTACTGCTGTCCAAATAGAAGGCACAAATGACCTATTTGGTGTTCATGCTGCTACAAAAGAAAAACCTAAGGAGAGCTCTGCTGCCTTGTAATCTGCTTAAGCTGCCTTGAGGCCATATTTGTCCACTGGCACTGTCAGGCAATCTTGGTTCCAGGCATCTTATCAGGGTCTTATTGGATCCAACACTACAGAACTCCTATCTCGAAGTTACCGCCACACATTAGAAATAACTCATCACATGCTCTCTTCTTGTTGCCATGAGGACATTTAGAAACAATGGAACGATTTGGGTCCCTTTCTAAGGACTCTGATGACAAGGACTTTCCCTAATCCACCATGGAGCCATCACAAAGCAACACTCCCTCTACTGCACTCGCTGTGAGGATTTATAGGCACAGGAAGAGGGTTAAGACAGTTGTGCAACTTATTTATGACACGGAAGGTTTTTCAACTGGGTTAATCTACTGATTTTGAAGCTGATAGGAGATGCTTAATTTTCCATAAAAGAAAGAAAAAGTAGGACTTCCGGGGGAAAGCAAACATAATTAAAGTTAACACAAACATTCATTACGGGAATTTCAGGTTGACATAGCTGCCATGGGTAACTGGAATTGAAGGACAATTTGTTGCTAAGGAAATCGGAGAAAGAAGAGTTCTGTTGTACTCCAGAAACAGAGCCCCTGGTTTTTGATTCTGTGAACGGCCCTGGGCGTTTTTGTTCAATTCCCTTGTGCTTAAAGGTAAGCCGTGAACATGTGAGTTTTACATAGCCCAGAACAGCCTTCAGAGATGGCAGAAAGGGCATGAGTAGATTGTATTGCCAGATGAATGAGCTCTAACAGAGAACCCCTTGGCCCTTCACTTTACCCCTTTCTTGCCTGAGTGACCTCGTTTTTTACATTCTCAGCTCAGGGAAAATAAAGGCAGGGAAAGGGAGTGATTTCAGATCAGGCAATTGGGCTACTGTTGGAGGTATTGAAACCTGACGTGGGGAAAAAGGTTGAGAGATAAGCTAGCTATGTTAACATATCTAAGGCTGGAGCCAAGAACCTGTTGACTTGAGTACAGTCAGTTCCCCAGTCAGAGCTTAATCTCCTCATCAGTCAGCTAAGAAGATGGACCAGAATGCCTTGCAGCACAAACATTTCATGATTCTAGAAACAAAAGGCTGCAGAATCCCCCTCCCTAAAGCAGAGAACTACTGTGACATGACCAACCCGCCACAGGCCCAGCTCCACTTCTACTAGGTTCTCCAGCGCTTACCTTGGGCCACGGAGTCTGACTGCACATCACCATCATAGTTTTTGCAGGCCCAAATAAAGCCTCCCTCTGATTTCATAGCTTGGGCCACCATGTCGTCGATGAGCCTATGCTCATACCAGATCTTCTGGGCTTCAAATTGGGATTTGTACTGTCTAAGAACCGAGAGAGAAAAGAATGATAAAATAGGAACGACTCTGGCTTTCTAACGGGGGCTGTGGAGTGAGGCTGGATGCAGCACTCTATAGCAGAAGCAGCACAAACTTAGGAATCTGACAGACATGGGCTCAAAACCCTGCCCAATCATCTCCTAGCTGTGAAGCCCCAACTTCCCCATCTAAAGGGTGATTTCACCCACTCTGGAGAGATGTGAGAATTAAGTAAGACAGTAGTATCCTGAGTAATACTTTTACAATTTTCAATATGCTAATGATCAGAATCCTGAGATTCACCTTACTTTAAGCATGAATTAAGGAGGAAAAAAGACTGTTCTACTGCTTAATAGCAGTTAGGAAACTAGGGCAGCTTCTGGGCTTGTATGGAGGTGCAGGGGGAAGAGGAATTAAAACACCTCGTGAAAGATATCCAAAATGTGTGTCCTGGACAGAACACTTGCACCTAAAAAGGGAGTTAATGCCATCTTAAAATTTAACACATGCTCACATGCTGCTGAATCTAAAGTTATTATAAATGTAGACTTCAGTCAAGTAACTACACCAAAGCAGACTTTTAAATTATAACAGGCTTCAGAAAGAATAGAAATAGGCCCAACTCAGAAACTGAAACACCTGAAAAATTAGAACTTTCTATCACTAACAAGGTACCTTTATTCAAACATTAAACAATCTGTCTCTGAAAAAAAATAAATGTGGTACCCTTATTTGAGAACACATTTACCTTCGAAAAGCAATTTAGAGTGATTGTTTCATTTCTGTTAAATCTAAGTTTTGCCCTTGTCTTTAAGGGAAAGTGATGGCTTTCACTCAATTTGTCCCAGAGTCAAAGGGAAAAAAGGATGAAAATTCTAACTACAAATGCCAACTGACTCGAGAAAAAAGAAAAAGGAAAAAAGGAATTATAGTTACTTGTCATATATCTCCTGAAAGATGTCTTTAAAACGTCCATCGTATTTCTTCAGAATAGTGTTCTTGGTGCTCAGATACAAAGGCCAGCTCTTAGACAGAGCCATCTGGAAAGAACTGTGTGCAAATTCTTCGATTGACTTATCTTGATTGTACATCCCCATGGCAACACCGCCGCCCTCTGTGGTGGGACGACACAGATGAGAGGAAAAAGGAGAAAAGTAAATGGAGTAGAGTCGTAACAAGTCTAAAGACATCTGACATCAAAACACTCAATTCCCAGCTCCCCTGTCTTAGCCCCGGGCTTCAAAAAGGCCCAGCCGGGCTTCCAACTTGAATATTCCATGAGTTCCTGAGGCAAAGTCAGTCCTAGATGAGGACATTCTAACTTGTTCTGACAGGGCAATAGAATGAGAAAAACATGAAGATACTGAAATCCCGAAAACTACCGATAGGAACCAGATACATGCTCAAGAAAGGGTGAATAATTTTGAAACTGTCTTTTCATACTTTTAAAATTTCAGACATGTATTTTTAAAATTGTAGGTGTACACTCAATCCTCAGCTAGAGGAGGAAAATTATCACAAGTCCCCAGAAGATACTGAAAGTTCATACTGTCCCCAGTAGAAATCATGATGCTACATGTAAGCATTGGTGTTTCACTATTCTTATTAGTTGAACTCCGTTAGTATTGAAAGATAGAATTGAAATCCATGCCAGTGTCCAGGGTCAACTTGGGTTCAGATGTGAAAGGTGCTGAAACAAGCAGCATTAGGGTCCATTAAAATGGTATTATTTAGAGGAGGCAAGGAAAATACAAGCTAGGTAACTTTTGAGTTTTTGTTTGTGTGAGTGCTTTCAAAAACTTTGATAGTGAAGAAAGAGGGCCCTCTATTTTGTCAACAACTTTTGGTGGAATTTGCCATAATGGACCTTTGAAGCAACAGGACAGTGGGCAAGAAAAGGCCCCTCCCCCCCACCAAAAAAAGTACAAACTAAAAAAAAGTACAAAACTCAGAACAAAGGTAGATTACATGATAGGGGATTTGGGGACTTATTTATATATAATTCATGCACAACAGATTCCTGCCAACATTTCTTTCGTGTTTTAAGAGAAATGCCTAATTGTCTATTTGTCTTTGCTAGTATGCATTTCCAATTAAATGGCTGATCCCTTTTTTGCCTTTCTCCGTGCCACATGGAAGCCAATTCTTTTTTATGTTAGACTTTGGGTTCTGTAGAAATGTTGTAGATTCAGGGTGTACTCTTGGGCAGCCACACAACTAAGTTTAAACAACCAGAAATAATGTGTCTCAATGATCTGTAAATAAATGATCATGATAAACTTTAATTACATACCTTCAAAGTTATGAACCAGGTATGTCTTTTTTTGGGATCCATCACTTGGTGTGTAGGTTATCTCTACTTTTCCAGGACCAGGAACAACAAAATCAGTTGCTCTGTACTATGTGGAGGAGAGAGGAGAGGAAAGTATAAAGAAAAAAAAAATGTTCTAACAGGAATTATAAGGAAGTACAATAAATCATAGAAGACAGAGTTGGAAGACACCTAGACATACAGGGCAGTGTAGCTCAACCTTCTTTTATTTTGAAGATGGAGACAAAGAGGTCCAGAGAGTCCCCGAAGCTAGTTACTGATAATGTACACTAAGAATCAGTTTTTATTGGGTGCCTACCAAGCACAGGGAAGTTTTCCGAGCAGTGCTATGGAGAGGAGAGACAATTAACAAAGTATTTTCCCTTATGAAGCTTCCGACCTAACAAAGACACGCTTTCAGAGTCAAGGTACCAGAAGGTGCCAGGCATACCTATTTGTTTGTGTAGAACACTAATGGCAGCTCGTAAAAGAGCTGCCAGATATTCACTAAAGATTCAATATCTACTCTATGCAGAATACTTCTGACATATAAAATCCTTTACTATGGGTGGTAATTTATTCTTATTTCTCAAAAGGGAGAAACCAAAACACCAAAGTACCATTAATGCTTTGTACAGGTTTATGCACATTTAAATAATCAGGACTCAACCTGAGGTTTGGAATTTTCAACCTGGACTTTAATAAATAGAATGACCAGTCTTCCAAGTGACTGATACCAATAAAAAAAAAAAAGGACAAAGGACAAAAATGATATCACTGAACTCATAAGAACTCAGAGTGGTGTTCCTAGGATTAGCGAGTCTGTAGCACTCCTACCTACATCTCTTCTTCTGGGCTTCTGGGAGGTATCTGTGAAGGCCGGGAGGAAGGCACAGTACGAGCAACAGGACAGAACAAAGGGAGACTGTCCCTCAAGGACTGACCCAGCAACCTTGTCCTTGGAACACAGGGTGGTCTGCCTTGGCAAGAGTGTTTTTAAGGACAGCCACATCGAAGCCTCTGGATTTCAGAATTAGGGACCCTTGTTTTTAAGGCTCTTTTAAGACATACGCTGCTTTGTATGAAAGTCTGAAACCTCAGTGTCAACATGGAATTTTGATTTTGTTTCGTCGTCAGCTTTTCTGTTTAATTTGGCAACTGGCCTACTTGTACGTAAGTACAGAAACTATACTCTTTTCCAAGCAGGAAAGAAATGTTAAAAGACTGCTTTCAACAGCTGAGTCAGTTTTTCCTTTTATGTATGAAACGATGTTTAATATAATCTTTGGTGTTTTTCAACCCTGTCTCCGTATGAGAATCACCTGGGCAGCTTTGAATGCTTGAATCCCATGGAATTTAGATTCACTGGTGTAGGGTGGGTCTCAAGCCTGGGAATCCATACAAAACAACAGAGATTATTTTAAAAAGCAAAATAAAACAAATACCAAGGAACCTTCAAAGGGACCCTTTCATAGCCAGAGCCAGGGTCGAGAACTGCTCTGGTTGGATCACAGGAAATTATCTATACAAAAATGTCCATGTCGCATGGTTTGACACCTAATTAAAAGATAAAGGCAGCAAAAACATGTCTGAAAAAAATCATTCGTGTTGGGATGGGTGCCTATCTCTAAGTTTTTCCTCATGTCTTTCTACCTAAACATGTGTAAACATACAGACGTACATATACTCACTCTCAGTTGTGTGCTTTGTTTAATGGGAGTAGACGCCAAAAGAATAAAACAGATATAAATCAGAACTTTTGGGCACCCAAAGGCCATGAGAGAAGAACGGAAAATTATGCTCACGTGACTTACCTGATCCCCGTAAGCGTGACGACCTATGATGATGGGTTTTACCCATCCACTCACAAGCCGGGGGATATTTTTGCAGATAATAGCTTCCCTGAAGACAGTGCCACCCAGAATATTTCGAATGGTGCCATTTGGTGACTTCCACATGTGTTTCAGCTTGAACTCCTCAACCCTCTTCTCATCGGGGGTGATGGTAGCGCACTTGACACCAACACTGTACTTCTTTATAGCTTCTGCAGCATCCTTGGTGACCTGGTCATTGGTGTGGCATCGCGATTCTCTATGCCTAAATCATAGCTGCGAGGGAAAACTCATAAGTGGGACTTTCCAGGCAAACTGATAGGGGGTGATTGAGGGTGCTTCCGTTCTATCTCTGCCTGGCGCTGGCATGCAGAGCTGGCCCTTAGAGCTGGCATTTAGAGCTGGGAGTGAAGACTCTAAATACACCTAAATATGACAAGTTTCAACATTTGTGCACCCCGGACACGGAAGATGGCTGCCAACTAAAATAAGCACTGAGAGGCTGGACCTCTGGGCCAATAAAAACATAGCTCCTCGCGTTGCAGCAGGAAGCTATCTAGAAGGAAACCGAATGGACACCAATGCATTCTGCATCTTTGCCCACTTTCACCATCTAGAGGTGATAATAGCACTGCAGCAACCAACCCTTTTGCAGACTTCCTTCTATACAGTTAGCATAAAAATGCAAGCCTAAGCAACGTATTGTTTTCCTTAGTAAACACTGTGCTCTAAAAATAAAGGGCTCAGAGGGCTCCAACCATTATTTTTGTATTTTTGAATTAAAGTAGTAGAAGTTATCAATGTGACAGTCAGTGCCAAAAATGCTAATGACACCTGCATTAAAGCCAGTCACTCATATGAACCTTTCCCAAATTTGTGGGTAAGTCTCTGGTCCGGAAACAAGCCTGCGGTTTACTGAAAAAATAATGGAATCCAGCAACGGTTGTTTATGCCCCAGAGTTATAGCTTAATACACACCAACACCTAGACTGCAAGTTATTCAGAACTAAAAAGAATGTTGGTTATTCACAGAGCACAGATAGTGATTATAAAGCTTTATCTGAAGTACAAAATAGTTTGTTGAAAATAGGAAAAAAAACAGAAATGTGACAATTTATTTTGTTTTCTAACTTTTTAAAAAAGTTTTTCAGGTTTTTCAACTTTCAAAACTTGCTGGACCATGAATCCTCTAGATATCTCATTTTAGATCTTTCCTTATATACCAACTCATGATGCAAAGGTAAAGGTAGCAATTTTGATGTATTTCCAAATGAAAAGAATTCCAGACTGCCTTGACCTTAGGTAATTTACCAGAGTATAGCAAAGCCACTGCTCTCTTTCTTCTGGCATAAGAAATGCTAAAAATCTATAAAGTCTACTCCTAGCTTAAAAAAGGAATGTGGTCAGCAGTTTTCAGAGTCATAGGAACCATTTTTCATCAGAAGAATGTATCAGCAAATTAGAAAATTTTTAGTTTCTCTTCTTCACATTTCTAAGAGAAAAGAATGAATAAATAGCCTGGACCTTGGCCCAGCCTGCAGAAAACGGAAGAAACAAATTGCTCCACTCCCCTCAAAAGAACCAGTCACGTAACAATTTTAGAACAATTTAAAACTTGTTTGAGTTTCCAAAAATTCTTTGGTCTGTAGCCAGTGATTCTTTTCCTTCTAGGCCTAAGGACTGTCCTTTAAAACTCCTCATGCTCTAGGCTAAAGAAGCTCAAACCATCTTTGCAGCTATTCTATTGGCAAGAATTCTGTAAGTGCACCTGTTGCCACGCAAAGTTGAAACAGGAGAGTCCTTATAAAATGCTTCTTTAGCTCACTTGATGTTTCCTATGCTTCATTTCCTAGTTCCTTCTCATGATTGCGATATAGACATTATCAACAACTTAGGCTTAGGATAACTTAAAAGAGTGTCTAATGACACCACGTAAATTAAATGTCTATACCCAAGCAAACATAACAGGTCCTCAGGACAGAGTCTGATGAAGAATTGTGGGTCAAGGCAAACATTTAGAGTTGCCAGTAGTTTGGCTAGAATGTATTAAAAAATTTACCATGTCAGCCTTCAGCCACTTCCCTTGTAAAAATTGTCTCTACTCAAATGTCCAAAAAGCATGAGCAAGTTTACGAAAAACACAGAGGAAAAAATGAGAGAATTCTACAGAGATTTTCATATCTGTCTCTATACATTGTAAAAGACATTTCCCTATTGTAAAAGACATTTGTAAGGAAAACCTCAATTTGTAAGGGTTTCTCCCTGACCCCTCACCAGAATAGGGGAATGACCTTATCTCTAGAAATTCAACATGCAGAAAACCATGATTTAAATCTGCGTAACCACCTAACATTTGGTTACTTTGGTTAATGCTTTTCCTGGTAACCGCCATCGCTGACCTCTCCCACCCCCAACATCCTCTGTCTTCAACAAAATATTTAAGGTGACGCTTCAGTCACTTTGGGGAGTTACTCAGTTTTCCTGGATCACTCCCATGTATACAGGAGGTATATATATTATTAAACTTTTTTTCCCTCTCCTGTTAGTCCTTTTATTACAGGGATGTCTTAGCCAAGAACCCACATGGGTAGGGGAAAAATTAGTTTTCTTCCTCTGCAGAGCAATAGGCTATATACCATAGTCTAGGTATATAGTAAGCTATACTATCCAGGTTTTGTAGGTACACTCTGTGATGTTTGCACAATGAAAAAAATCACTTAATTACACACTTCTCAGAATGTATCCCTGTTGTTAAGCTGCGCATGACTATAATTCATTTACCTGTGCAGGTCCAATTCCACGTATGGAAAAATGAGTTTTTCTTTAATCAACTCCCAAATGATTCGTGTCATTTCATCTCCTTGCATCTCTACCACAGAACCACCATGGATTTTTCCAGACATTTTGACTTCAATAAACCTTTAGAAATAAAAAAAAGATAAGACACATATCATTTACTTCATTAGTATAAAAACAAAATACGATTTGGTGACTACTAAAAGAGCATTCATAATAGCATGACTGCATCAAAAGCTAACAACACTGGTATTTATCATTAGAAATGAACACATTCCTCTATAAGGCATTGTGTTACATGCTTCATGTGTGGTTTGAGTCAGCCCTCTCACAACAACCCTGAAAAATGAAATTATTTTCCTACTTAACTTTGATAAAAGAAAAATAACTTTCCCATGAGAGAGGAAAGGAGGCATCTGAAAAAATACAAAGAAAAGGGCCTGCAGAAATGACTGACTCAACCAGTCAAAACCGCTCTCTCCCCTCATTCTGCCCAGTGCTCTCAAGCTTATATGTTTCCCCATCGCTACCTCCCCCACCTCCAGGACTCTCCAGCTGACATCTGTTGATTCATAGCTTGCCAACCAACTAATGTTCTTCCTTATCTCTGTAGCTATGTCGGAATAACATGACTGTGTTAAAACTGCTGGTTACATTGCAATTGGAGCTCAGCCTTTGGATAGGAATCCACTGAGCTGGTGCCGGCATCAATAAGTGCTGCTCCCTGCTTATAGCCTAGGTGTCCTGTCTCTCTCTGTTCAAGAATCCTATAATGGTGCTGATAACGCCAAGGTCCAAGGTCACGGGTTCTGCAAACAAACGACCTGTAAGACCACTGGTCTGGAAATTCCTCCCCCCTTGCAGCCCTCCACCTAAGCTACCCTCCCCATCCTAAGGAGGCACATGTGAAACCTCAGACAAAGGAACCACGTGCCCCTTGCATGGACAGTGCAGAAGTATATAAACTGTAATAAGTCTAACTAGAGTGAGCTCTTGCACAGAGTTGTTACCCCACGCGCTCCGCGGGCCTAATGAATTCTTTCTTTAACAAAGTTGTCTGAGTGTCCGAATTGTTCCTTTGGGTGTCGCTTCCTGTAACACCCAAGGCCACCCGGCTAGACGGCTAGAGTGTGGGGAGCCTGACCCTGTAACATGCCTTTAATAATGTAATCATTAGTCTTGCCTGTTAGTTTGTCTTATAAAGTAAGATTATGTCCACAATATCATGCATATTTGAACACTTCTACCCAACTTCTCAGTTTACTGGGCCCTCGAGATGAGCAGAATAATGAGTGCTAATATCTCCCCTCTTTTAGGAGGCTGTTTTGGTTACAATAACTACCCTTGAGGATATTCAGTAAGTTCTTATAACCCATGTTTAAAGAACATAAAGTCTAAAAGTAAAAGATGACTTCCTGGTGGAACTATGATTTCCAGAGACAATAATGGATAGAGGGGATGTTGAGCTAAATACAAAAGTGATTTCTCAATGAGAGAAATCCATATATAGAAGGGCCAATGCTCAGGACCCAAGGAAGTCCTGGTCCTCTTCTTTGGTATCCCAGCTCCTGTGCTGTTCTGGCTGTTCAATGGCAAAAAGATAAGCTGTTAGTGTGTAGCGTAGGGACGCAGAACTGTTCCAAGAAGAGATGTCATTTTGAGGAAAGCAGTGTGGGGGTAGCAAATACAAATCCATCTGATTCCCAGCAAGGGCGGGGGTGCACCCTTTGAAAGAAGCAAAACTAGGAGGCTTGAAGGAAGTCCATGTCCTATGCTTGTCCCCTGACAGGCAGAGGAAGCGAGGCTTTCACGATGTTCTATGGAAACACAACTTTCCTCCCAGCAACATGACTGCAAATTGCTTTTATCCCCTTAAGTTAGACTGAGAACTGGAAAAGTCAGAAGAACTGACCTAGTTAAAGTAATCTGGCCTTCAAATAAAAAAATGTAACAGAGCAGTAGACTGTAAGCCTCAGTTCCTTGTGAAGTCAGGATATATTTCTTACCCCTCATTTTCATTTCCCAAATTTGCAATTCTAGAATCTGCTTATTAGTGTTAAGGAAGTTCTCTAGGTCATTACTGGGGAACCATCTAGAACTCAGCTAGAATAAAAGAAAGGAACTGGTGTGGATGAATTAATTACTTCCCATTTGTAATTTCAAGTATAATTTATGGTACAGTTTAAAGTATATGATTCATGCTGATTCCACTGCCACATCTGTCCTTGAATTAAAAACAAAACAAAATTTTAAAAAGGCAGCAGATTTATCTTGGTCTTAATACTACATTTCCATGGCCATATTCCTACATAGTATTATGTACAAGTTATGGCTTGGTTATTTTTCCCTGATGGCAAACACAATTAATAGAAGATCATATATCATACTTGAAATTTCAATATTGAGAGACAGTATTTTTAGTTAATTATTTCCTTCTCAGTTGAAGTAAATGTTTTGTGTAGTAATCTTTTTATATTTCATAATACATAACTGAAACATTTCAGGTTTCCCTCACATTACTTAGCTAGAAATTTACCACTCTTTAAACAATGAAAACTTTATTGTAGATTCTGGCTTACTACAATGGAGGACATTATTTTATTTCTTTTAGATTTGAATTTCATGGGATGGGCTTTAGGCCCCATTGGATTCACTTTTCTACTCTTGCTCACCCCTCTCCATCCCCAGATTTTCTATCTCCACCCGAACCCCAACTTCAGAAGGAAGGACTTTTCCAACAGGCCACTTCATCTAGTCTGAAAGCAGTTGCATTCTGACACACTTGTGCATTTCCAGAAAATAAACCTGGACTAATACAAAGTAGTTTAAGAAAAAAGAGCTGCTCATCCTGTTTAATATTATTTTCATCCACCCCAAATTTTTAGCCATTTTTTTTAAAAAGCTACTTTCATGAACTATGATGCTTCCTGGGCAAAAACTGCCTCTTGCAGAGAAGACACTGAACTGAGGGAAACAAGGAAGCAGTTGCAATTTATTGTTGGAAATGTTTCTGACTGGCTCCCTTGCAGTGCTTCCGCCAACCTTTAAGATTTCCAAGACCAGTTAAACGCAGTCCTGTCAAATCAAAGAAAATACAATCAAAGAAAAGGAGAAACTGCCAATTCTTACCTTTAGAGTCAATTTCTAATCAACTTCTCTCAGTCTTGTAGACTCAGCTGAGTGCAGTTTAGCTCCTAAAAACAAAACAAAACAAAACAGGGTTTAGAAAGACAACAAATCCCTTCGTCGGGGTTGAGACAGCCCGTTTATCTGGTTTAAAATACAGTGCAGAGTGTTCCGAGAAGGGCAAAGGGCAGTTTTAGGTCCACAGGCACCTTCCGACTAAAGGTTACAGGGCACCGGTAACGCACTGGAGGTGCGTCGGTGGGCGCGTCCTGGGTTCGTCATCCGTTAGCTGCTCTTGGGATTTGCACGTCCTTAGGTGACGCTGTGACCAGCAGGCTCTTGGCCTGTATACGTCCTTGTGGCTGCAACTGCAGCTGGCTCAGTTCCTCCTTCCAGGTCTCCAGCCTGCCCCTTCCCTCTCCCGCGCCGTTCCTTTAAACCCCAGGGACCACGAGTCGGCTAGGGAACGCCTCCCCCATAATTCGAGAGCCAGGCGGTGGCGGCTTTGTCTCCTGCACCCCTCAACTCGGTCCTGATTGCAACCGGGTGGTCTACCAAACAGCCCTCAGATGGAGCTGGAGCCCTACCCCCCTTTCGCCCCCTTGGCTGACGCACCCACCCAAGCCGCCTAAGTTCGCAGCACACGCCCAAGTCCCCGGCTTCCACTTTTCTTTGCAGTCGGCTCCCCATGGCCGCACGTTTTCTTGCCTCTAAACCCAAGACTTAAGTCTTCCAAGCGCTCTTGCAACTTCCCACCGCTCGATTTTTCTTTCTGTGTGCAGACCTGGGTGTCCATTTGTCACTGTATGCAACTTTTTACCGCCCAGTTGCACCCTCCCGTGACCAAGAGCGAGCTTTCTACATACACACTCAGGCATTAGCATCCTCCTCCTCCCCATTTCCCTATCTCGCATGCAATACCGGATTTTTCCCCCCTTCCTTGCGACCAGAACTCCCCTGTAAGTTCCTCCCTCCACACCCCAAATCTGAGCTTTCTTCCTTTTTCCTGTTCCAGCCATTGGTAGACTCAGAGCCTCCTCCGAAGTCAAGGGCCGGGTCGCCCTCACAGTCTGCAGTTACCTGCAGGGAAAGGTACGGTGGCAATGCGCTGGGTGTCGCCACAGCCACACACGCCTAAACTCACAAGCGCGCAAACCGACAGTATCAGCTGGGCCCTAGCAGTTCAACACCTCCTCCGCAGAAGCACACTGACCTACACCCGCAGAGCAGGGTTTTCCTCTTCCCGGCTTTTGTCCCCTCCCGGCCCGGCCCCCTCAGCCCATCTCCTGGAGCCCCGCCCCCACCACGCAGCCAATCACCGCGCGCCGACCCTCTGAGGTGGGCGGGGAAAAGGGTTAACTGGCGTGTTTCAGAACCTAGCGGGGGAATCCACCGTCCAGCTTTCCCTGCGCTCTGGGCTGGGAAAGGAGGGTGCAGCGCCCTCTCAACTCGGCTATGGCTTTCCGTGGTGGAAGGACGCGAATGCCACCTGCAGGCTAGGGAGCACGGCGCGCTGGGGCTCGTATTTCGAGACCCACAGGCGCCCCCGGCTTTGTTAGAAGCTAGGGCCAAGTTGAAAGAGGTTCCAGGTCCACAGTAAAGGCAAATGGGGAAACAAAGCTCCTGAACCGGCCCCCTTCCGGCCGTTCCCAGATGTAGAGTAGTTTGGAACCGCCTTTTGAAGAAGGAAGTGTGAGTGTTCCAGGAGACTAGCTCCAGGGTCGCTTTTGGGGGCTTCACCCAGCTGGAATACAAAGGATTGAACAGTTACGTAGGAGGAATGCCACAGTAAATAATTTCCACCACCACCAATGATTAGATCTTTAAAGTCTGTACCTATACAGTAGTAACCCTTTATAAGCAGTTTTGCTTTCTGTGGTTTCAGTTATCTGTGGTCAACTGTAGTCCAAAAACATTGTAAGGAAAAGTCCAGAGAAACAGAATTCATAAACTTTAAATTGTGCACTGTTCTGAATAGCGTGATGAAATTACCAGAGGTCTTGCTCTGTCCCACCTGATTTGTGATTCATCCCTTTCTCCAGCAATACATGCTGTATTCTAATAGCTACCCACCCCTTAGTCACTTAGTAGCTTTCCAGCTTAGTTATCAGATCAATTATCTGATATTGCAGCATCCTGGTGCCTGTGTTCAAGTAAGCCATTTTACTTAAGTAAAATACTTAACAATGGCCCCAAAGTTACTGACATAACTTTTGTTACAGTATATTGTTATAATTGTTATATTTGATTGTTATTAATCTCTTACTTAATTTATTAATTAAACTTTATCATAAATAGGTATGAACAAGGAAAAACAGTTTAGTACTATCTATGCTTCCAAACATCCAGTGGGGGGTCTTGGAATTAAGGCCTCTTCCCCTCATAAGCGGAGAATACTATAATTCTAATTACATTTACATACTATGAATAAACCCAATCAGCATTGCACTAAAAGATAAAAATAATGAGGAGAATATTATCTGGGTTCCAGAGAAACTGGACTAAACATGAGAAGCCTGAGAAAACAACGGATTAAAAAAGTTCTGTCCCCTGCAAGTTGTTTTTCGTGTTTTCCTTACTTTTGAAAGCATGGGTTGGGGAAGAGGACTAGTGTAGACAGTGATTTGTAGGATTATAGCATGCTTATATATTGCTGCCCAGGATTCAATGCCCCCAAATTTATTTTTAAAAACTATCCCCAGCTTCAGGTTATCACAATTACTCTTTGAAGATAAACTGATATTACGGGCACTGCGCAAGGTGCATCTTTGACACTAGAGGGCACTGGTATTTTTCCTAAGAGAAATACCATTGGTCTTGCTGGTTTTTGAGGTAGATTATCAGAAAGTACCTGTCACCTACATATATTCTGTAGAAATGATTATGGAGGTGTATGGGTTTGTATTTCATGTCAAATTTGAGACTCAGAGTCACCCGAGATTGTACAGTTACTCCATATTATTTTGCGTTCACGTTTTTTATTACTTTGCCCACTACTAAAAGAATTTACATTCATTCTTGTTACAGAAAGATTTAGGTCAGCCTTCCAGATACATACAATATAACACAATAAAAATATTGAATATTGATGAGGAAAATGAGGAAAAGAGAGAATAAATATAGGAAATTGTGTAGAACCAAAGTGAATTTATCCCGAAAATACTTGCCTTCAGTGCTTGCGGCTACAGAGTCTACCTGGAGATAACTCGCAGATTACTGTCCTAACCTTACCCCCAAAGTTTTCCACAAAATATCTCGTTTTTATTATTGTTTTCCCATCGCTCAAGTCATTGGAAACAAATGACATCATTCTATTTATAGCATTCTGTTTTTAGTAGTGGTATTTCCATTTACAAAATACAGTAATTCTCGATCACTGAGTGCGTCAAATACTAGAAAACGTAGCATTCCTACATGTGATGTTAATATTGTTTTTGAACAGTTGTTAGCCGAAGATTCATGAATCTAATCTATTTGTACATCTCTGTTACATTAGAATTAGAGACTGGCTCTGTCTGGAAATAACTCTAAGAACAGTTTTTATGTTTTATTTTCACATTGAAAAACAGTCAGATTTGCTTCAGCCTCAAAGAGCGTGTTTATGTAAAATTAAATTAATGCTGGCAGTGAGCTGCACTTTTTTTCCTAATGGGAAATGGGTAGCCACAAAATATTCCATCAGATCTTAAACACTGCTGGAGATGGGCTGACCATTTGCCTCTAAGCCAATGTGAGAAGAGAGGTAACATTTATGGGAGTCTCAGCATCTAAAACAGTTTTTCCTAAGCCAATAATGTAGAAATTCCTCTTTCAATGAAAATATATTTTTTTAGATCCCTAGAATTGACTTATAATATTACTATGTATATACACACAAAACTAGGTAGGTGCTCTTTATGCTGATAGCTCTTATACAACTATAAAATAAAATATAGACAAAATGACTACAAAAAAACCTGTAAAACAATACATTACCATCAGCAACATTAAATGTAACAAATGTTTGATTGAAATTAAATTATCACTTGAAATGCGAATATGAAACCTCAGATTAAGGGGTGGACTACTATGTAGAGTAAAATGAAAAGTCCATCTCAACAAGAACTCTGTGTAATACTTAATATCATTATTAGCCAGGTAGAGAAAAAGGAACCCCCCAATACAGAATGAGAAGAACTCCCTGGGGGTAGTAGAAGATTAGCAGAGCCTGATGTGAACCAAAGGAAGAGAAAGTTTTCAAAAAGGAGGGAGTACCACAGAGAAATTAGAATGATTCTAATAGAAGCCATACTATAGGAAATTGAAGTGTGAATGGGAGCTGGGTAAATTTGGAGACAAGAAAACTTTTTAAAGAAAGTTGTCTGTGAAGTAAAGAATGCTTTATAAAGTTTGAATAAACATAATTTTTGATGACTGCATAAAATTATCCATCATTTGACTGTATTACTTTCACGTGATTTGTGTTGGTTAGAAATTTGTTTCCTTTTTATTTATTTATTATTTATTTATTGTTTTAAACAACTGTGACAAACATATTTAGATATATTTTATTTTATACTCAAATCAGTTTCTTAGACTAGATTGCTAGAATTGAAATTGTTGGATCAAGGACTGTAAACACTTGTACAGTGATTTTAGATCCATCAAATCATTTTCCGGGAGGGATATGCCTATTTATGTTTCCACAGGAAGTGTAAGAGTACCAGTTTCATTACTTCCTATCCGAAACTGCATTCCCTGATTTTTAAAAACATCTTTGCATTTCTTGAGAAAGGGAACCAAGACTCCTTTTGAGAACTGAGGGATTCTAGGCCTGATGCAAGGATAGTTCAAGTGGAGCCTGGAATATTTTATTAGGTCAGAAAGTAAGAAAGTGCTGAAATAAGTGATGGAAGCACGCAAAATTGATGAGGGGTCAGCTTGAAGGGGCTCTCACTGGGTAAATCAGGGACAACTTGACCATCAAAATTAGTTGTGGCAGGAATTAACTATAACATGTTGTAAAAAAAAAAGTTGTGTGTCTCTAATGATACTGTTAAAAAATAAGTTAATTTTAATTTAACGACCCTAATCAATATAAAAAAAGAAGGAAAAACCCTTTACTTATTTATTTCCAGCATAACTGCAATACATATAGAGGAATATAAGCATAGTACCATTATAATAATAATTGACTCAGCAAGAATCATAAATATGTGCTCTGAGGAAAGTTTTTGAGAAAGAGATTTACACGAAATTCAATGAATTCATTAGGAATTGATTTTGATGTCTTGCGAGGTGAGAATCTAAACTGATTTCTCCCCCCAAATGGTAGCCAGTTCTCCATCTCTTATAATGAAATTAAACTGTAAGCTAATATAGATATTACACATGGATTATGTCTTGTTCATAGTTTTATCCCTGGTATCTACTTAACACATTGCTCATCAAATCAGTCACTCAAAAAATGTTTATCAAATATCTGTTTTGTTTTACCATTGTTAAGTTAAACAAGGAAGCCATTAGACTGATGTGGTTCTAGTACTATAGCAGTTTATTTAAGCAAATAAAAACCTGAGCCTGTAATGATTCAAGGTTATGAATGGAAAATGTAAGAACAACTAATCACAAACAGCCACCTATGCTTTCCCAAATAAGGCATCTGCTTAAGCTATAGCCAATATATTATATATAACCAAATAATTTCCTTGCTTTGCTTCTGCCTCCTCTCTATAAAAGTCTTTTCCTTAGCTCCTGACCGGGAGTTCTCCTAACCACTTCCAGTTTGGAGCTGCCCTATTCAAATGGATATTTGATCAAATAAACTCTTAAAATTTTTAATATGCCTCAGTTTATCTTTTTATATCCACACCACATATGGAATTTCTATATACATTAGGGGCTTGACTGGGCTATGTCTTGTTCATATGATCTCTGTATCTAATTTATACTTCATTGTAGGTTTATGAAATATTAATATTTGACAGGCTAATTACAAAGGAGGACTCTTTATTTATTTTTTTCTTTTTCTTTTTTTAAGCAGAGACTTGAGCATGTGATGGGCTGAAGAGAAAAAGTCATCGGAAAAGGAGAGGTTGAGGGTATGGTGCAATCACCCAGGTGAGATAGGAGAGAGCAGATTAGGGGTTGGATGGATTGAGTTGGGGAAGATGAGGCCCCTTTCTCCCAGAGTTGAGGGTGTAAGGCAAACCAGGGTACATGTAGATTCAAATAAATGTGGTGGTGGTAGTGGTTAGGTTGTTAGGGGTTGCACCCAATAAATAACCTCAGCTTTTTCACTCAAGTAGATGAGATTCTCTGCTGAGAATGATAGTCAAGGTAGTGGTGTGTGTGCATGCGTGTGTGTAATAGCACTAGTGAGGAATGGAAGAGGAAGCTGACTGCCAACTCGTAGGATAATTGCTGTGGGCCCCGCTGAGGATAGTGACAGAGATTTGTACTGGTATCAGGCTTTGATGCTACTCCTTAGTGGCTGAGAAGACAAACTAGGTAGGGATTTGTCCAAACTCTTGAAGAAAAGGGTGTGCAGAATTTAATTAAAATAGCACCCCACTTTCGGTTTAATTTCCTTCCCAACTGCCCCTGCCAACCCTGTAATTGGGATCAGTGGGTTTTGGCATGTTTTCTTCAGCTAACAGTACAATGCTCATCACAGGGCCAAATGATGGATAATGCAGGTTAAGCAATATGTGGCTTGATAACTTTATTTGCACCAGTCTTTGCAACTCGAATTTGAATGAAAAGATTAGCTACTGAACATTGATGTAAGAAACAGCCAAACCTGTAGAGAATTTTTATGAGTTTATTTGAGCCAAATAGGAAGCAAAATCTCAATGGATTGAGAAAATGCTCCAGAGAATGGCACTTCACAGCTTATTTTATACATTAGAATAAAAGAAGATGTAAGGAGAGGTACATAAAATCCATTAGTGATAGACTAAGGGTGTAGAAGAAAGCTAAGGAGATCTCTGGATTGGATAAAAAGTAAAACAGAGAGAGACACATACTTTTTACATTGGTGGGTACAGGATAGTTAATAATGACCATTTACATCACATAGAGATGTAATTTGGGGAACAAGTAACAATGAGGGGTTCTGTGGTCTGTACTCTGGCATATTGCAGTTGTGCCTTGAGGGGTCTGGAAAAAAGATTACTCTGACATGAAAGTATGTTACTTTAGAAGCAAAACACAATGGACAGGTTCATGTAAGGTAAAGATTGACCTTTGCAAGGGAAGCTATAGGCCTAGGACATGACTACTGCTATGACTTGCTTTTTTTTAATGTTCAGACCATCCTATGTTGTTTCTTTTGGTCTCTGAGTTTGTACTGTCCGCCATGCAGGCCTCCTTTGATGATTTGTCAGATTTAGTATGTGGTCCCTTTTTCATCCACAGAGCTAACATCAGTTCCTCTGGGTTAGACACTGTTCCAAATACTTTGTGAGCAAAGCTTTACTTAATCTTTAAAAAATTATATGTTAAATGGGTACTACTATTAGCCTCATTGTACAGATAAGAGGCCTGGGGCCTAATTAAGTTGTTAATTTAAGGTCACGTGATTGATTATCAGCGTCACCTAAGTTTGACAAGTCTTCTCTCTTGGTAGAAGCCCTCTGTTTCACACAAGTGAGTATCTGTAAGTACGCGGTGCGCAGTCACATATTCTGAGTGCTCACATCATCGAACACATACGGTAGCCGCCAGCCCGCCTGCCCTCATCCGGTGACCCCGCACGCGTGATGCTCACGCGCGCAGCCGCTCTGTTTTCCTCTAGGAAGGCTGAGGAAGCCTAACCCGGGCCCAACTGTCGAGAACGACTCTATCTGGGCTGGACTCCCTCTGCCTGAGCATCTGATCCGAGCGTTGCGCGCTTAGGGAGGAAAGGGCGGAGTCCGCGGCTGGCAAAGTTGTGGATTGGAGGGGAGGAGAAACTAAGGCCGGAGCCTTGAGGGGAGCGAGAGACCGCATCAACCATGTAAGCTGCTCTGCTTCTTACCGCGACTGCCGGCGGCCGGTCTTCCCCGGCGCTTTCGGTGACTGAGCGGGGTGTAGCGGCGGCTGGGCTGGAGGGGTCTGCAGGGCCCTGGCGGAAGGCGCAGGTAAGGGCGGGGGCCTGGCGCGCCGCCGGCGGGGCTGAGTCGGGGAAGGAAGCCAGTTTGGGGAGCTCGGGAGCCGGAGAGGAGGGGAAGGCTGAAGTGAAGGCGAGAACTGGGGCTCTCCGATCGTGGCTGGAGGCCGGGCTGCGCCCGAGGCTCGGCAAGAAAGGGCAAAGAACCCGTGGCCGCAGTTAGCCGGGGAATCGCCTGATTCCCCGGTTGCCCCTTTGCCTGCGAGTGGCCCGGTAGGGCTGTTCTGGAAGGGGTTTCCTTGGAAACGTTCGAAATCCCCTTGCCCCCCTGTTTTTCTGTGCACCTAAACTGATTTTGGAACTGTAGCCTAGTTGCTCCTTCCTCTGGTGGATGAACTCTGAGTCTGTGTCTGGGAAACAAAGTTCATGAGCTGCAGACACGACAACGTTAGTGGGGTTTCAAATATGTAGACGCCTCCTTAAAGGCTTGCTTCTGCTGTTTGAGACTATTCCATTTCTGCCACTGTTGCGAAGTCTCTGAAGAGACTTGATTTCCCAATTAGTATTTTCCCTTTGCTTAGAATGTTTTCAACAAGAAGATGAGACTAGAATGTGATGAGTATTTTTAAGGAATTAAGTGTCTTCGGTCTGATATAGGGATTATTATAAGACATTACTATCAATAAATATGAGATGCTAGAATTTTGTATAAAACAAGTTATTTTTGTTTATCTGATGCGTGTATTTGTTAAATTCTCATGTATTGATTCAGTGCATCCTCTGTTGTAAAATTGGTACGATATTGACAGTACAGGCAGTCGCTTTGTATATTGCAGTCTTATTTCTGATGTGTTTGAATCTTATTTCTGATGCATTTGAATCTTGTTTTCTGCCACTCTAAAATTTCCACTCTGTCAGGATCCTTACAAAAAACGGTCTTAGTTTTCCCTTCAGTTGGGGTTGGGGTTGTGACAAAGATTGGGGCAGGTTAAAGCTCCTCTGTAGAGCAAAGCTACTTTCCTGTGCCCTCCCCATTTTGGGGAGGAGGGGGGCGAGTAGAGTAATAGTGATCGCGTTGTGGTTTTCCTTTAGAGTTTCTTTTGGCATGTCGATCAAAAATTGAACAAAAAAGCCTTTGTTGATGGGAACTAACGTTTCTAGTATTCAGCTGTCCTATATTATTAGATATATTTTGAGTCTTTTTTTTTAAACCTACTTAGAAATGACCTGATGTTTGGATTTTTTCATCAACGAAAATTTTGATATCCGCTGGTCGATCAGATTTATTTTCCAAATTTAAGTACCTGATTACCCTTCAGATGGGCTTAAGCAACAAGATAGTGTGAAGTGGGTCTGCGTATAATAGCCTTCAAATGAAAAGAGGCAAAGTACTACTGGTGGTTCATCAGAGGTCTTTGAATGAATAGGTTAATACTTATAATTATCATTTAGGAAAGAGTCTTAGTTTTTATCACAGTTATTAAACTACCGTAGAATAAGAGTTGTAAGGTAGTTTTCTCAGGATCCTGGTGTCATTATGTATTTTTAAGATTAACCCTATGTGATTGTATTTATGTTTCAGAGATTACATCTGTGTAGTATTTTCATGGTAAATTTTATCTTCACATCTCCATAGCTTAATAAAAGTTTTGTATTTTAGAAGTAATGCAAAGACCCTTCAGGTAGATCGCTAACTCTGCTTCTGGTGTTCCCCGCCCCCCCCCCCCCCGTTTGTTTGTTTTTTTATTCATTTAATACAAACAAAGTCTGCTAGCTTTTTTTTTTTTTGCTTACAGAAAGTAAAAGTTAACATCTTGACTGTAAATCCTTTCAAAAGCCTAAATATTTGACCCTTACTCAAACTTTTAGAAATATCAACCCTGATGTAACCCTAGATGCAGTTATTGCATTGATTGCTACATACTGATTATTAATTCAAGAAGTTCCCTAGCCGATTGTTCATGGAAGTCAGAATTATTTTTTCTATTATTCTGAACTTCAAGTGTGAATCATTTACCCTGACCCTAAAGACTGCATAACTAGCAAGATATTTAAGCTGATGATCTCCAGACCTATTGGTGCTTCTGGTGTTAACTTGGGTCAAAGTAGAATGGAGGCTAATTTCTGAGGCGGGAGGGTTGTTACTGCCATCACCTTATTCTTTCTCTCCAGTGCTCTTTTTCCTTTTTCATCCTTTGGAATTTACATTTGCCAAGTTCCAGGCTTATTTCCTAACCCTTTGTGCTGGCATATGGATTGTCATGACACTTTAGAAGGATTGCTTACTACCCTCCCTAATAGAAGATGATGTTGGAGACCTTCCTTCCATTTCTCCTTCCTCCTTTTCTCTCCCTACCCCCTTTTCTTTGCTCCTATTTTCTCTGTCCTCCTTTCCCTCTCCCTCCATTCCAGTAAGCATTTACTGCCCAAATTCTGTTCGTCATTTCTGCTTAGTTTAATTAAATTTATTAAGTAAATTATCAAACAGGCAATATCTTGAGTGGTTAGAATTCATATAGCCTAGAATTGGAAGTTTGTGAAGCGCTACAAAAGTAATTTTGCTCTAAAGGAGAATTCTGGGATGAAACTTGGAATTTAGTTACACCTCTACCAATGACTAGTTATATGACCTTCAAGTAAGTTGTTTTAGGTTCAGGGTACATTGGTTGCTTCAAAGATAAAATATAGTAATAAGGCAGTTCTGTGTGCCTTCCAGGATTTTTGTAAAAATTAAATGAGATCCATGTGATTTTGAAAGTGAAAAGTGTTTTATATGCATGCAGTGTTCTCTTTATAAAGTCTAAATTATACATACTGTAGAGTTTTAATGACTAGAGTTATGCATAATTCATGGCTCTTTTATTTGAAGTATTACTATGACAAAAAATAGACATCAGTGTTTTTCTGTAACCTCCGTCTGGTGATGTGGTTATCCTTATTGCTTTGGTTGAATTAGGAATTTTGGTTATTTAATAAAAGGCCTTTTATGATCTTCATTTTAATGTCTATGTGAGTTTAGTCTTAAAAGGAGTAAAACCAGGTTCATGTGCCAGGAGGAAGATGATGAGGAACAGCTTGTTCATTTGGATAGTTCTCAAGGCATTGAGGCTTAGCTTGAGGTAATTTTGGAGGTTATATAGAAATATCATTAAGGGATGACTATTTAATTTTCTTTTCTTGGAAATATTTATCTTTTCTATTTTTTAAAAGAAAAAATTAAAATAAGTAAAGGCTTTGAGAAATTTCTATGCTTGTGTAAAACCGGTTTTCCTCTGTAACTTTAAAAAGGTATTGAATATTACTTTTTCCAAAAAAATCTTAAAATGAAAAAGATATAAATGGTGTGAATACTTTTTTCTTTTTACCTGTTCACATTTGTGCCTCACCTCCAATTTTTAAAAATAATTTTTATATTTTCTTTAATTTGAGTAGCAATGATGAAAATTAGATCGGCTCTGTAATTTTTGGTTTAGGTGATTGAGACTTTCTTATGATCTAGACTGCAGAGTTTTCAAGCCTTAATTTGGAGTACATGCTAGACTAGATTTATTTGCCCTTTGGGTTTTCACAGGTCTGAATTTTCAGAGTCAGATTTTCAAGTATTTAGAGATGCTAGAATTAATGTTTGGGCTTCCTGAGGAAATTTTATCTTTCTTTTTCATTTTTTAGACTCATGAAATGGCCACAGATGATAAGACTTCCCCGGCACCGGACTCTGCCAATGATTTGCCGCCAGCTCCTACTAGTCCTTCTCATCTCACACACTTTAAACCTTTGACTCCTGATCAGGACGAACCTCCTTTCAAGTCAGCATATAGCTCTTTTGTAAATCTCTTTCGATTTAACAAAGGTAAGACTTATTCTTAAAGATCAGAAAACCTATAAATTTGATTCTCTGTATTCTCTTGTTCAGCTTTCGTGTGTCTGCAAGAAAGTGAATTCTTAAGAAGAAAGCTTTAGTTATAGGTCACTGGGGTTTACTGTTTAAGAAAAGAAAGCTAAAATTTTCGCTGTAATCTTAATTGTTGGCAACTGAAGATCTGAATTGAAGCTAAATGTTTAAAGGAGGTCTCTTCTTAAGGTTATCATTTTTTCCCCTTTCTGAGTATATTTCAACTTTCTTAAGTTCACAGAATGGACTTTGTTCTTTTAGAGGTTAATAGCCAAAACATTTTAATTAAAGCAATGAAACTAAAAGGATCAGCACATGGGAGAAAAGGTTATTTTTCAAAAATGGAAACTATCAGCAGGCCTGTTGTTGATTGACTTAAACCCATCAGGTTAGGTATAAATGTAATGCTCTCAAATTAAAAAATACCTTTGAGCTTTTTTAAAGTAATATATTTTTTACCTGGAAGAAAAATTGAGAAAACATGACCTACATCTTTTGCTTTATATTTGGCTGTATTATTTGAAAGGGGTTAGAAAGTAATGCCTTTTGTTGTAGGGAATTTAGGGGTCATTATTTTAATTAACCCAGCAGAAAATTTTAATAGTATTAATTGACTTTTATTAGTAGTCATGTTTAAAGCTCTGTAAAAACTGTTACTCCATTTTAAAGATACTATTAAAAAAAATAAACCTATTTAAAATAGATTTACAGAAAAATTGGGAAGATGGTACAGAGAGTTCTCATATACCTCACACCTAGTTTCTCATATTATTAACACTCTGCATTAATATGGTACATCAATTACAATTAATGAATCATTATTGATATATTATTATTAAAGTATGTATTTTATTCACATTTCTTCAGTTTTTACCTAATGTCCTTTTTCTGTTCCAAGATCCTACTCAGGAAACCACATAATATTTAGTTATCATAAGACAACAATCCTTTATTTAGCAAATATTTATTGATTACCTATACTCTCCACTGGGTACTATTTTAATAGTTCAAGGGGACTATCCTATGAACAAAACAGACCCTCCCCCTACAAAATCTCTTTCGTGTGAAGCTTGCATTTTATTTCCTTTAATACGTTCAAGATATTTCTAATGAAAAGTAAAACAAATTGAAGATCACACATACAACGAATGTGATTATTGTCCTATAATTTTGCTACCTCCTTTTAATTTTTTTTAAAGCCCTAATTTTTAATTCTGCATCGATTTCTTTCTCTTTGTTGAATTCCTTGAGTCTTAGTTTTTTCAAATAATGCCAGACTTTCCTTTGTTACAGAGAGAGCAGAAGGGGGCCAGGGAGAACAGCAGTCTGTAAGCGGAAGTTGGATCAGCCCTCAGCTCCCTTCAAGAACACAGTCGGTGAGATCCCCTACACCTTATAAAAAACAGCTTAATGAGGAACTCCAGCGGCGATCTTCAGTGTTAGGTAAGACAGTGTTCTTATTTCCTTCTTCTGAGTCATTGTTTCCCAGGTTGTTTATTGACTTAATGACTGAACTTTTCTGTTGTTTCAAATAGTCAGGCACTCTTCAGAATTAATGAAACTGTTACCTAGCTAGTGAAAGAATTTCTAGATACCTAAAAAAAAATTCTTAAACATTTTATGAAGCTGTAATTTAGACCAGACAGAGATCCCCTGACTGTTTTTTGATTAATTACTTGCTTGGGTTTCAGCAGAGAACAGTTTGCAACATCCCCAGGAGAACACAGGTTAGTTTCAACTTTGTGAATGAATCCTGCATCCGATCTTGGGATGGCTTGTGTAATGTGATGTGCATGCCTCTGACTGCCGAACTCTCTCACTCCATTAGTGGGCTGCCACTTGCTCTTGGCCTTCTGTCCTTGTTGGGGTGCAAGCTGTCAGTGTGGCTGGATAAGCTGAGCTCCTCTTGTCTATTTGTTCTCCATCCTGGTTTACTACATAGTCATCTCCTTCATCTTCATGCTCTTCTGATGAGTATAGGCTGGGGATTGGTGCCTGAAAAGAGAGGCTAGATACACTGAGTTGTTCTATGTTTTATTTCTGTTAGATTGTTAAACTCGGTGCTATGGTTTGCCCAACTCACGGTGGTAGAAGAAGGGCCGTGAGGGGGCATAATAGAGGGAAAGGGGCACAGTATTGGAAATCAAGTGTCCTTGAACACTGCCTTGTCTAGTCAGCCTTCCCCATGAAGTCCTCGAGCGAAAAATAGGCAGGTGCCAGTAATGGTGGTTGGCAGGAGGATATTTTAATTGCTAGTTGAGACTTCGTTCAGAACCGCCTTCTGATGGGTCAGAAGGAGGAGGAGAAACCAGGCGGACGAGTTTCTGTTTAAAGAGTGGAAGAGAGCCGGCTGCATCACCTCTAGGAAATCTCTAGGTTTCCTAGAGCAATGAGCCTCTGCCTAGGTTATGACAGCCATTTGGAAGGAAGAATCAGAAGGTGGGGAGGAGGAGAGGGAGAAAGGAGCTTTCTTTTTACCTAAGGGATGGAAGGAAGAGACTCTTTTTACGTTAACCTTTAACCTCAATAAACTCTCCTTAGCTTTTGAACCTGACCTGCGGTAACACTCCTGTTTTTGTTGAGGGAGCTCTTCTGACTAAATTGTATGCTGAATTAAGCATAGTATTTCTTCATTTGTAAAACAGAGGAGTCAGAGTAGAATCTAATCTAGGAGTTTAAACTGACAGCCTACCAGGTCTTGCCTTGGTGTTGCAATAAACTTGAATTTCATTATCACTAGGTGGAGCTTATAATGAATGTCTGGTTTGCTGCAGTCCGCACCATTTCTTATTGTCTTGTATCAGGTCCACTTGATTCTTTGATTCTACCTTAGTTGCTAGAGGCCCAGAATCATGGGACTTTTTGATTAATCAAGTTCCTTTTCCTACTAACAGGCTAAAATTTCCTAGTTCTGTGACCTTAAGAAAGTCATTTAATTTTCTAATATCCATTTTACAAGAGAAGCACCTAAGATTGTCTAAGGGGAGAGTACTCAACCAGATATTCTCTCAGGGCTCTTTCATCTTTCTCTTGAGATCTCTGATTCTGTTGGTTTCAGGAACAGTCTTACTTTTCCTCTTCCAATGGCTGGTGTCGTGAGTATTCTCATATTAACTAACTGGTTAAGCGCAAGGGGCTTCACAGTTAATTGTTGCCTGTGCATGTCTACAGTCATTACGATTCTAACAGCTTCCTCTGTCTCTTTTTCAAGTCATCATGGAGAGTTGCTTTATATTGTGATACTCAAAAAATTTGATCATTCTAATACTTATACCTTTTTGTTCTAGTAACAACACTGAGGTGTTTGCTGAAATTAGGACATTACTATTTATAGAAAATGTTTTCTAACATAGGTGCTGTTTAGTGAATTATTTCTGTAATTAAATTATCTTGGGAAGTTCTTCATTATTTAGATTTAGATACCAGTCTCTCATTTTTTGGTAATCTTTTTTTCTCACCCAACTGAAACAAAGCACGCCTAAAACAAATCTAGCAAACAGATGTGTTTGAGAAAGATGTAGAGTGGGGTGTTTGATCTTGCTTTGCCATAGATTATTAGATTAATGAATTTAAAATAGGGATGTTCATTCTTTTTGTCAAGCCACTTCCATCTCATCTTTAGGGATGAGTGGAAATTTCAGCAGTAATGTTGCTCTAAAATAAGCAAATAATATATGACAGCTTTGGGGGTGGGCACACCCCCTTCTGGCCACAAAGCTGGAACTTCAGCTTGTTTTATTGACAGAACTGGCTTTAGTGTTGCTAGTTTAAGTTTAAGTGATCCCTTTCGTTTTGGAGCTGCAGGCTTGGGGAGCTAGTAGGAAGGGTAGGATTGGAGTTCTAGCAATTCTTTGGTAGTTTTAATCTTCTTGGACATTGGTGAAGGAAGGTCTGTGGGTAAATTATCATCCTGGATGTCCTGAGGTCTGTCAGACTCTTTGGGGACTGGGCTGTTAAATTCCTTTCTGATCACCTGCTGCATGAGACTTTGGCTACATGGTCTGCAGACTAAACTGAACTGTTCACCCCCGTTGCCGACTGCGTGGCTGTAGAGACCAACCTAGGTTAACTCACTGGATTGCTTTCTCTTCTGCTAAATTTCTACAGGTGTTTTATTATGTTTTGGGACCACAGGGCCCAAGAAATCATTAATGAATTTTGGGTCATTTAAGCAGTCCTCCCATTTCAGGCCTTAAAACCATCAACGGCCTTAGACATTCCTTGTGTTAGGTAGCCCTTACTTGCTTGTGAACAGCCTCTTACATTTCTAAAGACTAGTTTTAACTCTCAATCCATATCACTAGTTGGGAGAACATAAGGATATGCTGACAATAAGAGGTACTGTGCATCACATATATACTTCGTTTGGCACAGATGCTGGAGACTATTAACAAGATTGCTTTTTATTTTTTATTTTTAAATATGACTCAGAAACAAGAAGGAAAGCAGAGCCTACTTTTGGAGGTCATGACCCTCGTACAGCCGTTCAGCTTCGAAGCCTCAGCACAGTATTAAAACGCCTCAAGGAAATCATGGAGGGGAAAAGCCAGGTACTGTCCAGGGGCTTTAGATTACTTATTAAGCACTTATATGGGACTCGTGCCATATTCACTAAAAATGGCGTCATGTTCTTGAAAGAAAATTCAGCCAGTACTTCTTCTAGCTATGAACACCATATTTTTACATACAGGTACTTAATTTTAATTTATCAGTTTTTCCCCTTTATAGATAGTGCTTTGTGTGTTCTCTTTACGAAGTATTTATCTAGCCCAATGCCAGTAAATATTCTTCCATGGGTTCTTCAAGAAGCTTTATTATTTGTATGAAGTTTAAGAATCAGTCTTCATTTTTTCTCACGGCTGTCCAGTTGGACCAGCACCATTTTCTTTTTTTTTGGAAACACCATCCTTTCCAATTGTATTATGAATCTTGTCCTACATTCATTTATATGTGCGAGTGTGTGCCAGAGCTCTCTCTTCTGTTTCATAGCTCCATTTTTTTTTCCATTCTAAACTAATACTTTAAAATTATTGTAGCTTTAGAATAAGTCCTGATGGCTGTTAATGTAAGTCCTTCAGCTTTGTTCTTCGAGATTGTCTTGGTCGTTTTGGCTCTTTGTATTTCCATATGAATTTTAGAAATAGCCTGTCAATTTTTGCAAAAGAAACCTAGGATTTTGATTAATGTTTGCCATTGCATCTTGATAATCATTTTTTTCAAGCTTTCATGTATTTTTATTGTTACAGGATAGTGACCTGAAGCAATACTGGATGCCAGATAGCCAGTGTAAAGAGTGCTATGATTGTAGTGAGAAATTTACGACCTTCAGGCGCAGACACCATTGCCGGCTGTGTGGGCAGATTTTCTGTAGTCGTTGCTGTAATCAGGAAATCCCAGGAAAATTTATGGGCTACACAGGTAAGTGCATTTTATTGACAGTTTTTCAATTTTTAAAGGTCATAGTGATAAAATACTTATAATATAGGATTGATGTTAAGCCAGTTTTTGGGCTTTATGTGTGAGCCCTGGGGAACACAAGGTGAGGGAGACACAGCAGTGCTGTTAAGGACTTTATAGTCAAAGAATAAAGTGGACGGGGATGTTCATAAATGAGTAGAATAAAAGACAGTGTATCATAGATGCTATCCAAAACTCTCGGGGCATTAACATTTATTGGAGAAGGTGGTTAGAGTAGTTTACAAGTTTATATTACTAGAGAGTTTTCATTTTACAGAATACAGATCATCCTTGAGTAATAAGACACTGTGCTTTAGCAAATTGCATCTTATGCATATTCTTCCGTAAATTTTAGCAGTACAGAAATTTTACATTATTCGTTGAAGCAGAAACAAGCTAAATAATGGTGTGTGGATTTATACAGTGAGTTGGGAGTGAAAGGTGGGCAGAAGTTACTGAAAAGGAAGCATTCTTAGCATCTCTTTCATGTTATTTGTTATCATGCAGATCTTTCTTTTGGCCTTTCTCACTTTTTTCTCTCACCTAGACTGCTTTAGAGTTGAGACCTGAATTATCTTTCATCTGGATTTGGCTATAGCTTTTGAAAAGATTTTTTTACCATTAGTTTTTTCTTCCTCTTAATTCATTTTTCATGCTCTAGTCGGCATTCTTTGTTACGTGTTAATTCGATCATGCAGGATATTCACTCCCGTGTCTAAAACCCTTTCAGAACTCCCATTACCCTTAGGATAAAGTCTTGTTAACATGGCTTGTGTGTTAGTTTCCTAGGGCTGCCGTAACAAAATATTACAAGCTAAGCAAAATATGAATTTCGCTTAAAATACATGCATAATTTAATAAAACTGAGTATAATAATAGTCTTAAAATGAAAGAAATAAAATGAAACAAATAAATTATGGTTGGTAGTACTTATGATAAAAACACAATACAGTTGACTTTAAGAAATCTTTTGTTCTATGTCACATCAGTTTTCTAATGTTAGTGGTAGAAAATTTAAGGTCGAATTGTTAAATAACATGTTACTTGTAAAGTTTAATTATCTTACCTCAGTTTTTTGGCATTTTATTTTATTAATAGTATTAACGGTTAGACATTTATATATATATTACCTCCTTTTTTAGTACACTTAAGCGTTATAGAATTAACACAAATAATTGTTAGAGGAAAACAGGGTAGAAATGAAAACTTATATTTGAGCAGGACTGCATCCTAAATAAAATTACAACATGTAAAAGTATTAAATAATCTTGTTTGTTCTCCGAAAAATACTGCATTTCCATCCTAGCTTTCACTATAAGCATTTCCTTAACAATCTCCCCCACATTTCATATTGTCTGCAAGCTTCTTTTGTTTTTGGTTTTCAAATGGTGCCCCCTTGTGGAGGCCACTCTTCAGGGCTCCACAGTGAAGACTCAAATGACATTTTTCCACCTTACATTTTGCCTTTGTGTTGGTTTATTTACTGAATTTAAAATTTTTTGAACCTGTTCCTTATTTCACTTTTAGAACCTTGAAAAATATACTCTTTTAATCAGAGTTTTCTCATATTATTGAGTGATATTTTCTTATAAATATTTGAGGTAATTTGTATACTTGGATGAATTTATCATAATAATGATATTTAAGATATATAACAGCTAACAAAATTATTTACTGTTTAAAAACATTTTTTTGGTAGTCCTCACTTGAAAACACTTCCCTGTTATTAGATTAACTATTAACCCAAAGATCTAATATGTTAAGTAATATCTTATCTTTTACTTAATTTTCTTTTTTTTCTTTTCTAGGGGATCTCCGAGCTTGCACATACTGTAGAAAAATAGCCCTAAGTTATGCTCACTCCACAGACAGTAATTCCATTGGGGAAGACTTGAATGCTCTTTCAGATTCCGCTTCCTCTGTGTCTGTACTTGACCCGGGTGAACCCCGAACCCCTGTTGGAGTAGAAAAGCCAGTCGCAACATATTTTTAGAGGATGATTTTGCCTGGCAAAGGTACTGCCACTTAGATATAATTTTATTTATTTTTGAAAAATACTGATAGTCTTGTGACCTATGAGTGCTTTTAGTTAACCTTTGCCTTCTTTGAATTGTTTCCTGCAAATTCCTCATTTTCTCCTTTTTCTTTGGCTTGCCTCCAGAAGGATCACAGATGTTTATGGACAGTGCTTATATTGACTAATCAAACTGTAAGCTCCACAAGAGAAGAGACTTTATATCTTCCCTATTCACAGTGCTATACCTGACACCGAGAACAGTGTATGGCCAATGCATGATCCTGATATTTGTTGAATAGGCATTAGGAGTCATTGAGATTAATAATTTTTAATGCACCTTTCTTAGAGAGAGTGCTCGTAAGATTTGTTTTCATAATATTTACAAATGAAATTAGATTTTTTTTTCCTTCCTAAGGAATATTTCATGTTTTTGTGTATATCCTAATATGCTCAACTGACTGATAGTGGAGGATGTTACTAACTTTTTACCCGGAATTATTTGAATTAGAATCCTAAATTCATCAGTTTCTGATTGTTTTCTTTAGCTAAATTTTTTTTAATGCATAATACCAAATCTAGCTATGTTAAAGAGCTTAGAGATTAACTAACATCTTTCTGATTAGTTATTATATCAATTACCCTTTAAGGGAGTGAGGAATTAGTATGAATTTAAACAGGTCAGAAATGAATGAATTATATAGCTACATTCCACATGTATGAATCTCAGAGACATAACGTAAACAAGAAAGTCGCATTTATATCCAGTGACTATATACAATATAAAAATATAAAGAACAAACACACTGTCTAGGGATACAGACATGCTACACTTAAAGAAAAGGAAGAGACTGAAAACTCTAAAATTTACAACAGCAGTTTCATCGAGGGCAGGGAGGGGAGTGGGATTGTGTGGGGGAATGTAAGCAGTTCAAAGTTAGTGGACTGTTCTTCTAAATTGCTCTCTGGGTACATTGGTGTTGGTGGCATCATGCTTCTTTATGTGTTACGTGTGTTTTATACATTTTAAAGGTTAAGTCTACATTTAATAAGAAAGTATAGGGATTCTTTAGTTCTTACTTACTTTGTTAGTAATGCCTTTTAGTTGTACCTGGCCCTCTTGTGTGAGCCCAGAACTGGCAAATGTGATTTAATGACATGAACCAAGCTTAAAAGCTTCCTGAAGATGTGGTATAGATGTCAAAGGTAGAATAATTTAAGGTTTTGTGCTAATTTTTTGTTTAATGTTCACTCTCAGTCATCATATCTCTTCGGTAGGCACTCTTTCTCCTTTTGACAGATGTAGATGTTGAGGTTCAGAGAGATTAAGTAATATACCCAAGGTCGCACAGCTAGTAAGAGACGTTTGCACCTGGGTTTGTGTGATTCTGCAGTGCTATTCCAGTGCGTTGTGGGGACTGAGAATGAAGTATTTGAACTCAGGATCTCCGCCCCCCATCACTTCAATCTCGTATATATCATGTGAAAAGGAGTTCTATAAGTACTCATCCAATCAATTTTATTATTTTAATGGCATTCTATATACTTAATAAATATCAGTATTTCGGCATTTGATGTAATTAAGTTAAAGTCCATACTGTTCCCACCTTAATTAAAGGAAGAAAACAAAAGTGACCCATAATCTCATTATTGAAAAGGAAAAAAAAATCTACTTTTAAATGTTAAAGCATTTCATTGAAATTGGATTTGCTTTTTACTGTCCCAAATCATCCCAGTGTTTTCCTTTTTTCTTTATAGTTTGATTCATCCAGACTCCTCAAATACTGCTCTTTCATCAAGGCTTGTGTCTGTTCAAGAGGATGCTGGGAAATCTCCTGCTCGAAATAGGTAAATGCCAAATGAAAACACTGTATTCTGTGTCCGTTTTTCTTATTCTTTTATTTTTTTTCGTAATAATGAGAAGAACAAACAGATAAAAATGGTGGGATTTCTTAGCTCTAAAAGCTGAATTAAACTATCATTTCCCTTTCGCTAGTCAGCTCTTGCTTGCACTGAGTGGCTCTTTTCCACTGTTCTCCACTGGCTTCAGACCTTGGACCGGATACCCTCCTCCTCTAGATTAGATGAGCTCACTTTCTATTATGTAGCAAAGAGGAGATAGATAATGGAAGGGACTTCCTCACTCTTAACAACACTCATTAACTTGATTACATTTGGAATTGATTTATCTCTTCTACTTCTTAACCTAGATTGATTCTCTGTTTATGTTCTGGATCTGAACCCTTCTCATTTTTTATTAGGTATCCTATTAAGGTTCCATATCTTCCTCCTCTCTCTGCTGACTCCTTGCCATCAGTGTTTAAACAAACTCCAGGCACCTATGAAAAACAAACAAAAATCATTCTTTTGTCCTATCTCTAGTTACCTTTTTCTCAATTATTTCTTTTCTTCTTAGCCAAACTCCCTGAAATAGTTGCCTATAATTATTCTACAACTGCACATGTCCTTCTTTTTCAACTTACTAGACCTTCCTCATGTGCACACCTCCCCACCAAAAACACTTTCCTTTTATAAGTGTAATTGGTGAATCAGTCTTTAGACGCCTGAGGAACTAGATACCTGAGTCACCATGATTTAACATAATTTCAGTTTATTCTTTGAACAAGTATTATTAAACACCTACAAACTAAGTACTTGGAATACAGCAGTGAATTACACAGACAAAAATTTAAATCATTAAAAAACAAGAAATAGAGGTGAAGAGTAGAATTTTAAATTGTGTGGTTATATTGTGTGGTTAGTGAAGGCCTCACTGAGAAGGTAACATTTGAGCAAAGACCTGAGGTTGTGAGGGACATTTTGTTGAAGAGTGTACTAAGAAGATGGACTAACAAGTTCCTGAGAGGGAACACGCCCATTAAGGAGTAAGTAACAAGAGGTCCTGTGTCCTTGGGGTAGAGCAATCCTGCCATTAGTGGGGAAAGGACTTTGTCATTTACTCTGGGTGAGATGGGAAGCTACTGGAGAGTTAGACTGCTTAAAAAAATTAATTTTGAAAATATTTCAAACTTGAAAAAAGTTGCAAGAATAACAATAAATTTTCATATATTCTTGTTTCACTAATGTACATTTCACCCATTTGCATTACTTTTTATATAATATACTGTTATTTTTATGAACCATTTAGAGTTAAGTTTCATTCATCAGCATCCTTTATTTTACTTTTTTGTTTTTAATTAATAAACTTCATTTTGTAGAGGAGTTTTAGGTTCACAGCAAAATGTAGTGAAAAATACAGCCTCTCCTACTATCAATATCCCCCACCAGAGTGGTACACTTGTTATGGTTGATGTACCTACATTGACATTATCATTATCACTCAAAGTCCATAGTTTACATTAGGATTCACTCTTGGTGTTGCACACTGTGGGTTTGGACAAATGTATAATGAAGTGCATCTACTGTTGTATAGTACACAATAGTTTCACTGCCTTAAAAATCCTCTGTGCTCTGTCTATTCATCCCCTACTCCTCCTCATCCGTGGCAACCACTACTCTGTTTACTGTCTCGGTAGTTTTGCTTTTTCCAGAATGTCATATAGTTGGAACCATATAGTTTGTAACCTTTTCAGATTGGTTTCTTTTACTTAGTAGTGTGCATTTAAGTTGTCTCCATGTCTTTTCACAGCTTATTAGCTCATTTCTTTTTGGCGCTGATTAACATTCTATTGTCTGGATATATAACAAGTTTATTTACCAACTCACCTACTGGAGGACATCTTGGTTGTTTCCAAGTTTTGGAAATTTTAAATAAGGCTGCTGTAAACACCCTTGTGTAGGTTTTTGTGTGGTCATTTTTTCAGTTCCTTTGGGTAAATACCAAGGAGTGCGATTGCTCAATCAGTCATATGGTAAAGAGTCTGATTAGTTTTGTACAAGACTGCCAGACCATCTTCCACGGTGGCTGTACCATTTTGCGTTCCCATCAGCTGTGAGAGCTCCTCTTGTTCCACCTTCTTTTCCAGTATTTGGTGTTGTCAGTGTTCTGGATTTTGGCCATTCTAATGGGTGTATAGTGATATTTCAGTGTTTTCATTTCCAATTCCCTACTGATATATGGTGTTGAAAATATGGTCGTTTCATATGCTTCCTTGGCATCTGTATATCATCTTTGGTGAGGTGTCTGTTCAGGTCTTTGGCCCTTTATTAAATTGGGTTGTTTGTTTTCCTGTTGTCGAGTTTAGAGAGTTTTTTTATATTTTGGTTAAGTCCTTTATCAAATGTGTCTTTTGCAAATATTTTCTCTGTGGCCTGTCTTCTAACTCTTGATGTCTTTTGAGAGAGCAGAAGTTTTTAATTTTGATCAAGTTCAACTTACCAGTTTTTTTTTCTTTCCTGGATCATGCTTTGGTTTTGCATCAAAGTCATCATCATACCTAAGGTCATTTAGATTTCCCCCTGTATTATTTTCTGGGAGTTTTAGACTTTAATGTTTTACATTTAGATCTGTGGTCTATTTCAATTTAATTTTTGTGAGTGGTTCAAGGTTTGTGTCTAGATTCATTATTTTGCATGTGGATGTATAGTTTATTCCAGCACCATTCATTGAAAAGACTGCGTTTGCTCTATTGTATTGCCTGTGGTCCTATGTTAAGGTTTAGTTGATTATATTTATGGGGGTCTATTTCTGGGTTCTGTTCTGTTCCAATTGACTTATTTGTGTATTCTTTCTCCAATACCACACTACCTTGGTTACTGTAGCTGTATAGTAAGTCTTAAAGTTGGGTTGTGTCAGTCCTCCAACTTTGTTCTCTCCTTCAATAATGTATTGACTATTCTGGGTCTTTTGTCTTTCTATATAAACTTTAGAATTAGTTTGTCAATATCCATAAAATAACTTGCAGAGATTTCGATTGGGATTACATTGAATCTATAGATCAAGTTGGGAGGAACTGACATCTCGATAAATTGAGTCTTCCTATCTGTAAACTTGAAACTTCTCTTAATTTGTTTCGTTTTTTTGATTTCTTTCATCAGAGTTTTGTAATTTTCCTTATGTGGATCTTGTCTGTACTTTGTTAGATTTATACTTAAATATTTCATTTTGTGGGGGTAGTAATATAAATGGTAATGTGTTTTTAATTTCAAATTTCACTTGTTCATTACTGGTATTAGGAAAGAGATTAACTGTTGTATATTAGCCTTGTATCCTGCAACTTTACTATAATCACTATTAGTTTTAGGAGTTTTTTGGTGATTCTTTAGGATTTTTACGTAGACAATCATGCCATTTGTGAACAAAGACAGTTTTTAATTCTTTCCAAATCTGTTTTTTTGTTTCCCTCTCGGATTACTGCTTAGCTAATACTTTCAGTATGATGTTGAAAAGCAGTGATGAGAGGGGACATCATTACCTTCTTCCTGATGTTGGCGGGAAAGCTTCATGTTTCTCACTATTAGGTATTATGTTAGCTGTAGGTTTTTGGTAAATGTTCTTTATTAAGGCAGTTGCCCCCTATTCCTAGTTTTCTGAGAGTTTTTATCATCAGTGGTTGTTGGATTTTGTCAAATGCTTTGTCTACCTCTATTGATATGATCATGTAGTTTTTCTTTAGCCTGTTGTGTGAATTACATTGATTAATTTTCAGATGTTGAACCAGTCTTTTATAGTTGGGATAAATCTCATTTGGTTATGGTATATAATTCTTTTTGTACATTGTTGGATTGGATTGGTAAGATTTCGTTGAGGATTTTTGCATCTGTGTTCATGAGAGATATTGGTCTTAGTTTTCTTGTAATGTCTTTGTCTGATTTTAGTATTATGGTAGTGCTGACCTCAGAGAATGAGTTAGGAAATAGTCCTCTGCTCTGTCTTCTGAAAGTGATTGTAGAGAATTGGTATAATTTCATAGTTAAATGTTTGGTAGAATTCACCAGTGAACTCATCTGGCTTATTGATGAGCCCATGAAAGGAATTTGGCGTTTCTTTTAGTGTTTAGGTATCTACCATTTCTTTTTGGTTCTTTCTTGGAATTTTCATCTCTGTGTTTATATTATCCATCTCTTTGTGCATGTCGTCTGTTGTTTCTATTAAAGCCCTTAGCACATGAATTATAGTTTTAAAAAATTCTTGGTGTGAGAATTCCAGCATTGTTATATCTGACTTTGGTTCTGATGCTTGGTCAGTCTTTTCAAACTGTATGTTTTGCCTTTTCATAAGCTTGTAATTTTTTGTTGAAAATGGGCATGGTGTACTGGGTAAAAGGAATTGTGATAAACAGGCCTCTAGTACTATGGTGGTAAGGTGTGGAGGGACGGGAGTTGTTCTGTAGTCCTGTGATAGGTCGTAGTCTTTTGGTGAGCCTGTGCCTGTGAACTGTGAGCTTTACAAGTGCTTCTCATTTTGTTCCCCCTTAGGTGGGACAAGATGGCAAGAGCTTTTCTTTATCTTTCATGATATTGATATTTGTGAATAGGCGGGCCAGTTATTTAGGAGAATACCCATCAGTTTGGATTTGTATGATACTTCCTCATGATTCGATTTAGGTTCTGCATTTTGGTGCTGGTATTCAACATAAATGATTCATCCTTATTAGTCTGTCATGTCTGAAAGGATATGATGCAAATTTATATTGTTGATAATATTAACATGATCTCTTGATTAAAGTGGTTCTGGGTTTCTCAACTATAAAGTTACCATTTTCCTCTTTGTAATTAATAATATGTGGGAGAGATACTTTGATACTGCATAAATATCCTGTTCCTTATCAATCTCTCATTCAGTAGTTTTAACATCTGTTTATGATTCATACCATGGTGGTCACAAAATAGTAACTTCCTAACTCCCATCATTCCTTCTACATTTATTAGTTGACATTCTACTCTAAATAAGCTTTCTTTTATAGAAGAGTTTTGAGTTGGGAGTTTGGGAGGATTACATGATCTGAATTTTGTTTTGAAAGGTGCACTCTGGCTGCTCTGTTGAGTAGATTGTAGGACATAAGAGTAGGAGCAGGGAGACCACTTAGAAAGCAGGTGCAGTAATCCAGGCAAGAGGATTGACCCACGTCAGAGAAGGAGAAGTGGGGCTGGATGAGAAATGGTCATATTCTGGATACATTTTGATTATAGTGCTAACAGGATTTGCTAAATAATTGGAGGTAAAAGATGACTCAGGTTTTTGGACTGAGTAGTTGGAAGGATGGAATTGCCATAATATTGGGATGGAGGAACAGTTTGGTTTTAGACTTATCGAATTTGAGATACCTTTTAAACACCTCAATGAGACAAATAGGTGGATGGATATGTGAGTCTAGAGTTCAGGAGAGAGGTATAAGCTGGAGATATAAACTTGGATGTTGCCATCATGTGGATGGTATTTAAAGCTATGAACCTGGATGGAAATTATCGAAAGAGTGAATGTGGAAAGTGTGGAAATAAGGACCAAGGACTGAGATTGGGGAAGTAAAGAGGAACCAGAAAAGGAGCCTGACAAGGCGAGACCACTGATGAGGTGGGAGGAAGGAGAACCAGGACAGTGTGTTTTAGTAGCCAAGTGAAGACGGCTTTTCAGTGAAGGGAGACGTCAGGTATGATGAGTGAAAACTGACCATTGGATCTCACAATAACCTTGTTAGGCAATTTCAGTGGGTTGTTCAGGGTTCAGAAGACAATGGAAGAAGAATGAGAGACTAGGAATTTTGATAGAGGAAAGGAGAGAAATGCAACAGAAGGATATGGAGTTGAGAGTTTGTTAAAAGATGGGATAAATTACAGAATTCCTTCAGGCATGTGGACAGATACAGAGATAGCTGTGCTAATTTACAATATGTCTTTGTGTATTTTGAATGAATGCTAAGATTGATAAAAATCTTGAGGAAAGATGTAATTTAGTCAGTGAGTACTGTCTCTAAGTAAAATATTAGCATTTTTAACACTAGGCTACTTGATAGAGTACTTGACAATGAAATTGACTAATTTTCTTCCTGCTGCCACTATATCAGAATATATGTAGGGATGGTTAGAATGTTAGACAGAGAAGCAGAGTGCATGGGTAATGCACATGTCAGAAAAAGAGATTTTAGTTAGTCGAATTGGCAATGTTTCACTAAAAGAATAGACCAGGAAATGAGTAACTGATTATTTAAAAAGTCTTACTTATAACATTTATTTGATATCAGTGGTTTTTCATGGCCATTAAAAATTACTTTTTGCTAAACTTGTTACAAACCTGTAATTCCATAAATTATTTTAAAACTATCTTTATGTCTATGGCCATGCTACTCTGAACAAACCCCATCTTGTCTGATCTCGGAAGCTAAGCAGTACTGGTTAGTACTTAGATGGGAGACCACCTAGGAAGAGACCAGGTGCTGTAGGTGTAAAAAATAAAAAAAAATAAGGGATCGTAAGCTGACAAGGTCCTTGCAATCTGTGAGGTCAACCAAAGGTTGCCTCCCCTAAAAAATAAAAGAATCTTTACCTTCATTCTAGAGAGAGCATAGTTTTTCAATTGAGGCCTGGTTTTAAATGGCAGCCTTATTATTTATTAACTGAATTACTGTAGACAAAATACTTAATCTCTGATTCTTTTATTTCTTTATTTGTGGAATGGATTAGTCGTGTCTAATCCATAGGATACTGTGAGGATAAAATGAGGAAAGATGCATATATTGACATCCTGAACGAGTTTAGAGTGTCTAGCACATTGTAGCTACTTCTGCCTTTTACCCTTTATGTAGAAGCTAAAATTGGGTTTTATTTTTTCTATGTAGAAGCTAACTAAATATCTAGCTAAATTTCTTCTATAAATAAAAACTTGCTACGTGCTATTGATATTTCTCTTATAAGTCATTTATTTGGTAACTTTGGCAAAAGGCAAAATTAAGAATGTTATGTAAGTACTTATACAACAAGAGAAGAAATAGATTTTCACTAATTTTTTTATTCAAATTCAAAATATAATAATTGAGGACAATATTTTTAATGTAAGTTTACTAATGAGAAGAAAGGAATTTTTTGGAGAGAATATTTTGCTTAGTTGGGGTTCAAAGTTAGTGTTTCCTGTCATCAGAGCGTTGGAGATGTTCAACTAAGAACACACTTAGTTCACTGGTTAAGCAAAAACTATTTGGCCTATGGGCTTGGTTTCCTGTCCCTGATCTGCAAGATTATTTCTGCATTTAGACTGTGACTCTTTATATTTGTCAATTTCAAAGAAATACTAATTTTTAGCATTTTAACAAGAATTTATAGTTATTTCCTTTGAAATAATACTGATATATGAACTATATCTGTAATTGTTTTCCTGTAATCTTTCCATAATGACTTTTTAAAAAACTTATTTTGAAATAAGTTTAGACTAACATAGAAGTCGGAAGTACAGTACAGAGAATATCTGGATACTCTTCTCCCAGCTTCCCCCAATGATAATATATTTAACCATTGTAAGTACTTTTAAGAGTACCCTTAACATTGGCAAATAAGCATTTATTTAAAAATGAATTTTCACTATAATTCTTTTTACCGATGAAGACTTTACAACTGTGTTTTCACTTTTTGTTTTTGTTTCCAGATCAGCCAGCATTACTAACCTGTCACTGGATCGATCTGGTTCTCCCATGGTACCTTCATATGAGACATCTGTCAGTCCCCAGGCTAATAGAACGTACGTTAGGACAGAGACCACGGAGGATGAACGCAAAATTCTTCTGGTACCCATCCAATATCTTTAACTCATTGCTAGTTTTGAGCATAAGAAATGTTTATCTTGCTGATTTTTTTTAAAGAAACATACAAATGAAATAGCCAGTTAGTGTATAAATTAAAGGGAAGAAATAATTAGCTTAAATTTTCATTAGGATCATCTGAGAATTTGGTCAAGCATTCCATGATAATATGTTGCATTAATATTTTTTTGACCCTTTAATCTGGCAAGATCAGAATTCAGGTGCCTACATAATAAGAGAACTTAACTTTTTGTTAGGTCCCAGATTGCTGTTCAAATGTTAAAACATGTTTTTCATGCACATTGAATACTTTTCAGACATTTAGTACTATATGTTTATATGAGATAATAATCAGTTGTTTATTGAGTTCATCTATTAGTAAAATACTGTGTTCAGTCCTAAGAGTGACTCAGAGATATGAAAGATATGGCTTCTGTCCCAAAGCCTATAATTCAAAAGGTAGAAATGAGGTCGATGGGAGGTCCTTAATAGTAAAAGAAGTAATACTTTAATTATAAAAAATAGGAAGACCATTAGTAGTAAGGGAGTCAGGAAAGGCTTTAAATTGAAGGGCTTGGATTGGACGTTGAAGGGTGGAATGGATTTGGGTAGGCAATGAGCAAAACAAACAAAGGTGTGAGAAAAGGTGTAGCAGTGAGGATAAGCATGGCATTTTTCATGGACTGAAGTAGGATTTATTAATGGGGAGAGGGTGGGAGAGAGATTAAGTGTGCAATGAGAATGAAAATTTATTTGGGTCTATCTGGTGGAAGGTGGTAAGCTCAGTCTTTACTAGTGTAGATTTGAACCTGTAGGCACGGACTGAGCAAAATTGGAAGTTTTTTGGAGAAGGGAGTAATCCACTGAAGGCCCTTTTTAAAGGAAAATTCACCTGGAAAAAAAAAGAAGGAAAATTCACCTGGCTCTTGGGTGTAGGTGAAAATGGTGAGAATCTGGTAGAGTGAAGGCTACTAGAAACACTTACTGTAGATTCATGTTGACTCTTCAGTCCATCTCCCTTGCCCATCTCCGAAGAGGAGTATGAAATTTTGTAAGTGGGTAACTAGGAGACCGATAATATGTGCCATTGATGGAAGAAAATTATTTGGGATAGTTGGTTTTCAAGAGAAAAAGTTGTGTTTGGAATTAGATGAGCTGAGTTTAAGCTCTTCCCCACGTACGTGTGTCATCTCTATTGTGTAACTTAGCTATGACAGGGGTGTCTGAATTGGATTCTTTTTACGAATCTAAAAATCACAAGAATCTGAAAAGGTATGTAGTATCCTTCTCAGAAGTAATTACTTGCTCGTAATTTCAGGACAGCGTTCAGTTAAAGGACCTGTGGAAAAAAATCTGCCATCACAGTAGTGGAATGGAGTTTCAGGATCACCGCTACTGGCTGAGAACGCATCCCAACTGCATTGTAGGAAAGGAATTAGTCAACTGGTTAATCCGAAATGGACACATTGCTACAAGGTACTGTGATCTTGAGAAAGGCCTTTTGATATTATTTATTAATTAATTCTTAATGAGGACTCATCATTGTAGATATAGGGGGCAAGGTTCTTTGTAAGTAGGATGCTGTTCGTTTTCTGCACTTGATGTTGGGCGTGCTAATTAGTCAACCCTCCTCCCCTCTGGGTTTTAACCAATGGAGAATAGATACAGGTGACCAGGTAGGGTCACATTTTACCTAATTTACTGTCAGCAGAATTGTACGGTGATTCCCAAATGCAGAGGTGGGATTGGGGATGTAGCTGGACCCTGAGATTGCAGTGGCTTCTTCTGCCCCAGTTTCCTCATCTGGACATTGCAACCTGTCTTGAGAATTGGTTCCATGAGGCACACCTGGAGTGTCCCAGTGAGATTTGTTAAAATTTCAGAAATCATTTGTAAAAAAGAGTGAGACAGGTCCTGTTGCCTTTCAGGGTGACACATTCCCTTCCACAAGCTTTTCCACTTGTTTAGATTAGTTATTTTTCTTAGGGAAGGAAACAAGTATATAGGAAGAGAGAGAAATAGCTTTAAGCAGTGAAACCCTGGGTTCCAGTTTTGGCTATATTTCTTTTTAGCTTTGTGCTTTTGGTCAAGTTACTCAATTCCTTTGAGACTTGGACTTCTCTGCTCCAATATGAGGAAAATATGTGGTTCTATGCAGAAACTGTGAGGATGAAATGAAATAATATGGCTAAAGTGCTTTTTAATTGTGAAATGTCATGTAAGTGCAACGTGTCAATAAGTATTTTATGTATGTATGTATATACACTTTATACCTATATCTGTAATATCTAGTGTTGTCATCTCATTAAGATTGTAAGCTCCTTGAGGGCAGGAGCCATGCTGTTCTTGACATTTGTTTACCTCCTCTTGTAAGTTCAGGGGTGTGCATGCCCTGAGTCCTAGAAAAATGCTGAAATTAAATTAGGTTTTGTTAGAACTGACTTAACAGTAGGTAGGTTCTTTACTGTGGTACCTGGAGAAATCTTTTAATTTAGCCTCAACTCTCTCCTGTTTTATCCCTCACCCATCCGAGGACCATTTGAAACTCCAACTCTGATGAGGATGGAAAAAAATATAGTTTGTGTTTCATCTTGTACCTGTAAACTTATCCTGACTTTTAAAAGTGTTTATTTTTGTTGATCTTGATTCAGGGCGCAAGCTATAGCCATTGGACAAGCAATGGTCGACGGACGTTGGCTGGATTGTGTCAGTCATCACGATCAGCTTTTCAGGGATGAGTATGCGCTGTACAGACCGCTGCAGGTATTTTCAGTGTTGCCGTGAAGGAGAATATAGCTGGCTCCTTGTGAAGTCTTTCCTCATTAGTGAGAATAAAGAGTAGTTTAATTACCCGAAGATACATGTCTCTCACATGCTTTCCTTGCCTTTTGAGGAAAGTTAAAACATTTTTACTTGCTTGTGGTAGTGATGAAAAACTTATAGGAATCAAACATTATTCATTTGGTGTGGCTTTTCTCAAATGTGGCCTCGTGGTTATAGTTGCTTGTCATTTATCTTCAGTGGTTTTCAGTTTCACTGTTTATGTGTTTAGGACTGAGACGGAGTATACATAACCAAATGAAAAAAAATTAATGTCACTGTTGCAGTAGGTATTGACTCATTAGCAGTGTTGTATAGCAGTGGTAAAACAATGAATACCCTTTTCCTTTAATTAGGGAAGTGGAAATTAAAAATAGACTTTCTAAAAAGGTATGCTTTTACTTTTGGTTTATGTTAACTTGAGATATATAATATTTAGTAACACCTTTGTGAACTAAAATTGGAAACTCAATGGTTAGAAAAGACAAATGACCCAAAAGACTGGTGTGGTAACATATGTTAAAATCTAAAAGTTGTTTTCCAGAATGTGTCCCAGGGTTGGAACAGGGTTAGAGTAAATTCTAAGCCATGTTCACTCTCAGGACGGAAGGATGAAATGAAACACGATAAGATCTGTATGTTATGTTTTGTTCAAAATATGTGGCCTAAGCCTACTGATTAATGAAAATTATAATTTTAAGGTGGAATTATCAGCATGATACTGGTTTATAGCTTAGTTTCTATTAATTTGCTTATTTCTATACATTTATTCATTGGTTAGCTTTGTAGCATTTATTCGTAGTGTGACAGCCTCAGTGTGTTGCTGTTGAAGGTGAATTGCTTGGCTCCTGTCTTGCATCTTTCAGAGTACAGAGTTTTCCGAGACCCCTTCTCCGGACAGTGACTCAGTGAACTCTGTGGAAGGACACTCTGAGCCATCCTGGTTTAAAGACATAAAGTTTGATGACAGCGACACAGAACAGATAGCTGAAGAAGGTGACGATAATTTGACTAGTGAGTTTAACTTCCTTATATTTTAGTTTTTATGAGTCATTACTGTATATGTATGATGAAACGCGGCTTGTTTTTTTCGTTTTAGTTGAAACAATCCTACTTTAAGATTTATGGCTCCAGCTAAATGTAAACATCTGATAACAATCCTTGTCCTAGATACAGTATTTTCTTAAGAGAGCAACTTGTTAGGCTACTGGCGTTTTCAGATTTTGCCATAGTCTATAGTTTGCAGCAGCTTAAAAATAACTCTGAGCTAATAATATCACAGCAGACAACTTTCTTGCCTCTTCACTATGATATCAGACTTTCTCTCTGCAGAACCTCCAATACATTTCTTCATTTGAAAAATTCATTTTCCATTTGACTTGATCAAATTTTATTAAGTCTATACAGAATATATGAAAATACTGTATCCATTTTGGTATTGCACATTGGGCTTGTATATTAAAAGAAAACATTTTTCTCCTTTCCTCCAATACCCTGATGAAACCCATTTTTACTCCCCTCCTCTCCCTGTATCTTTCCCCTCCCCAACACTAAAAGATTCTGCCAGTCCTAGCAAGCGCACATCAGTCAGCAGTTTCCAGTCCACAGTGGACAGTGACTCAGCCGCTTCTATCAGCCTGAACGTGGAGCTGGACAACGTGAACTTCCATATCAAGAAGCCCTCCAAGTACCCACATGTGCCCCCTCACCCTGCTGACCAAAAAGGTAGGAGGCAGTCACCATCTGGAATCCCAACACAGGCTGGACAGCTGGGCCATAGATCTCCTGCCAGCTTGTCCCTCTGGCTTCCTCTGTGCCATACGGCTGAAGGGACTTGGTGTGGGTTTTGTTCCACCCTTTCTCATTTTCCCCACTCCCCCCTCCTCCTCCCCATATTTTTTTTGGTCGGTTCCTTTTATTTCTTGTTTTCTCCCTGAGGACCACCACACCCAGTTTAAAGCTTGTGGTCTTTGAAAGGCACTACATCTTGACTGCTGTCCCCTTAGCATAATGTGCAACTTCCAAGGTGGCATTTCTTTGCATTTATAACGTGGATGTTCTGCTCTATCCATTTCTCTTTCTTTATTTAACATGTTAAAACCTATTCGCTTATGCTGTCACCCAGTAGCTTATTTCCCTCAACCTTTTCAGATGCTTCAACTAGATTGTGGGAAAAACATTCACATATTCCAGAATATTTTTCAACTATAATTTAAAATGCTTTTAATTATAATGCTATATTTATTAAAAAGTTCTTTTTTGCTATAAACGAATCCATTATTTTTATCTCTTTGAGACTAGTTACTGACTCAAAGAGGAAAAATAAGGTACATCATTACTAAAATCTAACATAGCAGTACATAAGAAATGAAATGTTTTTTTTTTTTTAAGTGGGTAATGAGGTTTACTCTGTTGGTTGTAATTAAAAACCAATGAAAAGTTTAGCCCTAAAGTGGCATATGTAAAAGTATAAATAAATAAAAAATGCATAAGTAAATAAATAATTGTAGGATTTCATTATGTTATAGTAATGGAAAATCATTATCATAAAGATGAAGGAATTTCATGATTTCACCTGGAATTTGAATTTTTAACATTTAGCTTTCAATAAACTGAATTTTCTCCTCAGATCAGAAATGCTTGCTTGATTCTTTGCTAATCCCTGTTTTAAACCTAAAAATATAATCAGAAGAAGGTTTTAACCTTAAACATCTATGCTAAAATAAATGGAACCAGTTTCACATATCTAGAACAAATTTCTCATTATTGTCAGTATTAGCCATTATCATTAAGATCTTCATGATAACAAAATGGCATTTAAGTTACAGTAATATAAAGGTTTCTCTTATTTAAAAATAGAGATTTAGGGAGGGTGTGGGAGAAGAGGACACTTGAATAGTATTGAATGTGAGTAAGACACTCATCTTTATGGGAGTCCTCAAAACAGGTTGGAAAAATGATACAGAACATTTGAGTGAGTATGAAAGGACAGTGAAGTAGACGTGACACTTGTGTGAGAATTAACTGTAGACTATGGTCACATGGAAGATATTGGATGGTGCCTTTGTGATACACATATGGGTCAGAGGTGGGGTCTGTCATGACAGGGTATCTGTTCTCTGGACACATATGTTGGCAATTTCGTTTTGCTGAAGTTAGAGTGTGAAATACATTTTTGACTTGGTGATGACTTCACCTCTTGAAAAGTTAAGTAGTTTTGAAAATCATGAAGAAAGTGATGTCATCATAGAATTTATCATAGCAAAACATGGACTACTGAGCACAGTCAGACATTTACTTTGAGGAAGACCTAACATCATGGTGTTGAGAGAGGACTGGAACAGGAGATTCCAATAATGACATTTTTACAGTACAGCCTCAAATTGTGGTTCCCAGAAAAATCAGAGGGGAAGCAATTGCAATTGAAAAAGCCATCATGACTCTTCTGTAACCTCTCTCATGTCAACCCTTGAAGAAGATCGTCTATAACAAAAGTTATGAATTCATATGAGGAAGAATCTGAAAAAGGGGACAGCACTTAAAAAAAATGACAGAATAGCAGAAATCCAGATTATACTGAAGGTTGGAGTAAATGCCAAGGATATCTTAGGAAAGATTAAAAAAATTGTGATGTAAAGAAAGAAAACTTAGGCCATATATTTGGGGACGTTTATATAATAATGGAAGCTGCCCCCCTTTCCCCTCAAGGTCCTCTTATCAGGAAAGAATACACAAGTTAAGAGGAAAGTGAAGTTCAAGATAATGAAGAGATAGACAGTGCTTGGTTATTTTAAATAAGTCTGGTGCCAGGTTCAGGCAAACTATATATCAGATTGTTGAAAGAATTTGGAGCTGTGATCATGGTGCCAGAGTTTATCTTTAAAGAATTGTGGAGAATAGGAGAGGGTTTAGAATGCTGTAGTGATAGATAATATTAAAATTTTTTAAAAGATGGGTTTTTGATGTGACACGGGAAGTTGGAAAAACTGTAGAAAAATTTAATGAACAGAATGTACTTTGGTATTTAGAAAAGGGATTGGTGGTGACTGGGCACCAGTGTTGGTTAACTAAAATAAGTCATTTTGAAACAATGTTCATCTTTTATGGCAGTATGAGATGGGTACATCAGGAGACTGCAAGAGAAACCGTTTTCTTTGATGTTAATAAGACATTTGATGGTCTCTCAATAGCTTCATGGACGAAGAGGACAATTTTACACTTGAAATATGTTAAAGAGGTAGTTATGGTCGTTGGTCATATTGTTAAAAGCACAGGCTCTGGAGTCTATGAGGTTCTTTACATAAAAAACACATAAAGAGCTCATTGTGTTAGACCAATGTAAGAACCACTATTAATATAACATATGGATTTGTAATTTGTTTAGTGGTTATGCCAGATGATGAAAAAGTAGTTATTTGATGTCAGCAGGAAGGGGATGCTTCTAGATTCTGCTGTGGGGCTCTGTCTATCCATGTTCAGTGTTCAACAACTTTTTTGGTCACCATTTTGAATGTTTTACAGATTCATAAATTATTAAAATACGGAAAGACTAGCTAGCATGTTAGATAGCAGGATTGGAATTTGAAAACCTTTTCTTAAGCAGTAGACAAAGACTAACAAGATGAAATTTAACAAAATAATGTAATTAAGATTAAAAAGTACTATTAATGCTCTGCAGAAAGCCATTCTTAATAGTTCATGTGAGGTTGCCTTTCGGTATTTGAAGAGGATCCAAAAGAAATTATATTTGGTTTTTATATGGCTGAAGGAAAAACTAAGTTCAGTAGTTAGGAGTAGTGAACTTTTGCTGCTGTGCACCGGGAGTGTCCAGGTGGTGTGTGAAATGTCCACTTTTCAGGGTTATTGAGGATCAGTACTTACATTGGGTGAGAGGTTAGGGAGATTAAGTGACTTCTGAGTTTGCTTTTAATTCTCAATCTGTGAAATGAAAAATCAAGATCTAGAATTTTAAAATAGTTGTCTGTGTGTGTGTGTGTGTGTGTGTGTGTGTGTGTGTGTGTGTAAGGTACTCGCTAGCCTACCCAGTAAGAATATAATAGAGGAGATTCCAGCATCAGAAAGAAGGTGATGATTAGATTGACCTCTTGTGTCTTTTACAACCTTTAGAGTCTATAACATAAGGACTTTATAAATCCCTTAATAAATCTTTCTGGCTTTCACAGTTTTCTCTCTTTTTTTTTAGCATACTGACATGAATTAATCTTTTTCTTTTTTTCTTGTGAAGTTGAAATTCAGTAATTGATTTTTTTTGTGTTGTAGTTAAGATGAACACTATTACCTGAAAGTAAAGGTGATCAGAGTGACCTAGTAATGAAGTGAAAGAATAATAGCTTTATCCTGCCTCTTTTTTATTCCTCTTAAAATACAAATGGAAAAGGGTGGGTTTTATCTTTCCATTGATGTTAAAGGTAATACTTAGTAAATCTTTTCTTGCACATCATCTTCTGTCTTCTAAGGCTGAGGAAATTTGGATTTATAAAATTGGTTGAAATATCTGCATTTAAAAAAGGTGCTTTTTAAAAAATCTTATGTAAGGAAACTCCTCATTTTCAGAAATTTGTAAAACAGTGAGCTCTTCTGATTTAGTTTTTCACTATTGGTCTTGGGGAATGATACAGTTAAAATGTATTTTCTGTGTTGCACACAGGATTCTGAAGCATTCTTGGAAAGTAAATGAGTAGAACCTAGAGGAGAAAGTGAAAATCATGGCTTCCACAGGCCTATAGATGTAACTTCTTATTTATTGGAAAAAAATGGGGTATAGGAGCAAATTAAACAGCACAATGAGAAACAGTTGATCAAACCCAGAATGTGGGATGTTCCACAGGATATTTGGCCTGGGCTCTTTCAAAATTCAGTATCATAAAAATGAAAAGAGGTATGGGGGCTGCTTAGGTTAAGAGAGAATGAAGAGAAAGCAATGTATGAATCTTATTTGATTCAGGTTTGAGGGGAAAAAATTAAAAGCATTTTATAGATAGATAAATTTGAATATGGACTAATTTGATTATGTTAAGACATTGTTAATATTCTTAAGTGTGTAAGGTATTGTGGCCGTAGAGAAGAATGTCCTTAATTTTAAGAGATGCATGCTGAAATATTAGTGGAAAAGTGTCATGATGTGTATAACTTCACAAGGCTGGGTAAAAAGAGCATATGTATATGTAGAGAGAAATCAGATTTTGGTAGGAATTATTGAATCTAGGTGGGGGATGTATAAGATTTTCTGTATGTTTGAAATTTTTTTATAAAATGGGGAAAGTAGGCTTTAGTATAAAAAGTAAGCTTTTAAATCCAATACAGTATTTGAATGGATCGGTTAGCATTATTCATTTCTGTGAGGGAGCTATAGAAATAAAGTATAACATCTATTTTTGCTTGTCTGCATACTTGATTTTATTGTATTTGGCATGGCACACTTGAATCTTGTGAACAAATTTTTTTCTTGTTTGAAAGATGAGCATATTGGCTTATAAACATAATAACTTCTGAGCCCATTTGTTTCTAAATGAAATTTGCTTGGAAAGAATTTTGTTGGAGAACCTGTATCTTAAAGGACTTAAAATCCATTGTAGTTTAACTTGCGTGGTAGAAAGAACTTCACTTGAGCTATGCTCGTCACAGACCTAGAGAAAAGTTCATGAGGAAGTAAATAAGTTTCACTTCTAAGAAAAATATATAATCTAAAAATTCTAAAAAAGCATGTTTAGAGTATGTTGAGCAGTTATCACAACCAACTATTTGGCAGTGTTTGTTTAGAACTTTTGAACAACTAAAACTCTTATTAAAAAAAAAATCCTGATGATTTATATCTTTATTCCCTGCCAATGTCACTTGTGTTCATTTGTTCATAGCTTATATCTTGAAATTAAAAAACACTGTATATTGTTTTATCAGGTGGCTTCTCTATCTCTGAACTACATATGTGTAGACAAAGTCATTATTTGTTAAATAATATGGTGTTATACATGAGAAAAATTATGTAACTTTTTCGGCTTGTCATGCAAATTACTGAAGATCTCAATTTCCATACACCAGTTTAGTTCTGATGAGGGAAAAATCTGTTAAAGGTTATCTAACATTACTGTCTCCAGGTTCTGTTGAATAGTATTTTAAGCCTATCAAGTTTAGATTGAAGTGTGTGAAACACGTTTAAAGATGCATTTTAGCTTATCTTTCTTCAGTTGGCTGGGCAGTGATGGGTTCAGTGTGAGTCATACTTTGCATGTGGGTGTGTTCTCTGTATAATTTGCTGGCATGTTATAGTCATAAGTCTCGCCTCTCCTTTCTCCTCTCTCCTCTCTTCCTGGTATGCAGAGTATTTGATTTCTGACAATGGAGGACAACAGCTCTCAATAAGCGATGCCTTCATCAAAGGTAATTTTTAATCAAAAGCTGTGTATGTGATGGTATCTCTTGCTCATGAAGATATACTTACCTAGCACATAATTGGTGCAGAGTAGGTGCTGAAAATATATTTGATTATTTTAGTATCATGGGAACACAGTTTTTGTATGTACTATGAGAATGTTAAGAATCAAGAATATAAACTTGGACTTGATTTGAGACAAAGTTTTTTATCTGACAAGAAATTTTTTAGAAGCTTGTAAGTAAAATTTGAATTTTATTCTTTTAAAGGCATATATAGTTTGTTTTACAGCATGAATACAATATTAAGCTGTGATATACATGCTATCAAAGGTTGTCAAACCTGTCAAAAAGCCCACAGGCAAATCTCATCCGGTTTGAGATGCTGCTTGCTCTGTGAAATTGGGAAGAGAAATAGGCAGAAGATGATGTAGAACTAACTCTGTTGATCAGTTTCTTGAGGATGGGGGGGATTGAGCAGCACAAAAGGAAATATAGACAACACAAGCCTTTTCTTTTGTCTTCCCTACTTTGCTTCCTGGGGAGTAAAAGGCATACTTAATTGGTCCATAGCACTCTACGGCTTAGGGCTCAGGAGGGTTTCAAATAAAAGAGAGAAAGTAGGGCAAGCTGGTACCAGGGAGGCCACTTGAAACTGATCTCCTAACTTAGCAGTGTTGCTAAATTCACCTCCAAGCATCTGGTTTAGCTAGAAGTTGATAGACCAGAGTTTATGTAATTGAAACGTGTGGGTCTTGTACCTCGCGTGTCACAGACACATGCTTTACTGTGTAGTCTGGTGGAGTATTTAGTTGAAAGCTTTTTGTTTGGTCGGTTTGCTTTAAGAGGGGAAGGATTAGAGAATTTTTATAAGCATTTCCCACCTCTTTTAATTTATTCAATCACATTTTCAACATTTATTTAGTGACCACATTTTTTGTAAAGCATTTAATACTACCTATTAATTTTTTCATTTTAATCCATTTTTATTCTTTCAAAAATTTAAGGATTATATAAAATTTTACAGATTGTTATTTATTATATTTTAATATCATAGTAAATTTTTGGGTCTAACATCTAAAAATTTTGCTAAAAAACAGCCTTTGTTCCAATGTTGAAAAAGACACTCTTTAGGATTGTCTGCATAGACTTCCTACACTGTTTTGTACTGGTTCAGATGTATCGTAACTGAGCGTTTCTCTTTAAACTTAAGCACCCTCAGTGTCACATGTTGGTTTGTCAGCATTCGGATTTCTGCTGGATGTAGTTTTCAGTTTGTGATTTTATAGGGACAATTAACTCCCTCCTTTCTTAATGCCCCTAAATGTAAAAATCACATTTTATTTGCTTTTCAGAAGCTGTATTTTTAATTGGCTCTAGCGTCCTAGTTGCTTATGCAAATTTGCTTTTCATAGTTTCATCTCTGATTTTGGCTGTTGGAAGTATTGATGATCTAACAAAGACTTAATTCTTTTATTTATTTATTTTTGCATGTCCTTGCCTTTTTACGCCAACAATTTGAATAGACCAACTTAAAAAAAAGGATAAATTGGCAACTTCCGAATCTATGAGTTGATGGTATTAAACATGAGAATGAAGTATAATTTCTTATTTTACACTTAGAATCCTTATTTAATCGTCGAGTTGAGGAAAAAGCCAAAGACCTGCCTTTCACACCTTTGGGCTGGCATCATAACAACCTGGAGCTCTGAGGAGGAGAATGGAGAGAAACAAGCCATGGAGAGGTTGCTGTAAGGCAGTGAGCTTTTTGATTTTAATTTTCCAGTTTTATAACCTTCAGTGACTTGATAGGCATATGCATAGTTCTTTTTCTTTATGAAGTCAAAAATACTAAGATTACATAGGAAGTATAAAGCCTGTTCTGATGAATTTCTTTATAAATAAGAATTGGAAACTATGCTTATCTGTCCCCATTCTAATTTATGTGTTAAAATTTAATCATATTAAAAGGTTATCTTAATTGATAGTCACAGTTTCATTTATGAACAAATCATTAAGGTCTAGGTATAATGAAAGAAGAAAACCAAGAAGATCTTATCTGTGAGCCTTAATTCATATGCTGATTTCTTTATAGACTCCTATTGTGTCTTTAGAATTATGGCTTCTGGCACTATTAACTATGCAAACCTCTTTTTTGTAATGTTTTTTAGTTCAGCTAATCATAACCACATGATGGCACTACTCCAACAGTTGCTCCACAATGAGTCATTGTCATCATCTTGGAGGGACATCATTGTAACACTAGTCTGCCAGGTGGTTCAGACAGTCCGACCTGATGTCAAGAACCATGATGATGACATGGATATCCGTCAATTTGTTCACATCAAAAAAGTGAGCTCTGCTAATGCTTTCCTAATGCTAGGAACCGATGATGTGGGCCTGTTAATAATTTGTCTCTTAATGCTCATGTAAAAAGGTCATTACCGAGTGGAGTGCTAGGTGAGGACGGTAGGTTCTTCTCTCTGCTCTATTTTTTTAGCAGTGCACTTCAAGTTCATGGAAGCCACTCAGGAAGTGGGAGGTGAATGGAAGGGGCGTGAATTGGTCATGGAATGACTTGGGAACACAAACAAATACAGTGCCTTCCTTTCTTGCTTCCTCTTCTTGACTCATCATCTATGGCAAGGCCCGTTTGCAGGTCATGTCACTGTTCTGAGGAAAGCAGTGGGTAGTTTATTTAGATAGAAATGAATCCTATATGTATCTTTTGGTGACATATAAGTTAATAGTGGTTTTAATTACCGTATAGCACAAATTTGTTCAGTCAAATGGGTATTTTAGAGTATAGGATAATACTTCAGAGGGTGGGAGATGTGAAAATAGACAATTATGCTAAATGCCATGAATTGTCAGTTGAAGGGAAGAACTATATCCTGAAACTTTTTATTCTTATTTGTTTGATTACATAATAGATAAAATAAAAAATGGAAATAAATAATAACATCTATCTGACTGGAGTCTAAGGTATATCAATAAATTTTATTGTTTTCTTAATTGTTTCATTAGATTCCAGGTGGAAAGAAGTTTGATTCTGTGGTCGTCAATGGATTTGTTTGTACCAAGAATATTGCACATAAAAAGGTAACATGATTATGTTCAACAGTGAAGTTCACCAAATTGTGACTGTGTGCCAAGCTAAGTTGTATTACCCTAATCATAGAAGACAAAGAGAATGGACATTGAGGAGCAACATAGCACCGCCTGCTATAGGGGCATGAAAATTTTGGAGATTCAGGGAACGTCTCCCAGAGTCAATGCTGAGTCTCCCAGGGTCTTCAACAGACAGAAGAAGAACGGGGAAGGAGAGGGAGGTTTCCAGACCAACACAAAGATAGGATTCTGGCATCATTTCTCCCCTGACCCTGCCACATCTCAGGGAGTCTGTTTTCCTAACAGAGTCGAGTCTTTCCAGAGGCCTAGTATTTTAAACTCTGTTCTGTCTTCTAGGACTGAGCCACAGAACTGTCAGTGGCATTCTGTTAGCCTTCTCATCTTTTATCTCTGCCTTTAGGCCTGATGCTTCTTTCTAGCACCTAAGCGAAGGAGTAAAGTGAAATAACTTTGTGTATTAAGGGAAGTCAGAGATCCTAAGTGCAAGATGGGAAAGGAGATGAGGCTGGAGGAAGCAGGCAAGAGCTATATATCCCATAAAGGCTCTTGAACTTTATTCTAAAGGTCACTGATTCTCAAAGTGTAGTGTACATCAGGGTCATAGGTGGGCCTTGTTAAAAGGTAGATTCCTAAGTCCAGCTCCTAGAAATTCTCACTTGGTAGACTGAGGGGAGAGGAGTGGGAGGGTGGGGTTTAAGGTAAGGGTGGGGCTGCTTTTAGAGGTGTTTCCGGTGTCATTTTTGGTTCCTCACATTTTGAGAATCCATTCATCTATGGCAGTGTTTTCAAATCTTGCTGTGCTTCAGAGTCACTAAGAAAACTTATTGAAAATAGAGCTGCTCTGACCCCACCTCTGGGGATGCTGATTTGGTTACAGTGAGGGCTCAGCAGATTTATAGCTTCAGGGACTAGATGGATGAATTATAGTCCTGTTTTCATTTTTTTCTAAGCAGAAGCTAGTAATTTGTTTTTTTGGTTTTTTTTGTTTGTTTGTTTTTTCTATTTTTTTTTTTTTTTTTTTTTTTGGTGAGGCATTAGCCTCCTGAAAATTGTTAATGACAGTAGATAAATAAAAGTATGCCTGGTCTTGATATTATTCCATAGCAATGATCCAGTCAGTATTTCTACATGGAGTCTTACTAAAACAGCACATTACCCATTAAAATAGTACTGTAAACCAAATTAGATGATCTTTGTTGGACTAAGAGGTGAATATGTTGTTCTCTGTTCTGGAACTGAGAATTGTATGTGGGTGTGGTAGTAACATATGCATGAATGACCGTCTTGCCCCACTGACCATATTTAGAGATAGTCTTTAATTTGGAGTTACTAAAAGAGCCCTGACGAAGTTCCCTAGTTGGTGAATCATTGTTTTCAGGACCATTTGTCAGTTTGGAGTCTGTGAGCTTGGTCAGTCTGAAACCTCAATTGCAGTGTTCTGGCTCTTCTGCCGGTTTTTCATTGCATGGTTAGATTATAGTTTTTGAATCTGCTTCTGGAGAGGCTTTACGGTTTGGTTTTTTAACTTCTTGTTACCCAGTTGGCTTGCCAGTGTACAACTGCTTGGGAATTTTTCTATTAGAAATATGTTCAGGAGACATTTTAATTTTTTTCTTCATCCTCTATATTTTTTTGAGTATTTAAAATGTAAAATTGCACTTTTTAGATTGCTGATCTCTGGGAGTTTGTGAAATAGACTTTCAGCTCCCCTTTCTCTGCTCAGGACTTGATATCTCTTATTGTAGCATTAGAAAAAAAATAGTTAAGATTATAGAAGACAATATTAAAATAACAGTGAAACGAGGCCAAGCCAATTTTTGAAGAATTTTGCATTTCTCTGAACTAAATTAAAAAAGAGAATACCACAAAAGACCTTAATGAGAGTATTTTAATATGAATATAATGAAATAATCTATTTAAGAGAAATTATGAACAGTATGAATTTAAAGTTATGATTAAAGGAGGTCTATAAAGGGCAGACTTTAAAAGCTTTAACAACTTTATTTTTGTAGATGAATTCTTGTATTAAAAACCCCAAAATTCTTCTACTGAAGTGTTCCATTGAGTATCTCTACAGAGAAGAAACTAAATTTACTTGCATCGATCCTATTGTGCTGCAGGTAAGAACTTCTCACTGAAACAGTCTGGAGGGATGTGTGTTATTGTGATGCTTGCAGACACTTATAACTCATTCCAGCTGTTGAAATTTGATAGGCAAAGAAATTTGATTGCTCGTTGCATTTTCAAGATCGATTGTAAAAGACATTTTTTATGTATTACTCTTATAGAAGCTTACCAAAACCTCTGTCACTCCTTATCTTCAGAGTTTCAAAGTGTCAAAGGAAACACATGACTTGGGGAATAATTGAAAGAAACAGTGAAAATCCAGTTCCTGTTTTCTCTTCCCACTGGGGTCATCAGTTTACTTTAAGGCTTTCTCTAACTGTACAGGTTCCTAATGGTTTTCATATAGTCCTTTCTATTCATACACATGTTTCTAGAATGCCAGTTAGTTTATACCTCATTTGGTAAATGGGAATAATGTCAGCTAGAAGTTGTGCTGGTTTCCGTGTGGTTTTTCTTAAGTGAGGGGACCCAGAATAGCTGCAGTAGAATTATAACCTTCAGCTGGAAAGCAGCATAGCCTCAGCCTAGTGGTTACACAGGTGGGAACCCTTTTGGCTCTATTTCAGGAAATTAAAAGTGAGGTCCTGACCGCAGGGCTCTCTTTCCAGAGAAGACGCACCCCCGGCCCTGAATGGCCATTAATGTCTCCACTGCTCAGAGCTCCATTTGCAATTGTGCTCTTGCAGTTGCTTTTGTACATTTTAAGTTTCCCTTGAGGCAGCCTCCAGCTCTTCTGAGCTGCCTGTCTGGGCCGTCCCAAGTTCTCAATGTACCAATTATTATTTTAGTTAGTGGTCAGGACATGAAGTCGCATGGGTTTTAAATTTTCTGCCCCAACCCCTTTGCTCCCATACAGCTATTAATTTTAATTTGTGGTTGTTAAATGTTGGTAGCTTTAGGACTGCATACGTCATGTCATATTGTAGCAGAAGCACTTATATTTGTTTCCATAAAATTTAGGAAAAGCATTACTTAAAAATTTATAGGTGATAGGCACATTTTTCCAAGAGTGGGGGAGCAACCACTTTTGTACTGAATGCATAGATGCCAGCAGAAAGAAACTGAGTTGTGGTGAAAGACACCGGGGTTTGTAAACCTGCTCTGTTGCTTACTGAACTCTGTTACCTGGGGCAGCTGCCTCTTTAGAATTCAGCTATGTATCCGTAAAGATGAGGTTTCGACTAGATTTATGCCATCCCTTCGAGCTGTGATTTACTGGGGCTTTTCAGTGGAGAACTGACATGAGGAACGAGGAGAAACACAACCATTATTCATAGAATCTAAAATAATTGATGCTGGTTTTTCCTGATCTCACCAGAGGTGTCAGCAGAAGACTTTTATGGGATTAGATCACAACCATGTTCGTTGTAGGACACACCCTGATTGTGGAGATGTTAAAATGTGTAAAATTATTTGTCTTGAAATCAATGAACTAGGTCATTGACATTCACAGATATTTATTTATAAAAAAAGTTATATTTATCCACTTTATAACTCCATTCTTGCAGTCAGGTTAATAGCCTAATTCTTTTCCTGTTTTAGAGAAGTCTATTCTGGGCAAATATGTACTTAAGAAACATGATTTAATTCATATGCCCCAAGCGTCTAGTTCATCAGTGCTTTAAAACATAGTTTATTATGCCTTTAACTCCTGCCCTATTAACGTTTTTAGTTTGAATCGACAGAAACCATCAGCTGATTTGATAGAAAAAAACTATCTCCCTCTTTTTTTTTTTTTTTTGGTCTACTCAGTGTAGAATGACAAAATAATCAAATAAGAAGCTGAAAGGTAGATAGAAAAAGCAGGGTCAGAAACCAAGGACACAGAGGTAGTTAGCTTAAAGCTTTATACCGTCTTCACCAGGCTGGCCCTGCTGGGCCTGGTGGTGTGCCACTGCTGCCCTCCGTGCTCATGGCCTGCCCTCTGATGCTCTTTGCTGGTGGAGCCTGGCCCTGGCCTCCTTTTTTAACATGGTGCTTCATGTACAATCACAATAGTTGGTCGGAGTTGGAACTGAGAGAAAATGTATTTGCCATTCCTGGACCAGAGTCCAGAAACTTTATTAAAATCAACTTATCCTAGTTATACTTTATTGGAGCTGTCATGTAATTTAGATGCCACTAAGTTACAGTTTAGTAAGCAGAATAGGAAATAACACATTTCAGGAAAAAAATTCCATTTTTGTTAAGAATGGGAAAATTTGAAAATATACAATTTCTATCAGTGAAACAGAGAAAGGCGAGAAGGAATACACTCCATAACAGGGCAGGTTCATTGCAGGGAATAGGCTCATCTACTGCTGGCGGCAATGGCCACGAATAGTCCCACTCAGAAAACACTTGAGGCAAATAGGGTGGAAGTGACAAACATGCTCACATGTTCACTGTCTCCTGTCTGAACCCAGAAGTTTCGTGAAACAATTACTGAATTGTAGCATCCTAATTCTGGCTGTTATTTACAATATTCATTTGCTTTGAAAGTAAGCTATTGTCGTAGAATTGTATTAAGCATTATGTTTTAATTTTTAACTCTAGCTGTAGAATATGAGCTGTTGGGAGATGGAAATGAGGAAGTATCTGAAATAGCCTCTGTTGGTTAATTATTTCTTTTAGATACCCAAAAAAAGATACTTTGGTTAGTTGCAGAATGTACAAGGGGGAATCTTTAAGTGTAATAAAAACAGTTAGAAATTACTTTCATTTGGGGGTTGTGAGGTTTTTGTTGTTCTTTTTTTCCTTAAGCTCTGAAAGCTATATTATAGGCTATTAAGACTTAAAAGTCCTTTAAAGTAAAATTAGTGAGTTGGAGAATGGAATTTCTCCCAGAATTCTTTTTTAGCATAATCAACAGTTTGGAAAAGTGAATACCATTCTTGATTGTATTCGAATTAACTTGCTTATAGACTTATTTATGGTCAAAGAAAACTTAGCTGAGACTAATATTAATAAGCAAACTATCCTGATATTTTAATGTCTAAATCTTGAATTGTACCAGGTATGATATTTCTGATTTATCTTATTTAGGAAAGGGAATTCTTGAAAAATTATGTTCAGCGAATAGTTGATGTTCGACCCACGTTGGTTCTAGTGGAGAAAACAGTATCTCGGATTGCCCAGGACATGCTATTGGAACATGGCATTACTTTGGTCATTAATGTAAAATCAGTGAGTTTTCTTATTTTTCTACTTTTATATCATTTTGAAAAAAATTACAGCTTTAAGTTTATATGCTTGTGTGGTAGATATGCAGGGATCATTGATCATTTATCTGTTTCTTCGCTGCACCATATATGTTGAAAGTAGGACAGGAGGCATGGCAGCTATTTCACTGTTTAAGCCTGGAGAAGCTCAGGTCGGAAGAAAGTATGGTTAATTGTGTCACACTCATAGGTCTCTACGAGACCAGGGAGGTAATAGACATTAGTTAATAAATAGTATTTGTTGATCGCTCATTTTGTTTGGGGAATTGTATAAGCAGAAAGTGTTCTCTCCCTTGAAAAGATACTCTCTTCAGGATAGAGGCTAATGCCAGGAAGACCCCCTCCCCCGACCCAACAGTATCCTGTGCCAGTGCATGATGTTGAAATGCCTTTTGGTAATGTTATTAATATGAATGTGGGTTATTTTAGTAAGTACATTTTGATTACTAAGCAATTATGTGTAGACTAATTGATAGTTGAAAGTCATATAATTGTTATAACATATTAGGGAAATTCATTGTGAAGATTATTTTTTAATTTCCTTTACTTTTCCAGATTAAATTTACTAAGAATTTTATCCTTCTCTAATTTTGTAATGTTTTGTTGTTTTAGCAAGTTTTAGAGCGAATCAGTCGGATGACCCAAGGTGATTTAGTGATGTCGATGGACCAGCTTCTTACAAAACCCCACTTGGGCACCTGTCACAAATTTTATATGCAGATGTTTCAGTTGCCTAATGGTGAGTGATCTTTAGCATAGATTCACCTAGATTTGGGGCCTGAGGATATTAGTAACCTCATCAGTACTATAGTATTACTTAGTGAGAAATATCTTAGCAATGGCTAAATGAGGACAGGCAACTGTGATCTTTTCTCTTATAAATGTTAAAATGAGTTAATTCTGTCTGGACTTCCTAATTGGCTTGCCTTGTATTCCTAACTTTCTGTTTGTTTATTTGTAGAACAAACCAAAACACTGATGTTTTTTGAAGGCTGTCAACAGCACCTGGGCTGTACAATCAAGCTTAGAGGAGGCTCTGATTATGAGCTGGCTCGAGTAAAAGAGATCCTAATATTTATGATCTGTGTAGCTTATCATTCTCAACTTGAAATCTCATTCCTCATGGATGAATTTGCTATGCCTCCCACATTAACACAAAACCCTTCCTTCCATTCTTTGATTGAGGGGCAGGAGGACGAAGGGGCCGCACAAGAGCCATTCAGCGGAAGTCCGCTTTCCCGGGAGCCCGACTTCCCTCCAGAGTTTCTGCCCTCTGATGATAGCAATTTGCTAGAATCAAGGCTCATGTTTGAGAAGGGTGACCAGGAAAATAAAAGTGTTGCACAGGATGCTGCTTCTGTGAAGCATCAAGAGCACGCCACAGCAGCTTGCCCGGCAGGTATCCCCTGTGCTCTGTTTCCATCGTGCCGGATTCATTGTTGCCTCTCCATGTGGACGACCAACAGGATGCTCTAGGCATTGAACAACCAGAGACTTTGCAGCAAACAGATGAGCTGCAGGATCCCAAAAGCCAGAGGGTCTTTAGAGACCCTCTACAGGATGATACTGGACTCTATGTTACTGAGGAAGTTACCTCCTCTGAAGATAAAGAAAGACTTTTTCTTTGGCCTTTAAACAGGAATTGAAAGATGTGATCCTCTGTATCTCCCCAGTAATCACATTCCGGGAGCCCTTCCTTTTAACTGAGAAAGGGATGCGATGCTCCACCCGAGATTATTTTGCAGAGCAGGTTTACTGGTCTCCTCTCTTCAATAAAGAGTTCAAAGAAGTGGAGAGCAGGCGGAAGAAACAGCTGCTCAGGGATCTCTCTGGCCTTCAGGGCATGAATGGAAGTGTTCAGGCCAAGTCTATTCAGGTCTTGCCCTCACATGAGCTTGTGAGCACTAGGATCGCTGAGCATCTGGGTGACAGCCAGAGCTTGGGTAGAATGCTGGCCGATTATCGGGCCAGAGGAGGAAGAATTCAAAAAAATTCAGACCCTTTTGCTTATTCAAAGGATGCATCCGGTACTTCAAGTGGCAAATCAGGAAGCAAAACTGAGGGCGACGAAGACAAAGGCTTGATTCCAGGTGATGCGATATGGTCAACTAAGGTGAGCAAGTCTACTTTGGGTGCTTGTGTAACTTTAGAATGCGTCGAAAACTCTGTTATGTCAAGGTAAAAAAAAAGAATGTGACAAAATTGCATGCAGACTTATTAAGTTTCTTCTATGCTTTTTTTGGTGTGTCTTAGGTCTGTCTGCTTATGTGTTGCTTTAAAATGTATGAAGTAGGAGTATAATGTAATGAAACTGGGTTTCCAGAGTTTCAATCTGAGCTCACAGTAAACCAGGAAGAGCTCTGAGGGAGAGGGGAATATGGAGATCCTTAAAATTTCTGGCAGAATGACCTGGGTGGGGTATGGGGTATCCTTGATTTTTTTTTTTTTTTTTTTTAAGGCAAGGCAACTCTTGGTTGACCTCACAGATTGTAAGGACCTTGTCAGCTAACAATCCCTTCTTTTTAAAAATTTTTTAGCCTATAGCACCTGGTCTTCCTAGGTGGTCTCCCATCCAGGCCCGACCCTGCTTAGCTCCTTGATTTTTTTTTTTTTTTAATGGCAGTCAAGGGGAGAGTGAGAGAAGGAAGCTTATAGGAAATTGATTTTTTTTAAGTTAGATTTATTTATTTTAATATATAAAACACTTTACATTGTTATTTGACTATGACTGTGCCCCTTTTCTTTACTTTTTAAACAGAAATTGAGGGCAAGGTAAGAAAGATTTATTCATGGACACATTATTGATCATGGTGTTAATGAAACTAATGAACAAATACATCTCTAGATGAGGAAATGCTGTTGTTTAATAAAACAAATAAAAAGATGTCCAGTTTCACTGGTAGTTAGGGAAGTGCTAAATAATAAGGGTATATCATCTTTTATTTGTGAGATTGGCAAAAAGGAAAGTAATAAGAGCCATGGTTTATGAAGTATGGGAAAATACCAGTAATAAATGTTATATAAATTTATGTTTATATACATTTGTGTGAATGTATAAAAAGTGATAGGGACGTCTCTACTATATGAGCATGTGTATACCTTTGATTCAGGATTTCTGTCTTTTATAACTAATTCCTACAGGAAGAAGTAAGCATTTTGTCTAAGGATATTTACAATTTCTAAGTATATATGTACAAGGATGTTTAACTGAAGCATTATTTCTAATTGTTTGCTGTAAAAAGGATGAGTTGGATCTTATTTAATGACCCAGGTAGAGCCCATGACATATTTTGAAGTGTTAAAAAGCAAGTTGTATGTTAATATATGTAGCGTCATCCCATTTTTATAAAAACAATCACCTGTGTACACTTACGTGGGTGTTTCTGTGTGTGCATGTGTGTGAGCTAGCAACAGGAATGCGTGTTTTTAACCAGACAGTTAATTTGAGGGGTCTGGTGGCATCAAAGGAGAAGAGGCTTTATGTACTGTATGAACTTTTTCATATACTTCTGTACTATTTGAATTTCATTGGAGAGCAGGCATGAGCAGGCATTACCTTTGTAATGATCAAAAGCATATAAAGTACAAATAAATAAACACCTTGGAATTTAGATTTCTGGGTGTCTAAACTTGATGTTATAGCCAGCCTATAGTTCATACTGTTTCATATTTAATTAACTACTTCCAAAATAATTTAATGCAGTTTTTTAAAAATAAAGAGTATTTAAGAAAACAAGCTGTGCAGAGACATCTATTTGTATTTTTTAAGTTTAAAAATTTTGGCTTGTTTTACCACAAAAACCAACTGCTCTTCTTCCTTATATTTAGTTTCTTGTGGTTTTAAATCTTCACCAGAACCCCTTCAGTGATGATAGGCGGCTTTAGAGATCGAGTGGAATGTGTTGGGTTTTGGAAGCCTGCCCCGGGCCTGGAGCGTTGCGACTTCCAGGTGCTCCTCTGTTCTGTCTCTTTCAGGTGGACTGCCTGAACCCGGTTAACCACCAGCGACTGTGCGTGCTCTTCAGCAGCTCTTCTGCCCAGTCCAGCAACGCTCCCAGTGCCTGTGTCAGTCCTTGGTAGGATTCTTGTCCCCCTGCATTATTGCACTTTACTTATAAACAGAATCCCAGCACCTTAAAAATATTTCGTCATTAGGATCTGTTTCTAGGTATATGATGTGCTGCCAGTCATGTATGAGTTGATAGAACTTTTAATGAAAATGAATTAAATATGAAATTTCTGTTTGTTCGTGCATGGAAGTACGTGAGATTACCTAAGTAAGAGCAAAGAGGATGTGAGGTGGGAAGAGAAATTTGTAATTAAAAAAGCGAAAAAGTTGATAAAAACTAGTTTTCAGCATTTTGATGATAACATGTTCAATTTAGGCAGGTTTTCCTTTAGGCATCATTTTCATGAAAACAACCTTTTGCCTTAATTTTACTCTAAAATTTAATTCTAAGTATTGGTAGACACACAGTACATTAAAAACAAATACATGTTCCAACTGATAGTCACAAAAAGCCAAGCTATGATGTAGTTTAGTTTTAAAAGTACTATAGAACATACTGCTTGTTTTTGGAGCACTACATCCATGACAAAATGTGTTTCATGTTTTAGTTTTGGACGACAGAAACACTTATTTCTACCAGTGAGAGGAGGGATTCTTCTAGTATCAGTGTAGCTCTAGGAGGCTGACTCAGGCCTGGGGGAATCCATAGGAATTTTCTCTGGGAATTTATGGACTCCTTGGGCCAAGGCTTGAATAAGATGTGGGTTTCAGCAGGGACATAGCCAGCCTATTTGTGGGCATTGATAGTTTACGTGTAGCGTTAGGAACTGTCTTCCTGAAAGCAGATGAACTGCTGCTCACTGTGTCTGGTAATGGTATGGACTAGAGCGCCCAAGACAGGAGACCCATTTCATGTTGGCAGGGCTTAAGGCTTTGTACGGGAAGCTTTTACTTCTTCCTAACTCAGATCAGTTTTACTCATGTAGTATTATAGTTTATGCATCCTAATTAAATAGTTTCCTAATGTATTGATGGACTGGGAGTGGATAAGGTGCTGTAATGTGACTTATCCAAACCCATTTTATCAGATAAGGTAAGACCTGTTCTGTACCAACAAAAGAACATTACCTGCATTGATACTATATTATAAGCACATCTAACAGGTAATCGTTTGTAGTCTCATGAAATGTCTTTGCCGTGTGGTAATAAGTATATGTTACTAATAAATGATCTCTTTTAGGATTGTGACAATGGAATTTTATGGAAAGAATGATCTCACACTAGGAATATTTTTAGAGAGATACTGTTTCAGGTGAGAACAAATTTTCTTGGGTTTCAACCTAAAACATCAACATGAATTAGAGTATTGTATAGCTTTCACTTTCATGCCATGTATTGGAGTGTACCATGCAAAGAAGTAGTCTCTCTCATATTAAACCTAGGATGTCATATCTGGTCCATTCCTCAGATCATTTTTTGCCCATCTAATTATCCTGCCAACCTTAAGACTTTTTTTTTTTTTTTTAGGATATCTTTTTATAGTGATTCAGATGAGAGGCAAGAGAAGCATAGAATCTTGGTTTTAGTTTTAGTGCTATAACCACTTAATTTCAAAGAGCAAGTAACTTGATCTTTGCCACCCTTCCCTTTTTGGAGAATAACAAAATCCAGAAAATGTCAGGAGTTTTAATAGGTAAAATGAGATGATGTTTTAAAAATGCTCAGTAAATAGAATGTGCTTATTCATAAGTAGGAACTGCCACTGTGCTGTAGTTGAAGACAGGATGTTCAGCTGCAGGCCCCAGGCAGTGCTTTTAAGTGGTACCCTGAACAGACTGTCCACCAGTCATCCTTATTCTAGAGAGGATGCTGTACTTTCTTGTTAGAGGTTTTGATTAGTCAGTATTCATTATACATTGCTCCTCGGTTTTATAATTAATGTGAGGACTTTCTTTTTGTCAAAGGCCTTCTTATCAGTGTCCTAGCATGTTCTGTGATACCCCCATGGTGCATCACATTCGGCGCTTCGTTCACGGCCAAGGCTGTGTGCAGATAATCCTAAAGGAATTGGATTCTCCAGTACCTGGATATCAACATACAATTCTCACTTATTCCTGGTGCAGAATCTGTAAACAGGTAAATGTATCCTTGTGACTATACTATTTTATATAATATCATTATCTTCATTTGTATACTTTTTTGTGGGGGAGAGTGGTCTGTTATTTAGGTTGTGTTTTTTGTCATTGGACTCTTCTTTATTTTACCTAGTGCTGTACGTTCCATTTAATGTTTGTTCCTTGAAGATTCCATTTTAGGATTTATCAGTCATGTAAAATATAGGTACCTTGTCCAGTAAAATATATAGAGTATGTCTTGACATTTCTCAGTTACGTTTATTCATAAATAAGCAAACACTTATTTAGCACCGTCTATGTGCCAGATACTGTACTAGGCCCTAGAATGGAAAAAAGGGAAGAAAAAGACTTATAACACAATAGTTACAGTATGCTCAGTTGTTTGTATAAGTTAAAGCCTATATCCACATTGCTATTTAAGAGATACAGATGAAGTCATGTTTAAATTGATCTCTCCTGGTTTTTCATAAACATTCTTGAGAAAAGTATCACATGTTTTAGTTCTTTTGTTGCTTTTCTTTTGTAACTCCAGAGGAAGTATTTGGTGCCAATATTACGTTTTTAATATATGCTTTTTGTCCCAATTGTTTGCAGTGAGCATATGCCAAATTTAACTTCATTGACATTTTTATTGGCTTATTTTCGAGTGTACTTTTGGAAGGCACATATGGGAATTACATGTAAAAAATAGTGCGAGTTATATCGATATCAGTGGTTGAGGAGGGCAAAATCAAAGTTAGTTCCTTCTGCAGTAGCAAATACATAGCCATGAAATAATTTCTTGTAAGTATCAAGAAATGTTTCTCAGTCTTACTTGTTCTTACAGACTTTTAGTTTCTGTTAGACAGCTGGTAGTATTTTGTTGTAGACTATATGACTTTTATAGATTGACCAGTGAACTAAATGAATAACAAATTTGATCTTTATGTCTTATATACTTTGGCATATGCATTTTATTTTAGAACAGAAACTTACGCCTTTGGGTTTATGTTAGTAAGGAAAAGGTAAACAGTGCTTGTTACACCGAAATGAAAAACTTTTATGTGCAAAAAAAGTTATAACATATGTGACCAAACATTAATATACTTAATATTAAATTTCTGTAAGCCATGATAATAGAATAATAGGCAAAAGGCATGCATAACAAAGCAAGTTAATACAAATGGCCAGTAGATTTATAGAAGTAATTTTATTTTTAGTAGTCAAAGAAGTATAAATAAAACCAGCGAGTGTGTTTTTATTTTTTTTCTTTGAAATCTTTTACTCTTTAAAATCACTTTTCCAAGATTTCTAATTCCTGAGATTAGTAAGAAAGTAGGGGAACTGGTATTCTGATACTGTTGGAGAGTGTGTAAACCAGCACACTTTCTGGAAGACACTGTTTCAAAAAGAGTGAAAGGTGATGTAAGTGTTCATGCTCTTTGACCTACCAATCCCCACTTTTATTAATTTAGTCTAAGAATATAATTATGGACATTCGTAAGTATTTACTTATAAGGAAGTTTATCATAGCATCATCAAAATAAAGAAAAACTTATAATGACTTAAATGCACATCAGTAGAGATTGGTTAAATAGCTCCATATAATGGGATACTCTGCAGCCATTAAAAATCAAGTGGTACAGAGTATTTTATGTGGGAATTTATTTATGATCTATTGCTAATTAAAAAAAGAGGTATAAAACTAATTACAGGAAAGAGTTTTGATATGTAAGTATACTTTCTGTGCATGTAGAAAGAAAATAAATATATTAGCATATTGACGGTGGTGGGATTACTGGTGATACTGCTCTCCCCAGCCATCTCTAACTCCACCCGCCTTTCGACCTTTCTTTTTCCAGTTTTCGGCCATCAGACGATATTTCATTTGTATTAGAAAGGAAATATATTACTTTTTAAAAAAGAGATTCTTAATATGTGATAAGATAATGAACGATTTATGCTGACTTTCAGGTAACGCCAGTTGTTGCTCTTTCCAATGAATCCTGGTCCATGTCATTTGCAAAGTACCTTGAACTTAGGTTTTATGGGCACCAGTACACTCGTAGAGCCAATGCTGAGCCATGTGGTCACTCCATCCACATGATGATCACCAGTATTTCTCCTATATAACCAGATGGTGGCATCTTTCAGGTGAGAAGTCAGAGCATTTGTACGTAATCGCATACTCCCTGGAAGGCTTTGCGACATTTCTGCTGTTACTAGATGGAATTAATTTGTGGTGTGTATTGTTCCCCACCTCTGCCTTTGCAAATGGAAAGGGCCGTACATACTGTTGGGTGAAGAGCTTTCAGTGTTATTATTTGATCCTTACCCTGAGAAATAGCTACTATTATTACCCTCACTTAGATAGCTTATAGCTCACTTATAGAACTAGCAAATGACAGTCATGATATGAACTAGTAGGTCTGCTACTACAGGTGTTACTCTTAACCTTTGTGTGTTTTGCATCTAAGAGTTTGTCACAGTTTTTGCTAAGACATTAACTAGCATAAGGATAGTCAGATATTCTGGATAGAGCATTAAAATCACTGGTTCAGAGATGGGTAGTTACACTGTCATATTAAACGATTTGAGAAAGCCTTCAGGTTCTGCCTTCAAAATATATCCAGAATCTGAACACTTCTCACCATCTCCACCACTACCACTCTGAACTGAGCCTGTTTTTTTTTTTCACTAAATTATTGCAGTAGCCTCAACCAGTTTGCCTTTGGCCTTGACACCTACAGCCTCTTCTCAACACAGTAGTCAGAATGACCCTATTAAATAAAAAATCAGCTCAGTGCACATCTTCTAATAGATGTCTGTTTCACCCTGAGTGAAAGCCAGAGTCCACTTATGGGCCTGGCCGGTAAGCTCCTAAGGGCTCTGGCTGCCTAGGGCCTCTCTGTTCTTACCGCTACTCTCCCCAGCTCACCCTGCTGCAGACTAACTGGTGTCTTGGCTGGGCCCCGGTTATTTCAGGCAGGCTCCTGCCTGGTTGCCTTGCACTTGCTCTTGCTCCTCAGAGCTGCCTGCGCCGCAGATACCTGCCTGCTTTTCCTTACTTCCTGCATGTCTTTGTTCAATTTCACCTGTGCTGATCCCTATCTCCCCTAGCATTCTCTGGTTCCCTCCCTCAGCTTTGTTTTTGTCCAATTTGTTACTCAAATCTTATTTCTGAATCCTGAGGGCAGGAATTTTGGCCCTTGTTAGTACTGTATCCTCAGTGCTTCAAATAGCACTTGACAGGACTTCAGGAAATATTTGTAATTGGACCCTATTTCCTTTTTCAAGCAGGAGCTTTTAACCATGACCCCACAGCATAGGTGGGGTATAGCATTACTAGATTACATAAACCCTCAGATAGGAAGTCAAGAGACTACTGAAGAATCCTCAGGAGCCAGGAAGGCGCAGAATACCTATGTCTAAGCTAATCCTAGGAAAGAGTCCCTCTCTGTAGAGGTTTATACTTCTAGTCTTTTTTGTTTTTAAAGCATCTGAGGATAGTCTTGGGGGATAAATGACAATATCACAGTTCAGTGGAAAAAGAACAAACAAAATTATTCCATACTGGGGAGAATATTTATGATGGTTGAAAAAAGTTGTCTTCAATATTTTTACGATTGTTTAAAAACACCATTTTATAGAAACGTTATTACTTCTTATGCATAGGATTTAGTTGACTATTGTGATATAACTTAATTCAGAATTTTAAAGTATTTTTCACTTTTCTACTATGACTTGTATTTTCTTCTCTCAGTTATTCTCCCATTCGGCTCCTTGAAGTGTGTGTTCCACTCCCCAAAGTATTCATTAAACGTCAGGCCCCGTTGAAAGTGTCCCTTCTGCAGGATCTAAAGGACTTCTTTCAGAAGTAAGTTTTAGTTTCTTTGATCATCTTTTTTTGTTTGGTACTGTAATCTATAGCTATGTTAAATACCAGGTTTGTTCATTTAGCTTTCTTTAAATTGTAAGTAACTGTGTTTTTCTAATTGTATGTTATATATGCTGGATGTCAAAAATTAAAATGTAGACAACACATAAAAGTATTAAAAAAGAAGACAAACTCTCAGACAGAACAGATGTTAAAATTTTGATGTACATCCTTACAGCTCTTTTTTGTTCTGCAAAATGATATATCATTCTTAATTAGATAAAACAAAGTTTCGTGTATGACATCTTTTTTCCATTTACATGAGATTAGAAAATTTGATTCTACTTTTTTAAACTTTAATATTCTTTATATTGCTAAGAGTTTCACAGGTATATCTTGCTATTGATGAAAGACTCGCATCTTTGAAGACTGATACATTTAGCAAAACAAGAGAGGAAAAAATGGAAGACATCTTTGCACAAAAAGAGGTAGTTTATTCCTTTGACAGAAACCCAAAAGTGAACTATTACCTCATTGGAAGTTTCTTCTGAGGTATGTCTCAGATGGCTGGAATTGTTTCTGTTTCTTGTAGATGGAAGAAGGTGAGTTCAAGAACTGGATTGAAAAGATGCAGGCAAGGCTAATGTCTTCCTCTGGAGATGCCCCTCAGCAACTGCAGTCAGTCTTCGAGTCACTCATTGCCAAGAAACAAAGCCTCTGCGAAGTCCTGCAAGCCTGGAACAACAGGTATGACTTTGCAGTCTGGTGTCTCTTTAATGCGATTGCAAAATTTGGTCTGCCATGATGCTTGTAATTTAAATGCCTTTTTAATTGTAGATTTTCATTTTACTCTCAAGTTGCAGAAGCTCATATTTTCTATCACTACTACCACCCCTATATCTTAAAAATATATGCTAATCTCTAGGTAGTTTGTGAAGATAAAAAACCAAAGATGAGAACAGCCTTCAATACTGTTTCAAATACCTAAGTGTGTTTGCTTATTGAATCTAATATATCTGAATTATTGTGTATCCTATACCTTTATTTAAATATTTATTTGGGGAAGTATTTCCCTTTAATGCTTACATAAATGTTTGGTTAAATTATTATAACATTTATTCATAGAGCACTTGGATTATGCTAGGCACTAAATAAGACACTAAACGGACATCTACTCTTTTTAAAAAATTAAATTTACTGGAGTAACATTGGTTAGTAGCATAAGTTTCGGGTGTACAGTTCTGCAATACTTCACCTGTATATTGCATTATGTGCTTACCACCCAAAGCCTGGTCGTCTTCTGTCACCATATATTTGACCCTGTCTACTCTCCCTCCCCTCTTCTCTGGTAACCACCCTACTGTTGTCTGTGGCTGAGTTCGTCAGTTGCTTTCTGTTTTATATCCCACATGTGAATGAAATCATAGGTTTTGGTCCTTTTCCATCTGACATTTCACTTAGCACGATAATCTCAAGATCCATCCATGTTGTTGCAAATGGTAATATTTCATCTTTTCTTATGGCTGCGTAGTATTCCATTGAATATATGTACCATATCTTCTTTATCATCCATTGATAGACACTTAGGTTATTTCCGTGTCTTGGCTATCATGAAGAATGTTGAAATGAACATAGAAGTGGGTACATATATCATTACAAATAAATGTTTTCAAATTTTTTGGTTAGATACTCAGTAGAGGGATTGTTGGGTCCTATGGTAGCTTTATTCTTAATTTTTTGAGGAAACTTCTTGCTGATCTCCATAGTGGCTGTACCAGTTTACAATCCCTCCAGCATTGTATAAGTGTTCTTTTTCTCCACGTCCTCTCCAACACGTGTTATTTCTTGTTTTTTGATAATAATCATCTAACAAGTGTAAGGTGTGGTAGACATTCACTTTTTCATTTGATCTTATGAGTTCAAAATGTATATACTGTTTCCATTTCAGAGAAACAAACTATGGCTCTAAGAGACTAAGGAATTCGCCCAAGTTATAAAGCTGTTAGTTGTCAGAACTTGGCTTTGAGCATAGGTGTATCCGTCTTTAAAGCCTGTGTTTTTGATGTTATGTTATGCTGTCTCTTATAGTAACCTGCCATTCTTTTATAACTATAGTCATATCAGTAACAGCTCTTCATTCATTGATTAGAATACATGCTGCCGAAGCGAGCACAGTTCATTGATTAGAAATAAGACAAAAACTTAGTTATGTACAACTTTAGAATCTATTACAATCAAAATGCAGTCTCAATATTAGGAAAATGTGATTATTGTGGTTTCAGAGCTGTAAGGAGAAAATTTGTAAGTGTCATTCAGTATATAGAAAATAAAACCATGTTCTTTTGTTTTTTCTTTTTTTCCTTTAACTGTAGGTTGCAGGACCTTTTCCAGCAGGAAAAGGGTAGAAAGAGGCCTTCAGTTCCTCCAAGTCCTGGAAGACTGAGGCAAGGGGAAGAAAGCAAGGTAATAAAATGTAGTCTTGCTCTGGACCCTCATTGATATAAATATTATAATTAATTTCTTTTATGATATTAGAAGTGGTAGTTTAATACACACTTTATTAATAATATAAATAAAGTAGGGTTTTTTATTTTAAAGTTGTGAGGTTTCAAGGAGACATGACCTAGATTAATTTTTTATCTTAGCCTGAAATAAAATGTTATAATTCCTTTATTAGAAACATTTATTAAAAGCTGCTAGCTACGGGCATTAATGAGGATAGTATCACAGTGGCAGTAGGTGCTATAAAGAAATTGTGGATATTCTGAGTTTATAATAGAGTCCTGATTTATTTCACTTTCACTTTTGGGTGTTCTTTATCTCTGTGTTTAAGTGAGAAGCTTTTCTTAAGGGGTCTGGGTTAGTTCTACACATTGATTTAATTAGCCTTTCCTAACTGTGTTAGTTTTCTCTTGTTACCTAAGTAGTTACCACAAACTTTACAGCCTAAAACACAAATGTATTATCTCACAATGGGTCATTGGTCTGGTACAGTGTGGCTGCATTCTTTGTTCTGTCTCACAGCTGAAATGAAGGTTTCAGCCAGGGCTGTTATCTTACCTGAGGGTCCCCTTCCAGACTTATCCAGGTTGTTGGCAGAATTTGGTTCCTGGAGGTTATAAGACTGAGGATCCCCTTTTGTTGTTGTTAGTCAACCACGATGGTTCTCAGCTCCTAGGGGCTGTTTGCTTGTCATGTGGCCCCTTCCATCTTCAAAGCCCCATGCTTCCAATCTTCTCATGCTTTAAATCTCGGAACTTTTCTGTGTCTGACCTCTAAACATGGATTTAGGGGACGTGATTAGGTCAGGCCTATCTGGATAATCTTGCTCCTTTCAGGTTAACTGATTTGGGACCTTACATATCTTTTTGTACAAGTGTATAATATCTGTAAAAGAACCTTTTCATGAAATAATGGATCCAAGTGCTTTACATCCTTGTGTTATTTAGTAATATATAAATGAATTCTTCATTTTTGTCTCATAAATAACTGTAGGAATCACTTTTCCTTAAAGTTGAGGTGAGGGAAGAATAAAGATTATTGAAGATGATTTGTATATTAGTATTTGCAAAGCAGTCTAGGGCTAGCACAGACCGCTAATGAATAGCCTTTCTATTTGCCCACTGAAGAAACTGCAAAGCTAGTGATGTAAGACCTTTAACTATAATATGTAGACACAGAATTTTAAATATAAAATTATTCAATAAATGATAATCTTTTTGAAAGGTTGTAAGTTGACTTGAAAATCTGTAGCTCTGCCTTTATATCCACTCATTTGATAAAGAGTTCTTGTGTGCTTTTGGACACTGTTCTAGGTTCAAGGCATACATTTGTGAACAAAGGCCATTGTCACTGTCCCCATTGAACATTTGTCTAATGAGAAGACTGAAAATAAATGGATGAACCAATAAAATTTAAAAACAGACAGAAAAAAGCTGTAAAGAAAAAAATGAGGGAGATGGAGCATATCGTGGAAGGAATGGGTGGTGGTTGGTTATTTTATATAGAGTGGCCAGGAAGGTCTCTCTGGTGTAGTGAGCAAATCTAAAAACATTCTAAGCAGCAATCTAAGAAATTACTTTGTAATCAAATTGTGCACAGATTATAGTCATCCTAAATATGTCTTATCTGTGGATAATGGGATTTGAGAAAGTCCAGTGATAATAAAAGATTACTAGGTTTAATGGATAAGCATAAGTAGTTCCTAGTTGCTTTAATACTAAGAAATGAACTCCTGTTTAGTGCAGTATTCTGAAAGTGTGGTTCAAGACCCCTGGGGCCCAAGACCCTCGCAGGGGCTCTACAAGATTTCCCTTTTTCAACTGTGTGCTGGCGTGAAGCTAGGTATTTTTTTTTTTTATATACTTAAATCATAATAATGTAGCTCAACAGGTTAAATGCAGAAGCCAGAGATGAATCTTACTGTCTTCTATTAAGCTAGACATTGAAGTATTTGTAAAAGTGTAAAATAATGCCACTCTATTACCAATTATTTTTTTGGAAAATAGCTGTGTTTAAAAAGGTATTTATGTTAACATATAATGGTTTATTGTTATTTTTAAATGAATTGATAGATTTCTAGTAAGGTAAAAATTGGAAAAGATAACCCATATAAAAGCCATCTGAGTGTCCTAATGATTCTTGAGATTGAAGGAGTCCTGAGACCAAAACATTTAAGATCATTTGGCTAAAAATATTTTTAAATGTGATTTTAATGTTCCCTTAAGAACAAAGTATTTTCTTCTCCACAGATAAGTGCAGTGGATGCATCTCCACGGAATATTTCTCCAGGACTTCAAAATGGAGAAAAAGGTGAGTCTTTAGGTCTAATGATCACTTGCCATTGTATTTAAAGAATGTCTTAGTCTAGTAATTGTTTTTAACTGCTAATTTTGAGAACTTTTTTTCTGATGCAGTTGTTCATAGACTTCTTTTCCTTTCCTGTAGAGCATTTGTAGCTGTCAGTTTAGAGTTATCATAAAGCATATTGCAAGAAGAAAATTTAGGACCTGAGATATAACTAAATAGAGAAGGCCACTGATAGGAGAAGAACAAACAGAAACAGGGAGGTTGAATTTCTGTTTTGCTTTTTACAAAGTCAGCTCCCAGATTTCACTGCAAAAATCTTACAGAGTTTTATATTTTTATGTCACTAAAATCTTTTCTAGACTTAGGCTGTTTTTCACAATGTTTCATGAATAATTTGGTGACGTCTTAGAAAGTTTGTGGGGAAATTGACTGAGACCATCTTTGTAGACTAAGAGCTCAACTAACTCTTAGTTCTTGGCATTTTTCTATTATAATTAAATGAATGTTCCCTCTGAGAATAAGCATGTGATTTTTTCCTGATAGTGTCATAATATCATTCCCTATTAAATTGAATGAACTAATATTTAGGTAGGCAGTATGGTCTAGTACAGTGTGTTGGATAGGAGTCAGACTTGGTTACCAGTCGTAATGCTGTCACTAAGATCCAATCTGATTGTGGTCAAGTCATATAGCCTGCTGGATTTTTATATCCATTACTAAAATATGCACTAAAATGGCCTCAATAATATTTAGGAAGCTAAAATTCTTTGGTTTATTGAAGTAAAAATATCAGCGGCACTTTAAAAACATCACCGTCAGGTAGGAATGGACTAAATGTTTTTAAACAACTCATTTGTTTTTCTTTAGAGGACCGCTTCTTATCAGCCTTGTCCAGTCAGAGTTCCACCAGTTCAGCCCATCTCCAGCTGCCTGCTCCGCCTGAAGTCACGTCTGAGCAGTTGGCAGGAGGGTCCACTGAACTAGACACAACCAGCATTCCCGAAGGTGCAGTTTATCACCTTTACTGTACTTCTTCCAAAAGAGAAAATCACTCTGAATGCTTTGACATAATGTTTTCCAATCACTAGAATTTAAAAAATTTTATACTTATTGAAAGTGCTCTTTTATAGCTTTTTTACCGTATCACTTCTTCATTTGTACTATTGGACATGTAAGTATCTCGGAAACAAAATGTTATTTGGCTGCATCTACTTTTTGAGGAATGTTACTTTCTTAAGTCCCATAAAGTATAACCAATAAGAAAACAGGAGAAATTGAAACCATTTCTCCAACAACAAATATGTGTTTCACTAATGGCAAATTTATGCCTTGCTTCTCTCTTGCTTTCTATTTAAGTAGTAACTACTTAATTATAGTGCAGACTTTAAATATAACTTAATTGCAATTACACTTAGATGTAGTAGCCACAGTGCACATAATTGAGTTGAAGTGACAACACGAACGGCTGTGACTAAGCGCACGCATACTCAGGCAGTAATTCCTCATGGCTGCGTCTGGCCCCTGTGTTGATTGTAGGACGATATCAATCTCAGAACTGTTAAAGTGTAGAAACGTGAACCCCTTGGAGCAGTGCTGGTGTGCTTCACTGTTGCTTCTTGTTTCAGCCTATAATATTCATTATTGCTAGATCAGAAATTTTACCTATAATTGATAATTACGATGTGCATGCATTTGTGTTCCAAAAGGGAAAAGAAATAAAGTTAAAGCTTTATAGTTTTTTACTCTTCCTGAATATGAACTAACATATAAGTGAATATTTTTCATCCTAGATGTGTTTGATGGACATTTGTTGGGGTCCACAGACAGCCAGGTGAAGGAAAAATCAACCATGAAAGCCATCTTTGCAAATTTGCTTCCAGGAAATAGCTATAACCCTATTCCATTTCCTTTGTAAGTATTATAAAAGCCAGTGGCTGTTGGGTGGTTTTATTTTTTACTAAATAAAAAACAACAACAACAAAAAAAACAACTCTCCCTATAGACTTACCCTCTACATATTTAAATATGTTTAACTATATATAAGTATTTTTCAATTCTATATTACACGTCATCACAGTAAAATAGATGTCTTTTGGTGTCATGTCATTTGTAGAACATGTGATCATTGTTATATAGTAGACGAGTGAATGAAAAAAACGTTAACTGATGTTGCTTAATGCTTAAGATTACTGTTTCTAAAAACAAGTGTTTATATATTTATGCATGTTTGAAGATATACTATTGTACCTGTTGATCTCAGAATCCTAAAAACAAATTGTTGATTGTATGTGAGGATGATATTGCTGACCCAGTAATTTACGGTGACACGGTACTTTTCTAACAGTGATGATGAATTACAATGACCCATACAAGTTTTTATGTGATCTTGTTTGTACTGGGCTCACTCACAGTGGGAAAAAATACAGGCTGGCGATAGGAGTGCTTTTCTTCTGCTGTATGGCTGGCAGGTGCAGCTCTTATTACTTTAGTACAGGTGTATCCATGTTTGTTAATAAGGACTTTGTTCGTGTCTCACATATGTATTAATTTATTCAGTCAATATTTAACCTTATTGAGCACCAGCTCTGGTGCCCCAGGATGTGGAAAAAGATTAATAAGGAGAAATCACTGCTCTCGGGAGCACAGTCTTGGGGAGGAGACAAGTATAGACTCACGGTACAGCTTCTTGCCCCAACCAGATTAGGTGTCTTTGTTACACGCTCTCGTGATTCCCTCACAGCACTCACCACAGAAGGCATTGTATTTATTTGTAGGATTATTTGTTTTTTTTTTTTAATTTACTATCCTGTACACTCTACCATGAGTATTTTTTTCACTATTGTATTGTTAATGTTTGCACATGTAGGTGCTTAGTAATAGTTTTGCTCAGTAAATAACTTACTCAAATGAATAAGTGCTTCCCTATGGGATTCAGGGTGGAAATTGGCGGAGCAAGATTTGGGGTAAAATGAGTCACACCATTGAGTTTCCTTGTGATATTAGGAGAACAGTTGTGTTATGTTATTTCTTGTTGGGCTAGTAGTACATTTCCACAATTTCTAGAAGACTTTACTTTCAAACTTACAGTAGAACAAAATCTTTTACACTTTTGCTGTTCATTGTAAGTCACTTTTGAGATGAATTTGGCTTAAAGTCTTGTTAGTGTGGAAAGCTTTGTTTGGAGTAACTATTCTAGAATGCTCTGATTTGAAAACTAATAATTTTCAAAACTGATAATTTTTAATTGCCTTTAAAAACTTTGACTGTTAGGTTCAAGTTTGCATACATTTTGGCTTAATTATATTCTTATAATTATGTACTATGTTGTTAAGATTGCATTTATTTGCAATGTGTTAATGGTTGTATGTATGATTTTTTTTTTGCTAATTTTGTGCTTATTTATTTATGTACTTAAAATTTTTGAACAGTGACCCAGATAAACACTACTTGATGTATGAACATGAGCGGGTGCCCATTGCAGTCTGTGAGAAGGAACCCAGCTCCATCATTGCTTTTGCTCTCAGGTATTATTCATGGGGCTTTTTCACCTCTGGTTGTATTTTTATATTTTATGTATAGTTTTAATTGCCTTATTGTTGAGATGTTACATAAAATAGAGCAAAAATGATTATAGGCAAAAAACATATAATCTGGGTGTGATAGCTTATTTTCTTGTATATCAAATTGTAGTCTTTACCGAATGATTACAGGATGATTCTTAAGCCAGCTCCTAATAACTAAATTGACTAGACAAGTTATTTACTAATCCTTTAACCATTCTCTGCAGTGTAGTATGTATCCACTGTATCCCTTCCTTGATTTACTTATTGACATAGTGCTTAGAACATATCTGCCCTATGTTATTTGAATATCTTTTTTTATACTCTTCATTCATTTCCTTTCTGCTTCTCACACATAGCAGGTAAAGTTTAGGATACATCGTTATGTATCCTAAAGAAGTATTCCTCTTTAGAAATAGATATGTCAAAAAGAACAAAGCTTTTAAATCTTAATGATATCTTGGTAGTAGTAGAACTTAGTTTAAATAGAATCTAAGATGTTTAATTAAAAAAATTTTTTTCTGTTGCAAGGCATTGAAATTTTGATTTTGTATATATTGGTTACAAGGAGTCCACTTATTCAATAAATTTTGAATGTCTACAGTGTGTGATATATGAGGTATTAGGTATATAGAGGGTAAACAAGATAGATTTATATGCCTCAGCATTTATGGAGTTTACAGTTTACTGTTTGAATAATGACTTTTTTTCCTTTAGAAGATTCCATATTAAAAATGTTTTATCATTGCCTTTTGGCCTTTATCAAGCTAGTTAGTATTTGCTTCTTGCTTTATTTCTTAGTCATACTCCACTAATAAGAAAGGTAGGAGAGTCAACCAAATCAAAAATATATTTTGTACTATCAAGAAGCAAGTATTCTGGTTGAGGTAACATTTTTTAATGTCCTGGCAAAGTAATAAACCTAAAGATGCTTCTCTTGTTTCCTAACATCTGATTTATCTAAATTAGGGCTCCCAGGCTGCGAGTTTTAAGAGTTGAACTTTTTTTTTGGTGGATGCAACATAAAAAAATTTTCAGTAAAGCATTTTTAAGTTCCTTTCCTCTCTATTATACTAAACCCTGAAGTTTCATACTTGTAAATCAGCTTTCAAACAATTAAAGTATTTCATCTAAATGTTAGTATGTAGGTTTTCACCATCTTCGTTTAGGATATTGATAGTGGTTGGTGTGTGTTGAGTTTATATTATATTCTCTCTGGAGACAGATACTTGATAACTTTTGTTAAATGTACTTGTTTAATAATGGATACTTATAATGATTGTGTTTTTATAATACAAAGGTTATTCGGAAGCATATAATTTATTTTAAAAGGAGACTGTAATGTTTAACATTTTTCAACCTGTTTCTACCCTAAGTTGTAAAGAATACCGAAATGCCTTAGAGGAATTGTCCAAAGCAACTCTGCGGAAAATGCCGAAGAGGGACTCCCAACAAATAGGTGATTCCATGATTGAGTAGAATCTATTTTACTTAGCTATGTCATTTTTCTAAATGCACATACTTCAGTTTTATCAGTATGAAAGTTTTTGGGATACACACTTGTATTTAGCCAATAATTGATAGAGCAAAATTCAACGATAGCAAAAGACCTTAAACTGTTTCTTTGGATACTATTTTCTGATAATTGCCATAGAAGTCAATGTATATTACAGATTTAAACTTTCAACATTTTAAATTCTCTCTAAAAAATAGTAATTTGTGAAATTAGTAAGCTACTGTTATCTTTGTACTTAAAATATTTGTGAATTTTCCATAATAATTAAAGTCCTAATAGTTAAAACAAAACAAAAAACCCAACCCAAACCATTTCTTTTAGTATGTTTAGTATTCTAGACATTTAAACAGGAATTACCATAGGCTCATTATTTTGATTCTTACTGAAATAGGTTTCCCAACTTCACTAAAGCCTGTGTACAAGCTTTTATAATATTCCTCCATATACATATATAGTTAAAACAGTTTGCTTTTCTTTTTAAGTCCAGTAGACATTTCAAGATTTCCATGTTCTAGTCTGTATTTATAGAAATTATGAATTAGATTTATGATATTGTGGGTTTGGTAGGTGGGAAATTAATGAAAGAATCAGAGTACTTGCTATTTTCTGTCTGAATAATATAAAACCAACTCTTCTTTTGTTTTTCATTTTAGTACTTTAGACAGCAGACCGAAGAGTAGCAGCCCTGTTAGATTACCTGAGAGCAGCGGAGGACAGACGAACCGCACAGCGGAAACAGAACCACAGCTAGGTAAGATTACAAATGGAGAAGTAGTTATTACTAGTTTTGTTTGTCATTGCAGTTTGAAGAAGAAAACACACAATACTGCCTGGCAAGAATTTATTACTTCTGGTCTTTGAAATATAGTATGGATTTAGAAGTTTTTGAATATCCTCTTTTATACATATTTTGCTTCTTTTGGATTCTTAAGTTTATTGAATTTGGAACTCCTAGAAACACAGAGTTATGCATAAAGAAGGAGGGTCTGGCTTCTTAGCTCGGGCTTTCAGTTTAAAGTGTACGACCTCAGAAATATAACAGCAGCTTTTTGTTGTTTTTACAGTGTTGCTGGCATGTGAAAATAACTCCTTATGCATTATTTCCTTTAATGTTCCCACAGGAACCACATAAGGGTTATTTGACATAGCCTAAATTTTTTGGAAAGATGGTTTAGACTTAGATTAAGCAATTCCTCAAATTGTACAGGTAGTGGAGAACTGGAATTTCAACACTGGTTTGTCAGTTAGGAACGTATTCACTACAGGTAATAGGAAACTCGTGGTTAGTGGGATTTAAGCAAATGACAGTTTATTCTTCTAAAATAACAATGTCTGCAAGTGGGCAGTTGCTGGCAGGGCTTCAGTTACTCAGCATTATCACAATAACATATAGGAGTTTCTCTGTGATTCTCAAGTTTTACTCATGGTCGGAAATATTCCACTCTATGTCGACATTTGAGGCAGGAGGAAGGGAGGTATAAGTTACAGCTGGTACCTTTTATTAGGAAAGCAGCGATTTCCCCTTTCCGTCTCATTAGGACTGAGTCTCAGTGCCACCCCACCCTGCAAAGGAGACTGACAAAGTGATGAGCAGCACTGTCCTGCTTGGCTTGTACACATCATGTTTTCCTGGGGCTGTACACATGGCTGTCCCCTCCCCATCCAAAAAAATAGTTTTGTTAACAAGGATCAAGGTGGGATTAAGAGACCATAATGAGGTCTGCCACCCTAAATGAGCACTTTATGATTCACATTTGATATGGTTTTGTAGATGGTAAATGTACAAGATTAGAATTATATATTCTAAGCTCATAGAGCATTAGATCATATATAATAATCTCAAAACTAAGAAAAGTATAAGCAAGCTTTAGTAATATTTTTGGCCAGTCTATATGATTTACTTTCTGAAGATGTTAAGAACAAAATCTTATATTTTGCTGTGTTAAAATGTAGGAACACAAACAATAAAAATATATTACCTTCACTTTGAATTCTCATAGCTTGTAATGTTGTTTTGTATTAGTTTAATTAATTGTATTGTCATACTATAAAAATTCACCCCAAACTTACTCTTGTTGCTTAAGTTACCATGACTGCCTTGGAAAGATATTTTTCAGAGGTTTTATATAGAATCCTACCCTTATAAAATAGTTATAGCTAACAGGGAATGAGTTGTATTTAATATGTTGCTTCTTATTTGTAGCCAAGAAAGCTTCTGGAATGCTGTCTTTCTTCCGCGGGGCAGCAGGGAAAAGCCCTGACCTCTCTTCTCAGAAGAGAGAGACCTTACGTGGAGCGGACAGTGCTTACTACCAGGTTGGGCAGACAGGCAAGGAGGGGACAGAGAGTCAAGGCACTGAGCCTCCAGGTGTGTAAAGGAGATCGGATGTATTTGGTTTACTCATTTTACTTATGTTCCTTATAACCTTGAGTAGATAAGTCTTACTGCTAAAACCAGGGCCTTCCGCATCCTCTCAGATCTCAGCGTGGTAGACTGGAAAAAGCATGGTACTTAGAGAGTCCAGCTGGGTTCAGATGTCATTGCTGTCACTTACTGTGTGGCAGAATCAGACATCCTTAGTTTCCATACCTGTCAATTGGCAAAAGGAATGTCTTTCAAGGTTTACTGAGGACTAAGTGACATTACACATGTAAAATATCTGTCTCACCATGTAACTCCCGATGTATATCAAGTGTGTTTCTTCCCTACACCCCCAGACGTTTCCCTTCTTTTCCGGTCCCTGTAAGGTTGAGACTGTTGATGTCCACCTTCATTTTGGTATTTAAAAAATATGTGTACCCGATTATTTTTGAGTGTGGGTTAGACCAAACTATGCTGTCTGCCTTTGTAAATAAGAGTATATTGGGACACAGGCACGCCCACCCATTTACTGACTGGCTGACTGCTTTCATGTTACGTTGGCAAGTCAAATAGTTGAGATTAAGAAACTTAACATCTGGCCCTTTACAGAAATATATTGGCAACACCTAGGTTAGATACCTGTTTACTATTCTATAGGCTGCCATTGGGCTTGTGATTCTGGAAAGGCATCGGTGCTTTGAAAAAAACAGTTTTGAAATGTGAAACCTAGAGGCTGACTTGTTCTTCTAGATATTAAAAAGTGCTCCAGATCTACAATAATTAGAGTGGATCTGGCAGTAGATTATCAGACAGATCAGTCAAATAGAAAAAAAAAATAGTTCTTAAGTAGACACTAGTGTATTTTTTATATTATATAAATATCTTAGTATGTGATATAGGGGAAGCATTATTCCACTTATGGGCAAACTGGTCATAAACTCTGATAAAGAAGCAATGGAAATTCTTACGGAAGAGCAGATTTAGCATATTGCTACTATAGGAATCACTTAAATATGAGAAAAATTATTCTTTAACCTAAATTCTCTTTTTTAATCTAAAAATTGATCTTTCAAAAGGTACACACATTTTTATTGTAATAGTTTACACAGTTTAATTGTATACATAATGCTTAAGAATGACTTGACTAGCTATTCGAGTTGACTTGTTTTTAATGTTATATCAGGGGAAAGACAGGCAAAATGGAGTGATAGCTCTTAAAAACTTTGGCTTTACTACTGATATTAAACCTTTTAGATGAAGCAGATGGAGGAGATACACAAAAGAAACAACTCACAAATCCACACGTGGAGCTTCGTAAGTATAAGATAAAATATTGTTGGTTTGAAGACAGGGATTGTAATTGAGCAAACTATTATTTGAGGCTTCTAGCTTTATACTAGGTAAATATCCTGCTTCTGAACTACATTAAGTGTGTGTGCTGACACAACTTTTATTTAATCTAGATTTAGTTTATAAAATATGTATTATTCATTTCAAAGAAAGTTAATTTATAAATTTGAGTTATAACTTATGAATTATAATTTTATTTAGTTTCTAATGTTTAAATAATTACTTATTGTGTATTTAGAGCCACAGAGCCTTGACAAAGTATGTAGAGTTGTGTGTATCTGTGTGGGTGCCAAAAATGTATCCAGAATGATATATACGGTAAAATTTAAGATGTAGAAGTATGATGATGAAAATCCAGTAATTAGTATAAAATTAGAAATGGGTCTTATATTAATATGTTTGATTTTTCTGTAAATTTGTAAGGGTGGTCATCAGGTGCTTTCTAACCCTCTCTAAAGATCACTTTAACAGAATTGTAATATTCAGGGGTATAGTAGACTAAACCTGAAAAATGCTATCATGGAGAAAATTAAATGATTGCCTTTGGTGGGGGTGGGGACGTGAGCAAGAGGAAAGAGGTATTTCCAATTTATAAAAGCTTTTTTTCCCCTTAAACACTTCTGTTTATAGAATTTTCCGATGCTAATGCGAAGTTTTACTGTCGGCTCTACTATGCGGGAGAGTTTCATAAGATGCGGGAAGTGATTTTGGGCAGCAGTGAAGAAGATTTCATTCGTTCCCTTTCCCACTCGTCACCCTGGCAGGCCCGTGGAGGCAAATCAGGAGCTGCCTTTTATGCAACTGAAGGTTTGTCGTTTTAATTTTTTGCTAATTAAGTAGTATCCATCTTTTTCCCTCAAATAATTTGTAAATGACTTGAACTGAGATAGTAGGATACTGTCAATTGGCAAACACATTTTTGTTTTTCTTTTTAAATTTATGCTTTATGCTGTGTCATAAAATATTTAAAAACATATACATGTATATAATGTGTAATTAGAGACAATCATTGACCAAATTCTTACTAAATGTTCTTTAGCCCTGAGTTTTCCAGATGTAAATAGTAACAGAGAACTTCTAGAAAACTCAAAAGGGTACCTCAGAGCTCATGAGAGAAAGGTAAAAACAAAGATATTTAATCTGAAAATGGGTTGCTAACAGTGAGGCTTATAGAAGACCACACCACTTGTACCTCATACTTCATTCCCCATGCCCTCTGAAAGCAGAATTATTTGAGATAATGCAGCAGGAACGATGTTACTTGATAAGAACTTTCATAACCGTTACTTATTGGACTACTAACAAAGGAGTTTATAAAATTTTACTTTGTAGTTTTAAAAAGATCATCTAGCTGTGAATTTAGGGGTGGTACTTACTGTCAAAAGTAGAGATTCTTGACTGTAAATCCATAGAAGCCCTTTTAAATGTTGAATTACTGGAGGACTATGTTCTGATCAGATTTTTCTCTGTGACATTAGAAAATGTTCCTTTAAAACATGAAGCAAATAGATCATTTTGGATTTTTGGAATGATTTATTATAGATTACCTCAGTAAATACTGTGATTGAATAAACACGTGAAATTTCTGCCTTTTAGATGATAGATTCATTTTGAAGCAAATGCCTCGTCTGGAAGTCCAGTCTTTCCTCGACTTTGCACCACACTACTTCAATTATATTACAAACGCTGTTCAACAAAAGGTAGAAATCCCAAACCTTGGTTGTTAATTAGAGGTTATTAGGCTTTTTCACAGCCCGAGAGGTAGTCCTAATGGCAGTTTTTTCCATGGTAAGATACGAACAGGACATGACTGGATTTCTGTTATGCTACTGAGGTGTGATGGAATGCACTGATTTCAGACTTTTTCCTCCCTTTGCCAGTGAGGAACCAAGAGATCCCTAGCAAGTTGCATTTAATTAGTATATATAAAAAAGTCAATTAAGAACATTAAGACTGAATGAAAATAGCTGCATATTTAACAGTTTGTAATTTTGCTGAGATAGAAGTTTGAAACATGTTGAGAAATGAGGGCGTGGATCCGGTGGGCAGAAAGAGAGGAGCCACGGCCCAGGTTTACCTAGTTGTCATTGAGCAGTGACCCTTTCAGTAAACATATGAGGGAGTCATGGGTTTGTTTTTTTTTTTTTCATTTACGGTTTATTGCATGTTATTGGGGAAATTCTATGTTATGATAAAATTTGCAGATGGAGCAGTTGTGAAAGATTATCACTTGGGAGAATGTTGAGGATCTAATATATTTATTGGCATTCTTGCCTTACTTGCTCCTGAGATTCAAGGGCTTGCGTTTTTTTTAACCAGGTTCTCTGACTGGTCATGTTAATAGAAAATCATATTTGGCTATTGCATGAATAATCCAGATATTGGTATTAAATTACAAATTCTTTTTTGATAAGAGTCTATTCCTCTTTCCTTGATTAGCGGCCCACTGCCTTAGCCAAAATTCTTGGAGTTTACAGAATTGGTTATAAGAACTCTCAGAACAACACTGAGAAGAAGTTAGATCTCCTTGTCATGGAAAATCTTTTCTATGGGAGAAAGATGGCACAGGTAAGGATATTGGACTACGCAAAGCACTTAGCTACCGGAGCCCTTCGTGCTTCAGGTTTCTGAATATCATGATTCAGAGAATAAATCTTATTTGCCAGTAAAGATTAAACTTTGATTCCTAGGGAAAATTTAACTTTTGACTAGTTGAACTCTATAGGAAAGAATATTGTGGGCTGGTCCTAAAATTTCATATATCCAGTATCTTAGAAACACAGAATTATAGAATTAGAAGGCAAATCTACTTCCATCATCTCAGTTTTAAACATGAAGAAGCTAAAACCCAGAGAAATTAAGTACTTTACAACATCACACAGATATTCCTAGAACTTAGGTTGGTCTACATTCTAGAACAGTGCTCTTCAAAGTGCTGGTCCTTGAACTTTCCAGTCTAGAACAAGGAGCTTGTACTAGAATGTAATTCAATGCACTGCTTTCTTCTTTGAGAGTGTCTTGCTGTGAGAGAAACATTGGCTGAATTAAACAGTGTGCCTCAGGATGAAATTGATTTATATTCTGGCACTAGCTCCTTATGTCACCATGAGCCAAGAACAGCTAACTAGAAGTGGTCTGTCAAGTCCACTTCCAGTCACTGGTCTAGTACCCAAGTCCTCTGACCTCTGAGTGTGTTGCTTTTACTACCACCCCAAAATTCCTAGAGCTGTACTGTTGCTTCTATTTTGCCATAAATAATTACATGGGTTTTGGAATCAAAACTCTAAGTTTCCTAAGACTGCATGTGTTTTTAAAAACTGCTTTAAATAATCATAATCCAGTGATATATTTTTGGAGTTACTTGTTAATATTTCTTAAAGTTGATTAAATGCGTCAGTTATTCCTGAAATGTTTCTGTAACTGAATACTTGGCATTAATTCATTTGATACAATTATATCACTATGTATTTTAAGTACTATACAATTATAATGCATGCATGTAATGATTTATGTTATATAAACTATAATTAAGTTTTTCAATTAAATTTAAAAGTGTATGTAATGGTAGCGGCTACAGGGAACCTTTCTGCCCTTTTAAGTTAAGTACGTTAATCTTATTTGTAGCAGCTAATATAAATGACAGAGAATTTTCTTTCTGCTAGGTTTTTGATTTGAAGGGTTCACTTAGGAATAGAAATGTAAAAACTGATACTGGGAAAGAGAGTTGTGATGTAGTCCTGCTGGATGAAAATCTCTTAAAGATGGTTCGAGACAACCCTCTGTATATCCGTTCTCATTCCAAAGCTGTGCTGAGAGCCTCGATCCGTAGCGACTCCCACTTCCTTGCTAGCCACCTCATTATAGATTATTCTCTGCTGGTTGGGCGAGATGATACCAGCAATGAGCTGGTAGTTGGAATTATAGGTAAGTCAATAAGCATTTCTTTCTTATAGTTAATGAACGAAACCAGAGTAGAATTTGAAGATCATACTGAACCTGTTCTAGAGATAGCTTCTTGAATATTTTCACCAACTTTTACTGGAAAACTCAAAAATAATAGTTTTTAAATTCCAGTACCTGCTATTCTATTTCCTTATTTCCATTTTCATTATCTTCACCAAGAATATATTTGTATTAGGAAGTCACTTGTAAATGAAGCCCTGTGTAAGAGGTTGTAAGGATTAAATGAATTAATCTGGAGAAAAACCCTTAGGATAGCACCCGGCATGTTGTTAGCACTCAGTAAATGTTAACTATTGTAGAAGGAATGGCGGTTACTTTGTCACCTGATTATATTTGCTAACATAACTTTACTGCTCATATTGTCCCCTGCAACAGATTACATTCGAACATTTACATGGGACAAAAAGCTTGAGATGGTTGTGAAATCAACAGGAATTTTAGGAGGACAAGGTGAGTAGAATTTTCATTTTCTTTACCTTCTAAACTGTTCTTAGATTTTCCTTATCATTTGACATTTTAAAATGGATAGTTTTTAAACTCTAAAAATATAAGTGTGGTTATCTCTGATCTTATCATTTCCAAAATGATCAGGTAATAAAGGGAGTTGTGTAGGTGGGGAAATACTGGGTTTAAATTTGTGTTGAAATGCCAGAGATTCTCAAAATGAAAAGTTAAAAAAGAAAGGCTGGAGGTTCTGAATGAGAGGTTGTCTGTAATTAACACTTGAAATCGTCTTAAGTTCTCTGAACACTGCCAGCCCCATTGTGCTTTCACATCTCTCTCTTCTCTAGGCAAGAGCTAGTCTTTTAAAATAGAAACTTTTCTCCGGAATGCCTGATCGGTGTCATGTGGCTTGCTGAACAGCACCCTACCTCCTCTCTGAGGCTGCTGGGCTGCGTGTGTCTTTATGGCAGTTTAAATGAAAGAACGTAGTTGTTGAAGTCAGTTGCCTGATCTCTTTTGTAACTAACAGCTTTATTTTCTTTTTCATAATCGTAGGTAAAATGCCGACTGTGGTCTCTCCAGAGTTGTACAGGACTAGATTTTGTGAAGCAATGGACAAATACTTTCTGATGGTACCAGACCACTGGACAGGCTTAGGTCTCAACTGCTGAAAAGAAGCAGTTGTTTTGAAATGGATCCTGAAGAAAAGGGAGCTGGAACAGAGGACCAAAACTAAACTGCATGTTTTATTTCTTCATCACATTCACCACTGTTTGCCAAGGCCTTTCAGTTCTGCAGCTGTGTAGGCCATCCGTAACTGAAGAGTTAAAACTCTATGAATTTGCACTTTGTTTTTTGTTTTGTTTTTTTTGTTTTGTTTTGTTTTTGTTTTGATACCTACAAATTGTCTATCCCTAGGCTGGAAAGTTGCTTGAACATTTTTTCACTGAAGCTAAAATATATAGACACATTTCAAAGGGCTAAGGTCAAATGTATGGTTAGAGATGAGATAGGGTGAAAAATAGGTTCTCATATTTGCTAACAATTCTGTTAAGAAAACAGTGTTTCGTAGATTGTGACTGTTGTCATCACGTTTGACACATTCTTTGCTTTGAAAGCATTTGTAGAGCTGGTGAATTTTTTCATTTGTTTCTTATATAACAATTTAATGTTGCCTATTATCAGAATTTCTGAAACCTTTAAAAAATTCCGAATTATTCTCTTAATGGCCAGTTAAACATACTGACAGAATCTCGCTTTTGTTTTACCGAGGAATTTGACTTAAATTGGGGATCCTGTCGCGTTCTGTGTCTCGCCCTGTTTTCCAGTATGTTTGTTTTTCTGGTTCTGTCTTTGCTTCTCTGTGCATGACAGGAGGCCATAGCCATTAACTTTAAGCCTTTCTTTCTGGACTTTTTAAAGCTTGTTTACAACTTCTGTGCAATTAGTATGTTAAACTGCTCTTACCTACGTATACTTTTATTCTAGGTTTTCCTCCCCATTTTCAGGGGAACAGTAGTAAATCTGTCTATAGCGACTAAATCCCCAAAAGGAGCTGATTAATGAAGGATTTTTTTTTTAATTAAAAAATAAATTCAGTCCGATCCAAGAAATTTCGTAAGAAGGAAGCACTTGTTTTTTTTTTTTTTTTTTTTTTTTTTTGTAGAGGTTAAGTGTCTTTCCAATATAACCAGCATTTAAGTGATATTATAAAATCAAGAATCTTCCAGTGTGGATATCCCTGTTTTCTAATTTTCTGTACCACTTTCTAGGCCAGTTGTGACTATTGAGAAATGTTAAAAGATAAAATAGTAAGGAACTCTTGTGTAATAGAGTGGTTTATAAAAAAAAGTGGTCAGAAGTACTAAACGTAATAATAACATAACCCTGGATGTTTCCTCTTGGCTTCTTTCCATAACAAGGACAGGGGTTTGGGGATTTATAAAATTGTGAGAGTTCTATTGTTTTCAGGCTTCCTATAAGAGCACATTTCTATTGTAACTTTCACATAATAAGACAGAGAAATCTGGATACGTTCCATTACAGAGACTATAACACGTGAAATAGGAATGTTTTAGAAAATTTGCTTTAGAGAGCGAAAGCATTAGTTTGGTGTATGGTGCTTATTAGAAATGTTTGTTTTGGGCTAGAAACAAGGTGATCAAGGACTTATGACTGGTCTGTTGGTCAGCATTAAAAAAAAAAAAAAACCCAAATATATGATTTTAATTTTGACGTCAAAGACTAGGAAAGGAGTTGTGCAGGAGTGAAAAATATGTGAAACTTGGTTAACTTCTTATGTGTCCAGAGCAATGGATTTGCATCTCATTTTGAGTGAAGCACTGTCTTGTCTCTCTGTTCATTTTTTTCCGTGAGAATTCTTCTGGTGTTTATCCTGTCCGCTTCCTGTACCCCCAGTCAAGGACACTTCCAGTAGAAGGTGTCTCCACCTGGCAGCAGTCGGGTTCTTTCTTTCTTTTAGTCTTCATACTGCACGTGGCTTGGATTCCCTATCAGAATAGCTCCTGATGATAATTGTGTCTTATTTTGTTTTCCTTGTCCGTGACGAAGAACTATGTTTTTAAAGTACTCCTGCCTCTGAGAAGATTTTGTGGCTAAAAAAATATAATACAATCTAAAACAATACTTGCTGCCTCGTAAAGATAATCTATACTTTTGAAACCACCATAATGAAGGGGAAATATAAAATTTAATTTGTTGTGAATGGTAGGACTATGTCCCAGGCCCCTTGCTGCTCTTGTGTAGGCCGCTCATAAATATAAGGTGTTTGAAATATTGTGCTGCTCAGTGTTAAGCATTGAATGACTTCACCTCTCTTGACTTCCCCTTCACGGCCTGGAGAATGTTAATGCTAACAAGTTAAGAATAAGGAAGAAATCTTAACACTTTCTTCTTTAGAATAAAATGTAAATCCCGAGAATAATTGATAGTTGCACAAGAAAACTATATAAACATGTTGCATTGTATAAAAATCTTATTTATAAATGTGAAGTTTTTTGATGCCATCAAAACTTTATTGAAAAATATAAAGGAGTTTTTTCTTACCCAAGCCCAAGATAAATAAGGGGAATAAGCTGTTGCAAGCCCATTTGTAGTCTATTGATATTTTAAATTTACAGATTTTCAAAATTTTCTATAAAGTGTCTGGCTTATAACTTTTTCTTTGGTGCAGCCGTGAATGGTTTTCCAGCTTTGGCTTTCACTGGATAGTGTAAATAGTAGGGTTGGGTGGGTTTTGTGGCATCAGTTTCTTCTTGGCTTTTACCCGTTAAACAGCACACTTGGATCACACTGCCAGGGGAGTAACAACCCACCTGTAGAAAGTTTGCTTAGGTAGTAGAGTGGGAACTTGTGAATGAGCCTGGTGGCAAGACGGATCAGGCCATTCATTCCTTCATTATCCCTCAAGTGTTAACATACTGACGTATGCAGTATTCAGGCATCCAGTGTGATGCCTTTTTTTGTTGTTGTTTTGTAACAGGCGCGGTGTATTATAGAAAAATTAAAATTATAATCATGAGCATTTTTATTAATGCTTCTGTGCTGGTTTTGTAAAAAAATGTACATTATGTCTTTTGACAGGTTTAATTTTAACTAGAGAAATGGTATTGTAAATCATAATAGCCTCTTTTAGTGTAAAAATTTAATAATTGATAGTAATGTATCATATTGTATATATTTCTCTACTTTGGTTTCAGCTGTTGTTTTATATGATTGACATGTTATTTAAGAGATAAAACCGCCTTGACCTTTTGAAGACTTCAGCTGTAGATAAAAAAGACAATAAACTGAGAATCAACTTCACTTAGTTTTGAATCTACTTGAGGAAATTAACAAGGGGCGGTGGAGTTTGGTGTGGAGGCCTGGGTGCTGGCCTAGCACTGTTGTCCTCTGTTCATTCTCTCCAACTTTGTTTTCCAAATCTTTCACTAATAAATAGACCTTTTCCTTCCATCTCAGAAAGGGGGTCTTAAACCCATAGGTTCTCTTCCTCCAGTAAAAAAAAACGGCCTAGCCTTTTGTGCACTTGCCCCGTGGGGAATGCTGAGTTTGCCTAGGGCTCTCTCTCAACTATTAGTTTCTCCTGCATTCAGAGTTTACCAGGTGGATCGCAGCTGTGGGCGCTGCAGCCCCTGTCAAGGGGCCTGCAGGAGTGAGAGCCTGGCTCCTGGCACCGCCCCTCTGCTTCCTGCAGTGGCCGAAAAGGTGCAGGCACCACGTTTTCTGTCCTCTCTCACTTGAAGTCTCAGCATCAGACGTTAATTACAAGATTCTTGGGGTAATGCATAACAAAACTTTCTTTAACCTCACTTAAAATTTTGTAAAAAAAAAGTGTCATCTGAACCATTTTTAAGTGTGTAGTTAACTATAAGTAGTGTTAATTATAGGCACATTGCACAATACTTGTTCAGAACTTTCTCATTTTGCAAAACTGAAACTACCCATTAAATGACTTCTCTTTCCATCCTTTACCCCAGCCTCCTGTAAACACCATTCTGCTTTTCTTTTCCATGAATTTGACTATTTTAGATTCTTCACTGTAAGTGGAATCATATAGTATTTGTCTTTTTGTGACCTGCTTTTGTCACTTAGCATAATGCCCTCAAGGTTCATCCATGTTGTAACATCTTCCTTTTTTAAGGTTGAGTGATACTTCGTTGTAGTGTATACCACATTTTTAAAATTTGTCATCAGTGGACAGTTGGATCGTTCCATGTCTTGGCCATTACAAACATGGGAGTTTGTTTTGGATAAAGACAGAGAAGAGGAAATAATGGATCACATGGTGGTTAGATGTTTTAACATTTTGAGAAAATGCCATAAGGTTTTCCATAGCAGTTGCGCTATTTTACAACCCCAGCAACAGTGCACGGGGGTTCCAATTTCTCCAGATCCCCTCCAACACTTATTTATGTAGCAACCATCCTAATGAGTGTGAGGTAATATCTCACTGTTTTGATTTGAATTTCTCTGATGACTAGTGATGTTGAGCATATTTTCATAATGCTCGTTGGTCAAAGTAAAAAGGTAGTTCTCTATTTACGACTTAAAAATGGTTTAAACAATTAAAATCTCTTCTCCTAATTGAAGTCCTGTTATCTGCAACACATTCGCAATAGCATAACCAGGGATAGAAAATTTTAAGTAGATCAATATGCAAAACTATGCCTTGAGGCCCACCGGTGAGTTGTGACCTGCCCACAGATACACACTATCACCTGGACAGAGCGCACTCTGGGGCACCGAACCATGAGTCAGACGTCTGGTGTTGCCACCATTGGTGCCTTTCAGCTTCTCATCTTGAGAGTGCTGGTTAACATCAAGGTTGTTCAAGAATGTCTAGGTGTAATTAATTGCCCTTTAGCTTATTGGCAGCAGAGCTTGGTAGGTACTTCTAGATTTTTTTCACACAGAATTCGACTGGCATTTCTGCGGCTAACTTGTCAGCTCATCTCGGAGAAACCCATTTGACGGCTCCAGCCCTCCCCTCCTCACCCCCCCCCCCCAGTTGGTCATCAATACCCCACCACTGCTATGTCTTAAAGCGCCCACGACAATGTATCATTCCAGAGCTGCTCTGTAGGAGAGTCCAGCTCAAGCCGCGAACAGAACAACCACCCGCTGTTCTAGACGTGGTTCACTAGTAACATGTTTTGACTGGCCACACTGCTATCGTGTAGGGGCCCTGTTGTATCTCTTCTGTGTTCATCGGTAACTGCCCATAGGTGGAAATTACAAGAATTGCTCTTAATTTCAGAGGATTGCTTTTGGCTTCTGTCTGTTAGAAGTGAATGTGATTATAGGTGACACTGAAAAAACTGGATGAGATGGCTCTGAGAAATAGAAGCTCTTCGGATATAATGGAAGGTGGATGGACATTCACTGCCCTGAGCCAAGGCCTGGAAGGTGCTGTCTGGCACATTCTGTCTGGCGCTCACAGGAGTGGGATTTTTATCTGCGACTTCTCATCAACATGCTGTGTGCTATTCACAATCAGCGACACTCTTGTGCTCTGTCCTGATGGTAATAAACCACCTAGTGAACAGACAGTTTCTCTGAAATATATCAACTCATGGCTATTTTGCTTCATATCACTTTGATTCTCAATTCTTGTTTGATTGTGCAGCATTTCCCCAAATTGCTGTTTTTGTGTACACAAATTCACGGAAAATATCAGTAGATGGATGATGCTGAAACACTTGTTATTTTGCTCCCAACCAACTTTAATTAGCCAGAGAAAACCTAAATTGTGTATAATAGAAGCTATTTTTGACCAAGAAATATGTTGCAATATGTAAACTGATGATCTAGAAACTTTTACGCTTAGATGATCATATAAATGAGATTTACGAATTTTAATTTTTATAATTATATAACACGTTGCCAATTTAAAAAATTGTAAACTAAATATTAACAGTCCCTGCTATTGTTCCAGAATGATATGCACCTTATGTTTAAATGAGGAATATTGTTTTCAAGGGAACAACAAAATATTTTTAGAATAGGATAAATCCTAAGTCCAAGCAAATGTTCGTTTTAGAGTTCATGTGAAGTTTCATACCTCAGATTACTCAGTTGTACAGTATTACCTATTCATGTTAATATAATATTTTTAATCTGTGGTGCAAACTGGATGAATTTATTTCTCAATTTATTGGTATTATTTTCAACCCCATCCTGAAGAAGAAAGAGTTCCTTCTTCTTTCCAAGGTTGACTATCCCTCTCCTCTGTTATTCTCGATCCCTTATTTTCCTGTCTTCTGCCGGATCGTTCTCTCAAATGTAACCCTTATTTGCTCTGTGCCTTTAGCTTCTTCTCTTATATTTACTGTTTCAATCAATATATTGGCATGTTGAAGTTCCAATCAGAGATAGAACATACCCTTCCAGCCTCGAGGAGCTTGCAGTCCAGGAGTGGAAATGGATAAAACAACCACAAGATGTCAAGTGAAGACTGATAATCATCTATCTTTTTGATGGCGGTAACCATTGTTCTCTGATTAATAATGTTTCTTAAGTAATGTTAATAAGTAAGATGACAAATTTGCTGATTTAAAGAATGCTATGTTAAAGTGAATCTAGAAAAGGTTTGGTTTTTACTTTAATAATTTTAGAGAATGTTACTTATAAAAATCTTTTTTTTTCTTCTTTAAGATGTAAACTTGATGCAGTCTTCTTTGCACAGTGATGCATTCCCTCTATGAATGTCAAGGAGAAGGAAGCTTAACTTGACCACCTCATGTCATGCATCTCTCATGGTACATGTTGAATGGCTTAGGGAGGGAGGTTCTCTAAGCTTTCACTTAGGTGTTTTCACCTAAGTAAAATCCCACCTAAAAAAAAAAACTGCTCTGTGAAGGGAAAGACCTTTCCTTACTCATTTCTGTGTCCTCCATAACAGTCTTTCACGTAGTTGAACTAGAGACAAAGCCATGGCACTCTAGGGACAGAGTGCTGCTTTTAAGTAGCCACAAAGAGTTTCTTCTATAGAAGCTGCCATGTTTTTGTCATATGACTGTGTTATCATGACCCTTACTGATTGTCCAACCCTTCTTTATGCCTAAAACAAACCTCTGTAGAGGCTAGATGTACAGAGCCCACCAGCCTGTAAGGTGATCTGGTTTGACGACTCTATCCAATAGAAAAGCTCCATATTGGATGGTACCTGATGGCTTCAATCAAATTCTCTTTCTTAGTCATTTCGATTTCCAGAGAAAGGAGTAAAGTAGGGACTGTGTGTCAGCTGAGGGAGAAACAGAGGGCGAGTCAAAGTATAGTGGTCTCAGTAGTACAGAGAGTAAGGGAGAGCTAACTTCTGAGGTAGGACTAGATGTCCACATCTTCAGCACTTCTCTGAGTTGCCAATCAAGATAAAGATGACTTTCCAGCTCTCCATGAAGCTCTAATAGATCCTACGGTTTCCTTTCTTCCTCGCATATAGATAATAAATGCCCATCAGGTGACCTGAGCATGGCCTGCTCCTTACAGCCTGTAAGAGTCTAACACAATGTTTAGGAACTAATAATTCTAAAAGGAATTATTAATGCTTTCCTTGCCATATCACATAGTAACAGCGTGCTTACTTCTCTGCACTATTAACATTTAGCCTTACGTGGTTTCTATGTTTTCCAGTCAGTAATGCTTGCATTTTTGGTATTGCTTGAAATACTATGCCTTTCAATGTAAACCAGCACTTTAAAAAGTATTACAAAGAAAACCAACCAGGTAAGCTTGAGGAAATTTTATCATCCATGTTATTTTAAAATAGTTCTTATTTAAATCAAAATGCCTGATGTTCTATCCTAATGTATTTTGCACATATAAATAAAATCAGAACTGGCAAATATGATGTGATTTTTTCATTGAGAGGCTTTGTTTGACTGAAGATTAAATATTATGATAAAACTTGTCTTTGTTTGAGGTAGAAATTCCATGTTACCACAAGAATTGATTGGCAGAAGCTCTTTTACAATCTATACATTGATTCGTAAGAGTACCCACAGGGTTTTAGCTATTATTCTTGGGCTTGCTCCCTAGCCCACACAGGCAATTAAGTAAGAAGAAAGAAAACCCTCATCTGAATCATCTAATAAAATCAAGGTTCCACCGATCTATTAAAATCTAGCTTGCGCTCCATATCATAGCATTTTATTTCTCGAGCTCATAATATTTGGCACACACCTTGGTCACGTTTGTGTACGTGGGTTGTCTTCTGTGCAGTGTCCCAGTCTCCCTCCCATTTTGGGCTCCCACTCCTTTTACTAGAAAGCGCCTCTTTCAAGTACCTAAGATATATTTGATAGCTGTTTGCCTTCAGCACCTAACACTCCCCACCTCCCTCAGGGACTTGAGAACTTTTTCTTTCCTTTTTTTTTTTTTTTTTTTAAATTTAATGTGCTTTCTATGCACATCGAACTAGGAATTCAGATTAAAATGGGAGAAAAACTCATTATTCAGATATGTTTAGTCTCATAGACAGAGCTGGTATTTTCCCTTAGTGCCTAAGACTGGCTTGAGCTCTAACATAATTCAGGTGTTTTCTTTTAATTAAATTAAGTTATAAAACCAACTCAGTGGCCATGCCATTCAAGGGTTTCTAGGCAGAACTGACTGCAGGGCATCTGACAATGTGTGCGTTACCTAGTTCCCACTGCTCTGTGGATTTAAAAGCATTTAGTGAAAATTTTAAAATGATAACCCAGATTTTTCATGCAAATTTATAATGAATAAAAAGAAATAAGTAAAAACTTTGAAAATATGATGGTCTCTTTATGAAAATTCAAAAATTTCGTAGGGACTTGGAAGCATAGAGGAAGGCAAGAGACAGAGGAAGCCAACTTATTTAAGGGCTGTTGTTGAATTTAGGCTCCTACTGATTTAAGTCCTGAATTCATAGGCATGCGTTTATTGCTAAGTTAAAATTAGGAAGTTCTAAACAAAGCCTGGTCCAGGATTGTGTAAATTTTGGTAGTTTTCCTCCTCCACTCCCCTTTTTGACCTACGTAATTGGCACATCACTTACTGAAAATAGTGACTTATATAGAAAAAGACCCCTTTTTTTTTTCAGTGAAAAGTTATTTCTGTTTCAATAAAATTTAAGAATAGCCACTTCCTCTCAAACAGGAGTAATGCTAGCAGTATGTTATATGCCTGTCCTCAGCTATTGTCTTTGGATGTAACCAGTAGTTTCTACAAAGGATGTAAAAGTTCCTTTGGTGAAGTTAAGATTTTTGTTCTGGCAAATTGTCAGCCCTCACAAGCCATGTGTGGTTTCCATCTTTAATTAGAAGTAAAACCCTGGCCTATTTATATTAATCAAAGTGTATAGAATTTGTCCTTTTCCCAGAAAACAATTTTACATTCCAATTTTTTTTTGCTAGCATATTATAGATCCATAGAATCCATCTATCTTTTATAATTTCTCTGTTTTTTAGATAGGTTTATTTTTATTTTTAGGGAATAGAGAAATTACTTAAGATACGCTCTATGGTTCTGTAATATTATGCTAGCAAACAAATTGTAAATGAATGTTAAATTGTTTTCTGGGAAAAAAAGAGTCTTGTTTAATTTATGACATCTAACTAAATAACTATATTTCATTCTTTCCCCAGCAAGTCTTGAAATGAGAATTTTGTCTTCATAAAGCTCTAGCAAAGTACTGTTAGTAATAATGGTACAGCCCTCATTTTTATGAAGTCAGCACCATAGAAAATTGAGCATATTAAATATTCACGTTTTAATAAAATAAGAAATCTATAGTGTTAAAATTGCTGATGAAAATATTCAGAAAATATGGTTTACTTAATAATAAGAAATTTAAAAAGATGATTCCTTTTATTTTTCTGACTACTTTCTAAGCTAAACTTGGGTTGAAACCTTTTTTTTTTTTTAAGGAGGGGTCATGATGGACTGAAGTGCCAGGTTTGATAGGGAAGGTGGGACAACACCTCCAAGTTCCAATTTCAGCTCCCACCACACAGTGTCTCTATGACCTTGGGCCAGTCACTTACCCTTCACGGAGCCTCAGTTTACTCATTTATAAAATGGGTGTAATAGCCGCCTTGTTACGTAAATCCAGAGGAGCGGAATTGTTATGCCCTATGGTAAGTATGTGTTTAAAATGGTAAGAAATTGTTAAGCTGTTTTCCAGAAGGGTTTTGACATACTTGATTTTTAAAAGAAGAGACAGACTAGCTATTGTGATGCTGTATATCTACAACCTTAGAAAATCAAATAGCTTCCTAAGCAATGCAGGAGTGCATCATGGAGAGTAGTGACGGGAGCAGGTACACAGGAAACATGGGATGGAAAGTTTTGCTTCAGCTTGTCTATTCCACTTCATTCTTGAGTCGGATTACATCTACCCCTCACAAATAGATGGGTTCTTCCGCCTTTAGGCCCTTTTCTGCTCTAGTTACTAAACCATCAGATAGATGCAGGAAAAACTTAAGCTGGTTCAGGGATGTTTAGATATTACTCTGTACTTATGGATCCTTGGATGGCAATACAGGTCACCCCAGCTGCCAGTTCTGCTGGAGGTTATTAGCCCACATGCTCCGAGTTTCGCTTCAGGCTGTTAGTGTGCCCTGGATCAGAAACCTGGGCCTCAGCATTGATTCCACTCCAAGCTCTTTGCTCTGCCTTTTCATTACTGTGCCTTTGGGAGACCTCAGGCTCCAACTAATCATTATTATTAGTCTATTCTGCCTAAGAACTGCACCTATGCACTAGCCAGCTCATTCTTTCTGTTTCACCCTAATGGACAAATCTAGGGCTGGCCCATCTCCTCAGTTTCTGTACCGAGACTTTTGACAGCAGAATTGTTATGTCATCTTGAAATTGATCAGTTAGAAAACTCTCCAAAGGGAGGTAGTTAGAGATTGTAAAGTGCTAAATATTTTTATTTCTTTAAAGTGTAATTTGGATCCAAAGGAAGGACAATTTTCCTCTTATTATTTGTACAGCATATGCTGATTGATTTTTAGATCGTGGGCAGAAATTTGTTAAAGGCCATGCGTGTAAAACAGGGTGTGTCTGTGTTGTTTCACAATGTCAAGAGTTCTCTGGATGAAATATGAAACTGGCCCTCATACGTGGCAGGCAAGGGAAAGACTGGAGAAAGAGGCAGACCACTCCAGATTGGTAGGTGGAAGATTTAATAAGCAAGAGAACTTATATATAAGGCTTGTCCTGAGTGGCTTTAAGATGGGCAGATCTCCACAGCCAACCAACAGAATCTTAAACGTTTATACATAGAGGTCTTACCTGGGTTCAGTCACGTAGACCATCCATCCAGATGGTCTTAAGAGCACATTATTCTCTCAAGGTTGTATCATTGAAATGGCTACAGCTTTGGGAATGTTGAGCAGAACATGCAGTCCGAGGACAGGGAAGGGGTAAGGAGCCTCCAGTTGCCTGGGTCCAGATCAGGTGTCAACTGGCGGTCACATACTCTCGATGACCTACCCAACATTCTGCTATTTCTGCTTAACTGCTCACATGTAGCTAGCTACAAGGCAGATATTTAGAGGAGTGGTATACTCAGACAGAGAAAGAATAATATTGTCAGGGACCCCAAGCCATTTTAGAAGATGTAAGAAATTCCTTAAATTTTCTGGTAGAATTGTTTCAAAAGGTAGAAATGCTTACACGTTAAATAAGATTCTTGTGAAACTCATACAACATTCAGTGACAACTCTGACAACCCTCTAAAGTTTGATTTATTCTGACCATATTGTATGGCATAGAAAACCATGGTTATTTTTAGCTTCTTTACCTAAATTTCTTCTGGCTTGTAATGATCCCATCCCAGGAAATATAACATTCCATTGAAGTAATGAATAGAGAACATACCGATTGCCAATAGCCAAAGTTCAACATCATGTATGAGTGTGAGGGCTGGTGTTGATGACCCACAATGAGAACAGTTAACTATCATTTTTCTGCTGAGACTTGGGGCTTCACCCCAATCCCACACTGAGCGTCAGTGGGGACCTGCATGCTCTGGTCAAGACAGATCTCCTCCATGCTGAGTGCCTTTTTTCCTCTAGTTAGGACCCTCTGTGTAGAAGACAGGAGTGGGGAATACATGTTTCCACCTCACACTTAGGAAGAGAAGATACTCATGCGAAGAATAGCTAAGTACCCAAACAATAGAACATATGATCAAGCAATAGCATGTGTGGCAAGGAAAACAAGTTCAAGAGCAGTTTAACAAGGAGGGAGCTCTGTAGGCTGGACTGGTTAGAGCAGGTTTCTTGACAAAAGGTGGGGCTTGACCAGGCCCTTTAGAATGTCTACTGGTGGGAATAGGGGTGGAAATCTCACAGCAAAAACGGGCTCTGCCAGTGCATTTGAGGAGATTTGAGTATCTGTCAGAAATACCAGTAAGAGTAGGGCATGATAATATGGGGGAATCCAAGAAAGCATGGAGGCTCATGATGTCCAGTTAGGGGATTGTTGACTAGGGCCTTGCAGGTTTGGGGAGAGACATAGTGACAGCTTTTTAAAATCTGAATTTGGTAAGCAGGATGAGTAAACTCCAAACATCTTACTGTTCCGTTACCTCTCCCATAAGAAATAATATCCCTAATAACAATTTAGTATAAAAAAGATTGTTGATTCAGTGCTGCTGCTGAGTGCTAGTTTCTTTAAACACACACACACACACACACACACACACACACACACTTATTATTATTATTTTTTTTTTTAGAGAATTTTTCTCAGGACCCACCTTGGGTGATGTTCCATGCCATCCTTCAACGCATCATGAGATCTTTCTTCTGTTGTGTCCACTTGTGAGTTCAATTTCATCGAGATGTAGGATAACCTGGTAGGTCATGTATTTATCTCTCTATTCTTCCTCCATATTTATCTCCTGACTCTGGTTGGTACATGGATATTATAACTCCTGAAATCCTCTATCTTTGTGTAATATGTATCTTTGTATGTTGCATGGTTTGAAATACCAATTGATAGTAATTGCTCTGGAATAGACATATTGAGAATCATAAAGCAAAGTAGAAGAGGTGAAATGAACATGACTTTAGAAAAAAACTGTCAAAGACCATGTCTAAATTATTAGAATATGAGACATACCAAATCACTGCCCATATTTCTGAACTTATGCTTCTTCTGAGTTTTTATTGTAATTCCACTCCCAGGAGTTTGAACAACTTTTAGCTGGCACTTATACCAGGGTAGAAAATACTAACCTAGGGTCTGATACCCTGTAAGTACTCCTGGACATAAGCAGCAAATATCCTGCAGACCAGACTCATTGGAGCAGAGAAACACATAAGAAAGAAATGAAAGATTATTTAAACCCCTCATGACTGTGTTGAACTGAATCAAGTAATCTTAGCATCAACATCTTTCCCCCTTCATAGAATCAAGAGATTCTGATTAATAATAAAGTGTTCATAATGTGAAAATCCTTTCATTCTATCTGAATTTAAGCATTAAAGAATATTACACATTCAAGGCATTGGAAAAGACTTAATTTCTAATAATTTATTTTCTATCAGTTTGAACATTGAGAATATGCCATACTTCATAGAACAATACATAAAAAGCTCGTGTGTGTGCGTGTGCGTGCACACACACACACACACACACACACACACAATTTATTGGAGAAAAATCTCCAAATAGATTGTCTACACTCCTTGGTGTAGCTCTATAGCATTATGCACTGTTTCATTAAAATTTTTCCTTCTCATTATTTTTAGCTCTTGACAATTGTTTTATTTAATTAACTAAATTGTGAATGACTGCCAGTTATATTTGCAGAAACCTGGGCCGTTTATTAACTCTCATAAATGCCAAAAGATAACAGAAGCACAGAAGGACCAATGATTAAATGCATCTTTCAATTTCTAGCCTATAAATGGAATTTATCTCATGTTAGTTTGTGGGTTATTGTCACTATGTAGACTCCGGAATAGCACCTCTTCTCCAGCCTAGGCTGTATGTGACCCATGAGGGGAAGTTCTGAAGCACAGTTAAGCTGACTCTTCCATTACCTCTAATATATTGTGCCAGACAGTAATGTTTTATTGTAAACCATCGATGAGCAAAATTTTAAGATCCTTGAAGGAATTTTTTTTTTACTGCTATATTACCATAACTCAGAAAAGAATCTGGCACATAGTAAGCATTCAATAATATATATTGGAAAGATGAGCAAATTGTCTTTAGTTCTGTCTTTGAGAGGGTACGCAGATATATATATAGTTTTTCGGTCTCCAGATACCACATATCAGAAGATATTTATTGAAGGTAAATATTTATTATCCAAATAATAATAATAATTTAATTTGATTTGTTACTAGGAAGTAATTTATGCATCCAGCCTAAAAATAAAATCAAACAATAGAAAATTAATTTTGAGGGTCTTTGATTCTTAATATTTTTTAAGCCACAGAAATGGAAAAAACTGAGTTTACTACCCTAGACATTTAGTAAAAAACATTACTTTCTTTTTCTCTCAGAATGAAGTATTATTCTGTCTCAGAGCAGGTACATCTTCATTATTCTTAATGAAATAGTGATGTTTCTTAATTATCAGTATATTGAGTCACACTTAACACTCCTTGGCATTCTCTTCAAGCATTTGAGCCAGAATGGCCATGTCTCATGTCAGAAATGGACCAACAAAGTCGCTGTGGGTTCACAGTAATTCCTGGTTGAAAATGTTTATTGTTTGTAGCAGCCATGATCAATACTCTACCCATTTCCAATTACCATGATGATATACTGAATGAGTTAAATGGGTGTTCTTAGATCAGAACTTAAAAAAAGAATGAAGAAAGACGATCACACTTGTGCTTAAAATGAAAAGATGTTTTAGATATATTATTGTTTAGAGAGTTGTTTTATATATTTGGGGTATATGGATGTGGTTTGGGAATCTAAATAGACTGTTAAAATATTTAGGGGACTTCTCTCTTCCCCAATGTTGTTATATTACTTATTAATTTATTGCTATTTTTATTTTGTGTCCTTTGATACACGCCTAAAACAATTTGAGTGTTAAGGCAGAGAAGAGTTGTCTGGTTGAACTATGTTCCTTGTGATAACACAACAAAGGCTTGAATTATCAAATTACATTCTTTTGAATCTAGCTCTTAACCAGCACCAAACTTGACTAATGATACAAAAGGTCAGGCAAACATGGGCACAAATAACACAGTCTTTTCTTGGAGAAGTCTGAGACCACTCAGCATAGCTTCCTAAAACAGCCCTATTTTCATGCAGTAGGATGAACTTTGATTTTAGATTTAATAGACAAATTTCTTCCTAAGGAATGTTCAAACAGTGGGAGTAATTGGGGTTCTGGAACATCGCCTCTTCATACCCCGTTGATTAACTGTTTGCATGATTATCCCTCATTTTGCAGCAAACCATACACCCATAAACCTGTAAATTCTAAGTTTTTTTTTTTTTTTTACAATAAACAACCTACATAGTCAAGCTATATCCTCCTAATAACACTTTGCAGATACAGACTCTCCATTATCTTTCCACTTCTAGTAAATACCTTTAGCATGTTTACTGAGAAATCTAATCATTAGTATGTGTATAACACAGGATTAACAGCAGGTCAAGGTTGCTCAAACCCTGCACATTCCTAAGAAAAGCCAGTCTTCAGGACTGGCCTTTGGCTGACTCCTGGGATATGAGCTCTTAGTCCTTGTAGTTTTCTGCTGGATAAGTGTTTTTATATGCTGGAGGTCTTGAATGGCCCCAGTTTGACCAGATACTTTATATTAACAATGTGATCTGTGGTGAATGTCTGTATTTGTTTTAGGTGGAGGGACGCTGGAGTATGTGAGGCCAATGAAAACCCTGGTCACCAAATCCTGGGTGAGCTTTCCTGGTTGGTAGTACTTTGCATGAATTGTCATGCATCATTGCTGAGAGAATTGGGCACATCTGTGCAGCTCCACTGGAGGAGATATTTGTAAACTTGTGCTTGGATTCTCCTGAGCTTTATCCTATGTGTCTTTTCCCTATGTTAAATTTAATCTGTATCCTTTCACTGTAATGAACCATAATCATGAGCCTAAGAGCTTCTGAGTCCTATGAGTCCTTCTAGCAAATCACGCAGAGAAAAGATGGTGAGGCCCCCAATGCAGCATGTGTACAATGAGATTTGAGGTTTTTCTTTCCTTTCTCATAGGGAGAGAAATGTTTGCAGGCCTGATGCTTACCTTTTTTTTTCCTATATGGAAAATTAACTCTTAACTAAATGTCAAGCTAATTCCTTTAGTTATTTGATTTATTTTGTTTTGCAGATAATGATGTCATTTATAGCTTACTACAATAAATATTAGATTATAGTGGTTATATGTTCATAGGCTAGTAGAGTACTTGTTCCTTACAAACAAAACAAAATATGAATTCTAAATAGTAATCTAAATTTCTCAAACAGTAAGTAGTAGAATTGACTTTAGTAGACTTTTCTCTTATAATATAATATTATTATATCCTGAGAAGTACCCATCAGAAAATTCTGCCCAGTTATTAAATTAATCATCAATACTTATCTTTGGGGCCACCTAAAATGAAAGGATATGTCTATGTATGCTGCAATGAGATATTCTTATATTTGCAGGAATATAAGAATTCCATTAGAGCTATTTGAATTTCTCATCAAAACCTCTTTTTCCTTTTTTTTTTTTTTTTCAAGATGTCTACTTTAATCTGGTAACCTAGTAAAAATAGCAACATTACCCAGGCCACTAAGGAATGGTTCAGAATAAATTGTATTAGTGATTGCTTTGGTATTAGGTTTATTATGTTATCCATAACTTTTCATATAGATCCCATTGATTTATTTTAATTTAGGGAAAATTATTTCAGGCATGATAAATCAGACAGTAACTTTTACTTAAAAGTTACTTAAGTAATTTTACTTAAATGTTTTTCAAATTAGGTCACAGAGAGTTCAATATATAATCGCTAAGAATAGTTTCTTTAATTTTTAAAGCTTACTTTATTCTATTGGCAATATAATGTATGCGTGTTATATTAATCAAGATATGCTTTCATCCAAAAATATTTCATGTCTAGACAAATATTTAACCAGATATACTTGTATTTTTTGAACTTTCTGGTACAAGTGAATAAGTTTTATGGAGAAAATAAAAGCAAATTTCATAGTAGGTCTTAATAAACATTTGACATGTTGACTTTACAGTTCTGGAATAAAAACCAACTGGCTGTGATACATAAAAGTCAGTAGATCTAGTTTACTAATGTTATGCTCATTTATTAAATATACTCCAAATGTCTAAAGGAGATGTGCCTAGGATTGTGTCATGCTTGGATATATTGGATGTGTGCGAACAAGTTCTGTGAGGAAATCATTTCTATTCTCACATACATTGAATTTTTTCAAGTAATTTATCTGCTGCTGGTCTCAGCTTCCACTTGTATTGGACTGTTTCTAAATCTCTCCCATTTCCCATTCTCTTTAGTCCCCAAGCTCTCCTCTACCTGACACTTGTATGTTCTAATGTTACTTGAAATACAATATAAAGAGTTAAGATCAGCATCTTTCCTCCAAACACAGTACCCTTCCCTGCCTCCCCGTTGCAGCCAACACTATGCCCATTCTTTGGGTCCCAAGATTTGCAGAAAGGGTTTTTTTTAAAACCCCATCATCCCTTTTATTTCCCATGCCAGTCAGTGACCAAGTCCTGTTCGTATTCTTTTTTTCACATTCTCTCTCCGCTCTCTCCCTTCCCGTGTATTTCTCTGCTTATCATTTTCATCCTTGGGGTTTGCGACTACACTTCCCTCTCCTCCTCACAACTGATATTCCAGAGCACATCGTGCCCTCCCATATCTCCTGCCCTTTGAACGTGCTTTCCTCTCTGCCCCGAATGTCCTCTTCATATCTGCCGTTGACTCATGCATAGCCATTTTTGCATTCAGCTCCCACATTTCCTCTAGAAATCCTCTCTCACCTGCACACACAGCCTAAGGACTTCCGCTGTTTCCACTGCTCCCTCTTGAGAACACACTGGAGACAGGACAGGATTGTTCTAGCTAAAGCTCTGGTATCCAGCACAGTCCTGGTATGTTGTAGTTGTTACAAGTTGTCATATAGCTCCCTGGTTCCTTCTCACTGCATATGTTCTACGCAGAGCAAATGGAACAATTTTCCCCCCTGTAAAACGTTTTCACGTCTCAACTTTGCAGTGAGCATGACTGGCCATCATGCCATTCCAAATTCCATTTCTTAGATTTCTTAGCCATGTAATGAGGGACTCCCAGCTCCTGTCACTTCTCCTCACCTACCCAGTCTTACCAGCAAGTCACTTTTCTTCTTGTTTCCTTATAGATATTATGTAGTATAGCTAATTATATAGTATTTATATAATACACTCAGCTTCTTGGTGAGTTCATGCCGCATAAAACACATAAATGCCCTTTCCCTTTATAATACCATCTAAGAAACTTCATGAATCTTCCTACCTCCTGAAAAACATCTGTAAGTAACCTCAACACCAAACTGATTACTCCCTTACTTTGCTGCCTGTAGCTATTTTTGTAATATTATTTTGTCTATATTGATATTTTGCTTTGTCATATAATTTCTTTAGGACAAAATAATATGTTCTATTTCTTTGTTTTCTTTTTAATTCATATTTACTTTTTATAGTGAGCTTCAGTGTCTAAAAAGTACCTAGTATAACTTGCTAACAAACTCACGACTCCCTAAGTCTTAAAAGTCATAATCAAATTATCTTCTTTAAGGCTCCTTGCACTTTTAAAAAGAGATAGGTAATCTATCCCAAATTAAATTACCATTCCTTTCCTTATCTAGGTTAAAATTTTCTTCTGAGTGTAATTTGTGTAATTCTTGGGAACATATGGCTCCCTCTGATGAAAGACCCAAAATAAATAAACCATGGATATGTCACACCACCTGAAATGTGACTAATCCTTTGCTTTAACAAGAATCTCTTTTAAAATTGTGATTCTACTAGGAACGTATCTTTATGGGGACAATAAGAAAATGAATGAGAAGATGCTTAGTAGATCTGTGAATTTCCATACAAATGCTGAAGTATATAAGGGTAGGATAGGAAAGTAAGAAAAGTGATAGATGTGTAATCAGGAGACTCAAGTTAAAGTCTCCACCTGCTGCTGTGTGTGTCCTTCTGTAAGTCACTTAGCTTCTCTCTGAGTTGTAATTTCCTCATTTAAATGGGCACTATCATTATAAAGTGGGTGCCTTAGTTTATCTATCTCTTAGAGTTGTTTGGGGAGACCAATATATTTTGCTGACACAAATATTTTTCAGGATACAAATTTATGAATGACATTTGTAAAATATAAGATACTATAAAATATAAGTTATTGTTATTGTCAACCAATTATAGCCTTTTAATTTATGGTATTGGCTAGTCCAACCAGATGTTCTCCATTTAATCCTCACTACCTACTGAGATAGTGAAGTTTTCCTCACTAGAATTATTTTTATAGAAGAAATATGGCTACAGATTTGGAGATGTGATTTAACTTCTGGGAAAACTAAAAGATTTTCAAATGCTAATGTTCTATGATTCTATGGCATTTATAGAGAAGAATCACAACTTTCAGAAATTCTTGACAGAAGAATAAGGCAACTCTGAGAAAGCTATATGATTTTGGAAAGAAAAAAATGGAGTTATAAGGGCAAAAAGGTTACCAGCATTTGGAAAGATTGAACACTGGTCACAGGTGAAACCAAATTGTTCTCATCTTATGCCAACATATACAGATGAGAATTTTTTTAAAAAGATTTTATTGTATTTTTTTAGAGCAGTTTCAAGTTTATAACAAACTTGAGAGGCAGGTACAGAGTTTTTTTCATATATCCCCCACACATGCATAGCCTCAGTGTTTGAGCATTCTGGAGCTTGGCCATTCTAATAGGTATGTAGTGGTATCTCGCTGTTGTTTTAATTTGCATTTCTCTGATGACCTATAATGTAGAGCATCTTTTCATATGCTTTTTTGCACTCTATCTCTTCTTTGAAGAGGTATCTTTCAGGTCTTTGGCTCATATTTTTTTTGTTTGTTTCTTTGTTGAGTATTAAGAGTCCTTTGTATATTTTCAATAACACTCCTTTATCAAATGTGTCTTTTGAAATATTTTCTCCTGATCTCTGGCTTGTCTTTGAATCCTCTTGACAGTATCTATTGTAGAACAGAATTTATAAAATTTCAATGAAGTCCAGCTTATTAATTACTTATTTCATGGATTGTATTTTGAAGTTGCATTTAAAAAGGCATCATCATACCCAAGGTCATCTAGATTTTTTCCTATGTCATTATCCAGGAGTTTTATAGTTTCACATTTTACACTTAGGTCTGTGATCCATTTTGAGTTACTTCTTGTGAAAGGTGTAAGTTCTGTGTCTAGATTCACATTTTGCCTGTGGATGTCCAATGTCCCACCACCAGTTGTTGAAAAGACTGTCTTTGCTTCATTGTATTACCTTTGGTTCTTTGTCAAAAATCAGTGACTGTATTTATGTGGGTCTATATCTGGGCTCTATTTTGTTCCATTGATCTGTCTATTTTTCCACCAGTACCACACTATCTTGATTATTGTAGTATGTTCCAAAATTAGGCAGCATCAGTCCTCCAACATTTTTCTTCTCCTTCAATATTGTGCTGCCAATATTGTCTTTTGCCTGTCCATATAAACTTGAGTAGATGATATTTTGAGACCACAGAAATAGTAGTTTGATGGTGGGATAGTGTTGTTATTATTGCTGCATAACAAACCACCCCAAAACTAATGACTTAAAGTGACTATAACAATTTATTAGCTCCAAAGCCTGTAATTTGGGCAAAACTCACTTCTGCTCCATATAGCACTAACTGAGGCAGCTAAGCTTGGGCTAGAGGATCCATTTCTGACATGACTCACTCATACGGCTGCTGATTTGGTGCTGGTTGTTGCCTGGAATAGTTGGTAGAGTTGAGGACTGAGGCCTCAGTTGTCCCTCTGTGAGCTTCCCTATTGAACTTCCACAGAGCTGGCAGCTAAATTTCAAGAGTGAAAGTGAGTTCCCAGAAGTGGAAGCTGCCAGTTTCTTGGGACTAGGTGTTAGTTCCCTCAATTTTATATATCAAGTACAGAGGTCAGAATCACGGGGAGGACACAGAGACTCCCCTCCCCTTCACAATGTTGTGTTCACATTGTTTTAGACACAAATGTTTTCCAATCCTTACAGATAGAGAATGTCAAGAGGGAACAAAGGGCAGGCTCTTGGAATGGTTGAATTGGGAGTGTTAGTTATATGGGGGAGAAGTTCTTATCTAGTAATTTGAGAAACAGTTGGGTATCTAACAAGCCAGGGCAAGAGGATTTAACAGAAAGGAAGTGGAATGGTGCCAAACACATAATTATTCAATTTCTTATTTTCTCTGGGCTTTATTTTGACTGGAGTGGGCCCCGAATTTAATTATTTTTTAGTCCTCAGTAGAAAAATTTTAAAATTTGCTGTTACTTCCTTTTCATTATCTCCCTTTAAGCTACCAATTAATTAATATGTTATAATAGGCTTTGCATATTAACAATTATGCATTGAATGTGATAGTATATATGAAAACATTTTGTAAATACTCAACTTAATGTCAGTTGTGTAATTCTGTACAGCTGACAAAATGTTTCTTTGATGCTGTCATTATCTCATTTAATTCTCACACAAACACTGTGAAGCAGGTCGTTATTATTAATAACAACCTTCCCAGATTAAACAGACAGGAAGCCACTTACATATGAGCCACTGCGCATCCGTTTGAAGTCTAGACAAACACCCTGTACTTGTGGAGCACGTTTTCCCTTCTGAGGTACCTGGCCGATACCTGTGTTTAAATAGCCAGACTTTTTCCTGCTATCATCCTACTTCCAGCCGGAAAACCTAATTGCATACAGCTTTCCAAATCTAACAGTCAGACACTAAAAAGAAATATTGCTAACTGTTTGCTAGGAGCCTTTGACATCTGGGTTTAATGAATGAGATTTCACCCTGGATAAAATGGACAGATGTTCTATTAAACCATCTGCAAACTCTGCTTTAATTTCTAAACTTGTAGCACAGCAAACCTATGTGGAGCTGATGTTATGATTTTAGAGCCATCAGCAAACTTTTTTCTCTACTTTCCTTCAAAACATCTTCCCCATTAAAAAGATAGATTAATAAATGATGCTGTAACTGGTTAGGAACTTGATAAAACTGTTAAGTCACCATTACAAAATCAATACTTTAAAGTGTTAAATGCAAAATTCTGAAACAGTAAAAAAACTAAGAAAAAATCTGATAAAAGATAGTCTAATTTTTAGAATGCAATTCCTTTCTTGGCTTAAAACCTAAGGCAGAAATTATAAAAGGTTTAAATACATAAAAGTTAAAAAAAAAAACTGTATGGGGGCCAGTTTTAGATTTTACCTGGGGAACTCCCGAGGTTGCAAACCAACATATATTTTTAACAAAAATTTCAATTTAAGAAACTTATTTTAAGACAATATTCAATGATTTACATAAAAACATATATTCAAGAAAAGTCATCACAATGATTTTTTTGCCTTCATAATATTTTATCACATAATGAACATATAGAAAATAGAGAATATTAAATAATAAAGCCAATCCAGCCAAACATTCTTATCAAATGTGTTTGTTCCTCATTATTCAAAATATTTTATGTACAGTACAAGGTCAATTCCACTTTAAAATAATTGTGACTGGACAAAAGATTAGGTAAAAAATTTTTGGCTATTTTTATTCTCCTCTTTGTTATTTTATGGATTTTCAAAATTTTTTCTTGAAGCATGTATTATAATACAAAGCATGACTAAGAATTTTAAAATATGCATGTTAGCTTGGGTTTCCAGAAAAAGATGATGGACTTAGAACATACATTTGTTTCTACTTCCTGTTTAAAGCCCCATTGAAATTAGAGAAAATGTATATATATTTTTAAGACTCAAACTGCATCATACTGGGAAATATCCGAGAGAGAATGGTAGACTAAAATTTTTCAGAAATTCCTGGAATGTTAAAAGCAGATATAATTGAAAACACGCATAGATATAGACCACTCACAGATATACACACAGAGACAGACTCACAAACACACAGAATACACACACACTCACAGATACATACACACTCATAGATACATGCACACTCATAGACACATCCAGCAACATACCCAAGCTTGGGATCAGAAAGTTTGAAAAGACTTTAGATAAATCATCCAGGTAATTAAATTACATTGTTAATTAACTAATTAGCCTTAAATTAATTAATTGATGTTAGCATTTCAGTTGCCTTTCCCCCAAATACAGAGCAGCTGAAAGCAGGGATTTTTGCTCCCAGAATAAAGCCCTCCAAATTCATATCTACAGACAATGAATGCTCTGCTCAACAGAAGCTCAAGAAGGAATACTGGAGCCTGAGAAAGACGCAGAGTGTCAGATCTCTCAGTCCTTCCCAACTGACACAAAGAAAGAAGCACAACATTAAAACAAGGAAAAACCTATCCTCAGAGATGGAAAAATAACAAATACGAAAGCTGTCCTCTACAAAATGAGGCCATCCATTTGCAATTTGGAGAAGTCAAGCTAACAGCCTGCTTGTCCCGATATCTCCTCCTTAGAAAGTAGGCTGAATGTTGACTCACCATTCCTGCTCTTTCATTGCAGAGAATAATGGCTCTTCATGGAGAATATTGAGCTAAACAGACCTTACAATTGCCTGTGAAGTCTACATTAGCTGCATGTACCAATCAGTCTAGACAATGGTGCCCAAACTTTTTCTTAAGAGAATCACTCAGGAGCTTGTTAAAATGCAGATTCCTGAATCCCAGCACTGGAGATTGGGATTCAGCAGGTCTGAGGTAAAGCCCATGAATGTGCATTTTAACAAGCACATTAGCCAATTGACATACAGGTGGTCCATATGTGACAAGACCTATAAAAGCTAACAAATAAATAGACTACAGTAAAAAAACACAAAACTTTGCCTGAAATAACCATGATTTCCTTGGGACTATGATTTGTTTGGAGTTGAGTCTTTTTATCATTAAGGTCCTGTTGTTTATTTTGATGGGGATCATCAGAACTGTCGCTTGTCTTTCATTGATTTTTAAGGCTTGATAGGATGTCATTTGCAGAGATTTGGCGGGTAGCTTTTCACAAAGGTTTTTAAATTTCTGTTTGTAAATAAGGTTAACCAATTATTTCAAATTTACCACAAAAATATAAGTAATTACATATTTATGGCAAAGGTCACAAATATCCTGATGATATCACAGCAATTTATTTCCAACTCAATATCTGTAAAGCAAGGTCTCTGGCATCTTGACGATTATTTATGTGTAATTATTTTTTAACTTTACCTAACATTTTTCATTTATCATAGTTTAAAATCTTCAAAGCTTTGAACACTTGCAGTCTGGAGCCTATGGATTTAAAACCATTTGTATGCATGGACCACCTAGATAACAAGTTTTACTAAAATTGATTTAAGTGCCAGCATATAGGCTTACCTGGTTTTATTGAATGAGTAGTTAATAAACATCTCACAATTTGGAGTACCCTTTTGTAATGCAGGGTTTCTCAACTTTGTCACTTGACATTGTAGGGCAGAGATTTCTCTGTCTTGAGAAGCTGTCCTGTGACTTGTAGGTTTAGCAGCACCCTGGCCTCCACTTGCTGACATGTAGTGTGACACACCCAGAATGTGATACAACCCAAAATGTCTCCAGACATCGTCAGATATCCTCTGGGGAACGAAATTGCCCCTGGCTCAAAACCATTGCTATAGTGGACAATAAATTATTCTTGAGTTTCGAGGGTGGGACAAAGAAATAAAAAGAAAAACAGGCTGAAAAAGTGTTTCTGGTTTTGTGAGGCCTAAGAAATATGGAAAAAATTATAATAATTATTATAATAAATTATAGGAGAACAGATGATAAGTGTGCCATAACGATAGAATATCTAGACCTTAGGCAAATGACTTAGTGTCTTTCCTCGTCTATAAATATAAGAATAATGCCTGCCTCACAAGTTAATGTAAAGATTAATTTTATGTAAAGTACTTGGAACAGAAACTGAATGTAATAAAGCACCAAATAAATGGAATCTGTCAGTATTATTATTAGTACCATTTTTTTCTTGCTCGAGTAGGATAATGTAACAGGTAATAATTCTAATTTAATCAAAGCGAAGATTTTAGGTAATAGAGAGTATAGAGAGCTCTATTTTGAAAAGAGCGCACATACACACAAAGCCACAAAACCTTTCATTTTTGATAGGTAAGTTGAAAGTGAATTTTATTTGGTAATTTTGCAGGCATATGCCTAAGAGTGTATGTTGTATAATTTAGATCTTGCTACTTCCAAAAAGAATGAGATTATTTACAATATATACAATACATAATATAAACAACACTATTAAGTAGAGACAGGCGTGAACATTTTCAGACATGTGGAAAGAGAAATAAAAACATCTCTTTCTGGTGTTTTAGAGCTAGCCAGCTGTTAATAATCCATATGTTTTAAAAGAAAACCCAATTTTCACTTTGGCAAGCAAATGAAAGCCTGCGGTGACAAATCTCAGATCTTCATTGTCAAGAGGAGATCAGGGAATTATAGTGCCTCACCCATGGAAATCACCTAACTGTATTGGATCCTGGGAGATCGAATATTCTTCAACTCAGTATCTGTAAAGCAAGGTCTCTGGCATCTTGATGATTATGCTTCTAAGAAAAATAAAGGAACAGGCTTTGCCCATAATAAATGTGTTTACACAAAAGCATTATTAAGGAATATTAATTGTCTTTTTATAATGCCTGGATCCAAAACTCACAAAATGATACAAAGAATTTTGACCAAGAGATTTCTGGTGGAAATCTCTCTCTCTCTCTCTCTCTCTCTCTCTCTCTCTCTCTCTCTCTCTCTCTCTCTCTCTCATTCTCTCCCTCTCCACATCGCATCACTATTACTAACATGCACGCGCGCGCGCGCACACACACACACACATACCCCGTATTATTATGGTAAGGAGAAAAGCAATCAGAGAAGTTTACAGAGCTCTCTCGGGCACACAGTCTCAGATGCAGAACGCCTGGCAGCGGAAACATTTAACCACAAAGTCCACTGCCTCCCGGGCTGGCGGTCGGCACGTGTCTGGACAGTAGGGAACTTTGGGACCACTCCCGGAAGACCAAGGGCGCCCCTAGAGACAAACTCGAACAGACTGGAGGGAAGCAAAGACTGTGCGAGTCGGGAGTGGCGACAGCAGCGATCTGGCTCCGTTGCCCTCGGTGCCCTGGTCTTCAGGACGTAGTGACTCCGAGAAAAGCGCGAGTGCCTCCCCGCCGCTCCTGCAGGGGTCGCGGGGGCTGTGAGTCAAGGCCGGGACGCGAGCAGTTCTCCGCTGAAAACCAGACCAAGCGGCGAGACACTGTGCATCAGGACCCGCATCCGAGGCGCGCGGTCGTCGGCAGCCTGGCTCCGGGCATCCCCAGCCGGGTGGCCCAGGCCCCGTCGCCCCAGCTGCGCCGCGCTTCCCGCCACAAGTTTGCCCCGCGCTCGCCAAGTTGCGAGTGCGGAGATTCTCCCGGGCGGGGAAGAGCGTCCGCTGCTTCTCGCTACAGCCGGTCGTGGCATGGCGGGGGCGAGGGTGTCGCCTCACGCCTGGGGGTGGCTGCTGTTCGGCAGCTGCCTCCTCGTCCGAGCCCAGGTAAGAGCCCGAGCCCCACGGCACCTGCTTTCCCGAACCTCCGGCAGGACGCGCATGAGAGAGATGGAGATGAGACCAAGGCGTGCGGACGCTTCGCTAACACATCCACGCACTAACACACACACACACACACACACACACACACACACACACACACAACACACACACACACACACACACACACGTGCGCCTGGCAGGGTTTGACAGACATTTAGTGGAGCTACAAAGATGTGCTTTAGGTAGGTAAGCGATGTCCTGGGCAGACACTGTTCAGATCAGCATCTTGGCATCTGCAAAGTAAGGCGATATTTAGAAGCAAGGAGGAGGTTCTGGATCAGGAGGGTAAGGCTGGGAGGGAAGGAAACTTAACTCTTCAATTCTTAGAGTCCTTGGTTCTCATTCAGTTAATCCAAATTATTTTTTGTCTACTGGCAATTTGCCGTCACGTATGAGAACTTAAACTTCTAGGATCGATTGTGACCACTGAAAGGATAAGCGACTCTCCTCGATATCACCAAAGCAAGGAGACTAGATAGAAAGACAAATCACGTTAAATAAAGCTCTGTTGTTAACGTTAAGAATAAGTGGCAGTTGTCATTTCGTACTGCTAATGTCGTTTAGAGATTTTCTGAGAGGTCTTTCACAATTGAGCTTGTCAAATGTGTAGGTCACAATTCATCTACACATTTTTTCGTGTGTGCAAAATAAAGCGTAGAGTTTGTACACATCTCTTCGGATGAGCTAGAAAGAGATGTGTTGGTGAGTGTAATTCAGTTTTAAGAGCCCTGTGAATTCAGACTGAATCAACGTTATTTCTCCGTTATGTTCGGCAGAGGGCGCACCTTGACCGTCAAATGAAGTTCGATTTTTTTTTTTTAAGCTCTTTCATCGTGAGAAAATTAGGCATTGATTTATGTACTGATACTATCGAAACTTAATACTATGTCCTTGGCTTTCACGTGACCAATTTAAATCTCAATTATTCTGAAAGTGCGATAGTTTTTATTTAATCACATAACGATGGAAATGGTCTGCTAAATACTGGGCTTTACCTAACACAACCAGGATGTTTCACGAGATCTTATTCTATTTTTAAAAAATCAAACAGTACGTGTGTTATAATTGAGTAAAAGATTAGCAATGGGCGCTTAAGAGTAGGGTATGCTCAAACTTAAAAATATTTTACCAGCATGAAGGAATATGACTGAATGGGATGAAACTAAAAGAATTTGGTGACAGTTACAGAACTCTGGTGCTCTCTAATGTAATTCTTGTATTTCTATCTTGTAAGATATTTGAATAATATACTTAAAAACACTGAACCCCTGTTTGAGGGGCAAATTAACCATTTATTTTACTCAATGTTCTAGATTACTTTTTCTAAGGAAATGGAAAGATATTGATTAGTGTAACAACAAAAAATCACGATGGGATTATAAACAGAATATTTCCTTTATTTTAGCTTTTAATAAAACAATCAGGTCATTGAACATTATTTTCTACAATGTTAAACCAAGGTATTATTGACACGTTAGGCCATATATTTCTTTGTCGTGGGGTTGTCTTATAAATTGTAGGATACTGAGCAACATCCCTGTCTTCTTTCCACTAGATGCCATTGGCACCCTTCCCACCTGTTGTAACAACCAAAAATGTCTATAGATACGGCCAAATGTTTCTTGGGAGGCAATATTGCCTCCGGCTGAGACTCATTGCTTTAAAATGACTTCTACTTATGTTTATAGATTAAGAATGGTAAGAAATGACAGTTTATAATAATATATTACATTTTTGACACTTTAAACAAAATCTGAAAGTTAAATTGATTTACATTGAACACTGACACCTTCTCTGATCTTCAGTTTCTTCATTTTCATTGCCAGCTAATATATATATATATTTAAAAAATTTTTAAATATTGATAGAACAAAGAGAACACATCCAAGCAGAATTAGCTTGCATAGAATAATTGTAAATATTTGATAAACATTGACTCACTTCACAAAATAGATACTATAGACTAGTACTCATCAATTGTTTTAAAGACCTCTGTGGTGGCAAAGATGCTGCCTTTGCCTCGATGCACAGTTCAAAACTTATTCATTCATGCATCATTACAGAGCACAGCAATACATTTCCTAAAGCCAGATTATCACATGGTAATGAAGACCACTGTATAAATAGGTGTAGTTTTTTCTTTATTGTGTCAGTGGATCCTTCTGGAAATAGATACCGAGATGGAATCAGGGGTGCAGAAGGTTTATTGGAGGTAATGCTATGAAAGATAAAAGGATGAGGGAACAGAACTGGATAGGGAGAGCCTCAGACCAGGATGCAAATCTGACAAAATCTCGGTCCACTCCTTGGAGAGCTCTGGGCATCAGAGGAGTCCCATATGGTGATAAAGTGTCTGGGTCCTAGTATTGCCACTGTGCTCAGTCATTGGCTGTTGGTTGTTTATAAACTCGTAGACTTGGCTGCAAAGCTGAGCCAGATGCTTGAAAGCACTGCAGCTGGAAGCTGTCAGCCAACTGTCCTCCTTACAGACAAATGGCTGGCTCTTTCCCAGAGGACTATCTCCGTGGTGGCCCTCCACGGCTGCCTCCTTTACAAAATTGTCGAGGAACAGCACTGATTTTGCTGGCCTCGGGAGTAGGCTGTCCCCATGTGATTTAGTCACCTCCGGGCTCCATGGCTGCAAGAGCGTGAGGCTCTCAGACAATGTGTGTGTGTGCAAGGAAGTGAGAACAAATCCATCACCACAACTTGAAAAAATTCTCAGAAGCTCATGACATACTACATGGAAGTACGTACGTTCCGTAGAGTGCCATGTGTGAGCAGATACCAATGGGCAGGTTTTGTTTTCTAGTTATTACACATTTTTGCTTACGTGCAATCCCAACACTGGCACAAACATTCTGGCGCGGGGGGTAGGAGCACTAGCCCAGGCACCCGGAAAGCTGCGTTCAGATTCCTCCTCTGATAACACGCAACCTGCTCAGGTAGGAAACTTCATCTCTCTACTCTGCAGTGTGGAGGATGAGCTCTTACTGACTTTCCAGCGTGAAGATTCAGAGTCCATTGGAAAATCCAAAATCTCTTACTGGGTAGGAAAAAAATAATCAGCGATGACATTTAATTACTTACCATGTGCCAAATACTGCGCTAAGCATTTTGATCTATTATTATCTCATTTAATTACCCTAGTAACTTTATGAGATAGGCACTGTAATTGTTCACACTTTATTTATTGAATTTATTTTTAAACTTTTTAAATTAAAAATTGGGGTGATATTAATAAAATCAAGTAAGTTTCAAGCATATATAATTCAATAATGTGATATATATATATATATATATATAGTATTGCATGGTCACCACCAAAGTTAGATTTCCTTCCATCACTTGTTTATCCTTTATAAATGAGAAAATGGGGCCAAGAGATGTTAGATAATATTCTTAGGTCACACAAGCTAACAAGTAGAGTAGCCATGATTCACATTCTGGCTTCTACTCTGAAACCCACCCCTCAGATCAAGACCCTCATTATGAAGAGCAGTTGGGTACTGCTCAGCTAAATTATGTATACACACACCCTCTGTCTCAGCAGCACCCGCCCCTGGATATACATAGTCCAAGGAGTGTCTCACAGAAGCCCATAATGGTCATGGCCATAATTCTGTGGTGTTAGACAGTTGTGGCAATCTGGATGTTCATAATGGGGAATTATGCAGGAATAAAAAGCAATAGGTTTCATGTACATAATGAAGCACGAATGAGATCTTTAAAACAGGATAAGATATGGCATAGAAATAATGAGTTATGTGATTTAATACCATTTACATACATTAAATACATACCCATAAAACAGCAACACTTACCAACATATTCAGATAAAAGATATATGTACCTATATACTTCACATACATGGTTGCACATAGGAAGGTAGAGAAGTAGGAGTGGGGTATAGAGATAAAAGGGGATAGATAATAAAATAAGTAAAACTACATTCTGTATCTCAGTCACTTCTTTTAATTGGAAATTATGGTGATAGTAGATGGCATTACCAACAAGCCATTACTGGTAGATTTAAGAATGAGACATAATAGGGACAGAGGTCACTTCCCCAAGATGGTAAGCTAGAGGGCTACCCTTAGCAAAAGCAAATTGAAACCTGACTGCTGGTTATCTCTCTACTGTGTTTATTCCCACAAGCACTGTCGTAGCCATAGGTCCAGTGGTTGGTTTATTCTTTCCCATTGACAGCCAGGACTGTTTCCATTTGTCTTCTAGTTTTGGGCGATGGGCTTCTCAGTGCTGCACTAACTGTGGGTAGTCCCCTCAGCCCTGGGAGCCCAGAAGCAGCAAGAAAAATGAGAGCCAGATGTGGCTCTCTCTTGGTAATGTAGAGAGTGGGTCTCATTTCCTCAGAACTTCCTCAATTCTTTGTGAAGAAAAATAGAGCATTTTAAACTAACATTCATACTTTCCATTTAATTTCCTATCTCGAGCTTCAGTTTTGTCATCTGTTAGAATCTGTCTCCTTTCTTTTCCCTCTGTTAGTTTTTGCCTTTTCTCTGAGTTTCTCTTTAAGTCGTTTAACAGCAATGTGACTTTAGGCAGTTCATTTCACCTCTTTGAGCCTCCATTTCCTCCATTCTGAAATAAGGGCACTAATGGCATTTATCTCACAGAACATGGGAGTGTTGAATTTAAAAATACCCAAACAGACAAAAGCCTTAAGATGTCTGATAATGAAAATATCAGCCTCCCGCCCCTTCTAACAAGCCAATTAGTAAAGGACTTTTTAATAGAATGATTATTAGATTTAGATGGAGATTATTTCTACATATGATTGGGAGCCACTGAAAGCTTTTAAATGGGGTGTGTGTGTGTGTGTGTGTGTGTGTGTGTGAATTTCGCAAAGCTATTCTGTCTGCCTGCGACAATTTTCCTTCTGTTCCTGACGGTTTCTCCTTCAGAGCCCCATTGGACATTGTATGCATAGTACTAATCGATGTTTTAATTTTGTATTCATTAACATTTGTAGTTGATTAAAATCTCTCTCCCGCTGCTTGAGGAAGTTGTTCCGAAGATAGAGCAACTAATCAGCAGGCAGTGGCAGCCGTCTTGATAGTCGCCCGTGTGTCCTTGCGGAAGTGGAGATGCAGGGAGGCAGGTGGAATCAGGAGGGAGAAGATGCATTTAACTAAAGGAAGAAAGGTTGGGGCAGGTATGAGGAGTTAAATTTGTGGACAAGCTGGGTATGAGCAGCCTGTGAGATATTTAGTAGAAGGTTGGATATTGGATTATGGAGCTTGAGGAAAGTTCTCGGTTCAGAACCATCATTTCACAGGGAGTACCTGAAATCACACATGTGACTAATATTCTCAGTGAGAGTACAGTGGCCCTGGAAGGGCTGGCTAACTTGTGTGAAGAAGAGGATGCAGATGGTTTTCAGTAAGATTACCTCTGGATTATAAATTCACAAGGGAAAGGGGCTAAGAAGCAATTTGGAACCCTCTGTGACGTTTAGCATGGTGCCTTTGGGTGGTAGGTTCTCCATAAATGTTTGAATAAGCTAATTTGCATTTCTTTCATTCCAAGAAAATTCATCCTTTTTGATCTCACTGGGAACTCAAGTCTCTAGTCATTTGCTCCAGTTTTAATTTTAAACAGGTTGTCCCATTCTGAAGGGCAGAGGTGACTGCCCTGGGTACAAAGGATGCTGCGGAACCGGCATCTGGTCACGAAGGCGGAGGGAAGGGCACAGCTGAAAACGCTCGCCTCGGGGAGAGCTTGGTGGTTCCAGAGCTCCCTCACCTGAGTCACTGGCAAGCAGGCCAAGTGCTGAGTACGGCGATTGTTCCATTGGCTCATGGAATTTTGTAGACTCTCAAAGAAAGTAAATCACAGCTGTCTGGAGGGGGAGAGAACTATATAAGATGGTTAAGATTATAGACCGTGTTATTAGAACTGAATTTAGAATCTGTTTCCTCCTCTTTGGCTGTTGCTTAACGTCTCAAAAACTCAGTTTCTTCATTTACAAAACGGGGGTGATCTAACGCCAAATTCATTGTGTTGGTGTAGTATGGATTTACATGAAAACCTTAGGAGAAGCATTTAATGTAATGCCTGTCACAGAGTTAGTCATCGTTGTCATCATCATCATCATCATCATTATCGTTATCATAATTTCTATTACATTTTCTAATTAGTTATGGCTGGTATAGAGAATCTCTATTATTTTTATTGACTGATTTATACCTACCAAGTTTGTTCCTGAACAGTAGCAATTTTCTCCAATATCTATCTCTGTTATTTCTTTTTATCTTTTACCTCATTGTATTGCATTAGCTATAACTCCAAGTATAACATTGAGCGGTAGTAATTATTGCAGGCATCTCATTTCATTATTACTTCAATAGAACTGCTTCTAAAGATTTATCAATAAATATGATATTTGCTCCAGGTTTTTAATAAATGTAACATTATTACTAATTTTGTTAGGTTGTTAAATGTAAGGCTAGCACAGAAATTTTGAATGAGACCATGTTTGATTTTTGTTTTAAAGTCATAAATGATACGTTCTTTTTTCTTTCTTTCTTTTTTAAATGCCTAGGTGGTCTCCCATCCAAGTACTAACCAGACCCGAACCTGCTTAGCTTCTGAGATCAGACAAAATCGGGCATGTTCAGGGTGGCATGCCTGTAGACTGATAGGTTACTTCTTTTTAACATGTCTTATTAGTTGTATGGAGCTCCTGCCACAGATACTGGGCTACTTGAGGGCAAGAACTGATTCTTAATCATTTTTCTGCAGTGTTGTGGTACCTAGTAGATGCTCATTAAATATTGGTTAAATGCGTGCATGATCAAAATTAGAAGGGCTACTAATATTGCTCCTTGAATTAGCAAATAAATCAAATATGCTTGTTAGTAATAACATACAGATTGATAAGAAATCAAAATAGCTAGCAAACAAACAAAAATGTTGTTTAATACTAGTTGGCCAAATATTGTGTGACAAGATTTATAGGTGTTAACGAAAAGCTCCTAAAGGTAAACTTCCGCTTCTCCTTTAGGAAACCATGTACAGCAAATTGCAAACTGGATGAAATTTCCTAAATAAAAATAACTTACTTTCATTTTCTACTTACACAATCAGACTAGCTCTGTTTTCTATGAGAAAAGTTTTTCAGTTACTTTTTAAAATACATTTTTTTCTGAGAGCAAAGATTGGCTTAACAATGATTTAAACCAATTTTGTGGGCATGAGATATGTCTAAGCTTGCATATTATTCTGCCTACACCACGGGGGATCTGCCTTCAGAAAAGCACTCATCCGTGTAATGAGTGCCAACATGGAACTTCTCTTTTCAACATATATTCTGGCATCTTACTTTCTAGATGACTAAAGTCCGTAAGACATAACATACAGACGCTCTTGGTAGTCATATAAGCAAAACTTAGGTGCATTTTTCATCTTGATTAATGGAACGCAGAGATGTCTAAAAACTGAAAGGAACCTTGAGTAGATATGTTGGGTTTCCTTTAGCATCAGAAATGCCTTTTAAAATCAATCTGAAAGAAATAGCATACTTTTATTTCCCACACCATTGCTAACATATTAGTAATGGCATTTCGTTTGTGAGTCTGTTGTATTTTTTCACCACTCATGATAAATGTGTACTGGGTGCCTGAGAGCCATATTGCACCTCCTGACCTACCCGAAGGCCAAATCCATGGCTTGGATTTCTTCTGTATGTCTGCTGCCGTAGTGTTTATAGGTCGTGTCTTCCCATGGTAGGTCTCAGCAAATACTTGTAGAATAAATATACTCAACACTCCTTGCTGCTAAACCAGAACAAACAGTGTAGAATGAGTAGAAGGCTTTTCTGTGAACAAAGGAGATACCCTCGAATTAATTAAATTAAATTAAATTAAATTAAAAATCTTCTTCCCTAGATCTTTTCATTTTCAATTCGATGAAATTGCATTAGACTACTATGTATTTTATGTTTATTATGCAGGCTCTTAAAGTGATTAAGACAAGATCCTACCCTCCAAGAATCTTCCACTCTAGAGGAGACAGATTGCCAATAATGCACAGATGAGTTCTTTGCCTCTGTTCTTGACTTCTGTCTCCCCGCCTACAGTATCTATTCATTTTCCTTCTTTCTGATATATCTAGTTTGTTTTTTACTTCTACATTTGTGCAGTGTAGGTGGTAGATATTCAGATGGAAATGGAAAAGGCCTGCCTAATCTTTGCCCAAAGTTTCTCATGTTTAGCATTTTTTTTTCTTTTTGCTTCATTAAATTTATTTTGGTCAAATATATTTAGAACATGATAAAAGTGTAGACTTGGTGACAACAGCAGTAACACCAGTTAACATTTATACAGTGTTCACTATATAAAACAATTAAGCACACTATGCATTCCTTTCATTAATTCTCACAACTACCTTATAAAGGTAATGAGCATTTTTATGGCCTCTCCAACATCCATGCCATGCCTCACCAATTCCATAGCAAACAAAGACAAGTGGTAGAGCAAGGATTGACTGAAAAAAAATGCAAATCCCCAAACCCCTGCCCTGATGAATTTTTACGTTCACTCATCCTCCTGAAGCCTGCTCTACCTGCAGATTCAGATCAAGAAATCTCACCTTGTCACTCGCTCGGTGGAGGTAACAGTTTAGGTTCCCCAACCAGCTCCTGTTGACACCCAAGGTGAGGAGCTCCTGGTTCCTGACCGGCGGGGGCGTGGTCTCACCGACACCACGGTGGAGCTGCTGGACTGCCTCTCCACTGTCTTCTCTGTCACTACCCAGGGGAGGACATGCAGGGACACCTTGTTACTATCAGGCCGGTGTGGAAGTCCGGAATGCCACATGGTCTCCACTGACACTCAGGGTCGGGGGACCCCGACGGGCCTCCTTACAGACCAGTGTGGGTGGAAGTCCCAGCTCTTCGCTTTGCTCTGAAAGCACTCTGGGGAGGGTGGGGATATCTCCTTACAGCCTGGGGAGGGTGGAAGTCTGGGCCCACCTGGCCTTTGCTGATGTGGATCTGGGCAGGACTGTCGTTTTGTTTTGTTTTGTTTTGTTTTGTTTGTTTTGTTGTGTGGTGCTTAGGCTGAGCTGTTATTGTCTAAAAGTTTTGTCTTGTCAGGATGCCCCTTTCCTTTCTTTGCTGTAGAGAGCAGGGTTTTCTTGAGCCTTTTTTTCTTTTTTGGTCAGCACTTGTTTCAGAGTTTTCAGCTTCTACAAATGCAGGTTGGGAATATATGAGACAAAAAAAAACCCAGAGGATTTCCCACTGTATTATTCTTCAGGATCTGAGGTCCCTAGGTGTTCTGCTTTCTGTTCTTCACTTTTCAGAATCATCTTATGTTCATTTTACACATAATGCCCGGAGTTTGTAGTTGTACTTATTGGAAGAACTAGAGGAAAGTACATCTACTTTATCGTGCCAGAAGAAGTTCCAGAATGCTTATTTTTAAACACATGTAATTTATAGATTCATAATTACTTTAAAATGAAATAAATGTGAATATTGTAATTATGAGGATTCACATAGTCTGATATTAACAGTGTCTATAATGACAATTTTGTGTACTTTCCAAAAGGTGCATATGATCAAATTAGGGCTTCTCTTAGCTATCAAATATGTGACAGATTGAAATTCAGCATTTTATTTCAAATTGTAAATGATCACTTGCACAGGAAAGATTATTAACATCTATTTTTCTAAATGTACCACTTTGTTTTGGATGCAATTATTATTTTTGGAGTAACATTGAATAGTGGACATTGAAGTAGATATTGAGTATGAAAAGTGCTCTTCTGTTTCATAGGAGACTGAACCAGAACCACCATCTAGGCCTCTCCCAAACTATGAGACAATTAAGATTTGTTGTTTTAAGCTACAGAGTTTTGGGTTGATTTGCTACACAGCCATGGATGACAAATATAGATTTTTCCCTCCTTAAAATTATTTTCCTCTGAAGTCATTTTTGGTAGCAAATGAATTGTATCATGTTAGATGGAAGCACAACTTGTTGTTGAATATTTTTGAAATTTAGTGCTTAAAGAGATGTGTATGGATGCCAAGTTCACAGAGGGGAATTTTGGTGGCTTTGTAATGTGTCAACTTGGCTTTGTTAACCTATATTTCCTGGAATTCCCTTTAAGTTTCTGGTTAGGGTGAGCCACAAGAAACAATTTTTCATGAGCATTGGAGGGCAGAAGTGAAGTAGCAGCCATTTAATCTTTACACTCACATGGTCAAGGCAGGCACTTTTGCATCTCACACACATTATTGCTTATCTGCTGGCTCATCTCGTTAGAGGGGGGCAGCAGCCAGGCCTGCAACTGCTCTAACTTTCCCTGCATCCTCCTTTAACTTCTGATTCCTGGGCCAACTGCATGTTAAGGTCCATGATGAACCTCCAATGTTTAGTGATTTGCCCATGGTTCCATGGTAAATTTTCGATAGAACTAAATTTAGTCTTCTAGACCATTCTCTTTCTATATGTGCCATAACGACATATTGCAAGAGAATTAATAAAATATTGGGTCTCCATACATTCTAGAAAATTTTCAAACTGTTTATTATTTTTTTTCTAATTATAGCTGATATAATTACCTAGTTGTATTAAAATTTTTTAAGTATATGGTTGTATGAGATGTTTTTCTTTAGGCAAATAAGGTAAAAGTAAGATTAAATCTTTTACATGGATAGATTTTGAATTTTGATTCAGATAGAGGATTATTTCAGATAGCTTGATAGCAAAACTTTAATTTTCAATTGTATTAGGTAAAATAATGGAAGTGTGTATCATGGCTTTAAAACAAGATTATGAGAATGTTTTTCACTGTTTACATTTTGTTCATTTCTACAGCTGGATTCTGATGGCACCATTACTATAGAAGAGCAGATCGTCCTGGTGCTGAAAGCTAAAATACAGTGTGAACTCAACATCACAGCTGAGCTCCAGGAAGGAGGTAAAGATACTAAGAAAATTGTGTCCTCCTTGTGCCTTTGCCCCAGTCCTCACAAAGACTGCAGATTTCCCTCCTTACTTAGCAGTAGGGCGAGCCTGATCAGTCATTCCGTGTGGAAGTGCATGTAGAGAATGAGGGTCTCTTTAACCCACTATTTAATCCCTATCTATGGAAGGAATGACTTGCTTGATTTGTGAGTTTGGAAATAACAACCGTGCATCTCAGTCTCTTTATCTAGTCTCTTTGGGATTTGCCTGCCTGCAATCTGTCCTTGATCATGCAATAACCTTGGAAGGGCAGGCGCTGTCCTTGTGGATATTGCTTGCAATTTTCAGTAGTATATAAAAGTCAGAGGGGCAAACAAGCCAGCCCATCGATATGTATCTAGGCCACGTTCTCCAAAGAACTTTTTTCTTAATAAGGTGGTTATTTGATCTCCATCTGCCTGACTCCTTATGTAATTTCTCAAATAGTTCTAAATTCAACTGGGAAGGGAAGTACTATATACCAAGCTCCCTAAATTCCCAGCAATCTGAATGCAGCAGATAATGTCCTTAAAGCTATGCCCCATAGTAAAATATGTAGTTTGACATCTGCTTCATTCTAGTCTCCAAATATTAAATAAGTTTTGTGATTGATTTCTCGATTATTAGCAAAGAATATAGTCTTCATGATATGGTTTTTAAAAATGTATTGAGACTTACTGGCTTATATAGTGGTTATTTTTGATAATGTTCCATGTGGTCTTCAAAGGAATATGTATTCTCCATCTGAGTACATAGTTTTACAGTGCCCACTCAATTAAGCTTATTGGTTATATGGTTCATGTATTCACAAAAATAATGATTTTCCATCTGCTTGACCTATTCTTGTCTGAGGTTATATTTTAAAATCTCCCACTATGGATGGTAAATATTTTGCTTCACGTATTTTGAAAATATGTTATTTGGCATATACAAATTTAGAAATGCTACATTTCTTGGTAAATTAAACCTTTTTATCAGTGTGAAGCAACCCTCTTTATCTTTAGTATACTTTTGATTTAAACATTAAATAATAATTATTTCATTAAAGATAACAACATTTAAAAAACAATATTAGATTATTTTTTCTCTTGGTAGGTATTTGCCATACATATTTTTCCTCATCCTTTAAAAAAGTGTTTAATTGTGGTAAAGCACACATAACATTAAATTTACCATCTCAAACATTTTTAAATGTGCAGTCTAGCATTATTGCGTATTCACATTGTTTGTGCAACCAGTTACCATAAATTTTTTAATCTTACAAAATTGACACACTATATCCATTAAATAGCTCCCTTTTTTACATCTTTTAGTAAACTTGTCTGTCTATATAACTTACGTTTGCTAGTCTCTTATAAACAAGACAAATGTGGACTTTTTTTCTTTTTATTCATTCTGATAATTTTAATCTATTAACTGAAGAATTCATCCCAATTACATTAATTGTAATTACTAATATATAGTATTTGCATTTAATGCTACTATTTTATTTGGGTTTTCTTTTCACCAGCTCTTCCTGTGTGTCCCGTCCACTCCCCATGCCTACCTTCTTTTAGCTTCTTTTTTAATTGATTGATGTTTTTCTTTATTTCATCTTTTCTCCCCCTACTAGTATGAAACTATATATTATGTTTAATTTCTTTAGTGATTAATTTAGGGAAGCCCCACATTCACTGCTTGCTGACCCTATGGAATAGAATTGCTGGTCTCAGATTTATTCTTTTAATTTACAGCCAGCTAAGCCATGTTTTAAAAATAAAATGTTTATATCAATTCAGCATTTGTAGGTGTCTTGTCCTCGGAAACAGTTTTCTGAATGGCCAAATAGTGTCAAAAAGGGGAATCACTTATTCTATCTCTAAAGAACACTGAAGAAGCAGCATCACCATGAAGGAATTTATAAGGGTTATTATCTATGAAGGTTAAATGTACTATTTTCTCTGAAGTCTCATGAGATTTTAAGCTGGAAGATATCTCAGAGATTACTTAGTCCAACATTATTATCTTTAGTGTCCCTTTAACAGCTTGACAGATATATCATGTGCCCACAGTGCGTTGTAAGCACTGGGAGAAATAAATCAGATTCTATCCCTGCCACACAGAGACGATGATGTAGTAAGGGAGACTGACATCTTCCAGTAGGGTGTTATTAACAACAGAATCACTGAAAAAGCATCTTAATTCATTGGAGAGGGATTGGAGAGGCTTCCTGGAGGAATAACCATCTCGCCTTAAAATTAAAAGATAGAAATTAGATGTGTAGAGGAGGAAGTAAAACATTCCTGGCAGAGGGAATAGGTTGGGTAAAGGGCAAGCAAGTAGGAATCGGTCATACACCACAAGACTTACACATAAAATGAGTAAATGATTTGGATGTAAACTTATGTAACATCCAAAATTTGTGAAGGTGTAAATCATGTGAAACATGTAGATGAATAAATATTAAAAGAGAAAAGACACCTTCTTTGAGGTCTTTCTCCGTACAAATAAGGTAGGATTAAATCTGGTCAAACTTTGGTCTGTATTTCAATGAAAAATGCCTAATTATATGTAAAGTGACTCAAATTTTCTTCACTTTTTGTATAAAAAGTGGAATCACAGTTTGAAATTACTAGCCAATTTAGGAAATTTTCATTTAAAAATTTTTTGAAAATCAAGAGATGCTTATCAAAATATTTAGAAGTGAGCTCTTACCCTACCTGCAATTTACTTTATAATGTGGTGGCTGAAACAATGACTCTTACTTGGCTATCACTATGGGAACTTAGGCCTTTGATTATAGGAACATAACATTCTACACAAGCTTTCTGCTTCTGTAACTTCACTTACGCACCTGACCTGTGAAGTTGACAGGTAATGAATAGAAGAAAAATAGACCTTTGTGTTTAGACAGAATGAAGAATGGGATTTTGGGCTTAAAAACCCTGTACCTCTACATTTCGGGGCTGCTTAGTTTGGGGTCTGTGTACCCCTGGCAGACCCAGCTGGCTGAATAAAGAGTGTTTCCTATAACTCACTCACTGAGTTCTGGTGGTCTGTCTATCTTTCGGGGGCTGGTGTCTACAACAATAATACCACAGCAAAAAAAATAAATTAGATGAAATAAATATGGCAAAATATTAACAAGTGTCAATCTAGATGATAGATGCATGATATTCTGTTTTGTTTATGAAAAACATTTTATAATAATAAAAATTAAAAATTTTCTTCACATCTGTGAAAGAAAGAAAAGGAAATATAAATGCAAATACCCAGTTGTAAAACTATTCAAGGATTTGAAAATAAAAACCAAGAAAGTATTGATTTTGGTTCTACTTTACAAATGTATCATTGCATTGTATAATGGGTAATTGTAGAACTGAAATGAGACAAAGTTAGGTCCTTCAAATTTTTGATTGTTCTGTGTAAATATCATGGTTTGACAAGCCCCACTAATAATTAGTTTGACCTGGCACATACAAAAGATTACAGGGAATGTGATTAATGGTGTTAATTTATAATGGCATATTGATGAGTCACCAGGCAATTAAATAGTTTCTTGCTAAATCATTAAAGTATTTACTCACTTAGGAGGTGGAATGATGATCAAAGAATAGATGTTAATTTAATTTCTGTATTATCTGTGAGGTCATGGCTTTCCCAACCTTTTCAACCTTTTGTGAATGTATATCATTCTCATTGTCAAAGAGCCACCAGAGAGATGAATATGATCTATAGAAATATTATTTGGGGGGAATATTGGTTTTCTGAAATTTTGGGGGTATGCCTATGTGTATATATGTGTGGGGTGGTATCATGTAGGGTACTACAAAACTGTCCCTTTCAGAGAATCAGGAAACATCATCAGATTTTCTCCATAGAAATTTAAAGACTACATAATTATAGAATAAAAACCAAAAAAAAAAAATAAATTAAAAAAAAGAAAAAAGAAAAGAAAAAAGGAAGAAGAAACCCCCAAAACAAAAAAAAAAAAATAAAGATTTTGTAATTATAGAATAAATGGTCATTGGATTTTAGACATATGAAGACCCATTCCATCATGTGACTAACTCTTGCCTGAATATCTCACATGACATTGCAGCATGAATTTTAGAGAGACAGCTAGTTACAAGAACACAAAACTATGTGTTCAGGTCCAATTTATGTAGATTACACAATAGATAGGTGGTAAAGGATTGGACAGTCTAGATAAATAAGGATGCCTGACTTGTTCAAGACAAAGTGAAAGGATGGGAAACCATATAGAATGCTGGCAAGATAGAGAATAGTGTCTGGGGCAAATTTGTTGGGAGAGATTGATTCATTACACTCAGTTTAAACCAGAAGGAAAACAAACAAGAAGCAGGTAATGGTAGAGATAAGTGGGTGGAGCTGTGTACCTCCAGAAGCAGGAGCCCGTGCGATGAGTTCCTGGCTTGCTTGTGATAAGTAAAGCCCAGGCTTTTATTATGTGAACAAAGTGAAGTGTTTCCAAGAAAAATCAGTGTGGGCAAGGGAAGGCATTTTCTTTTTCTTATTGCTTCAGTAATCCACAGAGCAAAGCATGTATTTGTTTCCAGGTGATATTAAGAAGTTAATTTCAACTCTGTGTGGAATAATGGGCAAAGGGTTAAGGTGGACTTAACTATATTTATTTATCGTGGATTATCACCTGAGTTAGCCTTTTTTTGGTATTTATTAGATCACAAATTTACTTCTGTGCTACTTGTGCTCTTAAAAAAAGAAAAAAAGAAAAAAGAGGTTAACTTCAGGGTTATGCTGAATTCTTTTCTGCAGAGGTCAGTGTTTGTGTGAGGTTCTATTATGCTGACTATTCAAAACAGAACAGATAACTTGACATCGTGAACATTAGTGAGAACAAAAATCCTTGGATACAGTTAGTGTAATTGGTAACTAAAAACTGAGGGAACTCTAATGGATGATATTTGTGGTAATAGTGTCCACATGTGAATATATGTTGTGATGCCTGTATATGTTATGTTACACGACAAAGGGGCATAGCAGATGGAATGAAGGTTATGGGCCTTAAAATAGGGTGATTATCCTGGATTATCTGAATGGGCCTAATATTACACATGGGCCCTTAAAGGTGGCCAAGAAAGGCAGAAGAGTCACAGAAAAGGAGTGTGGAGGGGACAGACTTGAAATGTGAGAAAGACTCAACCTGCTTTGCTGACGTTGAAAATGGAAGAAGGAGGCCATGGACCAAGGAATGCGAGTCGTTTCTAGAAGTTGGGAACAGCCCTCAGCTGACACCCAGCAAGGAAACAGGGCCTTGGTTCTACAACTAGCTGCGAGGAACTGAATTCTAACAATTGGAATGAGCAACGAAACAGATTGTCCCTCAGAGCCCCCAGAAAGACATGCAGGGCCAGCCAAGAGCTTGATTTTGGCTTCGTGTGCCTATAAGCAGAGATCCAGCTAAGTTTGCTGGACTTGTGATTTACAGAAATAGTGAGATAAGAAATTTGGGTTACTTGAAACCCAATGTTTCTTTTTTTAAAAAAATAAAAACAGCATTCATTAAAAGTGGTCTCTTTTTGGGCAGTTGGAGTATGACATGGCCGATATGCTCTTCCTTGGAAGTTAAATACAAAACTAATGGAGAGGAGTCTGGAAGAACACAGAGTGTTGACACTGACTGAATGTTTGTTAAACTCCTGACAATGTTCAGGTGGCTAATGCATGAAACAAAACAGACATAATTCCCAACTCTCGGGATCCATAAGCCTTGGGATTTAAGAAAACAATAATAACACAATATTGGAAGGTGATGAGTGAGTGCTCAGGTGAAAAATATAGCAGGAAAGGGCATAGGAAGTGTTTTGGGTTGTAATTTTAAATAAGGAACGTTTACTCAGAAGTTGATGTTTGAGGTAAGGGAATAAGCCTTGAGGCTATCTGGGGAATGGCATTACATTCAAGCAAGAGCAAGGAGGACTTCAGCAGCAGTTGAAGTCGGTAGAAAGGGTAGGGGAGAGGACAGATTCCATTGGGCCTTCAGATATTGTGACTTGGTTTTTGCTCAGAGTGGGATGGGAAGACTTTGGAAGAGTTGGGGCTATTGTGTGAAGAATAAATGGAAGGCGAGGGAGCATGGAGTCAGGGAGACCAGATGGAGGCTATTTCAGTAAATGAGGCTGGAGAGGAAATGGCTTGGACTATTATGGTGGCAATGGAGGTTTTGAGAAGTGACAAAATTCTGAATGCATTTTGAGGAGAGTAGAGCTTATGAGAATTTTGTTTGAGATGAGTATTAGATTCAAAGAAATCACTAAAATTGTCAGTAAAAAAGCAAACCCAAACATTGGAGCTTACCTGTGAAGCTCAGTCTGTTTCATATGACATATATTTAACAGCAGTTAAAAAATCTAGGTTACAAATGTAGCTACAACTATGATAGTTGGTAGGATTTTACTACAGAAATTATTCACAATGAATTTCAATGTTTCTTTTTTTAAAATAGATTTTATTTGAGGCAAACTGACAACGTGCGAAAGCAAGATTTCAAATGCTCTGAATTAATTGCTATAATTCATACATATTGGAATCACTAAAATATTTTTAATTTACGCAAGTCAAATATTCCTATCAATAAGGCTTCGACGAGGCTAGGTGGGTGAATTTTGGGACATTTGTATTCTAGTTTCCAAACTATTAAGTTGTTTTACATTTTGCTATATGCAGTGACCCAAATTTTTGTATTTTGAATGAATTTACTCTGTAGTTCCAAGAGCATTTTTGTTTATTTGCTTTTTAATATTTTTCTTTCTTAGAGGGAAATTGTTTTCCAGAATGGGATGGACTCATTTGTTGGCCCAGAGGAACAGTGGGGAAAATATCGGCTGTCCCATGCCCTCATTATATTTATGACTTCAATCATAAAGGTACTGAATTTTTCTGAAATGATTAATTTGGAACAGAAATTTACTTTTTTTTTTTAATGGACTCTAAGGCACATGAGCAATCTCACTGTTTTTCTTCATGTCTTTATAGGAGTTGCTTTCCGACACTGTAACCCCAATGGAACATGGGATTTTATGCACAGTTTAAATAAAACATGGGCTAATTATTCAGACTGCCTTCGCTTTCTGCAGCCAGATATCAACATAGGAAAGGTAATGGTAATTTTGTATTTGTGAACCCCTAAGGGAAAGCAGGATAATGATTTTATGCAATTTTTGATTATCAACCATTATAAATTAAAACCTTTTATTCTATGACACGAAGATGATAAAAGATAAAAAAGCAAGTTGGAATCTTTTCAGATACCTGGTTAAGGAAAGCTCTAGGAAAATACCATTCTGGTATTTTCTTTAGGTTAGGGTTACCTGGCTGAGGTATATACTTATAAATATGAGTTTCTGTGTGTATTATGTTACATTCTGTTTACATTAAATTATATTATGCTGTATTATATATAAAAATTTAGATAGGTAATCAGCATCATGATTCACAATTTCTTTTGATTACCTATAAGTGGTTACATGTCATCTCACTCTATATCCTAGAAAGAACTTTGCATTTTAGAGATATATTTTCCATCTTTTAAGGTTTGCCAGTGGAGAATTTCATTAGTATGTGAAAGAGTAGAGTTGCAGAATTAAGGAGGAGCAAGGGGGCGTTCTCTCTCTCTCTCTCTCTCTCTCTCTCTCTCTCTCTCTCTATATATATATATATATATATATATATAGGTCTTTTAGCACAATACCTTAATTTTATACATGTGATTCAATTCAGAACCAGATATTAAGTGTTGGTTAGAGCGACACATCTCACTAATGACAGGGTCTAAAGCAGAGCCTTATCTACAAATTCCTCATCAGTGCTATTTTTAGGGTAGTAATCATATGTAAACTTTTAAAACTTCTAGTTACTTTTGAGTTATACGCATTACTTTAAAAATCATGCTTAAATTCCTGTCATTCAGCCCTCACGAGTAAAATACATGATGATATATGCATATGATGCTAGCAGTGAACATGATAAATTGATGTATAAATGATTTTGGTCAGGACTCTGAGAACAGTTCTCATACATAAACTCCCCCAACATTAGACATTTTTCTTTATGCTTGTTTTTTGGGGAGATGGGGGAAAGGGAGAGATGGTGAATTGAAAATTTCTTTGATTTTGCATTAATAGTCAGAACTTCCTTTCTTAGTTTTTTTTTCTTTCTAACACAAAACACACTACTTAAATGAGCTCTTTAGTAATTTGCTGAAAGACCTTCAGTTTGTATTTCATCATTGACAAACTTCTTAGATACAATTTGTCAATGTGAGGAGATTGCTATATACTTTACAGTGGAATTAAAGCAAACAATGACTTAATATAAAATGCTTCAAAATTATTTTAATTTCATTGACATAAATATTCACAATATTTAATGTACTCTGTGATGAATTTGTGCATTAAATGATGACAAATGCAAGTCTTATACAGGTTTTAAATGGACTTTAAATTAAATCATGGTTTTATGTATTCTGAATTCTAATTTTATAACCATTCTTTGTGATTACTATGTATTCTAAGAATCAAGGTAGCTAAGGATGGTAATATGCCCAAGATACATATATTATTTCATATAAAAATGATTTAAGAGTTAACCGAAAAATTTGAAGAGTTTTGTTAACATAAATAATTTTATCTTTTTAATTAAAAATATAAAGAATGTTTCTATTGGTTACAACCCTTAAGAAATAATTTGAGAAGACTTAAGAAAAATAAGTACACTCTAATATAAGAAAACTAGATATCTCCTGACATTTTAATATTCTATAGGGAAAGATGTTATTCATGAGATATTAATTATTAATAGTATAAAGAGAGCTTTTGTATAAGAAACAAAAAGTAAAAAAACAAAAAAGTATGCACTTAGAATAAATAGGACATCTTTGGAGGGAAAATAAGACTTTTTAAATAATTATTTTTCCTTTCTTTAAATAATTTCCATATCATTGCCTTGACAAAATGAGATAATTATATATAATAAAAATAAGGAAAAGAACTCTTATGATAGATCACAATATGATTAAATCTTTTAGAGTATGACATTTAAAACAGTAGTATATTATATAAATTACCATATAATATACCTCATGTCTAAAGGTTATATGCATTTCTGGGAAGCAATTTAACAATATATATTAAGGAATTGCAAAGGGTCATATCCTTTAATTTTATAATCTAAGATTTAAGCATAAGGATTTGGAGTGGGGGGAACTAAATAGGAAAAATATTCATTGAACCATCAATAATTATTCTGAATATTCTGAAGAATTAAAATTTCCAAGGATGAACTAGTTAAGTAAGCTTAAATACATATTTTTTGTAATGAGATGTGGTCTTGGGAAATTCTTTTTTTATACAGCTAACTGAAAAAAAAAATCGGATAATAAATGTGTATAAATTGGGGATGAAGATGCTCAAAACAATGGGAAATCATGCAATAATAGAATAGAATGAAGAGAAATACATGAGATACTAATTGTTTCTTTTTGGTTGATGAGAATTCAGGAGTTTTTTTTCTCTTCTATTTTGTGTTTTACACATTATCCAGATATATTCTATGAGAAATTTTAACATTTTAGTAACAGAAAATAATATGTAGTAAATGTTTAAAAAAACAAACAAACAAACAAACAGAACAAAAGTCTTCTGTTTCCAGAAAGTCTTCCAAAAGTCTTCTGCTGCCAAGAAATCAAAATGAACCGAATTTCAGAGGTGGGCAAGCCCTTTCCATGAGAGAAGAGACCCATGGATACATTCATCCCTGGGTCTCCAGCATGTGAGGTGCAACCAGATCATAGAAAGGGATAAAAAGAAAAGAGCCTGACTTTTAAATCAATTTTTAACAGACAAGGGTGGGCATGAGGGCTTAGAATTCCAAGGAGTGAATCCTAGTCCCATTGAGCTATTACTCACCAACCAATGGTTTCCGATGGGGCTTTCACTGAGTGCCTGGAGGCAGTATGCCAAAGACTGGAGACAGTTCAGGTGGGCTAAGAGAATTCTCAAGATGTACAGAGGGCCCTCACAGAGTGAAAGGCATTAGTTAGCTTGAAGGCATGGACAGAACAGAGCTGCTGAGAGACAGAGCCTTACTAAGTACATGAGTGCTGCAACCCACAGGTCAGGCAAGGGCAGAAAACCCCCACAATGTACAGATTTCATTGTGTGAAAGGCCGCAGCCTGACAAAATGGAACCGAGAAAGGTTGTTCCTGGACACAGAGACCTTCATTTAAAGCAAGGCAGTGGGTAGCTAAGGTCTGGGGCAGAGCATCAGGGTGGAGTGAAATCTCCTGAGATTCATAATGCCCAGGGCAGAGCTGGAGAGCAAAGTGAAACACTCAACAACTTGAAAAGCTGATGGATGGTTCAAAAAGCAGAAAGAGTTCTTCTGTGGCTTGGAAAAGTGTCAGATGGACTAAAACTCACATAATGGCCATCAGAGGCTGCGATGTTCAGATCCTGTGGTTTGCTCAAGGAAAGGTCTTGATTTTGTTCTCAATATCTGAAAGACCAGGATAAAAGAATTATGAAAAACGAAAACAAAATCTGCAAGAAATCCCGACTCCAGTTTAACATCAGAGTAATCCAGTCACCCCACCCAAGAAGACTGGTAGAGAAAGAGGTCTCTGCCCCTTTCAGGCCATTAATATTACATACTCAGTCCCAACTGTTCTTTTACCTACAATGCCTGGAATGTACTAAAAAAAAACTATAAGGCAGGTACCCAAAATCTAAAGTAAAAATTAGAGCAGAAGGAAACAGATGATCCAGACATTGGATTTTGCAGATGAGTACTTAATAATAACTATTATAAATATGTTAGATGATTTAGTGAAAAAGGTGCAAAAAAAAAACAGATGGAAAAATCAGTAGAGAAATGAAAACTTAAAATAACTCAGTGGAGATTCTGGAATTGAAATAATTCCAAAATGAAGAATTCAGTGATATGTTAAGAGCATACTGAACACAGCATGATAAAGGATCAGTGAACTTTCAGAGAGGTCACTAGAAATTATCCAACAAAAGCTTTAGGAGAAAAAAATTTAAAAGGCTGAACCATCTGAGACTTATGAGACAATATATAATTGTCTAACATGAAGTTAGAGGTAAAAAGATGAGAGAGAGAGAGAGAGAGAGAGAGAGAGAGAGAGAGAATGAGACAAAATAAATATTTGAGGAGACAATGACCAAGAATTTTTTAAATGGATGAAATAAATCAATGCACAGGTCTAGAAATTCAGCAAACTCTAGGCAGGATAAATTTTTAAAAACCATACTTAGACATATCATAGTTAAACTGATGTAAACCAAGGTAAAAAGAAAATCTTAAAAGTAATGAAAGAAAAAAAGGCACATTATATTCAGGAAACAACAATAAAAAACATACCTGTGTTTTATTCAGAAAATGAAGCCAGAATACAATGGAATGATGTATTTAAGGTAATTATATGCATTAAGATAAAGGTAAAATAATGATTTTTTCAGACAGAAAAAAAATCTGAGAGAATTGATCTTCATTAGATGTTCAGTGTAAGAAATACTCAAAAATTTTCTAGGCAGAAGAAATATATCAGATGGAAATGTAGATTGGCAGGAAGAAATGAGGAATACCAGAATAGGTATATGTGTGATAAATATGAGACTAAAAAAACTATATACCGATTCTTATTTATTGCTATATTTATACCTATCTTTTAAATTATGTTCTAAAATATGATTCATTTAAGTTTATCGACTGCTTAAAGCAAACATAATAGCTTTATATTAGGATTTATAAATTACGGAGAAGAAAATCTAAAAGGACAAAGGGTGGGGGAGCAAAATTGAGTATGTGATTGTAAAGTTTTTATATAGTTTGTGAAATAGTTAATAGTATTTAAATGTAGGCTCTGATAAGTTTGGGTGCATAATTAAGTCTCTAAAAAGTGCTAAATAATAATACAAGTGAAGTACTAAAAAACAATTGATTGACATCCTCCCCCCACCAATGAAAGGAAAGGAAATAAAGGGGAACAAAGAAAAGATAGAACATATAGGATGCAAATAGCAACAGGGTAGGTTTGAACCAACCATAGCAATGATTATATTAAATGTAAATGGACTAAAAAGTTCCTAAAGGGCAGAAGTTGTTAGAACATAATAAAAATACAACTTACTTATATGCTGTCTTCAAGTAATGTATTCTAAATATAAAGATACAGATAAATGTAAAGATAAAACTACCAATGTCAGTTAAACAAAAAGAAAGGGGGAAGAAATGGAAGGAAAAAAGGAAAAGAAAGATTGGATTCTCAGTCAGGATATCATATCTGTTAAGTAGAAATGTAGTTAAAAATCGCCCAGAGTTTGTATTTAGATTCTAAATTATGAAGAATTCAGCACTGAGGTTGAGATTTCACAATTTGAACAGAATACCTGGTAAATATAACCATTACCTTGACCACTCAAACACTTTATTCCAGTACCAAAAGCTCAGCCCCATCTTGAAAGCTTTCTTTTATATGCCAGTCATAAATTTTCCCCTAAATGACACAGAAAATGAGTTACATTTTACATGTATTTTATATTTCTATTGAACTATAGACAAGTTGCTGATGTTTGAAAAAAACTGGGGTTGTAGCTATTATGAAAATATTAAATAAAATATAAGAATTATATTTAAAAGTGTAAAGATACAAGATATGTTGAAATTAAAGGGTGGAAAAAGATATATGCTATTCATACTCTAAGGATAAGAAAGTAGATGTGACTAAGTAGACTTCAAGACAGAAATGTATGCATTTAGGGCTTTAAGTTACATGAAGCAAAAATTGACAGAGCCGAAGGGAGAGACAGCTAAATCCCATGATGTTGGAATTTTTAAAAATATGTTTTTCCTGGTAATTGGTAGGACAATTTGACAAAATCTTCTGTAACTGTAACTTTTAATTTGATTAAAATGACATTTATAGAATACTATACCCACAAACTACAAAATTCACATTCTTTTAAAGCATACACCAAGGTTCATCAAGGTAAAACATATATGGGGCTATAAAACAAGTCTCAATAAATCTCAAGATTAAAATCATACCAAGTATATTTTCTGACCACAAAAGTATTGATTGAAAATCAATTAAAATACAATAGGTAGACAGTTCACAATAGTTGGAAATTGGTGACCCATGTCAAAAGTACGAACTGAATGAATATGAGAATTCAATATATCAAAAAAATTTGAGGGAAACAGTTAAAGCAGAGCATAGAGGGAGGTTTATAGCCTTCAATGTTTAGAGAAGAAGGAAGGTGAAAATTCCATGATCAAAGGTTCCATATTAAGCCATCTGATGTAGTACCTAGAGTGACCACCAAAGGACTATACAAGAGGATATATCTAAATGAAGTTCTACAAAATGTTCAAGTAACCCACAGGATGGCAGGAATATATAAAAAAAATGAAAACTAGAACAACAGAAAATAATGAATAAAAGGATGGACTTAGCCTTAACATATCACTATTGTATTAAAAACAAATTGTCTAAATATACTAATTAACAAAGACTGAGTCTATTAAAAAACATAATCCAGACATGTGCTGTCTACAAAATTTGAAACTCCTTTCAAGTGTAATGATATAAGTAGGTTACATACGTAGCATTCAGTACTACTTCTCAATAAAAAAGAATAAACTTGATACACACAACAATTTAAATGGTTTTGGAGGTCATTACTCTGAGTGAAAAAAGCCTATCTCAAAAGGTCACATACTGTTTGATTCCATTTACATAACATTTACATAATGAAATGACAACATTATAGAACTAGAAAACAGATTAATGGTTGCCAGGTGTTAGGGATGGTGGGGAGGAGAGTAGGTGTGACTGTAAAGAGACAGCATAAGGGAGAGCTTTGATTGCAGTGATGGTTTCAAAAATTTGCACATATGATAAAATGACATAGAACTATAAACATGTAAGTTGTACCAGTGTCATATCTAGTTTTGATATTTTAGTATAATTATGTTGGATTTAACCTTTAGAAGATACTGAGTAAAGAGTACATGGGACCTTTTTTGCTATTTTTTCTACATCTTGTGAATCAATTATTATTTTAAAATTAAAAAAATTAAAAAGGAATGAACCATTGATTCATGCAATATCACTGAGTATCAAAAATGGTATGTTGACAAAAAGTTACATGCTGTATAATTCTAAGAACTCCAAAAATAGTCAAGAGGTGCATGAACAGAAAGAGCTAATTTTTGGTGACAGGAATTGGAACAGTAGTTAGCTGGGGGTGGATAGTGGGTGGTTTTTTTGACTTCCAAGGAGCACAATGAACTTGGTTTGTCAAAACCCATCAAACTCATTTAAGATTTGTACATTTTAGTTCATGTTAATTACAGCGCATAAAAAGTAAAAAAAAAAACTGAAATAATATTCCAAAATGACATATTTTTACCAGTTTCCTCTTAAAATAGTCCTATAACACATGTTTAGTTTATCCCATATATCACATTAGATATACAATTCAATTAGTTAAAATGAACAGTACAAAAATATATGAAGTAAATAATGCAATATTTATTCGACTTCATGTAAGCAATAAGAAATGCCAAATATTTTGTTAATACATCTTTAACTCCGACTTGAATTTAGGAAATAAAAGGAAGACCAGGTGAATAACCTATAGTATTATATGAATGCGGGAACACGTTGCCTATCTCTAAACAGGTAAAGGCATAGTTTTTAAGTTTATGTACATCGACTAATTTCTTCAAACCTGCTTTCTAATTCAATCCTTTCCTGTGCAGCAAGAATTCTTTGAACGCCTCTATGTCATGTACACTATTGGATATTCCATCTCCTTTGGTTCTCTGGCTGTGGCTATTGTCATCATTGGTTACTTCAGGTGAGTGATTCCCATTTACATTTTTATCCATCAAAGACAGAGGTCTCGTAATTGTGTCCCTAAACAGTTTTCCCAGCGTAAGTTTTTGAATTCAGCCTAGTGTTATATTATTTGACTTTAACATTTATTTTTTATGAGGAATTCAGGGTTTTGTTTGTTCGTTTGTTTATTTAAAAACTTAAAGCATCAAAGCGGTATGAAACCGTTAAGCCAATAGATCATCATTGCAGTGTATTTGTTTACATAGTGATGCAAAATACAGTTGAACGAGTTACACACATTTTCATTCATAATGTAAAGACTTATGTCACTTTTCCCAAATGATTTTGGTGCCATAGGACAGAAATTCATTTAAAATAATCTCCCAAATTATCTGATGTCATATATAAAGAAATAGTACTTGTTGCATTTATTGTGGTTTATTTTTTATCCACTTATTGTTCTAAATTAATTCAAGTTAATCTAAATTAACACAAAATTTTAATTACCAACATGGAGATAAAACAGAAAAAATATATGATATATATGTGTATATATACATATATATGATATATATACTCATGATGCTTGCTGCAGGTTTGTCATACAAATAGGTGAGAAAACAATTAGCACACAGTTGAGAAGTGCTGTGATTTAGACGATGCGTAGTAATTTGAGAGGCAGAGGAAGTAGGTGAGGGAAGGCCTCTCAAATGAAGTGAAATCTCAAATGATGCATGAGCATAAATAGGATTTAACCAAAAGAAGAGACCGGGAGAGAGTTCCAAACCTAAGTTTAGATCAAGAAAAAGCATGGAATATTTGAGAATTCAGAATTTTGGTCAAGGTAAGTGATGGGCATTAAGACCAGAGTGGTAAGCAGGGTTGAGAAGGAATCAAGACCTGTAGATTATATGAAGGAATTTGAATATCCTGAGAGCTATGAGGAGCCTTTTTTTTTTTTTTTTTTAAGGTCAGGCAACCTTGGTTGACCTCACAATTGCAAGGACCTTGTCAGTTTACAATCCCTATTTTTTTTTTTTTACCCTACAACACCTGGTTTTCCTAGGTGGTCTCCCATCCAAGTACTAACCAGGCCGACCCTGCTTAGCTTCCAAGATCAGATGGGATCAGGCTTATTCAGGGTGGCATGGCCGTTGACCTCCATTGAAGGATTTTAAACAGGGGAATGACATGAAAGTTCACTTGCATGCATTGCAAGGTGGAGTGTGAGCTGTTAGGAAACAAGATAGGAAGCTCATTGGAAGAGGCTGTTAGAGTAACCGATGACAAGAAGATGTAGCCTGGAGATTGGACAGAAATGGAAGGTTTTGAGATATAATAATCAAGATAGTACTGTTTTAAGAATTTATGCTAAATTATATGTGGGAAAAGAAGGAGCAGGGGCAGATGAGAAATTTAGAATACTAAAAGAGAGAATTTAGAAGCTAACAGAAGCTACCACTGAAAAAGTTTTATATTTTGTTTCCTATTATCTTATAATCATTTCTTTCTTGAAACTTCTCATATTATCTATTCTTTGCTTTGCTTTTTCCTTTGATGTTTTTGCTCATTGCTGCATTCTCAGTAGCTACAATGTACTGTATGTCCTGGAACTCAATAAATATTTGTTGCATTAATAAATAATGACTAGTTCTAATATTCCAACTACTTCTTTTAACACAATTACCCATATTGTAGTGGTACAGTTTATATTTCCAAAGTTTTTTTTTTAATTGATTTATTAGCTCATTTATTCAAGAAACATTTTTCTCTACCATGCGACAGACCCTTTTCGGTATTGATGGAGCCAAGTTAAGATATGTTGCAGACCAGAAAAGTAGTATACACACCATTGAGAGAAACCGACCACCCACTGAATGATTAACAAATAAAATATTATAACAGAGGTTTCTACAAAGGGCTTTAGAACACCAAAAAGGCAGTCTAAAACTGAAAAGATGAGACTTCCTAGAACTGACATGTTAGCTGATATTGAATGATGAGAAGGAATTCAGCACATTCCAATGATGGGAACAGATTGTGCAAGGGTCAGAGGCACAAAGGAGTAGAGTACACTCAAGAAATATAGAGGAGTCCCATGGGAATGCAGCATTTGGTGCATAGGGAGGAGTGGCCATATTGAAATGGCCAGGAAATGCTAGGTTTTGTAGCATTAGGTTTTGCAGTTCCTTGTCAAGGGCTTTGAAGTTTGACTTATAAAAGTAGGTAATCGGGGAGCTAATGAAGTTTTTTTTTTTTAAGTAGAAAGGTAACACAATCACAGTAATAGCCGTATGGAGTTGGCTTGGCAGGTATTATTCCATTTAAAGACCAAGAAACTGAAGCTGTGTTTCCAAGGTCACAAGGTTAGAGAGGTGGTTCAGCTGGAAACAGAACCTTGATCTTCTGACTCTTATCCAGAGCTCATTCCATTACACCAAGCTTAGCTGTGGTTGTTCAGAATAATACACAAATATTGATGAGAAACATAAAATTTCAGGAGGATACAAATGACTAAGTAATAATTCTTTAATTTACGTAATAGTTCATCACAGTATTTAACACTGGATTCTTTCTATACAGTTCTTTTCTATATAATTGCTATGCTATACAACAAAATGTTACTCAAAAATTTCAGAAATGCTTCTATTCTCAAAACAAAATACTCTTTATTTGGATAGTAAATAGTGCTGAGTCTCTTAAAAATCAAAACCTACTTATATATTGTGATGGCACTATTTACAGTAAATAATTGCCATGTACACTTGATAACTTGTCTGGCCAAGTACTGATCACCTTGAAGACACCCCACTAGAGAGTCAATCCCAGAGGACCATCTGGGCACAATGGATATAAATACACATCTCTAACATCCTAACAGTGTAACACTTCTTCCCAAATGTCTAAACTATATACACATTGTCCTTTGACCTTCCCCTCTTATATATGAAGTACAAAAATACATTATTGAATTAAACATAGTCTTACTCCTTCACACTTAGGTGCTTTGTCTTTTCTGGAAGAGAAACGGTATTAGGTATGTTCACTGTATAGAAAGCTGTACTTTCTCACAGTCAAGCAATGATAGAGCTGGGCCTTTTGACCAGATTATATGGCCTTTTTCCTAGTGTTTTTTTTTTTTTTTTTTTTTTTTTTTTTTTCAAACTTGAAAAAAAAACTCTCTTTTTTGGAGTTAGTTTTCTGTACTGGAAATTAGTGGTACTATTTACAACTAAGTATGTTACTGACTTGTTTCTACAATCTATTTTATAATTCCAGAGCTTTTATGTTAAAGTAAGCTTGTTTACTCTTCAACACTCCAAGAAAATAAAATTATGTAATGCTATCAAAATATCTTTCTTATAAAGAATGTATTGAAAATGTGAAAATTCTAGTTTTAATAATGTTTATCTCTGTTCAAGGTGGTTCTACATTAACCATTTATTACTTTAATATATAGTTTAATATAATGCTATAGTATAATGTAGTATAACATTTAACACTGCAAAATATGGATGAACACACTAGCAGATAACTTTGAAATTAATTTCCATAAAGTTATATTTTAGTTTTTGATCCTAGTTGTTTTTATTGGAAATGACTGATAATAGAGTTCTGTCTTCATTCAAGTTTACTATTTTTTCCTCTTTATTTGGAAGGACTTTGTGCTCATTTATGTATTTTTTCCTCATTTCTGATTTTAACCAAATCTATATACTGAATATTTTCTTTCCATAGACGATTGCATTGCACTAGAAACTATATCCACCTGCACTTATTTGTATCTTTCATGTTGAGAGCTGCAAGCATCTTTGTCAAGGACAGAGTGGTCCATGCTCATATAGGAGTAAAGGAGCTGCAGTCCCTGATGATGCAGGATGACCTTCAGAATTTCATGGACGCGCCTTCTATGGACAAATCACAATATGTAAGTGTTTTCACCATTTCCTCTCATTGCCGATCATGTAACATTGCAAATAAGCAAAGTTTCACAGTTCACTAAATATGTGACTTGTTTTGGCTTATCTTAACTCTGAACTAACTGAAATAGGTGACCAATGTGTATACTGATGTTTACTATTTCAATTCTGTCTTCAACTCTCATGCCTAATCACTCTTCATCTTAGATTATTAAAAGTGCTTAGACTTTTTCCTCAAGAATTGTTTTGGAATGGGAACTTCAAAAAGCACACGATTAGAATGGCATTTGACGTATTGCCCATAGTAGCTGTCACCACTTGAAAAACGAAAAAGCCCACTTGCAGAACCAGAAGCTTGGGACTTAAAAGCCCGTGACAGTTAGTCCTTTACTGTAGACTCCAGACTCATTCCAGTGTAAGATTCCATGGGACTTGATTCTGCTCAAAAGGTCCTGGTGTTATTTAGTAAATAGCGTGACCTAATACTTCAGTTAATTACATCATTGAAGCAATCTTTCTGGAAGTTCAGTATAGTAGATTGTCATATTGCCCTATCTGTCATATTGCCCGATCTGTCTTTGCCTTTTGCCTTGTCACTTTGTGTTCCCTGATGATTCTGATTCTGGACTTTGTGACTTGTTTTATACAATAGGATGAAGCGGATAGTTGACAGTAGGCCTTCATGAGTGGGCCTAGCCAGGATTAGTGTAGCCTGGCCTAGATCAGTAGAATCATCTAGCCAATCCATAGATTCATAAGATGTATTAAAAGTTTGTTGTTTTAAGCTACCTTTGGGGCAAGAAAAAGACCAGAATAAAATAAATTTAGGGTAAATGATAAATAATATTTTCTTCTTTATGCTTTTCTTTACTTTCCTAATTTTCCCTAATGATCATGCATAATTTTTATAAACAGGAAAAATTAATGAAAAGTGATTTTTGTAACATCTAAAGGAAAATAATCTTATTTTAAAAATAGAATTAAACCCATAGTCTTAAAAATGCTATGGTAAAATAATTTTGTTCTGGTCTCTTTCAACAGTCTTGGACTCTCCACATTCAGGAAACATTAGATTATAAAAAAGAAACTGAAGAATTGATTTTTTTGGTCTAATGTTGGTATCCAATGCAATTAGGAGTTCTAATATGATGTAATTCCTGTTTATTTGTAACAGATTGGGTGCAAGATTGCTGTTGTGATGTTTATTTACTTCTTGGCTACAAACTACTATTGGATCTTGGTGGAAGGTCTCTACCTGCATAGTCTAATCTTTGTGGCTTTCTTTTCTGACACCAAATACCTGTGGGGCTTCATCCTAATAGGCTGGGGTAAGGCATTAATGTCCTTTTTTAAGAAACTAGATTATGGATTTTAGGGCTCTCTGTCATGCCTGTCATTAACATTCTTTCAGCCATTTTACTGAAATAATCCCTCCTCATCTTAATCTTTATCCCTCTTTCTTTCTCATTCATTGTTCATTGAGGAAAATATAAAGATCCAGTCTGTAATTCTCTCAGTGGTAACAAACTTTTCACATTTAATTTATGGCTAGTGTTTTTAGACCAGATTCTTGAGAGATTCTTTGGCGGAAATATAAGAGAACATTGTTAGCCATTCACATTTAGATTACCCTGCTCATGTCTTATGTTACTGTCCTATGATTTAGCAGTAATTTCATGCTAAAAATTTTGATTTTTGAATGTCTAAGCTGTAATGACACATCTTTGATTTGTATTTCTAGGTTGTATAATGAGAATGCCAAAAGGAATTTATAAGACCATCTTGACTATTTAACAATACAAATTACAAACTAATTGTGTAGATTTACCATGTCTTTTGGAAGGAAATAATTTAAATTACTTTATGTGATAAGTAATAAGAAAGAAGAAATTCAGCTCATATTCCAAAAATGCTTATCAGTACTAGAAGGATTACTGGACTAAGTACTAACTCAACATGATGTGGAGAAAAGATGTTGTTTGTTAAAATTTAAGAGAAATTGAAAATCATATGTTGTTAAATTAAAACATCTGAGATTAAGAATTGCAGATGTCAGTTGCTATTTTAATATCCAAATGATGAGGCCCTTGCATAGGAAAAAATTAACTAAGTGGCTCAAGATTAAATATGAAGGGGTTTCCCCTTTTCAAAATAAAAAAATTCTCCTTTGACTACTTTGCCTTAATATTCTTTTAACATTTTAAAATGTGAATAAGGAACATTGAATTTCCTGCTAGTTAATTAATAACCTTTAAGAAGACAAAGGGTCAATTTACTATAATACTTCATGTATTATGAAATAATAGTTGTCATGATTAAAGTTTTATTTCTAAAGACAGCTTGTCTTAAGGCTCTCCTGTATCTTTAGTAATTACTAAAAGTAAAAAAGATATGTTTTATAGTTTTAGGGTACTTTGGAAATTTCTTTGATAGTTTTTAGTAGTTTGTCTTCAAGTCAAAATTATATCTGTATACCTACTTAATTACTAGGAGTTGGTAAAAGTATTGATAGAAAATTCAACAATAAATGTAAACATTTGCTTGAGTTAAATTTAATTTTTTGGATTTCTATACCACTGATCACACTTGTAATAATTTTATTTTTCTCTATTTACTTATTCGTTTGATAGTTAACTCCCAATCAACTCGTATTTCGGTAATCCATGTCTTGTTAAAGTGAGGAGTTTGTCTCAATGAAACCCAGGAAACTAATTTTCATATCTTTCTATAAAAAAGGAGAATTTTTAAAAATCCAGTAAGCTTCTCTGCAAGTACGAATGCCTTTTTTTTTTTTACAACATTTGTTAATTTTGGCATAGTGATGACTACAGTAGATAAGCATCATTACTTGAAATTATTTTATCAAGTGGTTTAAGAACATACATGAAAGCCAGTAGAATTTACATGAAAGCTCACTTTGAAAAAACATTTTACATGCAATATTATGCTCACTCAATTAACTACAATCTAAAACACTAATAACTAATCTTTATAGAATTATGGTTCTATGTTTGGTTTATCTTTTGACTTTCTTTCAAATTCCATTTTTCAAAAAAGTAAATGCTCTAATCTAGGGCATGTATAATGAAAAGAATAGTAATATTCTTTGAAGAATATCTCTCTGTTACTAAACACAGTTACTATTTAACATAGTAAATATAGAAGTGTATTTGATTAGTAAACTGTTTTTCTCTCATCTCAACACTGAGAGTCTGATTTTAAGATATTTTTATTTCCTACTCATTTTCCAAACTCCTGTAAGAAAAATAATGATCAAAAACATTACAGCTACTTTGCCAGGATCCTTTGCTATAATAATTCATGGTGAATCAGTTTCATACTCTCTTTCAATGATGTGATTTATTGGCTTCACTAGAGAAGAGAGCTTACTTGGATTCCTTTGTTACTCATTTGGACCCATTCATTATAACTTTCAGCTCTCTTCAGCTGGGTAAATACGCAGAACTTTATTACCCACATTGTAGTGATACATGAAGTTACATTTTTAAACCAATTTTGCTGATTTTTAACAATAAATTGGAAGGGAAGGAAATTACAATTTAAAGAGGAATGGATGCCATATTGTACCTTAGTATAAGTTGAAGGCAAATATTTTAAATGACTGTTTTTACGCATTTTTATTACACAACAAGATTTATAAGGAGTAAAGGTAGAGTCTAGTAATGCTTTTTTTCTCCCTTTCATCAATCACATTCTTATTTTTCCCTATCTGCCTTAATTTCTCATAAATAAGGCAGTTTATTCTTAGTTCCCTTTTTTCTTTCAATGACACATTAAAAATATATATGTATATATTTAGTTCTATATTTAAAAGGTGTCAGTCTTATTTCTTTATTCTTATTGAATGTAATTTACCTCCATATTAGCAACCATTCTTAATTTTAAACTGTCAGATGAGGTGGTGGAATGCATCACTACCATTTAAAAACACCTACCCTACTTATACCATGAAGTCATGTCCCTGTTGCCAAGCTTTCATGTAGAATATTTTTGTGTTCTGCATTCTCTCAAGATAATCAGGAGAAAGTACTATATTTCTACTTTTATTATCTCTGTATAAAATGATCTCAGTCCAGTAAGAGATATGTATAGAGTTCTCACACACAATAAGTATGAAGTCTGACCCTCTAGGTTATTTTTTTTCTGTTTGCCTGTTCTGATTATATGTATTATATTCAAAATATTTATAAAATCTGTTCAGCATACAGTTATTTATGATAGTCAATATAATACCTTTGTCCAATTAAAAGTCTTCTTTGTTTGCTTCAGGCATAATTTAAAAATCTAGAAAACCTATTTCTCCCTTCTACTGAAGGTTACCTTTAAGTTAAAATTATATTGAACCATTAGAGTCAATAAAAGATTTATCTCTTGACCCTGCTTTGTGAAAGATAAGAAATTTAGTTCTCTCTGATTATCACTTTTTCCAGACTTTTAAGACATAATTTAGGATTTTACTCCTAATCATTTAAAATTATATGGATTATTACCTCTTTATAAAAGAAAATAAATTATAGTCAACTTTAGATTCACATTTTTAACAATCATGGAGATTTATCTCTGTGGGTTTACCTGGTTTCGAGAATCTACCTCCTCTTCACTAATTTGAGGTTTTACAGTTTCTGCCCACTGACAATATATAATTCAGTAAACATATTTTCCATAGCTCTTTTTATAATGCCTTGCTCTATTCTTCTAGACCATTTTTTGGACTATGAATTAGATATATTTTTAAAAGATTTCTTTTGTTTCCTGTAGTGATTCCATCTCAGGAGGAGGTAGGTCTTTTACAATTTCATAAACATTCCTCTTTGTAACAACGAAAGGCTTTCAAAAAGGCTCTGCAATTTTCCTGACAGAGAGATGTGTTTATTCAGTATTGGCTTAGAGTCCTATGAGAGTTGAGAACAATTCTGTCAAAATTCTATAGAGAGACTTCTAAGTTCCTTAAAGAATAAATCAGCAGGTGATAATTTCCAGCATCTTGCAACAGCAGTGAGGGAACCAGAGGCACGGCCTGGAGTCTCGTGTCTGCACAGTCAATATAGACTTGATTCCCAGGGGCAGCAAGGTTTCTGGTTAGTAAGACACTGTATGTCTGTAGCAAATCCAGGAATCCCCATGTCATGATGGGTCACTAATTTCTAGGACTAACTCTAAGCTTTATGATCAAGTATGACTTTACAGTACTCCAGTAGCACCACAAAAAGAAGTAGGCTAAAGTAGGGCTTTGTGAAGCCTCTGAGTGTCAAAAACAAGATGTAACTATATAGACCAAGACGAGGAGACCCTAGTTCCTATCTTCAGCTTCAGGGCAGCTGTGTTTGATGCAGTCGGCTGTTGCATAAGTTTTTATTTGAAGAAGGGTTTAATCGATAAAACTTTTAAACTACTATTTGTCCAAACCTTTATTTTACAGGAGAGTAAAATAAAGAGATTGCCTCCCTCTCAGTCACTTATTTATACTGACATATTTTATGAAAATAACTGAGATCTCAAGGTAAATGTATATATTGAGTAACATTCAAATTTACATTAAATTTACTTGAATTCACATTTAATTTAAAATAACATCTGAATTTCAAACATTTTTTTCTATATTTATGTGTTATCGATTATGTACTAATGTGATGCTAAGATTGATGACCAACTATCTTAAAGAGCCTGAAAGTGGTTTCTAGTTTTTATTTCTCTGTGGTTGTCTCCATGCTAGTCTTGTGAATGAGAGTCTTCCAAGAGAATGAGACAAGCAATGTCATGGTGCCTGATAGAAGGTATTTGTTATAATTATTATCCAAAACATAATTTCAACTCAAGCACCATTAATCAATGCATATAGAACATCATTCAGGAAATTTCTGATCAGGAGATTGTAAAGGAAGCAGAAGATAAAGACCTGTGAATGAGAAAATCTGGAAATTTTTATCAAAAGCAGACAGACACTTCATAAAGATAACCAAGGCAGAAGAGCGGCAAAGGGCTCTGTGTTAGGACCATCCTGTCAGAAGGACCATGCTCTTTCCATTACATGGTATCACTCTGAAGTTGTGTTATTAATTTTGCCTCCCCACCAGAATATAAAGTTCAGGAAAATGGTAAAGTTCTCAGTTTATTGTTTTATATTCTGAGACTAGAACAATCCTTGACACATAAATAGGCACTTAATAAATGCTGACTGGATGTATGGTTGGATGGATGGATGGATAGGTAGATGGATGGATAGATAGAAGATGGATAGATAGAATATGTGAGCTGAACCTAAGAAATAACCCGAATTTGGACATCTAGTTTGACAAAAACAATTTTCTAGAACATGCAATTCAAGTACATTTTTAAAGAATAAAAGTTATATACAAAATTAAATAGTCTCACAGTCAGGTTGAGGTTAAATCCAATTAGATGATCACTGAGAAGACCAAAGAAATTCCCTATTGTAGGGTATCATCTTATTTTTATTTTTTTCATGAAAGTTTTTCATCTGAATCTATTTCTTTATTTACTTTTTCTCTAAGAAAGAATATCTGAAATGTTACAGATGTAATTTAATTTTTATGTTTTTTAATTTGTAAAAAGTAAGGCATTTAATATTGTTTTTAATGAAAATGTTATAATAAAATGTTTTAATAAAAAAGTTTTAACAGATTAAAACTTTTTCTCTCCCTTGTAAGGTGCTTTCTAGCTTCTGTAGTGTTTTCATTATGGTCTCTCTTTCCTTTTCTTAAACCTCTTTTATAAAGGCCACATAAGGAAAATTATCTATTAAATCCTTTGGTCCTCTACTGCAATCTTTTATGAAAGTTATGGTTTGTGATTTCTTTTTGTGATATCAGAGCCTAATCAACTGTACTATGAACTGAACAGTTACTCTTTCCTGAGGGCAAAGGACTCATGGAAACTCAGTATCATAGACTTGAAGTTGCAGGCTCATATGTGTTTACCACTTATGAAGGACAAATATCTCATGCTCAAATCATTAAGCTAATATAACAGCCACCCTCACTAAGTTACCAGTGCATGCAAATGCTTCTGTCTTGAGCTAATATGAACAGAAAGAGGCTTAACCTGATTAAAACCTTCCGATTTTGTAACATAAAATAGCTTCTCTGTGCCTTTCACTTTTAGAATGAAAATCTTCGATTTTTTTGAAATGATAACTTCCTCTAAGCTCCTCACGAATTCCTCCTATTGCTTCACTTCTTGAAACTATGTAGCTGTCAGCGTGGCAAGAATCACTGTTGAATGCACCAACCATTACCTGCTTCTGGCCCCAAGAACTTTGTTCCACTCCCAATATGGCTTGCCCCACATCCTCAATTAAAATTGGGCCAACCTTCATCTACAGTCTTTTGGGAACAAATAACATCAACATACTGGTCCATTTCTCAAATGGACAAGATGAAAATTAGGACTTTTCTTGTTCACCTATTAGCATTTTTCATGTTCGTTTTTCTCTCTCTCTTCTTTTAATAGTATATTTTTATGTGTGGTGAATAGAAGGGGGAAAAAATCCCTTAACCTTAAAAGAAATATGGTCTCTGAATTCTTTTCTGATTGCAGGGTTCCCAGCAGCATTTGTTGCAGCCTGGGCTGTGGCACGGGCAACTCTGGCTGATGCAAGGTGAGTGGAAAAGAAGAGGTGAAGAGAGAGCCTCAGATTTTCTCAAGAGTCTGACTTCCTGCTTGGAATTCACACATGGCGACATCCCCCTGTAGGGATGTCATGTAGGAAATTACCTTGATGTAATGGTAGCCTCTGATATATTACAGGAAGCTATCCATCCCAGAGGTCATGGAACTGAAAGACTCACAGACCAAATTAGGATGTTTGAACTCCATGTCTTATGAAATCAATTTAAAACATATTGTGAGAAGCAAGGGGAAAGAGATGGGTAAGTTAACACACTTAGGATACGGTTCAAGCAGGGGGAAGGTCAGCACTACTTAAGTCCTGGGATATGCAATATTCATATCCCCTCTCTTGCTCTTCTTGCTGCATTAGCTTTCACCACTGACGGTGTGGTTATGAGCACCAGAGATAAGTTTTCAGCACGGGGACCCACAGAGAGAAAGCGCCCCAAACCAATGACATATACTTACTGTCTCAGAGAGAAGCAGGTACAAGGATGCCTGGCCACTGCTGTAGCTTGCCAGTCAGCCTGCTGAACAGCTCTGGGTTTTATTTGAGTTCCTTGTGGGCATGGGTTTCACCAAGCAGTGGCTGCATTAAGAGGTCAAGCATATTAAGCATTTCACGTGTATCAAGGATATTTTGCACCTGTTATACATTTGGTGTATCATGAATATTTCATTCCTGGTTGCCTCATATATGTTTAGTACCTATGTTTAATATAAATGTGCTCTACTTCCTACTTATATCTATTTAATGAAAACTATGGTTTCATCCATCCCATTTTCCTTGTCTTCTATAGCATAATTAAATATTTTTTAAATAATAAAACAAATGTACCTCAGAAGTGGAATCCATCCTAGTGAATCACTAGCTTGTGCGCCCCACTCCCCTCCGGTTGTCTGTTTCCTTTTAGGGGCAGCATGATTAATGGATCCTGAAACATGCTTTTTTTTTTTTTTCATATTATTTCTATTTTTTAGTAATGATGAGTTAAAGACAGAAAAGGAGAGAGTAGAAAAACATTCAGGTACCTGCTGTTTGCTTTCACGGTCCAAGTTACTGCCATGGACTGAATTGTGTCTTTCCAAAATTCATTTGTGGAAGCCCTAACCTCCCATGTGGCTGAACACGGAAATAGGGTCCATCAGGAGGTAAATAAGATTGAAAAAGGTCATAAGGGTGGGGCTCTGATATGACAGGATTAGTATCCTTATCAGAAGAGATGCCAGAGCGCTTCTGTCCCTCCGTGTATGCACGAAGTGCAGGTCTTATGAGTGCACACAGCAAGACGGCAGGAAGAGAGGCCATGCCAGCAATGTACCATGCTGGCATCTTGGTATTGCACTTCCAGCCTCTAGACAGTGAGGAAATAAATATCTGTTGTTTAAGTCAGGGGTCCCCAACACAAGGGCCATGGGTGGATATCAGTCCGTGGTCTGTTAGGAACCGGGCTGCACAGCAGGAGGTGAGCGGTGGATGAGCCAGCAAAGCTTTGTCTGTATTTGCAGCTGCTTCTCAGCCCTAGCATCACTGCCTCAGCTCCACCTCAGATCATCAGGTATTAGATTCTCAGAGGAGCACCAGTTGCTGGTGCCAAAAAGGTTGGGACGCTGCTTTAAGTCACTCAGTCTGCAGTATATTGTTATGGAAACCTGAGCAGACTAAATACACTTATACAAAAAAGGAATTTAAAGAAAGACACCCGAACTCAACTGCAGTTACGTTGACCATCCTGTTAAGAGAATGCAATTTAATACCCATGTATTGTGTACATTTTGTGACAGCAATTCCTTTTTGTTAGTTCCTAGGGCCCTTCCTTTAATTTGGTCCTATATGTTTGCTTTGCATTACTAGGTATTTTCTTCCAAAATCATTTTGTCTGCTATGCAGTGAAAAAAATGTTACCCTATGTAAACACATGAACTGTAAAGACACTGCCACTGTTCTCAAAAATCTGGACTCTATAGATCATTATCTTTAATGCAGCCTTCGTACTACTTGCTCCCAAACTCCTCATCCATCAGCTTCCCTCAGTTCTAGAACTTACTGTCTTTGCATTTTTACTTGACTTTGTCTCTATGTGCTACTCAGGTTTGTTAACAATTGAAGGTTAATGTTATCTACATTGCTGTCATCATTGCTATGTTTACACAGTGATACTAAGAATCTCAAGGAAAACTTGCAGCATCTGCCTGTTTGATACCTTGGAGGAGGGAGAGAGTTGAGTCAGTAAAGAAGTACTAAATAATGCTAAATACTTTTACCCTGAGATGTGTAACTGTGTAGCTCAAATTCAGAATTTTAGAGAAAGTAGGACCGAAGGCATTTTTTGGTCCAATCCCCTCATTTGGCTGATGAATAAAATGAGACCCAGAGATAACAGGTTGCATCTCCAAAGTCTACAGCCAGCTTGGAGCAATTCTGACTCATCATTCATTCAACAGATCTTCTAGGCCTTGAGCATGGAAAGAAAGCAAATATATTCATAATGCATTTTATATTGAGTTAAATAATTAGTTTTCTTAGTTATTATTCATTCTTAAAAATAATAAACTAAATCAAAGACCATTAATAATCATAAGTCTTTTCACGAAAAAATAAGAAATACATGTTTATTATTTTTGAGGCAAGGAATCCATCAGGTAAGTAATCTTTTTAAAAATACAGCGATACTTGCTCTAAAACAGTTGAATTAATATAAGAAATTACAGATAGGATAGGTCATGCGATTCTTCTGTACACCGTATTTATTCCTACCTTACTCAGAATAAAATCTTGAATTTTATAGTTTCTTGATCTGAGCAATATTTGTTAAAGGGTCATTTTATATTGATTTTGCTCATAAAATAAAACTGTATTATCGCATCAAGAGCATGATTTCAAAATGGCTGAGTTGATTTCTCATGAATTCAGCTTGTCTATAGATAGAAAGTTCTTGTGAGTTCTCTTGAGCATAAGCTGACCTCTTTATAGTACTATGTCACCAAGTTCAGGTGCAGCGAGCAGACTTGAGCATCTCCAAAGGACGGGTGGGGTCCTGCTCATTTCTTTTAACATTTGAGAGTCACCATTTTTCAGATCCAGCCTTTCAAAACTAGAAATCTGATTTTTTCTGCATCTTGGCCATTTAGCGATAAGCAGTCAGATTCAGTTTTAGAATATCCTCTAAACTCGACTGAATATACAAAAGAAGTCTTTTTCGGTTCTAAAACTCTTTTAAAGTGTTCATTTGACTATAGGATATGATAATTGAGTAGTTTAGATTGGACAAATGAACTTTAAAAGTGAGTATTTTTGTTCTCTGTCTTTTTAATTATAAAAGCCAAAACACCTCACAAGATACCTGATTATCTTTTCCCTGCTCATTCAAAGGAGATAAGAGACCAGCAGGAAAGGCGGGACCTGCAATGGAAAAGATCAAGAAAAAAATATTCTCTATCTCTCTTGGCAATTTGTGTGGCTTTCAGGGCTTCTTCACGTCCTCTACTCTGATCAGATTCTGAATTGTGGAGACAATGCAGTGTTCAGTCAATATAATTCCCTGGATCCCTCTAGCAAAACAATGCCTCATCTGCCTACAGTGTTGGCTGCAGGGAGTCCTACTTTCTAGTTAGACCTCTGTGCCTCATGAGCCACAATTTGCAACTGCATTTTTACTGACACTGATTTCTGCATTTCCTAGAATATGAAATTTATTTTTAAAAATCCGACAAAAGCTGGTTTCTGGGCCTTGTTAACTAACACAGTGTAAGCTGGGACATTTATGAATTAATGAAAAATAAGGATTAATAGCATTTTCTTAAATAAGAAAATCTGAAATCTAAGTTGCCTCTCATATCCAGGGGCAAATTTGAAACTTTAACATGGCAAATGATCAAAGTCAATTTTTTCCTGTTTTTAGAGGTAGCTATTTTGACCTACTTCCAAATACAAGTATTTCATAGAGCTGGAACTGGGTAATTGAATTCCAATGTGTTAGGAGATACCATGATGAAATGTCATTGAGGCAAAGATAGAAGATTGTGAATATATTACCAAATGTCAAAACCAAAAAGAAAATTTATGGAATCCAAGAGTCTCGTAGCTGATGAATCGATGTTCAATTTATATTCACATAATATATGCCACTTTCCTTATGGTAGAAAGCCTCTCTGGGATGTGTGGTAGATGTTCTGTACAGCTCAGTCACTACTGCTCTTCTTTCTTGTCTGGTTGAATAATGTGAAAAATAGATGCATGCAAACAATGCTAGGAAGTGTTCAATAATGTCCAAGTATAAAATTTCCTTGTCTTGTAAGGAGACACTGGAAGCATAGTCAATAAAGCAATGAAAGATATTACCTAGGAGAGGGGCAGTGGCAGAATTAGACAGGAATATGAGGAGGACTAAAATGTCTCAATTTTTTTAATGTAGTTTGATTTTGAAATAAGAATGTATTGCTTATATAAAAAAAATCAAAATTTCAAAATATACAGTTTTACATGTGTACTGAAAATGTTTTGCCTTCAAGGAATAATTTAAATAGCTTCCATTTATCCATAGTTATTCATTAATTTAAAAGTAACTTCTTGATAAATTTATCACTTGAAATTTAAAAACTATCATTATGTCCCTAAAATTTCTTTATAAAATTTCATTTACTGTTGCCACAATCAATGGTAGCTTTTGTCTATGGAGAAACAAACCAAAGGCTTTTGTTTATGGATCTTTAATTTTAAAAACCTATCTCAAGTGCTAGAGTTTCAAGTAGAACTAGTTTTTATCAACTTTGTGCTATTTATTCTAGTGTAAGAACTTTACCATAAACCAGTGAGTGAGGCTGAGTCAAACTAACTTTGAATTCGGTTCGATCCAACAAGTATTTACCGACTACTGACATGTTATATATTATTCTAGGCCCTTATAATATAAGAGAAAACAAGAACAAAATGTCCCTGCCCATGTAGAACTTAAATTCTAGGTGGGGTGGTAAGGGGAAGCAGAAGAAAAATATACCAAATAGATAAATTAGATAGTGTTTTTATTAAATACTGCTAAAAATGAACTTTTTCAAATTAAAGATAAAATTATGGATCTTATGCAAATACAAAAAGAACAGCTGTCAAAGATTTTTTTTTTAACTTACTAGTTAATGAAGGAACCAGTAAGATGTTATAATTGGTTCAAAGGAGAAATGAAAGAGGCACATGTCTGTATTTAGTAAAGTGAACACGGAAATAAGTACACAAATAAATGCAAAACTTGTCAATATTCACAGAACACTGATCAATCACAGAACACTGATCAATCACATTCCACCGAACACAGCTAATTCTCATTTCTTTGGACAAAAATCATTTTTATTCACTTTTCTATTATATTCTTATCAATAAGAATCATTTGCATTATCGTAAGTTTTCTATTGCTTTCTATGGATAAGAATGAATTGCATTATTGTAAGTGTTCTGCAACGTATGGAATTATAAAATAGAATTTCTGTAGCTTCTGGGAGTGAGAGGACTTTATCATTATTGCAGTGATAACAAAAATGAACTATCAGTCGTACCACATTTAGAAGACTATAATTTTTTTTGACTCTGGAAAAGTGGTTTGACTCTTTTTACTATTAAAGCAATTCACCAATAGCTAATAGTGTGGACACTAGGGATCATCATTCATTTTTTCCCACTGATTTGGGTGTTTTAAGAGAAATATATATATTTTTGGGTTTATTTAGTTTTTAATCAAAAGCTTGGGATTGGAGTTTTTGATAAAACTTAAAATGCTACTTAGTTCTCACTGCTTAATTGCTTTGCCAATTTATTTATGAAAGTTCTTTCTCATGACTCAGATGCTGGGAACTTAGTGCTGGAGACATCAAGTGGATTTATCAAGCCCCGATCTTGGCAGCTATTGGGGTAAGTTGAAAAGCCTGGATAGTTAAAAAAAAAAAAAAAAAGTAAGTAAATAAAGGATGTATAATTCAGCTGCTGTTAAACCCCAGAGGATGTTTGTCTGTCACTTTGTTCTATGAAGGTTGAGGAAGCTCTCACATTACAGCAACAGCTGTTGGAAGAAGAGTCTTTTAAATTCTTCTATATAACATCGAAGTGTAAGAAGAATATTTCCTAGCTGACAGCAGAGCAAAAGCATTGTGTTGGTCCTGGGCTTTCCATGAGAAGGAACAGGGTGTTTGGCCTGAAGAGCAGGAGAAGCAGCAGGTGGGGCAGCACAGTCCAGAAGTGGTGAAGGTCAAGTTGGCACATGTGATCGGATCCTTAGATGTCGCAGACACCAAGAAGTCTATTTGCTGAGATTTCTACCTTGCAAAGTAAAACAATAAAGTTAGGTGATTACAGAGGTAATCTGTAAAAGATTCACCATTGGTGAAGGAGAACTAGAAATGGTGGTACACTCAGTAAATTTTGAAGAAAACTTAGGTAGAAGGCCATTTTTATCTTCTTGAATTAAAATTATGGTAGCTACAAAGCAAGAATTTGTAAATATTTTTCCAATATTACAATGTCCACTTAATCTCGAAAATCAGAAGAGATTCAAGAACAGTTTTCTCTTCACTTAGAGTTACCTTTCTGGTTCATGATTACATTCAGAGTTATTACAATTCTCTTTAAGTTTCCTTTATTTTACTGAAGAACCAGTCTGTAAGGGAAGAGATGAGTCCAGACCCTCATGTCAGTACTCTGCTGTGCTCTTTCCTCTGAGCTGTTCCGTGTTCTGAAACGAGGAAGGATGATGCTAATAATGACATACACTGCCGAGTGCTTACTGCAGCTGGGCACTGTTTCAAGGGCTTTATTTACGTTGATTTATCTAATCCTCCCAATCACTCTAAATGAGGAAATGTCCCAGGTCACACAGCTAGTAAGTGGTGGAGCTGGAATTCTAACTTCAGGGTCAGTATCCCTACCCGAGGAGCTCCCTGCACTTATAAAATCTCACGTCCACGATACCCCAGAGAAGACGCCGTCACTCATGCCTGCACCCCTTTACAGCTGTGCCTCAGCCACGTTCTTTCCCTTTTAGTTCATCCATCTCCGCCCTCTTATTCTGCGCTGTACCCCTGGAAGGCCTGGATGTATTTTCTTCTGCTTCTCACTTTAAATGCCACTTCACTGTGGCTTCCTTGATGCCCTAATCTAAATGAGGTCACCTGTTGTAACCCGCGGCATACAATGAGGTTTTTCTTTCTCAGGATGATCACAAATGTTTAATGCTTCTGATTGCTGAATGCCCATCTTGCCCACTAACTTTTAAGGTGAAGTGAACAAAAACCGTATTTTTTCTAAACCTCTGTATTCCTAGTGCCTAGCAAGTTTCCTGGCAAATAGTAATGACTCAGTAAATATTTGTTAAAAAAATAAAACACGCATACAAATTAGATCTCCTGGGGAACGGGTAAGAGGAAAGAGGTGAAATAAGAGCACAAAGCAAATGGCATTACAGAACTTCTGAGTCCATGTCACACAACCTTTTCATTCTTTTTAGAGAAGGAAACTACAGCCCACACAGGGCTAGTGTGACAAAACACAAACTATAACCTGCAATTTGACTATTTTCTTTGCACTTGCACTCCAAAATGTCAAGATTGTTTCTTGAATTTATGGAAAAAGATATTTCCATCTTTATGACAAGATTTATAATGTTTTAATATATGGGCTTTAGGATAAAAGGTTTGTTTTTAGTCTTATATTACATGTAGCATGGTTTTATGTAAATAGGTATGCTTCATATGTGCTGTCAAAATTATTTGCCAAAGATAACCTCAAAGATGCCAACTTTTAAATGTAAGTTGGATCCGTCTCTTAATTTGGGCTTTGGATATAATAGCATAGATTCTATTAATTGGATTTTTGTATATATGGGAGTGAAATTTGATAAAATGTCATCAGAATTTCTAAGCAATATATGAAGCAAACTAAATTTAAGAGAATAAAGGAGTTTGTAAAGGATGAGCATTTACAGATTTAACTGGATGAAGTCATATTAAGAGAATAGAATTTTAGAGATAATCACAAGTCTTCAGTACAAATTTGGAAGGAACCACTTGATTTTGAGATCATAGATTCTAAAATTGTAACACTATTGTTTTCTGTATTTTGTTTACATATGTTGAAATCATTTTAAAGACAATTAATCAGTAGAAAACATTGATTTTTGTCCTGAAAATAAATGTCTCCAAATATAACAATTTATTTTTCACCTGCAATGTCTTGATGTTGATACAAGAATGAGTTTTTGATTCTATATAACTTTGAAGTGTAAGAGGAATATTTCCTAGCTGACAGCAGAGCACAAAGCATTGTGTTGGTCCCGGCCTTCCATGAGAAGGAACAGGGTGTTTGGCCTGAAGAGCAGGAGAAGCAGCAGGTGGGGCAGCACAGTCCAGAAGTGGTGAAGGTCAAGTTGGCACATGTGATAAATCCTGACTAAGCAGGGCACTGCTCCCTGAGACTTGAGGACCTGCATTTACACTGCCTCAGCCAAGGGACACCATAATAACTAAATAGAAATAAAACCACAGATGTGAGAATGTAGATTGTGAAATTGAACAGGCTTGCTCATAAATCCTTATGCGATAGCCTCAAAGATGCCAGCAATATGGGGGTGGAGAGAGGTTTAGTAGTAGCTTAAAGCTGAGATCTTGAATTTATCAGTTAGGGAAAAGAAAAAAAGGAACTCTGTGGTATTGGTTTTACTTAACTGTTTCCTTTACCCTTTGTTAGTCTGCTGAATCCATTCATCCTTTCATCGTGCAATCCAATAATGGTCTTGTCCTAGCTCAATTTCATCCTTACCAAAAAGTTCCTTTCATTTGTCCCTTGACGAAATTTATTTTTGACTGTTCATTTATCATTTGATGAGAAAATATTTTTGAATGCCTTTTTGCTTCAGGCAGGAATGTCCCAGGACCTTTTTCACGCTAATCCTCAAACAATGCTGAGATAGGTCTTTTCATTATTCTCAGTTTGAGTCCAAGAAAAGTTTATATAATTTAGAAAATGAAGCCGGGGTCAAACCCAGGCAGTGTGGCTCCAGAGCCCACAGGTGTCCCTGTCTGTGGTGATAGGATTTAAGCTAGGCCAGTGTTTCTCAAGGCGGGGTGTACGTACTGGTGCACGACAGGGTTTGGGTGGTGCATGCAAGGTCATTAAGTAACACTGAGTCATGTATTTAGATCACTGGTCCCTTTCCAACCCTTCTGAAGACATCAAAGTGAAGATCTCTTTTTGGTACTGGTCTTTAACAAAAACAGTGCTAACACGTGGTGTCTTTCTTCGGGGGTTGGGGGTGCAGTACAGGCAACCCAGTCTAGATAAAATGTCACCTGACTCACTTCTATTGTATTTATTTTTACAGTTGCCTCTTGTTCATAGCAGCTTCTATTGGTTTTCCATTTATGGTGATAATATGGAATTTACATTTTAATGATTTAATAAAAATGAGTGGTTTAAAGAAAATATTAAGTAAAAATAGTAGGTGAATCATTGGTATGGTAAAATCACAGGGGTGATACCCTAAGTGACTGCCTTTTGGAGAATGCTGAACTAGGTAGGTTTCTTTAACAATGAAATTTGGAATTACTGCAAAAGGGCTGACCAGTGTAACTGGTGATGTCCCTGTGGTTATGGGAAGCTAGTTATGTTTCCTGTGATCAGGTACTTTAAAAGGGTATCATATTGCATTTCACTTACTGTCTTCATCCCCCTGTAAGCCCCTCTGAAGAAGGGGATCATTTATAATTCTTTTATTTTTCTAGGTGCATAGCAAATATTGAGTGAACAGGCAATACACATATATGTTTGATAAGGTTACTTACAGTAGATCATAAAATTATTTGATAAACTTGTCAAAGATTGAAAGCATTTTTCAAATTTCTGGACCTTACAATCATTTAAAATGTAGTTTCCTTATAGATAACTGGAATAAGGATATTGATATTATTGTTCTAGTTGTAGGTATGACTGGTGACAGGACACTAGCATACAGAGACGTGTTTGACTTCAAATCGTAGGATTTCAGAGCTTGGGGGCTCTTATGTTTAGTCTAGTCTTATTGGCTACAATAAAATTATAATCAAAGTCATACAGCTCATTGGTGGAAGAATACAATGTATATAATAATGTACTATTGTACCCTTGGGAGTGCTGGGAACAGTATATATCCAACACTTTCTAGCTGCTGACTTTACTATAATTAGCTCCTCTAAGCTGCAGTTTTCTGAAAAGGAAATTGGAGAGTCTAATATCTACTTCATAAGGCTATTATAAGAATTAAATAATTATGGTGCTTAATCTATGAAAAGCACTCAGTAAACAGTAGCCTGTAGTCATAGTAGCAATACGAATGGCATGGTAATAGTAGAGTGGTAATAATTAGGCAGAGTGAAGGGTCTTCCAGGCAGAGATTACTATGCGCCAAGGCATAAATGGACAGGTCGCGTCTTCTGGGGCTGGAATAAAGGGTGCATCGGCACAAAATGCAGATCACACTGGGTGTTAGAAAGGAGTTGAGTCGTGATTGGATTCCTTTCTGTGCCAAAGGGCATTGGAATTTTCCTTCAAATTATGGTGAGCCATTAAAAAATTTTAAGCAGGATAGCGAACTGACCAGATTTAGGTTTTGAAAAGAAAACCCGCAAGGCATTCCGGCGGTGGATTGGACGAACTGCGTTGGAGGTGTAGATATCTGTTAGAGAGATATTAATCGTTCATTTCTAAGTGCATAGTCCTATCCGATCGACTCTGTCTGACTTAATTCTGATATTTTGAGGGTCCTCGGGTTTCTATATGAGAGATCATACTCTTGATTCAGGCATCCAAGGAAAGATACAGGAACTAGAGTCGCTTTAAAAATGAACAACTGTAAGCTGTTAAGTTGAGGAGCAAAGGGACATTCAGGGCTGCAGCAGCTGTGACCAGGGGCAATGTGATGGTGGTCTGTGGCTTTTTCCTATTTTGGTGCAGTCAGTTTCACATATTGCATATAAGTTCATTCCTTTGGAGATGCTAGAAGCCTCAAAAAGGTTCCCTGTACAATGTGCTTCTTTGTCTTAGCTGAATTAACATGTGGATGTGCAATAAGAACAACTACCTTTCTTTTTTAAGGAACTAAGAAAAGGTAAATGCGTCATTCATAAGAATGTAGATGTATAACTAATTTAATGATATATCTTTCATAGTTGAAGGACAGAAATTTTGTTTAAGAGTCATTTTTCTTATAGTACATACAACAAAGCAATGTCTACACAATGGGAGTGATGAAATAGAATATCTAAGACTCAGTCTTAAAGCAATTCGAAGCTTTATTAAAGAGACTTCAATTAGAAATCAAGGCCGGTTACTCATTTAGAGATTAGAATTTATATACTTGTTCTTCTGTAAGCAGTAGTTCATTTTTTTCTGGTAACTCCTCATAAATGAGTCAAAGAATCAAAGAATATTCAAAGTTGTGAAGCATTTTGGGGGTCTCTTATATGATGCTAATCTGACAACACTATTGCAAAGATTTTGACCTTTAAATAACCCTGCAGAGAACTTATATAACTATGAGAGCTTATGGTTTGCATTACAAATGTTGATGGATTTTAGGAGAATACAGGACAATAATGGTTACTTCTTTTTTATGGTCACTTTTTATCGTATATTTATTTGTTTTTAAATATTTATTATAATTCACAGCACCGTTGTGTGCCCAAGCTAAAAACTAATCTCTAAATTCAACAAATAGTTTGTGGCATGTGTCATGGGCTTGTTGATTGTATGAATAATGATCTAATTTGAAAGCCTAGCCAAGTAGTGGCTCTTAAAGAGACTGCATGCTACTTAGAGTGCATTAAATAGAGACTTCCAGATTTTCAAAGTTTTTTGTTTTAAATGTCCACCCCCTCACCCCAAATACCTGTCAAAAAATATCTGAGGGTATTCTGGTAGACGGAATAAGATAATACTTCTATTAAAGGTCTTTGAGAAAAAATTTATATGATATTTTAAAACATCATATCCAGTCTGATATACAAAACATGAAAAGAAGGAAACAAACAAGGTATAAGCCTCTTAGCTGCTGTTGAATCAGTGATTCCCCCCCCCCCCCAGTTGTAATTAAAGGAGGCTCAATTATGAAAAACAAGGGATGGCAGTGAGAGGGATGACTGGTAAGGGAGGAATTTAAGTTAAATGGATAAAATTTAATCTCTAATCTTTGACAAAGTTGCAAATACCAAGTTGATTTCTTCCCTAGAGGAAGGTCTCCACTCCAGAATCATCTCTTTCCTCTTCTAAATCAGTAAGATATAGTACTTCAAGTGAAATTAAAACTCTACCATTTACCGTAAATGCTGTCCTAAGTTACAGATTAAATTCCAACTGGTAAGAAATGAGCTACATATTATGTCTTCATATCTATTTTACAGATAATTGAATTATAATAGATGGTATAGATTAAGGCTTTTATTGCCTATTATTTAGATGTTTAATATGAACAAAGCAAACGTTTTTCTTATGTCCATGATGTTGAAAAATAAGCCAGCAGATGGAGTGAGATGTGATGCATGCAGAGGGCCTCTGAGGGGAACTCATACAGAGCCGCCTTTGCTGCTCAGATTCTAAGTGAGTTGAAATATCAAACAAAGTGGGTGGAGAGCCGAAACAGCACTTTCATCTCTGCGGAGGCCGGTTTGGAGAGTGTGATCTTAGGTCTGCCGGCCAAGTGGGGCTTTTGAAGACCGCATAATTAGTCAGGGTCTGTCCACCTGAGGTGAACACCAATCTCTCCTCACATAGCTTAAGCACCGTGGGGAAGGCAAACATTTAAACATGACGAGTGCAGTTTGGTTCGGGGTGGTAGGAGTAGCTTCTGCGAACGGTGACTTTCAGCCTGAACCTGAGAACGAGTTAACTCAGAGAGAGGGGAGAAAGATCCAGACAGAGGTGACTCTGGGAACAAAGTCTCAGACATAGCCTGAGGAGCCAGAAGTTTCATGGCTGAAATTTTGAGTTTTTTGCTCCAATTCATCTGTTGTTTATATTTGCATTATTTTCAAGCCACATTTGCATAAAATTCATTCTGTGTGTTACTGGTTATAATGCTTATGAAGGTCATTTTATTCACCTTCTCTGTTTTTTTTTTTCTCTTTGTTCTGTCTCATCAGCCATTTACCTGAAGTAGACCTTTAAGTAAATTTTTTCTTCCGAGAAGTTTACATGAGATGTGTAAAAAGTCTAAATAATTTTATCTTAGAATTATTTCTTCATTCTTAAAATCATCAGAAGCTTTCAGTTTGTTCTTTTTCATTCCATTTGCTAAGTAACATAATGTTATTTTTCTATCTACAGACTCTGGTTTTTCTTTAACACAGATTTTTTTTTTTTTGTCTTGGGCCTTTATTGATTTGGTCTATTTAACAGTATCTTTGCTTTAGAAAGTGAAATAATCTACACAATGACTCTTAATTCCATGTCCTTCATATAAGCATTTTCTCCCTCATCATCGAGGTCTTTGTTCTTTATCTATCTATCTGGGGAGATTCTTCAAGGGCCTTCCAAAGGAATTGCTGAATCTGTTTTTCTGCTTTGTCAGATCTATTGTTTGCTCTTTCTAATATTGATTTTAAACTTCGTTGTGTTTTAGAGTCTTTACAATCTTTTCTTAATCCACTCTGCTCTTTAAAAAATGTCTGCCTCCATCTCAATCTGCTATTAACTCTATTTTGTGGGCAGTATAGTGCCATGGTTAAGAGTCCACACTGCATCCAGGCTGCATGCACCTCATTAGGGCTTTGCCTTGCTAGCTGTGTGACCATGCATAATTTGTGCGAGCTGTGACTCAGATTCCTCATTTGTAAAATGGGGACAATAATATGATTGTTTCATAGAGCTATTGTAAAGACTAAGAGTTAATTTCTGTAAAACACCTAGAATACTAGGTAATCAGTAACTTAATTTATAATTAACTTTTCTTCTATACTTTCCTAAATTATTCAGAATAATTATTTGGAATTTCACCCAACTATTGTCACATGTATCAATATGTGTGTATGTTGTTTACCTATCTTTTAAGGCAGCAAGTCCCACTCGGTCTTAGTTTTTCTTACCTCTTTCCATAACCCACTTCATTGTCTTCAAGTGTATCCTCTTAGTTATTAAGCTGACATACTCGTTGTAGGTATCTTTAGTCAAATTTCTACTGACCTGAGGACAGAGTCATGTGCATTTCAATATGAATGGAGCTTCAGGCTGACCCATCTGTAGCCATCTATAATTGTTTCTTTTTCAGGAATAGGGAATGACAAATGACAGTCCCCAGCTAGCATTGTTTCCACAGCTCTGCCACTTTGTCCTTCACACAGCATGCTTCCCACTGTTTTCACTCCCAGCTACCCTGTATTGCCAGGGATCGTACCCTTAGAACGAGAGGAATTAATGGGGCATGAAGTAAGTTTAACCATTCAGAACGTAGTACTCATGTGCTAGAGGAGCAGCTTATCACCCTCTTATGGAAAAAGATTCGATGTCTATGACTCAGGTGTTGTAGCGGGTGAGGATGAATGGAAATCCTCAACTCTCATGTTTTGCATCTTTTTATCCTTCTTAAGGGGTGTAAGATAGTAGTTAAGAATTCACAATACAGACTCATATAGACCTGGTTCAAATTACAGCTGACAGCTTGGTAACTTAGGTCAAATCAGTAGATTTCTTTGAGCTAGAGCTTTTTCATTTGTAATAAATGGACATAATAAAATTCTTGTCCCATATTCATATGAACATTTAAACTAGAGAGCACTTAAAAGAGAACAAATCTTATTGTCCTGAAAACATCCTTCTTGTCCACCAGCTCACAGTATACCTCTGCTTTCCTCCAGGGTATAGGGTTCAAGACCCAGCCCCCAGTTCTTACTGGTGAGAGGTGCCTACAGGGTAGTCAGTGGCAAAGAAGGTGACAAGGAGTTAAGGGCTGATATGGATGGATGATCTGCTGGGTTAGGAAGTGGGGCACATGAATCACTCAATTACCAAAATTCTCCAAATTCTGGAGATGACTGAAGACACTACAAAATGAGTTATTCCCACGAATGCGGCACTCGACGAGTCCTCTCCCCTGGCTGTCCCTCTGGCTTTAACACAGTTCCACTCTGGGAAATCCACATTTCCATCACTCCTAAGTACCAGCACTTTCTAGACTGCGGACATCACCTCGAATGAAGGGACTCATGGGGTCAGGCTTCCACTTTTGGATGACCCCAGACCTGGGGACCTTATTCTTTGCCTTCATTTTGAATCTCTTCACTGATTCTTGAGACCCTTGGACATGAAAGGTTTATTCTAGCAATACTTCCCTCCTTTTTTAATAGCCAGAACTTGATTATCTTTGGTGGTGTCCACACCTGTATTTCAATTTAATTGCTACATTGGGGCCTTTTCTTACACAGCATCTTATTTGTCTCATTTGCCAGACTTATGTACTTGACCCCATATTTTCCATATACTATAAGAAAGAGCATCCTCCAAACAACTCTATTATTTCTCATCCTAAATAAGTTACAGAAGCTGGGAATTAATTTTTTAAAGAGCAGTAAGTTACATCTATATAAAAACGATCACCCTTCTCCTGCCAGTCTGCCACCGGACTTGCTCTGAACTTTGGTTTAAAAATTCTCCATGGATTCTGGCAGATAATGCCCCGATATTTCAGTGTACAGTGCTGTCAAAACTTTTTATCTGTGCGTTTTCATGAGGGCAAATCAAGAGTCACTAGCTTTTTAATATCTTATTTCAGAGTCCCTCATTCACACTTATGGAATGGGTAATTTTCAGCCTTTGAATACAAAAGTTCAATCTATGTAAATTTTATAAACATCTTGAAGATGAACTTAATAATTCTTTGTAATATTACCTTCTCTTTCAGCTGAATTTTATCCTGTTTCTGAATACGGTTAGAGTTCTGGCTACCAAAATTTGGGAGACCAATGCAGTGGACATGACACGAGAAAGCAATACAGGTAATTCTAGGACAGACATCTATCAGAGGAAATATTTTGGTTACCTTCTATCATAAGGAACAGATTTGATTGATCTGAAATGTTTCTAAGAGATAAATTTATGAATGTATATTTTCATTTGGTTTGATTTGTGATTTATCAGAAAAGTATGCATATAATTTAAGAAAATATAAATAACCCCAAACTTTCCTAATGTCTTGAATTCTGATTATATATATTTTTGTATTTTTTTTTTAATTTGGTGAGGCAACCCTTGGTTGACCTCACAGATTGCAAGGACCTTGTCAGTTTATAATCCCTTATTTTTAAAATTTTTTATACATACAGCACCTGGTCTTCCTAGGTGGTACTAACCAGGCCCGAACCTGCTTAGCTTCCTATCTGTTTTTAGTAAATTGGTATTTTCCCATAAACTATGTTACCCCACCCAGAGCATCTCTTCTTGATGATCTTGGCAGACAGTTTTATCTGCATTCTTAAAATAATGTCTAACAACTAAAAAAAAAATTTTTTTTAAGTTGATCTTTTCATCAGATTGTACCTACCAAATACAAAATTTTAATTTTCAAATATACTGATTGAGTGAGGTCCATTATTCAATCTTTAATGAAGAAATGAGAAAATTAAGTGTTTATGATTATTATCAAACTATCTTAAGGGTGTGTTCATTTTTCCTAATGATCATTTTGGAAATTCCGAATAATAGTGGCCTCTATCCATATATCTGGCGGCCAGGTAGATGTGGATTGACTTTATAATCCTCAAACAGGTAACTATTTCCTCTACCTCAGACTGTTCTGAAATACTGTCTCAGACACACACAAAAAGAAATCATAGTCAGCACTTCGATTCTTTCTCATAAATGTTCTCCGAGTGATTTGTTGAATCATTCACCTTCATTATGCAGCATTTACTGTCGGGCAGAAAAGACTATAGCTATAGATTGGAGTCTAGATTAGGACACGCAGTGTGAACCAACTAGCAGCTGCTGGCTTCAGCTATTTTCAGTGTGCTGCAAGTGATAGTATTATAATATAAATCATGCATAAGAACTTATAGTGACAGACCTCCGTTATACTAATATTGCTTATCTCAGGTCACATTCCATTGGTGAAGAGAAAGGCCTAAGGATGACAGAACAATGAAAAATATAATCGCCTTTCATTCTTCTTCAGAAAGTGAAGAAGCACAGTGGTATTTGAAAGCTGCTTATTTCTTTAGTTCTGAATAAAAATCTACTTGCTTCTATAGTTCTGAATGTTGTGAGATTGCACTTGCAGTAAAAAGTTGCCCAGGAGATCTGAGAAACTGTAGAGAGAACAAAGGGCGGATTATCTTAAAAAAAAAAAAAAAGAATAGCCAATATTTGAGTTTGTTCATGGGGAATTATTCCTCAGAATAATTAAAGAGAATAATTTATCAAGAATGGAAAACATCTACTATTTAGAATAAACTGGTACCCAGAAGTTCTTTAAGTTTGAAGTGATTAATTAGAACTTGGTCTAGATGAATAGTAGTCAGGAATATTATTTTTCAGCCAAATATATATATATTTTTATAGCTGAGACAGATTAAGTGTTCTTAGTAATGTCTGAAGTTCAGCTACAGATAAAAATGTAGTGGGAAATGACTTTCTTTTTGTTGAGAAAAGGGTGGGAACCTACTTGGCAGGGATTTGGGAATTCAATTCAGTATTCAATTTCTGAAGCCTTAGATTATGAGTTTAAATAGCTTCTCACTTTTTAAATACAGACTTAGGAAAATATAATCTGTGTTTTGTCTGAGTGATATTCCTCTCTGAGGCTTAATTGAGTATTTAAATTTACACCCACTCATATTTGTACCTTTAAACTTATATTTGATTCTTACCTTTGTCAAACAAATATTCAAATATTCTTGTATTTAGAGAATATTCAAATATTCTCTAAAATAATGAAAAAAATATTTACAAATTGTGGCATCTAAAACAGTTTTTAAATACATTTCTTTACATATCACTCTCTGAAAAACTGAGCTGAGATAGCCTCTCCAGGTGAGCATGCACACACACAAGGAAAGACTTCTGAAGAGTATATGATATCACTTTGTTGACATAGTGGCTTAAAATTGAAATGAATTAATACAATCAGCTTTAAAACAACTTTTCACTTTGAGAAATTTGTAGAATTACATACAGTTATAAAAATAATACAGAGACATCCATATACCCTTTATCCAGTTTTTCCTGGAGATGACATCCTGCAAAACTCAACTCACAATTAGTTATTTTAGAAAATTAATTAATCAAGTTTAACAACAAAGCTAATGCATTTCCCTTGTTTAAATTACAACTCAATTGCTTTGTGAAATAAGAAGATTGCCAGAACTAGAAAGGCATAAGAGGTATGAAAAAATGCAAGAGTTAATGGAAAAGAACACTTGAATGTTTTGACTAATTGACTTTCCATTCAATGTTACACAAAAATTATATTTAATATTTATTATTTTTGGAATAAATCCAACCAATATTTATTATGTAGTATGATAGTAAAGAGGACAGATTTTAAGGCTGAATCTATGACTAACTGTAACTTTGGGTGAATACTTTCCTTTTCTGAGCCTCTATCTTCACCTGGACATGGGATAATAAAAACTCTCTCACATGTGTGGTTGTTGTTGTTGTTGTTGTTGTTGTTGTTGTTGTGTGTGTGTGTGTGTGTGTGTGTGTGTGTGTGTGTGTGTGTGTGAGAGAGAGAGAGAGAGAGAGAGAGAGAGAGAGTTATAAAAGGAAAGATTAATTCAAGGCCAAGAGGGAGTGGAAAAGGCTTATGAGAGATTGTATATAACACACACACACACACACACATATTAAAGCTAAGTTGGCTCTTAAAAGACAAGTAGAAATTTTCTAGAACTTTTTGCCTGGGAGAGATCACATGGGGAGTGACACCGTGTGAACTGGATACCTATTTTCTAAATAGGACGCTGAGACCAGCAAACCATTTGACTCCTTCGTATTCCTTTCATGTCTTTGTCCTTAGACACAGAGCCACCACCATGTTTCCAGCAAGCCAGAAGGCCACTTTCGGTTGGTGTATCCCTAAGCCATCTCATTAGACAGAGATCCAGGCTGCACAGATATACAGTGTGCATGGGTGGCCAGATGGACACCAACACAAATCAGTGCCCAGGATTGCTCAATGATTTGATGTGAGAGGAAAAGTCCATCTTTATAAGTGAATAGACAGATGACCCAAGTATACACTGGTTTGGCATACTCCACAACTTGAACTCATTCATTGTCATTGAAGGATAAATTTAAAAAGAGGATATAATTATAACGTTCATACAAATATATATGAACACATTTCAAAGATTTTAATGAAGGAACTGGTAAAGTATTATACATGCTTAAAAGAGAATAATAAAAAAATTTACAAATGGAAGCAAATTAGCAAAATATATGTCTATATCCATAGGGCTACAATTAGTAGCACTCTATTGGGCACTTTGTATTTCTGGACAGGAATTATTTGAATCGCCGTGGTGGGCAAATTTCTAAGATGGCCCCCAAGTTTTCTGCTCCCTGGTGTATATGCCTTGTCGCCCCCCCCCATACCCCTCCTTGAATGCGGGCAAGACTATGATGCAACAGTCTCTCCCTTGATTAGGTTATATTATATGGGAAGTCACTCCTGTGATTAGGACATGTTAAATAAGACCCTATCCTGGCATTCTGGAGAGAGATTCTCTTGCTGGCTATGAAGCAGCCATCTGACATGTGAGGGCCTGTGCTAGGACCTGAGGACAGCCTGAGAGTAGTCTGTAGAAATCGAGTAACCCCTGGACAATAGCCAGGCGCCAGTCCTACAACTGTAAGGAACTGAGCCCTGCTAACAATCGGAATGAACTGGGAAGAGAACCCAGAGGCCCAAGTGAGAACAGAGTATTGGTCAACACTTTGACTCCATCTTGGCGATACCCTGGGTGGAGGACCCAATTATATTATGCCTGGACTTGAGAAATAGAGAAATAAATGGGTTTAGTTTTAGCCACTAAATTTAGTAATTCGTTACATTGCAATGGAAAATGAATTCAATTACTATATTTTTTTTTTCCTACAAATTAACCTCTATCTCTAGAGTGTTGCAGAAGAGCCTAGTCATAGATAAAAGAGAGAAAACCCAGATGGCCGAGCTAGCAGGATATCCACTAAATTTTAGTCCATGACACCATTTTCTTACTCTGCATGGACCAAACTGTCCCTAAACGTTTACATTTGTGATAATTTCAGAATATGCTGTTCTGCTTTATTTTTTGTTTTAACCTAGGTTTTGGCTCCTGGTCACACACAATAGGAACAAAGTTAGTCTGAATTTCAGAATAGTCTCTAGGGAAATTTACCCAGTTGTCTTAAAGGAGGAAATGCAATTTTCTTTTTAGAGTGTTGGGCAAGACTTCCAAGGCTCTGCAAGTGTCGTTAACGTTGTCCCCCATTATCTCATTAGACTACATTAAAATGCTATGAAGATATTTAATGTGTCCTGCCATATATTCAGTTATGGAAAGGGGATACTTGCTAGTCAGGATTCCGGAAGAGGACACGCACATCCCAAGGAGCCTCTGAAGTTGAAAGGATTAGTTGGGTCAGAGAAACCCATTGTCTTATTGAGGATGCTGCTTGAATGAAATGGATTTAAGGTAGAATTTTCAAACTGAGGACTGTAGGACTCAAGGTAACGAGGCATAAAGACTAGGAGCAGCATAGAAAGCCCATAAGCTGCAGAGAAAGTAGTGAGACAGAGCAGATGGCCCTGAGCCAAGAGGAGCAGATCATCCGGGCACTAGTGAGAGATAGCCGAGGCCAAGGAGAATGAGTTGAGCAAATGTACAACTGCAAATTTCTAAATTGGGCATTTCAATATGATTTTGTGGGACATTCCAACTCCTGCAGGCACTGAAAAGGTGATTATAATAGATAGTGAATGAGTAAAGCCTTAGAATATTACAGCTCCTAGGGACTCTGGGCCCTATTCCCTCATTTTAGAGAGAAGAAAACTGACTCACAATCACACAGGTAGTTAATGGCAAATCTGGAACCTAAATCCAGTTTTCTTTAGTCTTAGTCCAGTGTGATCGCTACTCACCCACATGGTTTATTTCCAAGAAGAAAAGTATATAAGTTAATAACAAGTAGGTAAAAAGTAAGGAATTAAGTAAATAACATAGCTGGAGGAAAGGCTAGTATGGAAGAAGGCTACAATCGTTTGAGATTACCAGGGCATAAATGATTCACAAAGAAGAAGGAATATTTGAGAGATAAGAGAGAAGAAGCCAGATTTGGCATTTTCTCCAATAAAAAGTACAAAAAACCCAAACCAAACCAAACCAAACAAACAAAAGAAAACCAAAAGCTCCCTCCCCTCTCCCCACCCCCATATAAATAACCAAACCTAACACCAGAAAATGATGTGTTTGGATGTACTGGCTATCTATTGTGCAAATGAATCACCAAAAACTTTTGGCTTAATACAACCCACTTGCTATTTCATAGTTTCTGTAGGTCTGGAATCTGGGCGTGGCTTAGCTGGTCTGCTTCAGGGTCTCTTACACGGCTGCGATTGAGATGTCAGTCAAGGCTGTGGTCTTATCTTAATGTTGGACTGGGGAAGAATTCCCTTCCAAATTTATGTGACGGTTCAGTTTCTTGCGGGGTGTTGGCCAGATGCCACTTCTTGTGACATGGGCCTCTCAGTAGAGCAGCTCACAACATGATAATTTGCTTTATTGAACCAAACAAGGGAGAGAGTCTGCTAATAAGATGAAAATTACAGTTTTAAGCAACATAATCTCAGAAGTGACTTGCTGTCATTTTGGCTTTAATTAACTTATTGGAAGCAAGTCCCAGGTCTTGCCCCACACTCAAGGTGAGAGGATTAAGAAGGTGCCAATACTGCGAGGTGGGGATCATTGGGGGGCTATTTTAAAGTCAACCCATCAAATTGGAAAACTTGGGATTCCCCGAATGCAAAAGAAAATGTATGTAAAGAGGTAGTTGAAGGAAATAAAGTAAAATTGATTAGGTTGTCATTCCCCCAAAACCTACAACCCACCCCCCAAAACAAACCTAAAATTATAGACAATTGGAGATAGAATAGGTGACAGAGTATTTAGAGAAGGTGACTACATGTAGTTCATAAATACGATATGGTAATGAGATCCAAGTGTAAGAAGAAACGAGGGAATAAGCTGATTTTAAAATGAACAAAACACGCCAAAATGCTGCCTACGAAAGGTAACATGGATGGAGGTAATACTTCTTTAAGTCTCAAACAGAAGTTAAAGAAGACCGAGGACAGAAAAAAAAGGCATTTTACAGCTTTGTGAACAAAATATCTTTTAAGTAAGAAAAGAAGAAAGTAGATTAGATTTAGGGATAATAATCATGGGAGGTGAGAATAAATTACCTGAGTTAGTATAAAAGCGACAGGTAGAGGAGGAAGGGGAGAAAAACCAGCAGAAGCCATGGGATCCAAAGGGACGGGGGAAATTCAGGCCCTGTTAGTCTGCTCAGCTTGTTGCCGCCCCCAGCAAGCTGTTTTCACTGAAAGGCACTCCCAGCTGATTAAGGAAAAGGCTGGTATTGTCTTTCAGGAAACTTGCCAAATCGACGCTGGTCCTGGTTCTGGTCTTCGGGGTGCACTACATCGTGTTCGTGTGCCTGCCTCACTCCTTCTCGGGGCTGGGGTGGGAGATCCGGATGCACTGTGAGCTGTTCTTCAACTCCTTTCAGGTAGGGTACCGTCTCGTGCCTCGGTTCTTGTGTTTTGCTTCTTCCCTCCTCCTTGCAACCTCTTTCTCCGCCCCGCTCTCGGGCTTTCGTGCACCTGTCTCCCGAGGGCCATGCGAGGGCGCTCTTCTCTGGTCCCTGTGCGTTTCCATCCTGCAGAGGTTAGGTTACCGTCTAACCCCAGCAGGAGCTGTTTCTCCCAGACAAGCCGAGGTGATGAGACGAGACAGCATATTGTAAAATACGTTAACACCTTTGAGTAGGGACTTTGAGTGTGTATGTCAAGCAAAAGAAGGGGAAGGCAGGGGGAAAAGGGGGAAAAAATGAGGAAGAGGTGGCTTCTCTACATTTCAACTTGTTTGGAAATACGATCGCCATCATCCCTTACATGCATCCCTGCAGGTGCCTCCCAGCCCTTCTTCCTGAGTACTCATTTGCTGACCCTCCTGCCGCCTTCAATCCCGTCTCCAAACAATTGTATGAAGAATCTTAAAAATAAATTTGATCGTGTCACTTATTTGCCAAGAGTATCCAAAGGCGTCTCATTGCACTTAGAATAAAAGCCAAACTCTGTTTTCTGGTGTGCACAACCGTTCGTGGCAGGGCTCCGACTGTGACCTCATGTCACACCACAGTCCCTGCTGCCCACTAAGGTCAAGCTGCACTAGAGCCTCTACGCCTCCTGTTCCTCCAGCTCATTCCTTCCTCAGGGGTTTGTACTTACTGTTCCCTTTGCCTGGATCGTTTTCCCCCCTAATATTCATAAGGCTGTCTTCTTCTTGTCACTCGAACCAGTTTAAATGTCACCTCCTCAGAGAGGTCTTTATCGAGTTCCCCATCTGATACATTTCCATTTTTCTCTGTTAACACCACTTATTTTGCCTGCAGAGCCTTTATCATCTTACATTTTTCTCATGTTGCTATTTGTTTATATTTTATCCGCCTATATTTCCTTCTGAAGTGTGAGCTCTTAGAGACCAAGGAACTTGTCTGTCTTTATTAAACTATATCCCTTGCATACTGAGCACTTTGCATTGTATAAGTTCAATAAATATTTTGAATGAATAAAAAAAGTTGTATTTTGACCGTATAATATCCTATGTCTATAGTTTTCAGCATTCACAATGTGTAATATTTCTCACCAACCAGGGGATATTTGGTGATCCTTGAGTGTCAAGATAAATGAAATGGATATAATAGAAATCAGTTCTTTGTGCATCTTGGATTATTTTATTCAATGACTTATTTGGGTCCGCTGACACCAAGGAAAGATCTCAGACAAATTTAATGTAAACTTAAAGACTTGGGAGAATTAGGAGATGCATATAATTTTCTGAAGGAATCATAAAAAACATTTTTCAACTTACACATTTTGGCACAAGACCCTTTGCGCTGTGATTTTCATGAACTGTCAGCACACTAACATGCCTTTTTGTCTCCAGGGTTTCTTTGTGTCTATCATCTACTGCTACTGCAATGGAGAGGTAGGTGTGAAGGAACACCCTACACGTCCCACATAGCTAGCTCTGAGTGAGCTCTTGAATGGCCATCGCAATGCGACCTGATCTCTGCAGGATCCCCAGGCGTTATAGGACAGAATGGGCAGGGAGAAGAGAGATAGTTTAATCATACATTATTTTGAGAAAGCGAGAATTAATTCCAACAAGCTAAGGTCAATTTAGTTACAAACCTTGATATTAACAAAAGCAACTTGTTAGAATGAAAACTGAGACTTGGGTGGTCAGTGAACTTCACATTCCAGTTAATGTTTAAACTTATAAAATTTCAAGTTCTATTAGAAACCCAAACATGTTTTCCTGGAACGAGTTCGTTAGAACGTTGTGACATTTTTTAAAACTATAGGATGGTGATGGGACAATTTCAGTTCACTGAGGAATTGATGAGAGAGAAATAATTGTGCTGTTCCTCTAGATGACATCCGCTTGCCAGGTTTCCGCTGCTTTCCATGGAACTTCAAATAAACTTCCTTCTGGAAAGTGGCACTAGCAGTAGAATGGAATCTTCAGTTGAAGGAATGGAAGGAAGAGCCCCGCCCTATTAAGAATGCATTTACAGCATCTGCTATTCAATGTTCAATGCTCTTTCCTGTTTTTCCGCCTTCAGTATGCCTATGCAAAGTGATAGGGTGGCGGTTACATTTCAGGTTATGTTCCACACCGTTCTCAGCTATAGCCGGCACTATTTCTCTCTTTCTCCAACCTGAGTCCTCTTTTTTCTCTTCTATAAGTCATATTTCTCTTGGCCACATTTCAGCCTCTATTAAAATACTAACATTGGACAAATCCCCTTACTCTCTCTAAGCATCAGTTTGCTCATCGTCAGTAATAGCACCTGTCTCAAAGGTTTTATTGAGATTGAGAGAGAACGCCGCCCGCCCCCCCCCCCCCCTTCCCGTGCCCGGCCCCCCGCCCCTTCGCCACACACGCATAAAGTCCCTGGCACAGAGTGGACCCTTAATTAATGATTGTTACTATCATTGAAATCAGTGCAAACCTTTGTCTAACAAAGTTTCAGTCTCTGTTGGTTTCTCTGATGCACAATATGGTTCTTATGGTTTAGGTTCAGTCTGAAGTGAAGAAGATGTGGAGTCGGTGGAATCTCTCCATTGACTGGAAAAGGACGCCCCCATGCGGCAGCCACAGGTACGGCTCCGTGCTCACCACCGTGACTCACAGCACCAGCAGCCAGTCACAGATGGCAGCTAGCACTCGCATGGTTCTCATCTCTAGCAAAGCAACTAGGATGACCAGCCTACAGCCCGACAGTCATGTGACTTTACCCGGCTATGTCTGGAGTAACTCAGAGCAGGACTGCCTGCCACACTCGATTCACGAGGAGACCAAGGAAGGTAACGGGAGGCAGGGAGATGAAATTCCAATGGGGAAGTCTTCTAGGACATTGGAAGGAAGCAAAGGAGAAATGGAGGATGTTCTTTGAATTGACATCTGTGGCTTTATAGAGCTGGTCCTTCTGGTTTTCCAAGAGCTGATGATCCCAGCATCTAGCCACCATTCTTCTGCTTGATCCCCAGAGCTTGACAATTCAGTATTAAAGTGTTACTTTACAAAAGTTTTCAGGTGCCATGAATTGGCTCCTATCAGTACTGAACACACAAAAGGAAAAGTATCAATGGTGTAGTTTATTACCTTATTTTGGCATCAAATTCTCTTCTAAATTTATGTGTGGTACTTGCTCTGTGATTGTTCATTTTTCTGCTACTTTTGGGTGGAAAACGTTTCAAGTGCTTGGTTTTATTTTTTCCTTATAAATATCACTCTAAGTATGATAGAGATTATTTTGTATGTCATTTTCCTTTTAAGAAACTAGTATTCTCTTTTCTCTTTCCCACTTTAATGTATGTACTTCCATCACTACATTCATTTTGTCTGTGTGAAGAGGCAATTAAGGTCTGAAAATGTATGTTAAACGATTAAAGATCTAAGAACAAGTACACGCTGGAAAGTAAGTTATTTGGACTTTGATAATACCTTTATGGTGATTAAACTGGTTTCTTTCCAGGATCAAGGGAAATTCCCCCAAAAGAATATTGCACATATTCCTTCTTTTGAATGTCCCTTCTGCGATGAGCCAAATCTCAGGACTTCACTCCTTTGTAAACCTTGACCTGTCACGAAGTTTTTTTGTCTCGAGCTTGCGTTGGCAAACTACTTTTGTATGTAATCATTATATAGTAAATCACATCGCACCTATACTTTTTTCCTCTTTGTTCTATTACTGTATTCCAAATGGCATGTGGGGTAAATTAAAAGTTTGTTTTAAAATTACATTTTGGGTCACTTTTTAAATTTTTATTTCAGCATTTTACTTTGTTTTGGGGGAACCAATCAAATGTCCACATCTACAGAGATCAGCATGTAGCTCCAGGGCTTTTCTGAACTTGAAATTTTCTTATGTTGCAGTCACAGTCGTAAAACGTTTATTGAACGTGTTTCAGGTACCTGGCATCCTGCTAGGTTTTTATAAGCATTAATTTATTTAGTCCTCACTACACATTTATGGAGTAAGTTCTATCACTGTCACCCTTTTTACAAATGATAATGTGACTCACGGAGGTGGAGTAACTTGCTTAAAGTCTCAGTTAGTCATTGACAGAGCATGGTTTCAGACACAGATAATCAATTTTCACTGACTCATGTAAACAGGAATGATTTTGGTCACATAACTCTTACTGTCATAGCATTCTCTTTTTCTGCTCTTGTGTTAAATAACATGGAATACCTTTGCAGATTCTAAAGTTGTCAAAAAAAAAAAACCTTTTTCAAATCGTTGGAAGAAAATTAATAAAGTATGTGTGAGTTGCAATATATTATTTATACCCAGAAATTGTTATATAATTCAGAGGTGATCTCCCTTGAGATTATGGAAGTAGAATAATGCACACAGTCCCTATTCCCCACCCTTAGAACATGTGACTATGCTAGGTTAGTTGGCAAAAAGGAAGGTTAAAAATGTAGTTAAGGATTGATAATCAGGGAGTTTATCCTGGATTATCTGGGTAGCCCAGTGTGGTAACGAAGGTCCTTAAAAGTAAAAGGAGGCGGGAGAGGAAATCAGAGTGATACATGTAAGAACTGCCACTCGTTGCTAGCTTTGAAGAAGGAAGGGGCAGTAAGCTAAAGAATATGGGCAGCCTCTAGAAGCTGGGAAAGACAAAGAAATGAATTCTCCCTTAGAGCCTCTAGAAAGGAATACATCTCTGTAGACACCTTAATTTTAGCCCAGAGGCTTGTTGGACTTCTAACCCATAAAACTGTAAAATTTAAAAAATTGTGTTGTTTTAAGCCACTAAATTTGTTATGACGTTCATAGAAACTATTACAAAGATGTATTTTGATTGCATATATGAAAAGAATTGCATTGGTTGATTAGTTAGGCTGTATAATTGCTATTTGTCTGGTTGCTTCACAGAGATCAATTATTTGCCAGTGTTTATGGTATTCTATTGGCCGCTTTTACAAGGAGTGTTTTCTAGCTTGCCATTTAACTATAACTCATACTCTTACCAGCAGTTGCTTTATTTTAGAGATGTAAATATTTATATGGTTGAGTTTATTCGAAATCGTGAAGGACAATCTCATCTTTTCTAAAGAGTTATGACATACCTTGCTTTATGAGTTGGATCTCAGTCTTTTTCTCTCGTTAGGCCTGCTCTGCCTGTGTGTTTTAGTCTTGGGCTCTCTTCCTAAGATCCAAAGGCAATCACTTGCTCAGGAAAGCTTTTGCCTGCTAATCCTGGGATAATCCTGAAAAGATGGCTTCCTTCTGGGCTGTTTAGGAATAACATAGATAAATAACTAATGTACACCGGCTTTATTTTAAGAACTGTGCTCAGTGTTTTCAGCATGTTTATCCTATAATCTTTAGAACACACCATGATGTAGTTATCAGCATTTCAAGAAAAGTTGAGATAATCAGAAGTTAGATGATTTGCCCCAGATCAAAGTTTATTCCAAAATAAAAATTCTCAAAAAACAAAATCTTATTTTTAGCAAATAAGGAATACATGTAGGAAATCAGTATGGATTTTATAACCCAACTCCATTTGAATTTTTCCATGTCAAATATTTGATATAACTGAGCTGACATATTAACAAACACATACACCAGGATACTTCGGCTTATAAATGTACCTAATATTAACCCCACTTTTGAGAATAAGTAATAATTACTGAATGCTTTTATCTGAAAATGTTAAATATGTGGTTTTAGTTGTTCCCATAGCAAAATTTCTACTTCTTTCACATTCGCTGATTATAATACAAACATTCTAGTTACAATTTAACCTTAAAGTTTTTGAAGCTTTTGGAAAAAAATAGTAAGTGATGAAAGTGTGGTCTGGAGGCTTTAGGTTTTAGAGTTGTCATTTTGTCACTCTTCCCTGTCTGATAAAATCTCCTCCCCCTTATCTTTTGAATGTTGTTTTTATTATAGTTGAATTTCTGTTGACACTGAAGAGAGTTTGTAAAAGGTCAGATCTGGAGCTCAGTCCCTGTAGTTTTATTATATTAGCTGTGATAGTATCAAGCATATAACAATATTATCAAACATATTGTCTATTTGATAATTTCCCTTTTGTGAAGATATCAGTTTCTATAATGTAAACTATCTTACACATTGCTCTTTGTAAATGAAATAATCACAATAATTCCATTCTTTTTCTTTCATCTTTTTATACATATACATTTATTGATTAGAATTAGAGTTAAGTGATGTGTAGAATTTCTTTTTTTTTTTTTGTAGAGTTTTACACTATTCCCTTACGATCTTGGAAATTTCCAATAAGCAACGGTGATATGTCAACTCATTCTTTTGTTTGACCAACATCTTTTGAACGCTGAATAAAACCTGTAAGTTTAAGATACGGAAGTAACAGACTTTATCCCTACTCTCAAGAAACTCACAGTTGAATTTAAAGACTGTTAGGAGAAAAGGTAGTTATGAGGGCACTGGTTCATGAAGTAAAGAGAGGAGGGGGAGGTAAAGCAGAATCTCCAAAGAAGAGTAGAAGTGAGCAGGCAGAAAAAGGAGAAAGGAGTTCCAGGCAGTTGAAATTGCAGGGGGAAAGCTATAAAAGTGAGGGAGAATGCAGTACATTCAGAGAACTGCCAGGGTTTTGTGATGACGAGTGAGCTGTGAAGGAAGGGATGTAAGAGATAAGGCTGGAGAGGGAGGCAGGGAACATTTAGGAAGAGCTTGTATCCCTTGCTGTAATCCAAATGGAGTAAAGAGTCCCTAACACATGGAGCAGGAAAAGGCAGGTGTGTATTTTTGAAATAACTCTTAGGCTGTATGAGAATGAGCTAGAAGAGGTTAAGTAGGAGCAAAAAAATACTCATGAACACTTAAAGGAATGTTAAGTAACATAGCCTCTGCACTCTTCTCTGTTTCCTTATTCTGATCAGAAATAGCAGACTGTGTAAAGCTAAATAACATTCTAATACAAGGATAGATTTGAATTAAGCTATTATTGATGACAATTAAAGGATTAGAAGAAAGATACAAGAGAGGGTATCTTGTTTTTGCTGCCCAGTACTTATTCTTTTTCCTTCTGATGATAATGCTCCAAATTTCCTTTAAAAAACCCACTCATTCCCCATTCTCAAGCATGTAATTTGGTGGAATTGATGCCATTTGTAACTCCCAGGTGGAACCTCTTAGGCTTCAATCAAGCAACTTATTTCTTCCCTCTGGCCAGTTACTGGGTTGATGATGAGGGCATAACCAAGGAAAAGCAGGTTGGACTCCTGGGGAAAAGAAGCTCTCTCCTCTACTGGACTGATTGTTCAGATGTATGCCTAAGCTGCCATCACAATGAGCTTGACAATGGAGCCAGCCCCCGAAAAGCAAAGCTGATGCATTCATCCTGGTGACATTGAGGTAGGAATTCCTTCACTTCATGTATAAACTCTTTAATGATGAAACTAATAAATTCCGTATTATATATTATATTATTATTATTATTAATTATTTGCCAGTTGAGGCTTTTCTTCCATTTTCAACCCAAGGTATATTGATATAAAAAGTCACACTTTATTTAGAATTTCATTCATTCAACAAAGATTTAACATGTGCCAGGCTGCATTTAGGAGCTGGGATTAAAGCAGTGAACAAGACAGGCAGGATCTTTATTCTCAAGATGATTGTATTCTTTAGGAAAAGACAGCACAGACAGTAAACAAATGAAGTCTTGCATAGATTGGACAATTTCAGATTGAGTTAGCTTCTAAGAAGAAAAGGAATAGGATGATGTGACAGAGAATAATGTTGGAGGAGATGCTTAAGATATAGTAGGTCAGGAAGAGCCTTTTTCTCAGGATGTGGCTTCTTAGTTGAGACAAAATAATCCAGCTATGAGAGAAATATGTTTGAGGCAGATGGCATAGCAAGGGGAAAATTCTTCAGCTAGGAAAATCTTAAAGTACTCTGAAAATATAATGAAAATTAGTATTATTTGAAGATTACAAACAAGAAAGAGAGACTTGACTGGTGATGTGACCTTGGTGTACCTCTTCCATGAACAAATTCTACCCCCCTCTTCATTCACATATTATTTATTCAACTAATACTTACGCCTTTTATGTGCCAGGCTCTGTGATATATAGAGGAAATCAAGGGATGAATAACAAAATTCCTATTTCGGAAGATTTCACAAGTCTTAGAGAGTTCTTTTCACCCACAACCTCTAGAATCTCATGCACTTCTCCCATTCTGTATTGATGTCCCAGGGTTCTGAACTTGAAATCTGTCTCTTCATATTCATCACAAGTTCAACCAAGGACTCTCATTCTTGGTTTGTATCCATCACTTCTGTCATGTGACCTTCTCAGACCCAAATCTTTTCCCTTACAGTGACTCCACCTTTTAGGTCATAAGCAGTTTCTAATGCAAACCTATATATGCTTTGAATAGCACAAATATCATCAAATATGGTATGTAATTTGCTGTCATAGTTGCTGATGGACTTAGTACATGCATACTTGTCAACATAATTTTTATATGTATGTCTTTTTAACATTGCTTCACATTTGTAACAATAAACTCAGGAATTTTGCACAGAATCTAAAATTATTTTAATAAAGTTAATGAAGATGGTGTTTATGAGATTTTAAAATAAATTTTCTTAGGAAACTTAAGGCCAGACTGGCAGATAGATTATGAAAAAATAGCTAGAGAAATTTGCACACAAACATGAGTCTGTCATCTAAATTAGGAGATGTAGGAGAAGTAGCCTTAAATTTTTATCAGTCTGCTAGAAGATGCTTCATATATTAATATCAGAGAAAATACCAGAAAAGCAATGATAAAGGCAAACAAGGTAATTTTTATTGGCAAATATTTTACACCAACTTTAACTGTTGTCCCAGTAGGAAAAATGAATATAAATTTAATTAACTTCATTTTACTTTTCTTCATTTATTATTTAATTTTCCTTAGATTTCTAAGAAAATGTCATCAAATAGCAATATGCATATAGATATGTAAAAAGGATTACACATGTATGTAGATAAATATATTTAATGAACAGTTTTTATTTAAATGCCACATTCTTTATTTTTTTATTCTAGTAGAATAGCATGAGAAAATGAGCACATCATATACAGGCACCACACAATGCAACTTTGGAATGTTTAAAAGAAATAAATAACATGTATCTCTCCACAAGGCAATGAAGCATGAAATATAGCCTATAAATTGAACCCTGTACAGTGTGAAACATAAGCTAAAGTTTAATATGTACTGACTTTGTGTAAACATCAAAAATGTGTGTCAAGATAGAAGGAAAAATTAAAGATAAACAAAGATAAGCCATCTCATAACATGATCTGTCAGTACTGCTTTGAATATTTGGACTATGCCTCTGTAATCATGGTTCTGCCTGTGACTTGACGTGGTTGGGAATGGGGATGGCGAGATATGCTAATAGGCTGAAGGAAGATTTGGGTGATCTGAACCTCATCCTACACTACTCGTTAGCTACTACAACCTATTTTCTTTGTAATCCAGTGGGTCTTCTCACCAATAACATCATTTTATTTAAAAACATCTGTTTTAATATTCCTGTAAATGAAAGAGATATTATTACAAAAGACACCTGAAAATTCATATTTTTCAAGCTGAGTTCCCCAGTGACTCCATTTTGTTTTAAAAACAAACATTAACTTTATTGTGTTAACATAAAATGTACCTATTTTGTTATACTATGCTGCTCAGTGCGTTTTGACAAAAGCACACACCTGAGTACTATCACAAAATCACAGAAATTTTCTTTACTCAAACAGTTTATTGGTGGCTCTTCCCAATGGATGCCCCTTCATTCCTGGAGCCAGGCAACCACTGATCTTCTTTCGGTCACTATAGATTATATTTGCCTTCTAGTGTTTCATGTAAGTACAATCATATGCTATACTGATTTCTTTAGTTCAGTATAATGCTTTTGAGATTCATCCATGTAGCTGAGGCATCAGTAATTCCATTTATTTCTGAGCAGTATTCCATTGAATAAATATGCCATGATTTCTTTGTTAGTTCACCTGTTGGTGGACATGGTTTTTTTCTTCTTCTTCTTCTTCAGTTTTTGGCCATTGAATCAAACTATTAACATATGTAAACAAGTCTTTCTGTGAACATGTGTTATGTATCTTAGGTAAACACCTTGGAGTGGAATCGCTAGGTAGTATGTTAAGTGTTTTTAACTTTATGAGAAACTATTAAACTGTGTTTCAAATTTGGTTATATTACTTTATACTCACACTAGCCATACATGAAAGATTTTAATTTTGGCCTTTCTAGTAAGTATATAGTGATATATTTATGTAGTTTTAATTAGAGTTTCCATGAAGACTAGTGAGATTTTTCTTACATGTTTTGGCCATTCATATACCTTCTTTTATGAAGTATCTATTCATATATTATTTACCATTTATTTAGATTATTCATCTTTTAATTGTTGAGTTGTAAGAGCTCTTAATATATTGTGATACAAACTCATGTTAAGATATAGATTTGTGGTTTTGTGAATATTTTCTCTGTCTGTGCTTGCTCTTTGGGTTTTTAAATGATGCCTTTGAAGAGCAGAAGTTTTGATTTTGATGAGGTGCAATTTATCAATTTTTAAAAAATGATTCATGGTTTTTGTGACCTAAGAAATCTTTGCCTGCTCCAAAGTCACAGAAATTTTCTCTGTGCTTTCTTCTAGAGAGTTTATGATTGGGTTTATGTTTAAAATTGTTATCAATTTTGAGTTCATATAGTGTGAGGAAACGTTCAGGCTTAAATTTCTCATGTGGATTATCCACTTGTTACAGGAACATTGTTTAAAATTGTACATATAAGATTGAAAAACTGTTATTTTCTCCATTGAAATACTTTGGCATCATTGCATAAAGTGTAGGTGTGTGGGTCTCTTCTGGACTCTTTATAGTGCCCATGAATTTGTATATCTACTGTTATCCTAGTAATAAGTTTTATTACAAACTTTGTAATAAATATTAAACCAGGGACTATTAATCTTTCAATTTTGTTCTTTTTCAAAATTGTTTTGGCTGATGTAGATTGATGAAATAGTTTGATAGTTTTAGATATAGTTTTGCTTCTGGTTTTGGAATATGAACCTAGTATCTTGCAACCTTATTAGACACACTTAAGAGTTGTAGTTTTTTTCATAAATTCTTAATAATTGTCATATCAGCTGTGACTAGTTTTGCTTCATTCTTTCTTGTATGCATGCTTTTATTTCCTTTTCTTGTCGTAGGGCATTAGCTAAATTTCCAGTATGATGAAAAAAGTAGTGATGAGTGGGGACTTCCTGGCTTTGTTCTTCATCTTAGTGGGAAAGCTTCTAGTTTCTTCCATTCAGTATGTCATTAGTTGTAGGTTTTTCAATAGATATCCTTTATCAAGCTGAAGTGTTCCTTTATTCCTGGTTTATGGAGAATTTTTACCATGAATGAGTATTGGATTTTGTCAAATATTTTTTCTGCATCCAATGATATAATCATGTGATGGATTACCAATTTTCAAGTGCTAAACTAGCTTTGAATATTGAGATAAATCTCACTTGATTGTGATGAATAATTCTTTTTACATTGTTGGAATCCATTTGCTAATATTTGTTGTGGATATTTATATCTATATTCACAAGGGATGTTGGTCTATACTTTTCTTGTAATATTTTGTCTGGTTTTGGTATTAGAGGTTTGCTGGTCTATAGAATGAATTTATTCTTTTAAAACTATTTTCTAATTTCTCTTGCAATTTATTCTGTGACTGATGGATTACTTAAAATATGCTTTTGATTTCCAAATATTTGGGAGACTTTTCAGATATATTTCTGTTATTTATTTCTAATTTAATTCCAGTGTGGTCAGTAAATATATGCTGAACTGTTTTCACCCTTTTAAATTTATTAGACATTTCAAGAAACATCATGAGACCTATCTTTGTCAATGTTCCACATCCATTTGAAAGAATGTATATTCTGCTGTTGTTAAAAAGTTATAGTTAATATAGAGTTTTATCAACATTTCTATGATTAGCCATAGAATATTGTTCTTGAGGTATACATTATTAACACTGTTGATGGGAGCTTTGAGGACTTTACATGAAATGCTTTATAACCTTATGATACACCTATCCCATAATTAATAATCCATGTGGTTTTTCATCTGGAAATGATTAAGGAAGCAGGCATGGTAGAATTTATGAAGAATGGTATAGTTGCATTCAATTTGCATTCAGATTCACCACAGATGCTAAAAATGGTTCAATTCTTAATCAAATTTTATTTTGAATGGAAAGTTTTTTTGTTTTTGTTTTTTTCCTGCCATCCAGGGAAAAGCTAAGGCCATATGCTTGGGAATTGTGAGAGTATTCATTTTAAGTATCAGTAGGAGAAACAATCTCAGGTGGTATATGTACTAATATAAACCACACAAAATATTTTTAAAAATCTAGGATCAGAGTGGTGCTTTGGGGGAGGGCAGATTGACAAGAAATGGCTATGAGAAAATTTGGGGGGACATGGAAATGTCTTATTTCACAATAAAGGTATAGGTCATACAGATGTATACATTTATTAAAATTGTACATATAAGATTTCTTTAACATATTTGATGTTTAAAGCAAAATATAATAATATATTGTGAGACATTATATATGTATAATTTTACTACAGAACATAAATATGAAAATGATTGGAAGTGTGTTTTAAAACGTTGCTGTGCACATTAATTTTTCGGATGTTCTTGACTGTGTAGATCATCATGTTCCCCTGGAGAGGCTCCGATTAATTAGGCCTGGGTGAACCTGGGCGTTAGCATGCTCAGCAACCATTCTAGGTGCTTTTCATGGAGATAACCCAGTGGCTCACACTTTAAAGAATAATGGACAGAAAATATCCCAAAGAGGGGTCTAGGGAGAGACATGTCAGGTTTGTAGTAGTTGGGAAGAACTGTCTGAAAGTAGGACCTGAGGTAGGCGCTGGAGAATAGGAATCCTTAAATGATCAACAAGCAGCTACATCCATTTTGCAGAGAAACAGTATTGTCTTAAAATTCTAAGATGTGAGGATATCTCCACTTGGTAAATTTTAATCCTATTGTTATTTGGTTTATAGCAAGTTAAAAATAAACCAAGTACTGACTCACGTTTAGCCATGGTTAAAAGTGCAATTTTCCTTAAGATAGCAAAAATGGCTGTGTAACCAATAAAATCTCTTTTAAACATCCAAATGAAAACTTTTTGAAGAGAGGAATTGAATATAGTGAGGCACAGAATTTCAACTCAAGAAAATATATGACAACATTATTTGTCTGTTGTAATCTCTTATACAACCTTCACTCAGGGTTAATAAGCATGCTAAGATAAGGCATGGTTTCTTTTTTCTTCAAATATACTGTCATTTATAATGATTGATTAGTAATAAGTTAGAAGGTGTCTTGAGCTACATTCAAGTTAAGAGTTAAACTTTGTTCTGATGCATTTAGAATTTGAGGATGAACATGGATCTATAAGTCATGTACATAGGATGTGTAATTCATACTGGAGTGGTACATCGTGTGTTAAAACCGAATGGTGATTTCAGTGTCAGTAAGGAACTTGGATGAATGAGAGGTTTGGGGAAATGTCAAGGAGTATCCATTTACTCTCTATATCTAGTGATATCTCATATCCGAAGTCCATGCACTTATTTATGAGTAATATAAAAGAACACATAATCATTATAGTATTGGAAAGAAGCCATGACCCTAAATTAGTAAGAACTAAACTCAGATATAAAGGAAACAGGCATAAACCACTTCCCTTTCCTCCATTTCTACTGTGTGAGTGTGTGTGTGTGTGTGTGTGTGTGTGTGTGTGTGTGTGTGTGTGTGTAATTTGTATGCTTTTGAATCAAGTTGGTGGGAAAGTTCTGGGTATAGATAACGAAGTCGATTGTAATTTATCAAACTTGGTGTCAGGTAGACATAGTAAATATATAGTGACTTTTATTAGAAATGAAAATTGAAAATAACATAAAATTCAAATTCAAATCTTAATCATAGAAATACATTCAAATTAATTAAAGAGCTGTCACACCCAGTGAGAGTATTTCCACAGTAACTGTGATTAGTTTTAAAATTTCTGCATAGATTTAAAAATCTGAAGCACCTGGAATATGTTAAATGACACAGTACTGTGAAATGATTTGTCTTCACCAGATAATGTGCATAAAGTTAAATTAATGGCCTGTTGAATGATGCTGTTAAAATATAGAAAAAACATTAAAACAGAATACTGGAATATATATGTATGTTCACACACAGATTCATTAAGAATCTATAAAAAATGAAGTCATTACCCTGAATAAGTGTAATTGGATTTACTTAAAACATTGCAGAATGAAGAGTATATAATGTGAACTGGTAAGTTACTTCTTTTTATGTTGTCCTTTCATTCAAGAAAATAATGAAACCTAAGTGAAATGGGGGTGAAATGAACATGAATGAGGGATATAATATGAAATATGTTTAAATATAAAAGATTTGACTAATGAGTGCCAATGCAGAAAGTCCATAAATCATACAGCTTATCATAATGGAAAAGGAAAACAATATTTTTATCATCTTGCTTTAATCAGACCTCTTTGGATTCTCCCTGGGTTCATAATGACATTGGTGCCCACATGTGATCAGGCAGGATTTAAAGTTCATATCCACGTGTTATTAATAAATATGTTCATATTGATAATTGATTTGCTATAATTGCCTTGTTCAATGGGAATTAAACCAGAAAATGAGGGATTAACCTTATTTGAGTGGAAGCTATACAGGACTGGAAGCCAAAGGGCTTGTTCTTATCCATCCCTGGCACAAGCCCACCACACGGCCCCCAAAGGTTGCAAGGTATTCTATTTTAAAACAGGGGCAAATATTTAAATTTTCCACCTGAAATCTTCATGACTAAAAATATTCTGTCTGGGTGATATTTAATCTTTCTATTTAGAAAACAATCTGAAAAAATTACCACACTTAGCAGGGTGCTTTTTCATTATGTTTTCTTATTTATGCTATGTCTTAATTCCTGAGATACTATTCTCATTCCTGCCCTGATTTTTACTACCTATTACTGTGGTGGGAAACTGCTGAGTGGAATAAAGGGGTCCTCTGGGAGCTTTGAGCAGGAGTTCCCATGCAGCACAGTCTGGTGCACCCCTAGCAGCTGCCAAGGGCACTTGGCTCTGCCAGGTACTGGGCAATTGAACTGTAACTCTGGAGGTTGTAAATATTTGGTTTGGCCCCATGCAGTCATTTATCTAGTTTTTTAGGCTACTGAGTGCTCCATAGATGAGTAATAAGTAAACACTTTGTCAGAAATAGTTGGTTTCCTTATATCAATAAAATACAAATTTAATTACAACATTTCTTGAAAGAATCAAAGGAAATTTCGCAGATATGAATGAAGTGGATAGTACTAGTACCTATAATTGATACATTTTCTGTTGAAGCAATGAATCTAATCTTTTGTACTAATATGAAGAAAAAATGTTTCCTTTTGAAAATTCACTGACAAACCTTGTCACCATTTTCTAGAATATGGGGCTATCAAGATTCCGTTTTGAAGCAAAGTGATATGTTTAATATTAGGTTCTAAGGGGTAAAGATAAGCTTGGTTTTCCTTGTTTTTGTTATCAGTTTGATTTATACCCCAATTAGCATTTTATTCTGTTCTTGGTAAATAAAAGCTTGGTATTTTGTAGATGAATTAATAATAACCCCAAGCTATATGTGTGTAATTATATCTGTTCTGTATTATAAAGAAGTTCATTTGTTTTTTGGTGTTGCTCTCCTCAGTGATGTTTTATTTAAAAAATGAAAGAAAACTAAATATATTCTCCCTCTTTTAAAGTTCTCACCTTTTAAAATGAAGTAGATATTTTGAATGTTTGTTAAATCAAGGAAGAAAATGATTTTAAAGTGTGGGGGAAATGAAAAATCTCTCATGAAATTAGAGCACAGGGATGTAGGCTTTTAATGTTCATTTTTTCTAAGTATATACCAATATTTTGATTTATTTTTCTTATTGTGAACCAGCGAGGGATGATACTGTTTATTTTATCAGCAGAAATTGCATTACGAAGAGACAATTGTGATATTATAAGAGTTGGAAATATCCAATGTTTTAGCATAAACCTACTGCACTATTTTATTATGCTCCTCAATGCACTTTCTCTAACAAGTAAAATTGTCCAATAATTCAGTTTAGAGGTTGTTTTCCTTCATGTGTTGTTTTGTTTCTGTGCACTTTTTAGAAACGCCAACATTGTTTCCCATTCTTGTGAAAGTAAGTGAAACTAGAAAGCATGTAAGGGCAGGAATTATGCAAAATTTGTTCCTGACTAAATTACAATGTGGGCAAATACTAGGCCTTCCAGTTTTCCAGTCAGTAACACAATTTGCCCTGCCAGAAAGAATGTTAAATTGTTAGTCGGAACTACAGGTACAGAAAATATTCTTTTGTTTTGTATAACTAGGGCAACTCCTCCACTTCAGCTGATCTGCTTTAGGGTCCTTGTTCTCAAGAGTTCCCAGGACCACTGGAGTGTCCCTCAGACTCCTTTCAGGGTCCATGAGATTCTTTCTAACTACGTATCTGGCTGAGGCGGAATTTTCTTCACCTACTCCAACCAAAAACAACACAACAAATTGGTTGCAAAAGCAGCAAGGAATCTAGTTTTCTTCTGTTAACCCAGATATTAAATAGATTTTCCAAAAATAAAAGGCAATGCTATTCTCAATTTTTGGGGGGAAGAGACTATAGTCATTTTTCATAAAAATGTTTACTATTGTGCATTTTATATGCAACGTGTAGACTATCGTTATTTTAAAATACCTTATCAGTAAAATATATTTAAATGCTACAGTATTAATTCCTAATATAGTAAATACTGATGGATATAACTAACATTAACAAAAGCTCTTTTGGGTTCTTAAGTTTTAAGAGTGTAAAGGGGACTCGGGACCAAAAAGTTTGAGAACTGATGCTTACGGCATGCCTTCTACCAATTAAAGTAGAAGAAAAATATATTTTTATTTTTGAAATAAAAACCTGAGTAAATACAAACTCCAGGTTCATTGTCTCAAGCATATATTTAAGGTCATCTTCAGGGAACTAAGTGGTATGAAGGACTGAGAATATAGTTGCTGCAAATCAACAAACGAAAATATTTAGAGCCCAAGGTATATATTTTTCCTAGTTGTCTATCCTAAACTTTTAGATAAGTCAAGTTAACAATAACATTTTTAAATATAGTATTTTTGTTCTGTGAATCTCCCCGCGTGTAGGGCTGATATGCGTGGGTACCCCCAACTCCTGCGTTATTCAAGTGTCAGCTATACTTTCCTGCTGTTAGGTGAATTGGATAGTGACATGATATGAGTTTTCAAAATGATGGGCCCCGACGTACTTTGACACACTGTCATTTCCACACTGTTTCTAGCCTCATTTGAAGTTGCCATTTACTATATCTTTACTGCATTTCGGCATCCAAATTTATTTTTAATCAAGTTATCTTTCATTTATTGCATGCTAGTCTGTATTTGTTCCTTTTAAGGTCTGTAAATACTCTGTAGAAAGAGTTATGATCAAATATGTTTTTCCTAAAATGCAAAACAAGATAATGCATGGTAGGTGCAAAACAAATGCTTATTAAATGAATTAGCAGGTGTTATAAAACTTGTTTGGTGCAATTAGCATTAACTTTAATAAACTAATTACTTTCTTTTGGGGAAGTTGCATAAACAATAGTAAGACTCGTGTGACTAGATCATTTCTACAGTCCTTTTGCTTTCTACACTTAATAGAATTTTGTCTTTTTCAGAATTGAATTTATTATTATTTTCCCAAAATAAAGGGTTATAATTTCAAATTATATGTGTATATATTGCTTATTGAGTTTCCCTTTTCTCAAGACACAAGAGAAAATTCAAAATATTGTGAAATATTTATTTCATGAATTGTAAATAAGATTACGGTAGTCGAAAGACTGAATGACTTAGTTAAATCAAGGAGTTAGTAAAACTTTTAAAAAAATGTCAGTAATATCACCCAAATGTAGACTGTTATACTATTACCCTCATTTTAAAGTCATCTCAAGGGGAAAATTTACTGTGTTTAAGAAGAGCTGATTTTTTTTTTCAGAAGTACCTTCCAAACAGTAACTGTTCATTAAAATTTTTATAAAAGTCTAAAATTTAAAACAAATTCAACGGCAGATTTTGCCTACACAGAAGTAGGAACAAAGTGCTTATGAGTGAAACATCACCAGCAGCAGTTGAAAGGGCTGATCTGAGTGTGGCTGGGATGCACAAAGAAAAAAGCCATTTCTATTAATTCGAGTTTAGTAAATCAGAATGTAAAGCAGTTTCATAAGCAGAAACGGAAACATTTTCTGCCATTAATAAGTTCTCTGATTAAAAGTAGTGATTTTAGTAGAGACGATCAAGGAACATGAGAGATTCAAAAGAGGACTGGCAAAATTATCCTATAGTAAAAAAAGAGAATCAGAACAAATTCGTCAGCCAGGCAATTCTTAGTGATGCAGGATTTAAAGTCAATATTACTTGTTTATATATCATTAACTGATATTATATACAAATGATTTATATTGTATTCATGAATTATTCTGTACTAGTGTTTCTCAACCTGTTTTTCATTATCAACCCATAGAAAGAAAAATTCAATTCAATTAAATTAAATTCTCTCTAGTGAGAGAAATCGAATACTAAGGAATAAGACTTTGTTGGGTAAAGTTGAACTTTGAAAGATTACAAACTATTATCATATATAAGACACCCCCTCCCAACTTTCACTCACTCGAGGCAATATTGCTACAGTGCAAAAGTATGTTCTGTATGGATTTCATTTTCTAGTGTGTTAATTGAATTTCTGCTGTTTATGAAAAATACTTTGGACAACTTATTTCTCTAGAGTAAACATCTATACTGTTAATAATTTCTGGATTACTAAAGATCTGATTTAAAAAATACATCATGTTCTTAGAAATTTGAATTTTTATGACCATTATTCTGTGGATATTTCTCATGGAGATTATAATACATCTCCATGGGTAGTTTCTTATAGCACAGGCATGTAGTGGTAGCCTAGTCTATTTTTCTGTTTATTTTTCTATATATTAGCAGAGAAAGCCATTTTTAAAGAAAGACATAATTTAATTCCAACTTGCTGATTAAATTCTGCGGGAGGTGGTTGTCTAGAGAACTAGAGATGCATTTTCTAGAGAAAGTGGAGCTGACTTGCAGATCTCAATATGGAACACTGACTCTGCATTTACTGGAAGATGAAACTGGGAAGGACTAGAATTTTTCTCTCTTTCTCTGTCCCGTTACCACTCTCTGTCTCTGTCTCTCTTGCCTGGGTTGAAGTGGTTTAATTTCCTCAGAAAGTCTTCTTCAATAGGATGAGAGGAGAAATGGAGAAGTCATTCTCAAAGTGGAATTAAAGATATGTGAATCATTTTGAAACTCTGCTTTTAATGTGGAGACTAAATGTCCAGAAACAATGCTCAGGGGAATCCATGAAATTAACATCTAGATAGAAAAACTAGGGGACAGTTACACAGGAAGAAAGTAGTAATGTGTTCTCAGTAGGAGGAGAGTAATAACTCAGGACACAGGTACTTTGAGTGGTGTAAGAGGCGCCTTCTTCAACTAGTAGGTATGTTTGAGACTATGAACTTCAGAGAAATGTGTGACTCAGTTCTGTCTGATATAGAGGAATCATATCTGACAGAATTTGTGGAGATAATGGGTTTTATTTGATTGTACCTACAATTTTAAAGATTTTCTGATGTACTTTTAAATTATTATGAAAAAGTAAAAATGATAAATTATGCATATTTATCTTATGTAGATATTGATTCGCTCTTGGCGGTTTTTGTGTAACCTTAAGTTTCAAACATTAGACAATGATACCTTTAAACTACCTTTTTTTCTTTACCCAAGTGACATTTCATCATTTATAAATAAACATTTCAAACTACAACACTGGTAGCACGTCTGCCAGGGAACAATTCAGCTGTGGAAGCATTACCATACTGATATAGCAGTGTTCAAGCAATCTTTTTGAATATTTTATTTCATTTTTCCCTTAGTGTTTAGTGAAAATGAATGATTGAAAAGTGAAAAAAAAGATGACCACTAATACTAATGGTTAGTTGCATAGGACTCATAATCATTATACTATTAAGACAAAGAAGGGGGTCATTAAATTTTTGAAAATAGTATATATTTTATCCTATTGCTTTTAGGATGAGTAATTGTATATTCAACTGTGAAATCAAAAGAAACAAAATTTAAAACTATGGGTTTGAAAAACAGTAAGAACATAGGATTCCTACTCACACATGTGTTCCTACTTCATGTTCTACCAGGATAAATTGAAATCGATAAAATATTTTTGAAAAATTGAAGCATAAAAGTCGTAGAAGAAATCATAGAGAAATTATTTTATTACTCCAGAGCAAGAAAGGCCTTCCTGACACAAAAGCAAGAACATATAAAGACGATTATATTTAAAAAGCTGCATTGCAAAATCTGCTATAAAGTAAAAAATGAATATTTGTAATTATATCAAAGAAAAATAACTAATTTATTCAATTAGTTTTATATATCCCCTAATATGAGAAAAAAACTCCAACTAATTGACAAGAAAAAGATAAAAGAAGCAATAGAAAAATTGGCAAAGAATAAGAACCATCTCTTCTACTTCCTAAGAGTGAAGAAATATTTTTCAGAAGCTTCCTGCAGACTTCCCTTTGTCTTGGCCTCAATGGAATAATGTGCCTGTATTATCGATAACAAGGAAAAAGGGTTTGCCATTTTGGGTTTAGTTTGATCATCTAATGAATGTTATAACAGTCAACAATAATGAACACCACAGTGGCTCATACTTAAAGTTGGAGATGAAAACAAAACAAAACAACAACCAACTAAACGATGATGTACATTCTATCTTCTTCTTTAGTTAAATAAATTTTAAAAATCTATTTCGATGGAAAAGAAGCTAAAGTTGCCATGATTAAATGTTCCTTCTTGGTGTGTCTTGCTTTGAGGCTCAGAATCCCAAAATCTTTCATCTGGTATTGGCACCATTAGCTGGACTGGAAAGTACATTGTCTAATGAAAACCATGTCTAAAATTCTGAGACTCCAAAACCTATGGCAGAGACTGAAGTTTTCTCATTAGAAATAGCACTCTTCCAAAGACTAATGTGTGTTGCATAAGCAGTAGAAATACAGTTCAAGGTACCAATCTCTTTGGTAAAGACGCCTACCTGAATTTTGTGTAAAGTTGTAGGGAATAAATCATGAATGTTTAGATATCCTTCATCTGACCAGCATGGACTAATTAAGCATTCCCAGCTGCCACATGTAAAAGATGGACTACTAATTTAAAAAAACTTTTAAAACGTATTGGTATGAACTATATACTCTACCCTTTCAATTTAGTATTTATAATCCTGAAGGTTAGTTATACCAGTCCTAGTCATCTGAAGTTTATGGGAAAAGACATATAATGTAAACATGAAAGAAATCTGGAGATTATCTAGCCTATTTTTATATTGCAAATAATATTTAACGTTTATTTAAATGGAAAGTTTTCAAAGTGTTTTTTTTTTTCACATGTATTTCACTTTAATCTTCACATTAACTGAAAGGTAGGTATACTCAGCAATAGCATCACCACTTCACAGATGAGAAACTGGGACAACACAGGTAGCAGAGAGTGCAAGTTCCCTGTGCATGTCTCCTCTGGAGTTAGCATTCCTTTGTACACTCGTCCTATGGCTTCCAACTGGAAGTACCTGCAATTGTTTGCTTTCAGACTTTCTCTGGCTGCCAGAAGTACTGGGAGAGTAAATTCACCCAAGGAGCAGCACTTCACCAAAGATAAATGGGAACTGGTGGATACATATCCAGCTCTTTCACCCTCTGGTGCAATAACTTCAAGGTGTGTTATGCAGTCTCCCAGAATTCTTTAGCAGGATTGAGCCCAGTTGACCATAGTAGTAACCTGCTTAATACACACTTTGGCTTCTTTCCCTTCCCTGTCACACTTCCCCACATTTTTTTTTTTTTTTTTTTTTTTTTTTTTTTTTTTTTGCTTCTTAGTCCCAAATTCTTTTCCCGAGGTTTGCTTCTGGGGGAACTCAACTAAGACAACAACTCATTCAAGAAACACACATTTTGTATGCAGCTGAGATAGGAATAAAATTCCTAGGTCTCTTGATTACCAACCTAGGGATTCTTTTGTATGACCCTCAGTTTCTCTAAAGCAAAATATATTTTGAAGGACTAAGACACTATTGCATTTTACAAAAATAAGTTCCTAGTAATTAAAATGCAAAAAAGCCGGATCTTCTTGACATTTTATTGTTAGAAGGTATCCTATATTTTCATTTCTTTCAAAATTTTTAAATCAAAATCTTTCTACTATTGCTGTCATTGACCTCCCTTGCTAATAAATCACCTCACTATTTCAGATATTGTTCGTATTAGGTATAATTGCAATTATACACTGACATTAATTATATACTCTTCAACTAGATTTTTAAAACCCCTGTTATTTCCTTTGTCATTTTGTATTGATCAAACACAATTTTAACAGCCCACTAGCAAATGTGACCTTGTGGAATGTTTCCCCTAGATTTTTGTTAATAATTATTCTCAGGATGCATGAAATCAAAATTATATAAAATTGTAAAGATAAAGTTTTAATTGGATACTTCCCCAAAAGAGACAGGAAAGGTAGAGATAGCCCTTTCCTTGATAACTTTAAGAGAATACAAAGATAAGACATGTTTACATGATACCTTGGCTAGTGCTGAAAGTTATGTTTAATTAACTTATATTTCTTAAATTGCCTTTTGTGTTACCATAATATGTTGAATTATCAAAGTAAATTCATATGAAACTTGAACTTAATTAACATCATAACTTAGAATGATTAACTAGGCATAGGTAAACATTGGGCACAGATGAAATTGTTTCTTAGAAGAGTGTGGAACCATCACTCTGTTTCCAAAAATGCCTCTTTATATTAATATCTATTTTGATTTCAGAAGTTTTGAGCCATGTATATAGAAATGCTATTTCCCAAAGGAGCCATTACAATTTGGGAACATTTCTATTTTATACTTCATTATTTACACAGCCTATGTGACTACCACATTCTTCAACCATGCATAGTCCATGAATCCATAAATTTCAGGTTTGTTTATGTGAAGAAATCCAGGAATACCATATTTAAAGGACATTTTATAGAGACTTGACACTAGTAAATATCATTAGCTGTTTATAAAGGGGGTTGGTCAAGGTCATTCATAAACACTGAAGTGCAGGTAAGGAGGCTCAATTATGGCTAGTTAATGAGCCATTTTTGAAATAAAAAGCAAGGCTGTTATTTTCATCAGTGAGTTTTTAGCAGTGACTTTTTCTGGTACATTTGCTATCCTTTTATTCTTTATTTTGTAACAAAGCAGAGATACAGCTATTCCTTATCATTCTCTAAAAATGTAAGCCAGGCCATATATCTCAAGCCATTAATACTATTTTATCTCTTGAGCAACTGATACCCAGTAAATCAGTGAGTTTTTATACTAAAGGGATGGTTTCTCCTTAATTGGGCCCACTATTTCACTTGAAATTTGATTCAAAGTTCTCTGTGTTTCTTTTTCCATTAGAAAAGAAAAAAAGAGAGAGAGAAATGGAATGGATCATTTCAAGAGTCCAGAGAAAGTTTCACACTGTGTAGTATAATCAATTCTTGAAGGCAAGGGTTTTCAAATCTTTGTGTTTCTGATTAACATAAATAATTCAAATCTAGAATGACTTAATTTATTGCCTTGATATGTACTGTTATGTGCATAGTCAAATATGAGTAGACCAAGTCACTTTCTTAAATTATATTGTCAACATTTTTTACCATTACCTGAAGCTCTTTCCGTTATATTCTGTTGGTCATAGAAAGTTACCAGGTTAGACCAGAACAAGGAGTAGGGAATACAGCCTTTCTAGTAAGAGGAACTGTAAAATCATATGACAAAAGAGTGGATAGAAAGATTTGGGGCCACTATTGTAATATACTAGAGTCCCTATAAACATTTTTCTTTATTCAGTAGTTATTTTTAAAATAATTCTTTATAATAATACAGCTTATAATTCTATAGACTTTTTTATAATATACAATTTGTATATTCTTTACAATTAAAAATTCTTTCTCATCAGATACAATTTACTCTTTTCAGTTTACCTTCCATTATTTTCCTCTGTCCCCTATTTATAAACTAATTTAGGCCTTTCATTTATGTGAATGAGTACTTGTACATAAATTATGTCAAGACTGGTTCTTGTGTCATTGCCGTTTTGCAGTTGTGGAAAAAAGGACCACCAAGATTAAGCAAGCTGTCCAGGGTGATGCAGTGAGTAAGTGGCAGACCTGGGAAAAGGCTCTGGGTCCAGACCAGGGCTCATGTCATCTCACCATACTGTCCCTCTAAAGGAACAGTAACATTTTAATTTATGTATTTGGTGTCTAGGCTCCAGTAATGAATTGATGGAGACATCTTAGGGCTACTGGTAGGCACATTGATTACTGCTTTTTGAGTTAGTGATCTTAGACAAGCTAAATTTCCTATATCTTTAGCTGGTTTTGTATATCTGGATCAGGTATTATCTCTGTTTTTGTCTGAATAGAGAATTGAAGTCCAGGCTTATAGAATTATTAGCACCTTTCTTTTCATTTTTTTTCTTGTAATCATTCGGCCTATTCTAATCTATAGTCTAATGCTGTTTCAATTATCTAAAAAAAAATTAATGAGTGGACTTGAAGCTGATGGCTTATTTCATTTATAAGCAATTCTAAATCAAATATTACATGAGTGTGGCGAGGTTAACGTGTCAGAGGGAAAGTCTGTGAACATTTGTAAAGGATCTCTTCTGTATATAATTATAACACCATTCTCAATTTCCTTGTGGAGATGCTGCGACTACTATTTTTTTCCTTACTATAAAAGATTATCTTCACAATGAATAAAGTAGGTCACGTTATGGTTTTTTCCCTTTTTCTTCTTCCAATGAAAAATAATGGAATTCCTATTAATCTCGTCTCGAACTATTCTTACTCTATCTCAGCATCGCTAAGGTTAGTTTGTTTAGTGTCTTATTATCCTTTTCTCATGGTGGATGGTTCTGAGTTTGATGAGACTCTCATTAGTGTACTGTGAGAAGAACACCCCTAAATCCTAGAGTTCTCTATACTGATGGTTTCAGACTTTAAAATGAAACCCATTTTCAATATCATCTCAAAAGTTACACAGTGATTTCAAGCAAGGGATACAAATAAGGCAGGTGGGAGCAGAAGTGATTAAGTATCAACCAACTGCTGGCCCAGCGGAAATTGGCAATGTCACCAGAACCTCAAAATTATCTGATTCCTACCCCTGTCTCTGACCACTAGTCTCTGCCATTTAGAGTCTTGGAGGAGTCTCTCTTGTGCTGTTGAATAACACCTTCGTCCTGCCACCTTCGAGCATCCTCCCTTCCCAACAATCACTGAATCACTGGTGTGTGCTTTCTGACAGTGCCTCAGTACCTTCCTCTCACTGCTATGGCAACTGTTCTTTTCATACAACGCTCCAACAGCATTGCATTGAGGTGTATGGAGGCCATTCCCCTCGCCCCATCTGCATACAGTTCGCTGCTTCACAGCCCCAAACAGAGTTGGCTCTTGAGCTCTCCGTTTCTCAAATACTTCTCATGATGTCGTTCTCTTCAACCACCGAAATAATTCGTTATCACTTTCTCTCTCTGTGTTGTCTCCACCTCCACTTTCCTCTAGAGACTAGCAAAAATTTCCTAGCGACTGAATCAGATGACAATTTGAATGACACAAAATTTTCCCTCTATCTTAAAATCCAACTAGAATTCCAGGACAAACTAAATCTATGCACCTAAACTCTGTCCTCACATGCAATGATCCCTCTTTTCTCCCAATACCCTATTATACTAGGGTTCCTCAAAACAGAGCCACCTAGTGTGCTAGCCCTAACTCAGGTGTGCCGCCACGTAACTCTTAAATTTGGCCATTCAGCAGTCTTTTTTTTCAGTAATAGCACCCAGATATTCCTTTGCAGAACCTTTCCTGCACTGTCAGTCCATGTGACTGTTCTGAATAATGCTGCTCTAGCATAAGGAATAATCATGAGACACCAGCCTGGCCAATCAGAATTATAGCAACTATTTCAGGAATTGGCAAGTGATCCAATTAGGACCCATGTCAGTGATAATATTTGGACTGCCCTTGGCACTATTTCAAAAGATGTATCTTTTCGCTATCAAGGTACAGTTGGTAGAATGCCAACCTGTAGCTACTGGTGTCCATTTTCCCTGTCACTTTCAGACACCCTCCCTGGTAATGAAGCCAACACAGAGGAGTGCAGAGAGACAAATTTCTGATAATGCCATTTAATACTTGAATTTTGTCATTTCTGAAACTATGTTGATTCCTGTTTATTTTGTTAAGAACATTCTCTTCAATTTTTAAATGAGTTTGGTTAGCTTTTAGTTAGCTGTAACCAAGGATTCTGACTAAAGTAGTTACCGTATGAGTAGGTTGATAGGGGTGGGTGGGGGTGTTTGGCTAATTGAGGGTGAGATTGGCTGGCAGCTCGCTAACCTTGGCTGGGCTTTCACACTCCTCTGGGAGTCAGCTGATCTAGGTTGGGCTTGGCTGGATTAATTTGCTTCTGCTCCACATGCATTCTCCTCCTGACCAGCTGGCTAGGCCAAGCATATTTTTCTCATGACAATGACAGAAGTGCCAGTCATCAGGTCTCACGACACGGGTGCTTTCCAAATCTCTGCCTTTGTCATATCTGGTTATATCCTATTGGCCAAAGCTAGTCACATGACTCAGCTGAACTCAAGGGATAGGGAAGTATGCTGCACCTACAGTGGGAAGGACTGCACACTTAAATGGCAGAGGTGCGGAGGGAGAGAAGTTGAGACAGTTGTCTAGCCTATCACATTGGGACTGAGAAATGTAACTTTTTAACAGCCAGCCCAGCGGATCCCATGCATACTAAAAATTGGGACTTAAAAGTTTCGTTTTGCAGCTCTCACTGCTGTCATCTGAGGGCTTAAAAACTTCTGATGCTTCAATCCCACCCCCTAGAGATTTTAATCTGATGGGGCCTGGCATTTTAAAGAAAATGATTCCTGCTTAAGAACCACTGTCCTACAGAATCTAAGTTCCTGAGGAGATCACTGTGGTGTTTCTCCCATCTGCTGACATCTTTTCTAGAGATAAAATCAGGGGAATGGAAAACCAAATCATAGAAAAGCAGCTCTTAAAGACTAATCCATAAATAGTCTTTATTAAATATCTCCTCTACGCTGGGTGTTTTACCGGGCACCAGGAATTTGGGTAGATACTAGAGAGATGAGCTTACCGGCATGAAGCTGAGAATGTCTTCAAAAAGATGCATGATAAGTAAATATTTACAAGTTATTAATTGACTAATAACAAGTATGCAAAGTGCTGCAAAATGCAAGTACAAGCTTCTGTAAAAACGCAGACCTATTTCACACGCAATCCATCAGTAACTAGTACAAAGGCAGAAAAGCGGCAAAGGTAAGAAGGGAAATTCTATTTTATTTTTTATTTAAGTACAGTTGGTATAAAATATTATATTTGTTATATTAGTTTCAGGTAGTGATTTGACATTTTTATACCTTATGTGTAGTCACCCCACTAAGTCTAGTAATCATCTGTCACTGTGCAACTTATCACAATATTATTGAGTGTATTCCCCTTCACCTTATATACCCCTCTACCATCCCCTCTGGTAACCATCCCTTTAGTCTCTTTTTATGAGTCTGCTTTTGTTTGTTTGTTCAATTTTGTTGTTGTTGTTGTTGTTGTTGTTGTTGTTGTTGTTTAGATTCACACATAAGTGAAACTGTATGGTATTTGTCTTTGACTTATTTCACTCAGCACAATACCCTCTAAATCCATCCATGTGGTTGCAAATAACAAGATTTCATGCTCTTTTATTCCTGTCTGATATTTCATTGTAGATATACTCTACATCTTTATCTATTCAGGGACACCAACTGATGGACTCCTGGGTTGCTGCCATATCTCGACTATTGTAAATAATGCTGCAATTTGTTTGTTTGTTTGTTTTTCAAATAAATATCCAAAAGTCGATTGCTGGGTTGTATGGTAGATCGGTTTTTAGTTTTTTGAGGGATCTCCATCCTGTTTTCCATAGCAACTGCAACAACTTGCAGTCCCACCAACAGTGCCTCAGTTCTCCTTTTCCTCATCTTCACTAACACATGTTGTTTGTTGACTTTTTGATTGGTGTGAGGTGGTAGCTCATTGTATTTTTGATTTGTGTTTCCCTAGTGGTAAGTGATGTTGAGCATCTTTTCATATGTCTGTTGGCTGTTTGTATATCTTCTTTGGAGAAATAACAAAAAATAAACAATCCAATCCAAAAATGAACAGAGGACATGGAAAGACATTTCTCCAACAACAACAACAACAACAACAACAACAACAACAACAACAACAACAACCATATAGATGGCCAAGAAGGGAAATTTTATGTTAAAAAGTCAGAGGCACAGCTCTATTTTATAACTAGTCTTTCCTCTGGAAGTATTCTGTTTGTTACTTCACTTAGCCTGTCTTAAATTGAATGGATTCACCAGGAGTCATTTCTTAGAATTATTTAAATAAATGTGAGAGCTGGGCCATTAATAACACCTTTGATTAGGTTATGAGCTAGAATCTGGGCAGCCTGTCAAATTTAACTTTCTTGTTGATCCTAATTAACTCCAGCTCTCTAGAGAGTAAAAGCTTTTATGTAGTGTAATGTCTGTCACATGGCCTGTATGTACTGTATGTAATTATATGTGGTTCTAAAATGGATTCTGTCTAACAAGTGAGACTTAATAAAAGTTAAAATTGTAAAGACTTAAAATTTTAAAAATTTAAATTTAGACTTGTTAAAATTAAAAAAAAATTGTTAAAGATTTAAATTAAAAAAACTTAAAATCAGGTAATTCATTACATTGGTAAGCCTGCCATATGGGTTGACATTCCACCAGATGAGAATACTAATATAAATTCTGTCAAAAGAGAATTATCACCAACAAAAATACCTTTTCTTTTTTTTAGTCCTGGATAATATTACACTTTTTCACAAATTATTATAAGATTTGTGTTTAGTTACTCCATATTCAATTCACTCTGTAACGTTTTCAAATTCATTAGAAATGAGTTCATTGCAATATTGATCTATTAGAGGCTTTGTGATTTTCTAATAGACTTTAAAATATTTTACCTGCTATGAGCATTAAAAAATTATTTAAATATTTAAAAACAAAAGATGCCACTGTTTTCAATTTTTCTTACTCAATGGTCAGAACATATATAGATGGTCATTTAATAGTTGATCTAAACTTGAAATTAATTTTTGCCACATAGTTATTTTTCCCTTATGGAGCCATAATTTTAAAATATTTCAAATCTATTTTTAGGCTGATGCTCTTATCAAATTTAACATTTAAATTTTACGTTTCTGTTGCTGCATGACAAATTACCACAAACTTAACCTTAAAACAACACACGTAAATTATATCACAGATTCAGTGGACCAGGGATCTGCCTCTGCTTTTGGGCCTCTCACGAGGCTGCAATCAACATGCTGCCTGGGGGGGTGGTTCTTATTTAAAGGCTGTGCCCTGTTCCATGCTCACATGGCAAAAAATATTTCTTGCAGCTATAGAAGTCAAGGACATTTACTTCTTCGCGGCCAGCAGGGGAGCATCTTTCGAACATTTTATCTTTGTCAAAGGCTCCTCTGATTAGATCAGGACTACTCAGAATAGGTTGTGGCCACACTTGAGGGGAGAGGACTATATAGGGTGAGTACAAAGGTGAGTGGAAATCTCGGAGGCTGCTATGGCTTGAATGTGTCCCTCCAAAGTTCATATGTTGAAATCTTAACCCCCAAAGATGATAGCATTGAAGAGGTGGAGCCTCTGAGATGTCCTTAGACCTTAAGGGCAGAGCTCTTGTGAATGGGCTTAGTGCCTTTATAAAGAAGGCTGAGGAAGTCCCTTGCCCCTCCAACGTGTGAAGACACTGAGGGAAATCTTTCTGACCTAGAAAAGACCCTTAACCTGACTACGCCAGCACCCTGATCTCAGACTTTCAGCATCCAGAACTATAAGCAATACATTTCTCTTGTTTATAAGGTACCTAGTCCATGGTTTTAGTTATAGCGGCCCATAAGACAGGGACCATTTTACAATTCTGCCTACCACAAAATAAAACTAAGATCTAACAAAGTTTCTAAAATACCTTTGAAAGAAAAAAATCAATTTGGCATTTTATTAAACAGTTTAAAATATGCCTTCAATATTAAGTAAGGCTCCTGGACCCAGTTTCAGTGTGTGTGTGTGTGGTGTGTGTGTGGAGGATTCCCCCCACACTAACAAGCAATCCTCTGACACCAGCTGGAGTCCCACAATTTAACTCAATCTGGTAATATCTCCCCAGAGATAGCATCAGTTTCCTCCCTTCCTTTCTTCTTTCCCATATATCGAGCTGCCTTCCTTGTACCTGTGCCTGGAATGAACGACTAAGAAAGATAAGGTCTGCTGTCTGCTCCTCTGTAGGGCACAATCTAATGAAATGTTCAATTTAAGTACAGCGATCATCAACTTATATTTTGCACAGTGAGAAAATAAACCTTGTTTAACCCTGCCTTCATGTGGCCCAGCCTCAGAGCAGTGTTGCATTTAAAGAAATGCATCATGACTTTGCATCGATCAAAGCATATTGCTGCATTCATACCCTTGCTGAAACCTCCTCACCCCCCTTCTCACAGTATATCACTTCCTCAAGCTGCCGTGGGGCTGCCTCCCTTTCAAATCCCTTCCTCTGAATTCTCCTCCTCCACCCTTGGAAACCCAGATATGACCCTTGCATTTTCCTCCCTCTGCCTGTTCTCTGCACTCCACAGTCCTGCTTCCTTATCATTTCCACATTCTGCATTACAGAAGTCTGAACCAGAGAAGGCTGAGGCATGTAAGAAATTGAGCAAAGGCAAAAGTCTCACAATGGTGGCCCCTTTGCCAGCATCTCCATCAAACCTCATGCAGAGCCTCACCCTAGGATAAACATAAATCAGTGTCAGAAATAAAATACCAACTCCAGAGGGTGGCTATGTGTGAACAAAATTTGAGAAGCCCTTCTCCTTGGCATCTCACAGAGAGACTCTAGACCTCAGGGTATTAATAGTCTGGTAGGAAGAGCTCTTGATAGCTCCTAATAATATGCATGAGTAAGCAGCACCGTTGGACCAGGTCTCTGGTCTTCAGGAGAAGAACACTGGAGTGCTTGTGAATCTTGCTTACTAGGTTCCGAGCCTTTGTTGGCTTGTCTCTTGGCAGTGCCTGCAGTGCCTTTAAAATCCCACATAGCATCAGAGCTCCAGGCATTTAGACAACTGTCCCCAGATGCATTATGATTCATACCTTAATTGGACCCCACTTGCTAGGTGAATGCTGTAATCAAAAGTTAAATGGAACAAATTAGCTATAAACTCTTGGTGTCTTCTTATTCCTGGCCACCCCCTATGTTTAATGATCGCAGCATTTTGTTGTTGTTTTTTTCTCTTTTTAAAAAATTTATTGCAAAGTACCAATTTTCCACACACACGATTTCAGGTGGTAAATACCAGACTTGATGGTGACATTATTTCTCCTATTCATCACCAAATTCTTTTCATTTTTGCAATGCAACTCTTTTTCAAAGGAATGATTACCCCAAAATAGAAAACAGGTAAGAACTAAAGGATGTGACTTCACAGTTCAATTAATCCTAATTTGGATGAACTGGATCATTGTTTAAAAAAACTGTAGAAGAGTAGAAGGTTTAAAGAACCTTAGAAGAGAACACCCTGAAACCTATGTTCTCTTTGTACTATTTGGTCTAATATTTTTATGATTTGAACTCTGTTCTATACATTTTTTTTTTTTTTGCACAGTTAAGTTCATACAACAAATGATAAGAAAGACACAAGAGGTTTTTTTTTGGTTATACTAGATATGTAGTCAAAATTCAACTGAGTATATTTTAAATATCTAACTGGCTTTATTCAGCAATTCATGATTTGGGTAGCATTCAAGGAGTTACACAGCAGGTCTTTGAATAATGTGGTTTTGTTCAATATTGTTTGTTGTAACATTGAGGAGAAAAAAATCGACTCCTGGCTGGGACCACTGCCTGTGTGGAGTTCTCTCCATGTCCGGGTGGGTTTGCTCTGGTGGTTTCCTCACACATCCCAACGATGCGCAGTGAGGTGAGCTGGCCAGTCTGTGTTGAGTGAGTGGGGGGTGCAGGTGAGTGTGGCCTGCGACGGAAGGGTGCCCTGTCCAGGGTGGAACCTGCCTTCACCCTGAGCACCTGGGCGAGGCCCCCGCCACCTGCAACCCTCAACTGAAATAAGCAGGTTGGAAAATCATGAGATGATTTTATTCATTTTTCTTAAATGTATATATAGCTCACATGTATTTCAATGTTTAATTGTAGATTTGGGTCTTTATCTGGAACTTTGATGTTGTTTTTATGACCAGAAATATGCCACAGGGACTTGACTTTTTAAAAAATATCAACTAGCCTCTGGTAAAATTTGTTTCATTATACATTATTTTGTTTAGAGTCTTCCCCCCCCCCCCCCCCCAAGAACCTATAAATAACATTAAGTAAGGACGTACTGTACTGGGCATTTGCTGATTGGTTAAAGTGGTATTATTTTCCTTATATGGAGCAAAGGGACATCTTAGAGCTGGGTGCGGTAACTTATGCTAAGCAGGCAAGTGCTGATTGGTTGACCTAGGCCTTCCTATTCTGGGACAGCTGAGCTAAAGAATCTAAGTTTTGGTTTGCTGATGTGGGGCTTAGCATGAGTGACTTTATTTGGGCCTATTCTTAATAGCTGTTTCATGTTTTCCTTGGTGACTCTAATACCAAGATGCACTGGGCAAAAGTATTGGCACTTCCACTCTTGGTGACAGGCAAGACATACCATTTGCTTGACAGTTTATTTTAAGAACATGTATGTAAGATGTATTTGCCTGGCAGTAGAAGAGAGTAAGATTTCTCTCAGTTTTTGCAGTCTCTTTAGTGGGTTGCTTATGATGTCCATCACATGGTGGTTTAATTCTTATTTAATATAACACAGTTTTCTTTCTTTTCTACTTTTGTGGAGAAGTTTTTCTGGATGAGCAAGAGACTTTAATTGTAATTATATTTTCCAAACTTTATTTTGTGTCTGTCAATTCTTACTTCATTGCTTGCTCGTTCACCCATGAGCCACACAGGATCCCCAACACTAAGCAAACACTGCATGAGGAAGAAGCGGTATGTCTGAAAAGTGGCTTATGTATGACAAGGGTTAAAAAGAAAAGTAGGACAGAGGGGAATAAACAATGTAAACTGATGTCAGCCCAAACTGTCCTAATGTTCCAAATCTCAGTTAAAATGGAAAATAGGTTCCCTCTTTAGGCTATTGGGTTTTTAAAAACCCACAAATATCTAGTTTGCTTTAAACAGCAAGATGTAGAGAAAAAACCAGGAAAACAAAAAGAGAATTCAGTCCTATGAGGGCCTCCTAACCCCATTTCCTCAGCTGAGTGAGCTGAGTCTAGAACCAAGGACAGAAACATTGTCCCTCCCTGTAGACCGGCTCCTTCTAGGCTCTTCAGGGCTTTTCCCTGTACCTGTGGGAAAGAAAAGTTTTGATGAAGGTGGCTGAGTCTTTTAGGTCTCAGAGACTTCTCATGTGCTCCCTCACAATCCAAGGTACCATTGGGTGAATCATTCTCACCAAGAAATGAGATTGCAGTAATTTGAGAAAGCACTGTATGTCTGTGCCTTCTTGTTCTTTCTTGTCCAGACTGCTGGATTAGAAGGATTTCAAGGCATAGAGTTGCAAGCAGTGAGCTACCTGGTGACTAACCACTTGGAATAAAATGACTTAAGAGGACTACCCGACCAACGTTAGATTATGATATGAATAAGAAATATAACTGTGTCGTGTTATACCACTGAGAGTTGTGGTTCACTTGCTATTGCAGCACAGTGTATCCTATTCTGACTAACACAGGTAGGGATTTCTGGAATGTCTCAAAGGCAGAATTAGAATGATTTATTTATTCTGTAAGATTAGATAAAACAGAGTTATTAATATGCTACTAAGCTAGAAACTCACACGAGCTACCTAAACTATGCAGACTCGATGTGAAAATAACCTAAATATCTGATTGTATCCCAAATAGCTTGAACTGACTTAGAATTTCTGAAAAGTTTTTAAGGCTTTGCTCATTACACATGTAAGTTACCTTCCTACATTATTAAGTCTAAAGGCAAAGCTCTTACATTTTTATAATTTTTTTTCCTTTGATATTCCCTTTTAAAATTTCCTATTTTCCAGAAGCTCTGATGTTTGCTCTGCACAGAGCAGGCATCTTAGTTCTTAACCACATATCCACACGCTGGTGCCTAAGAGCTGAGATTCCATTACGGCCCCGGTTCCTCACACTTAGAACAGAATTTCTAACTTTACTTTGGTCTATGCTTCATGTATAAATATGAGAAGACGCCAAGAAATAGGAGCCATTTCATTTGCCCCAGCTATATAATTTCTTGATTATTGATTATTTTAAATAAATGGATGTCTGTGAACACATACACCACTATTCTTTTTCTTCAGCTACAGTTACCATGATTACTACATTTGCACACTAGTCCTGTCAATATTTGGTCAAAGGCAGTGTAGAAAATAGAGGAACTAGAAATCCACTCAAGGATGGCGGAATCTCACCAAATAAGGCCTGGCCAGATAATGGCAAAGTGAGCTTTCATTAAGACATCAGGAACAAAGAGTTTGGCTCCTGTTAAAAATCTATATGTGATTTTTCAGACTTGACCACAGGCAATTACTAAAGCTTACCTGGCAGGCCCTCACGGGGGAAAGCTGCCCTCTAGACTTGGTACACAGCCTGTGTGTTGCGGTCTCTGTACGGAGCTGCAGCCAGGACCCAGGCCTTTCTGGCCAGCCGTGTTCTTCTCAAATCTACGTTCCTGGCCAGGTGCCTTCATTGGTCACAGTACAGGACCAATTCATGTCAATCCAGATTTAATCATTGAATATTCTCTCCGTGTCTGAAACCATTATGTTTTCTGGTGAGGGGATGGCCGGATCTATACTTGTTGTAATCTTAACCCTGGTCTTCAAGAGTTTGGGGAAACCACACTAACACCATTGCAACAAATAGAAGCCAAATGGATTGTGCTGGCAACATATAATTAGAGCTTAACTAATTACTTAGAGCTAGAGATCATTGAGGATCCTAGGAGTCTGATGGGAATTCACAGGGAGTCATTCTTTCTCCTCACTGCCTAACTTCCCAACCAGAAATACTCTTAGACCGTTTTAAATAGTTAAGACTTTAGGTACAAGTGAGATACTGTCCCCAGGGACACGTTAAGAAGGCTCCTCACTGCTTGCTTCAGTCAGTTTATCTGCTGCTTCTTCTGTTCTTTCCCCTCCTCCTAAATTTTCATCACCAAAATCAAAGGAGGTAGATTGCCATTTCCACCCTGGGTATCAAAGAAGCATCATCCTTGTATACATTCCTTCCTTTACATTGTGGGTATGGCCTCTGAGAGGGAATTTGTGGACCATTGATGGACAACTCTCCCTGTGACAAATCTTTATAAACCTACCTAAGGTAGGAGCACACACCTCTCCTTCTCAATAGAATTTTAATGTATTCATTTTGCATCATTATTGCTAATAATAATGTGTTGTTTGCAGAGTGAATTGTAATATAAGGCTTGAGTCATAGCAGCAAAGATTAGCTAATTTCTAACTTTGTGTTTCATCCTTAATTGCTGCTTCTTACTGCTTGACATACATGACTGATAGTTTTCAGTGGATCGATGACCCATTGTGAAAAAGAATGTTTTCTTCTAATTATTCTTGATGTAGACAAGATTAGTTTTGCTGTTTTTGAAATTTTTTATTTCTAAAAATCAGTCTACCAAATTGTTACTTCAGACTTTTGCCTAATTTACAAATATATATATATATATATATATATATATATATATATATATATATATATATATTATATATAAAATATATAAATTACTATTCAGAACACAGATTTTTGGGGTTTTTTCCAAAGAGAAAATTAGGGCAGCAACATTTAGAAACAGAATTTGAAAACCCTACGTTTTGAGCTATGTACCTTAAAAAAATAACCATTCTTTTTTTTATGAGTTAAAAAAACTAATTTTTACATCAATAAACCCCAATCACTAATTATATTAATCTTCAAGAATAGCAGGACTTCTACCTTAATCATTTCAAAAGCCCTGTGCCCCTCTGCTCCCCACCTGCAACCTTCGAAGGGAGAAGGAATTTCTAGTCTGAGTCAAACCACTAATTAGTTTTGGTTTACAGCAAGCGGGGTCGCTGTGTTACAAGCCTGCACTGTGCATTGTGTTTCTCTTGATCTTTCTGCTTGTCACATTCCTAGGCAGGACCTGATTCCTCAGGGAAGAATGCCCATTGGTTGTTTCACGTCTTCCACGAAATACAGTAGAATTGTTAAAGGGTATCAGCCCCAACATTACACACAATAATTTCTTAAGTTATTAAAGAAAATGACAAATATTTAATGATTCATAACACTTCAACCTATATATTTCATATGGTACAATAGATCAGCTCTAGTCTCTTTGCTAAGAGAAGAAATGGTTTTCTGATTTTTTCTTTATTAAATTTATCTTTTTAATTTTATTAAATTTATTGGGGTGACATTAGTTAATAAAATTGTATAGGTTTCAACTGCACGATTTTATAATATGCCATCTGTATACTGCATTGCATATTTGCTACCCAAAGTTAAATCTGTTACCAAATATTTGACCCCCTTTACCTTTTCTACCTCCTCCCCACTGCCCTTTACCTCTAGTAACCACTAAACTATTGTCTATATCTGTGAGTTTTTGTCTTGTTCGTTTGTTAGCATGATATTCTCAAGATCCATCCATGATGTCACAAATGGAAGTATTCCATCTTTTCTTATGGCTGAGTAGTATTTCATTGTATATAGGTACCACTTCTTTATCCAATCATCCATCGAAGGACATGTGTTGTTTCCATGTCTTGGCTACTGTGTATAATGCTGTAATGAACATTGGGTACATATATCTTTACTAATAAATGTTTTCAAATTTTTGGGTAGATACCCAGAAGAGGGATTGCTGGATCATATGGTAAATCTATCCTTAATTTTTTGAGAAACCTCCATACTGTTTTCCATAGTGGCTGTACCAATTTACACCCCCACCAGCAGTGTATGAGGGCTCTTTTTCCCCCGACAACCTCTCCAACACTTGTTATCACTTGTCCTGTTGATGATAGCTGTTGTAACAGGGATGAGATGGTATCACATTGTGGTTTCAATTTGCATTTCTCTAATAGCTAGTGAAGTCAAGCACTTTTTAATATATCTTTTGGCCACTTGTATGTCTTCTTTGGAGAAGCGTCTGTTCAGGTTCTGCCCAATTTTAAATTGACTTGTTTGTTTGAGTTCTTTATATATTTTGGATATTAACCCCTTATCAGAGATGTTATTTGCAAATATCTTCCCCCATTACCTTTTTATTTTGTGGTAGTTTCTTACTCTGTGCAGAAACTTTTTAGCTTGATGCAGTCCCATTCACTTAATTTTGCTTTTACTTCCCTTGCCTTTGAGGTCAAATTTATAAAATCCTCTCTAAGACCAAGGTCTAAGTTTAGTACTTACATTTTATTCTATGTATTTTATTGTATTGTATTTAGGTCTTTGATCTACTTTGAGTTAATTTTTTGTGTATAGTGACAATTACCAGTGTAGTTTCATTCTTTTGCACATGGTTTTCCAATTTTCCCAGCAACATTTATTGAAGAGGCTTTCTTTTCTCTATTGCATGTTTTTGTTTCCTTTGTTGAAAATTATTTGCCCACAGATATGTGGGTTTATTTCTGGGCCCTGTTCTGTTCCATTGGTCTGTGTGTCTTTTTTTCTGTTACTACCATGTTGTTTTGATTATTGCTGCTTTGTAATACAATTTGTAGTCAGGGAGTGTGATACTTCTGGCTCTGTTTTTTTTCCCTCAGGATTCTTGGGATCTTTTGTGGTTCCACATAAATGTGATGATTTTTTGTTCTATTTTTTAAAAATGCTGTTGGAATTTTGATGGAGATTGCATTAAATCTATATATTGCTTCAGGTAATATGGCCATTTTAACTATGTTGATTCTCCCAATCCATGAACATGGGATATGTTTCCATCTCTTTGTGTCTTCCTTAATTTCTTTAGTTTCTTATTCTTGAGAGGGGGAGAAAACAATTTTATTTGATAGTTAATATATAGGTACTAGAGACTAAGAAAAAAAATAAAAAATTTGCTGTTTCAGCTCTACTTTCCATAATTGGTGTGCCAGCTTTACCCATTAAATATCTAATATAGGAAGCCATATTACCAGTTATGCCACTTTCCAACACAAATAGCAGTAGGGTGGTTGTTATATTCTTTATCTGGAGATGTGTTTGCACAAGTGACTTACTGCCTTTGCACAAATTAGCTAGACAAGAGGATGACTGACTGGTTGAAGAGATCAGTTGTAAGAGGAGTATTTCTGTACATCATTGTTCTAGTTGTGTGAACCCTGGACTAGCCAGGTTTTGGCAGATCTGAGTGGACACCAGCAGACCCAGGTTAACCTGATCCAGAGAAGAGACATTAGTGTGGTATCCAGCTGCACTAAAGCTTCTCATCCCACTCCCAGTGCCTGTGAGTTCCATTTGAGAGCAGTGGTTCTCAAAGTGTGTTGCTCAGACCAGAAGTATCAGCACACCTGAAACTTTGTGAGAAGTACAAAATTTGGGTCCCACTCCATATCTGCAAATCAGAAACTGTGGTTGGGGCCTCCTAGCAACCTGTGTTTTAACAAGTCATCCAGGTGATCTTTGATGCTAAAGTAGAGAATCATTCACCTAAAAGCACTGATACTTTTCAGACATAGTTTCATTAATGGAATGTGGAAGTTCAGAGTAGGTTTGATTGGGTTAGGGGAAAGTAATAAGGGATTTAGTCTTGAAGTAGGGTGGAGTGCTTTATAAGGTGGGAAAGAACAGGCTTTTCAGGGAAACAAATAGCCCCAGTTTGTATGTACTTCACAGAAAAAGCAGCCAAGTCAAGAAATATTTTGACTTTTATTGTCAGTTTTAAATCATCTTTTGCTTGACAAGAAATGAAAAATGACATGGAGGGATTATAGGTTCTGGAAGGAAAGATGTCCCAATTGCATCTAGGCATCCAGCTCTGTGGACATCCATCCTTTCTAAGGGAGGAGGTTTGTGAGTCGCCCCACCCTTCCCACACTCTCCAGATGCAGCCCAGCCAAGTTGGCTCGAGGCAGCTCTTATTCTCAAAACAGTCTGCCAAATGCCCTTGAAGTCTTAGTGGTGTAGACCCTCAATGATGTATAGGCCACACTAAGGCAAGACATACATGGGGAGAGATGTTAGTGATGGGATTTATAGAAAATTCACTCCCTTTTCTGCCTTAGGTGATGGCTCTCCTTTCCCTAACTCTGAGAAGCAAGAACAAAGCTGAATAGCCCCTGAATATCTTCGGTTTGAGTCTTTGAAGCAATCATTCTCTCTATGTGCTCTTAAAGGATATAGATTTTCTCAGAAAAAAAGGTGTATTGTTAACAAATATAATAGTTAATAATTACAATATATTAATCATCATTATTATAAAGAGCTGGTTGATAGCCCCTTGAGACCTACTGAACACTGCTTCTCAATCATTAATGTGCATGACACCCACCTGGGATCTGGTACAATGCACATTCTGGCTCAGTACGTCTGCTTTAGACCCGCATTGAAGCCAGTATTGCTGAGTCTCTGGACCATACCGCGAATAGCAAAGATATGAAGGAATGAGACTATGCCAAGTTCCTTTCCCAGCAGAAAAAGCAGTGTGTCAGTCTCATTAGTTCCTACAATGGAAAAGAAGCTATTATTTCTGTGTCGCACAGTTTCTCTGGCAAAGAACTTTGGAGTGAGTATTATGGCTTTGAGACCACATGTGTGAATGTGCAGGCTAATTGGATACGATTCTGCAAGGCAACCAAAGAATGATGGACACTTCAGATCAAAATCAGGAATCACTTGTGATTAATGGTAGAATAATTAAGCTTCTATCAGAAACTGTGGAAGCTTAAGTTCTTAAGCCAGCTTTTATCCTGTATCCCTGAAGAGCTCCTGCAGAAGTGACTTGCTCTTCTAAGCAGTGGGACAGCATTGAAAGGGACCATGACAGGTGAACACTAGAAAGCTGCAGACAATGTTTTCCAAACATCTGGAAATTAGGTCAATACTTCAGATTTAATTCCACAGGATCTGTCCAATCAGAAGTTCCGATTGCCAATTAAATATCTAATGCTGATGTTTACAAGCTAATAATGAAATTGAAGGTGAATGTAGTAATGATGAAGTAGATGAAGAACTTTTAAAAATTGAGTGGCTAACACTGTTCTTGCATGTTGCTGGATATTATCCATTGCCTTTCAGTGGCTGTGAGAGTCAAATCAAATTTTTCTCCACTTCCGACTTCATTTATGATGTAAAACAGATGATTCTTAGAGTTATACAAACAGGGTGAAGGTCAATTAAAATAATTTCCTCTTTACTGTTTTATACTTTACTCATGATTACAGTATATGTATTTTTGCCAAACAGATAAGAATAAATATTGACCTTATTTTAAAGAGAGGCATTGCTTAATGTCACATATTTTTATGGTATTTTCTGGATCAAAATTTAGAGTGAGTGTTTGTGCAAAGAAGGTACCATGCCCTTCTCTGGAGAAGGAAATAGCTTAGGGAGAAGAAGCAGAGAAGACTAGCTAATCATGAAAGCCATGGTTTTGATGTAGTAAGTAGGTATTTCCACCATAGCTCAACTTCAATTTTCTTTTTTAAATATTCACTTTATGGTTTGAGATATATTGTATTTACCCTCTCATTCGGTTTTCAGTTGTATATAGATCTGTTTGCAGAAGGTGTGAATGGGTTGGGCCAGAAGCACCTATGGTAGGCAGAATTTTAAGATGGTCCCTAAGATTCCTGCTTCCTGGTATAAATGCCCTGTGTAGCTCCTCTCCTTGAAATGTGGGTAGAATGGGAATTCACTCCTGTGACTAGGTTTACTAATCTGTCTGCTAGTGGAAGGCACTACATGGAAAAAGAGTTTATATAATAACAAGTGGCTGATTTCAGGGCAAGAATAGGGAAAGTAAAGATTAGTCCTGGAATATATTGTGCTGCCAGAAAAATAAAAATACGCAAAAAATGATGGGACATGTTATAGAATAGGAGCTAATTGAAGTAGCCCCAAGTTTCCAAATCAATAACAACATAAATAATAATAATTGTAGATTATAATTCCATTGAATAAAATATGAATCTATGAATCCATGTTGATATAAATGTTTTTTTAATTCAAGAGAATAGAAAGAGAAAGCTCTTTTTACAGTAGAATTCCAAAGATTAATGTAGAGAATGAAAAAAAAAATTTCATTTGGCAAACACAGCAATAATTGCTTCAGGCAAGATTCACCATTGGATGCTAAAATTAGTGTCTGGAAGTGTGATGTAAAGCAAAATACTGAGACTATGTAGTCTTAATTTACCCCACCACTAATATACACTTAATTAAAAAAGGAAAGATAGTGATTTTTATGATAGAGAAATTATGCAACACAATCTGTTGTGAGTTGAATTGTACACCTTCTCACCAAATTCATACACTGCAGTTTTAACCTCCAGGACCTCAGATTTGCCTTATTTGGAAATAGGGTTTGTTGCAGATTACAATTAGTTAAGATGGGGTCATACCATAGTAGGGTGGGCTTCCCTAATCCAGTATGATTATTGTCCTTATAAAATGGAGAATTTGGACATAGATGTACACAAGGCAAATACCACATAAAGATGAAAGCTGAGATTAGGGTGATGCTGCTACATGCCAAGGAGTGACAAAGACTGGAGAGGCATGGGACAGTTTCTTCTTCACAGCCCTTAGAAGGAACCAACCCTGTTGCACCTTGATCTCAGACTGCTAGCTTCAGAATTCTGAGACAACCAATTTCTGTGTGTTTGGACCACTTAGATTGCTATGCTTTGTCCCAGTAGCTCTAGTACACCTTAACTGAATATCACAGTTAATATCACCAGTAATGGAACAAATGGACATTATGTTCTCCCAATAAAAAACACCAGGGAAGCTTCTATGGATTTTGGCAAAGATGCATAAACATAAATTTCAGAATGGTGATAATGGCAGATGAGTCCCTATTGAGGGTCATTTTATAAAATAATTGGCCAGTATTCCTTCATAAGTGTGAAGGTTTATGAAAAACAAAAGACTGAGGAGTTTTTCCAGATTAAGGAGGCAAATAAGACACATGACACATAAATACAATGGAGCTTCTAGATTAGATCCTAGACCAGTGGGACTATTGGAAAACTTTGAATGAAATCTGTAGATCAGCTAATTATTGTATCAATATTAATCTCATTTAAATAATTATATTGTGGTTATTATAAGATGTTAATATTTAGAGAATCTTGATAAAGGGTGTACAGAAATTTTTTGTATTAGTTTGTCAACTTTTGGGGGCATGTGAAAGTTTTTTGAAGTGAAAGTTAAGAACATTAAAAAACAAAACATAACAACAATGAAGTTATGGTATAGGTGCAAACTTCCAGAGAAAAGTTTTTTTTCCTTATCAATCTGCAAATTAAACTCTTCCAAGTCTGAGAGGGTGTGGATTAGGAGCAGTCCCAAAAAGTTATGTGTTATATCCATGGGCTTGTTACAGCTAAGTCATCACAGCTAAGCCAATAATTTGGCAGAAGATTCAAAATATTAATTCCTCCTTCTTATTGTCATTTTAAAATTCTTTCTCTAAATCTTTTCTCTGACTTTTTAAATTATTTTTAAACCCTCAAAGATAAGATGAACTCCTTTAATTATCCACAATTGCATTTAAACATGGTAAATTGAACGTCCATTTTATTATCCTAAAAGGAATGTCACCACATTGATAGGGCATAGAAATGTTTATTGACCTTTTAGATAATGAGGCAACAGTGGTGATATGACAGAACAGATAGTTTTCAGAATAAAACCAATGAGTTCTCAACACAGTATGATCTCTTCAGCAGCATTCTTGATGAAGAGTTCAAATCTCGTTTCAGAGATCAATAACACATTTGGTAGAAAGGCTTGATGGTATCTACAGTATTATATACAAGGTTAAAGTAAGAATTTTCATCTCCTTAAAATGACAACTTTCAGGCTCCTGCATTTGCTAGACTTCTCAAGCCTTACTTTGCTTGTTTGTTTTGGGTGCTGTGGGGTGCTGCTGGTGGGTTTGGGAAATCTACCAAACTATAAATGAAACATATCTAACATTAAGGACAGATGATTTCTTACAGTGTGGTTGGGTTTTGGTTGTTGCTGCACAGCAGCTGGTAGAGAGCACCTACCATCTGGCGCAATTAATTTACAGTTAAGCTTCTGAGCGGTGTCTGCAATTCAGAGGAAGAGAGAGGCTGTACACTCTGACATGTTTTGATGGGTGAAGTATTAGAAGAAACATGATTTGGCTTGTGTTCTCTGAAGGGAAAAAGCGTTTATATCAATGTGTCCATTCAGATTGGGATGCCAATGGACTTTCCATGGGAGTGTGATGCATGTCTTTCTTTTGGTTATATGAGTGTTGTCTATTGCTTCTTGGGGCAGATGCACCCTAAATGACCCCTCCAATTAAGTCATACCCCTCATATAATCTTTTCTGCTTGAATATGGGTGGGTCCTGTGACTTGCTTCTAACCAACAGAAATATGGCAAAGGGATGGGATGTCACTGGATTAGGTTAAATATATAAATTAGGAAGAATATAAGACTTCCTCTTAGCAGACTGGATAGAGAGATTCCTTTCCTGGCTTTGTGTAAGTAAGCTGCCCTGATCTGACGGGCCAGTGGATAGAATTGAGTGGAGGCATCGCCTGGCCAATAGTGAGCAATAAAATGGAGACCTCACTCCTTATAGCTGCAAAAACATGAATTTTTTCAGCCATCTGAGGAACTAGGAGTGAATCTTTTCCAGCAGAGCTCTGGATGAGATACGGCCCCAGCTAACACCTTATTTCAGGTAGTAAGACCCCTGAAGCAGACAATCTTAGCAGCTAAGTAAGTTTACAAGCAGCTGAGTTTATCAGACCTCTGACCCAAGGAAACTCAAGAGCTACTAAATAAATATGTGTTGCTTTAAGCTATTAAGTGTGTGTAATCTGTTACATATCAATAGAAACGAAGCCCCACCCAAATTCTTGCATTACATGAAATACTTGACCTAACTTTTGGATAGCCATTTATTTGTTATTCACAAGAGACATGGGTAGTTCCTGGTTGTTTTATGTTTCATTTTGTTTTTGTTTACAGATAAGACAATAAAAATGTTATATTGTTAATTTAAAGCAATCAATTATATACAACAATGGCACATCTCCAACACTATTAAATCCTATATTTCCCACCCCCAGGCAGAGCAGCACTCTGGTCTTCTCTATAGAATAAACCAATGAGTTTTATCTTGAGCTCATACTTTGAGACAGGATTCTTTTCTGAAATATGCATGCAATGCACGCGCGTGCGCAACGCACACACGCACATTCACTCACTCGCCCACTCACTTATACATTTTATAGATAAAATACCCAGAAACTGAGATCAACAAAAGATATCTATTACCTACATTACAAGAAGTTAATGAGAAACAGACTTGCTTCATAGCCACTTGTGCTGGATTGAATCATATGTATAATGAATAATTCAGATATTTTGATGATTTTGCTGGTGTTTTAAGACATTCTATGTTGCAGTACTAGGTTAACATCCCAATTCTAGGAAGAGACTTTTCACTTTTCCCTGAACTAAATTCTGATTTTATAAAGCTATACATAAAGTGTCACAAATCACAGAACATCCTTTGATTCCTTTGGCACAATTAATGCTCCAAGTTAGGACGGAATCAATGTCAAGCTGGCATTACCTCATAACATCTCTCAGCCTAACATCTTTGTTTAAAGAAATGGTATTTCCACGACATTTCTTATGGAGTAAAAAAATCGAGCACTTCTTGTTTTCTTCCATTGCTATATCCCTTCGTGCAACATTAATGCAAAGGAAAAATCTGACTTTCTAAATAAGCCGGTAACTACCATAACACCTGATTTTTTTTTTTTTCCTGGGAGGGATTCTGAGTGTGTTTATCTGCTATCTAGTCAACGTCTAGCTCTAATTATATAGGCTTATGCATGTAAAAGACATAGTTTCTCTCCAATCTAGAATTCTGACTGTTATCCTCTCCTTTTGTGTGTATGTGGCTGGTGAAAGAATTAAGCCACTTCTTAATTGCTCAGTTTTGCTAGAGAATGTCTAATCTTGAGCAGGGTCCATGTGTAGAAATAAATGAAAATGAAAGTGTTTGGTAGAACACCACGCGAATTTTTCACTTATCCTGTATAAGCTTTTTAGTTAACAAGTCCCACCAGCAGCTGGAAGATAACAATTGATGTGAATTCAGACATAACGAACCATTCTCATTGGTTCAATATTTCAATAGTTGAAAATGGAGTGAAGATGAGGTACGAGCTACTCTTTTCACTAATTGGGTTACTGATTTTATTTTGTTAAAATAGGAAAAATATGAAGACATGATTCTATTACATTAAAGTTAAAATAAATTTTCATGAAACTTGATTCTGCCACAGGTGGACCAACAGGGGATTTAAAGAACTAGCTAAATATTCTTACCTACCAGGGCCAGATCAAATATTTTAAGTGCTTTTTAGTTCTTCTGTGGGGAAATGAGTTTCTGTGAGATAACTCCTTTTTCCCCAAAGACCCCTATTCTTTCTCTTTTAATTTGCATTGACGCATTTACATTGTTTACCCGAAATAGGTTCATGGGCTTAGACGATTGTGTCAGTATCAAGGTTCTATAACTTGTGTGTGTATAAGAGAGGAAAGAGAAGAGGGGGATCAAGGAAGAAGGAAAAGGAAGGGGGTGGGGAGAAAGAAAGATCGAGAGAGAAAAGAGAGAGAGCATGCATGTGTGTGAGACAGCTGTCAATGACATCCTGTAGCACTCCAAAGAGGTCTGCGGGAAGTTGGCTCTACTGTGTTCATGGTGTACTAATACCATAATATGTAGATACCTGGTTTTAGGCTGGGGAACACAGCTTGTTCTCTTATTGGTATTCTGACTAACAAATAGGCAGCAAAATAACATCTCACAAATAAAATACTTTATTCAGTGGATGCCCTCCACTCAGGGATAAGATTCAAGCTTTATAAGCTCTGAGGTTTCTATATCCCTTTCATTGAACTCCCTGTTGCACTCTGTGAAAGGAGGCAAGACTGTGTTTGATAACCTTCAATCTCAGAGATTCTTCAAATCTAGCTGTATCTTAGACTCATCTGGGACCTATACATATTAAAACAGAACCTCAGGGCACATGTTAAATATATGATATTTTTCCATGTGCCCCAGGTAATTCTAATACCAGGCAGGGCTGAGAACTTTGAACTAAATAATGACCATGCAAGGAGAGATGACTAGGCAAAGAGCACCACGACCTGACTTCAGTGCTCAGCTGTACCTGGACAGAGAAGGCCTCCAGACACTGGGGATAACAGAGGCACCCAGCTTCCCAGGTTCCACAGAAGAGACAGCGCAGTACCAGGAACAGTAGGCACAGCATGGCTTCGGGATGTTATAGGACAGTGTCCTTGGCATGGCCATTTGGGCTCTGGATATAAGCAGTGGCTGTGGAGAGATGGCTCACACAGCAACTCAGACAGCAGATTCCCCAGTGGCAGACATGGCTGGGAAGATTCCCAGCAGCAGAGGAACAAAGGGGCAATGTCACATTCATGAACACACGTGAAAACGTGCCCTAAATGACTTACCAAAAAATTACTTGAGGAAAGAGCTAGAGGGCTTGAAATAATTTTTAGGAAGAAGAGCACAAACGCTGCTTATTATGACCAATATGATCACATTTTCCCTGGGCTGAAGGGGCTATATAGATACATGGGTAATATACTCAAATACAAGTTTTAAAGTAGGAACAACTTTGCTTAGTGCCTGGTTAGGCAGATAACAAAAGCTATACATATTAATATGGTTTTGCATAGGCAATACATTTGTGTAACCAAGATTTTTCTCTTGAGAAAAAAATGTAGGTAGATTTAGGGAAGCTACATGCCATAGTGAGTTCATCTAGTTTAGCTAGCTCATTTAAATAGATAAATATTGAAATTCAAAGATTAAGCAACTTACCTATGGTTAATATAACTGTTTAGAGATACTGGTCTTGGGCTTCTGACTTCCAATTTCATTAAACTTGATCATGTCTTAACTCTTTGTCTCCCAGTGCATTTTAATTTCTAAGTAGTCTTTGAACTGTATTCGGTTCTTTGTATTTATCTCATTTAAGAAACAAATGATACTTTCCCAGGGCTCAAACCCTCTGCTTTGCTAGTGTACGTGTTGGTTAGGAGTATGGCTTTGCAGGAAAGCAGACCGAGTTAGAATCAAGGCCCCATCCATCACTTACTATCTTTGTGAATTTAGAAATATTAATTTAACCTTTATAAGCTTTAGCTTCTCCAAAAAATAATAAGGCTAAACCCTCATTTTTTATTTTTTATGGAAAATATAAAATAATGTGAGCTATTATTATATGACTTCATCAGAATGAATAGTTACAAGCCCTTGATAATATAAAGATGGATTTCAGACATTTTGATGAAAAATCCAGAAAATCAAATAAACTTATGTTCAGATAATGCCATTCAATATCATTTTTTTTACAACTATGTATGGTTGCTATAATAAAATTAAAAACCAAAGCAATATATTTACACCCCTTGAGGTGTGTATTGAGGGAAATAGCTAAATAAATATAAGAGATAGCAATAAGGTGTTGGGATTCAAGAGTAGGAAAACAAAATATTTGGGAAGAGTTAATTTGGAAAAGGAAGAATGTGAGCTGAAAGAAGAGAAGCTGACAGTTTGTTAACATAAAGGGAGAAGCACATTCTAAATGCTAATAACATCAGGTGGACGGGACTAGCTCAAAGCTTTTCATTAGGGAAAAGCCGGATTAATATAGATCCTGACTATAGAATTAGGGTACCTCTTCACAAAAATCTTTTAAAAATTCATTTATCTTTTATTTCCAAAAAATTATTTAAAACTGAATACAGTGAATGCTAAAAAAAAAAAAGAAAAAGAAAACAAAGATGTTCTAAAGCAACATAAAAACATAAGAATAAAATAATAGAGAGTCAAGAGGAGAAGCACTTCATCCTATTTTATTGCCAAGAGAAACTTTTTTTTTTTTTTTTTTAAAGTTTGCTGCAATGAGAAATTTTCTTGTGGCCCCTTGAGAGGCTCTGGTTTTCTCCAGCCTAATTATTATACCCTTGCTCTTCACTTCCTTCTAACTCATTGTTACTCCATTGGCCAAAAAAATTTTTGAGTCAGCGATCATTTGTCATTTATTTATTTTTATTTTTATTTTTATTAAGTTTATTGAGGTAACAGTGGTTTAATAACAATTATATAATTTTCAGGTGCACATTTTCATTTGACATCTATATACTCTATTGTGTGTTTACCGCCCAAAGTCCAGGTTCCTTCAGCTACCATATATTTGATCCCTTTTACTGACTTCATCCCCCATGCCCTTTATTTTATCCCCTTTAACCATCTACCTACCAATCCTCCCCATACCATACCCTCTGGTAACCATAGTCTATAGTCCATGTCCAGAATCTCTGTCCTGTTCATTTGTTGCTTTTAGGTTTATATCTCACATATAATGATATCATGTGATTTTTCAACTTTTCTGTCTGGCTTATTTTGCGTAGCATGATTATCTCGAGGTCCATCCATGTTGTCGCAAATGGCAGTATTTCACCTCATCTTGTGGCATGTATATATGTACCACAGATTCTTTAGCCAATCATCTATTGTAGGACACTTCAGTTGCTTCCATGTCCTGGCCACTGTGGATAATGCTGCATGACATCGGTGTGCGAATATCTTTTCGGATATGGATTTTCAAGTCTTTGGGGTAAATATCCAGTAGAGGGATTGCTGGATCACATGGTAGATCATTTCTAGTTTTTGGTGAGAACTTCTATACTGTTTTCCATAATGGCTGCACCAATTTGCAGTCCCACCAGCAGTTTATGAGGGTTCCTTTTTCTCTGCATTCTCTCCAGCATTTGTTGTTACTTGTCCTGTTGATTAATAATTACCAGGCATGAAATGGTATCTCATTAGAATTTTAATTTGCAATTTCCCCTAATAGCTAGCAATGTTGAGCATTTTTTCCAATATTTGTTGGCCAAATATGTATGTCTCTAGGGAGAAGCATCTACTCAGGTCCTCTGCCCATTTTTTTGATTGGATCATTTGTTTGTTGTTTTGAGTCGTAAGAGTTTTTTGTATATTTCAGATATTAGGGCCCTTATTGGAGGCATTGCTTGCAAATATATTTTCACATTCGGTGGCTTGTCCTTTACCTTGTTGATGATTTCTTTTGCTGACAGAAAGCTTTTTAGTTTGATGTAGTCCCATTCATTTATTTAGCTTTTACTTCCCTTGCTTTTGAGGTCAAATTCATAAAATCCTCAAGTCCAAGGCCCTGAGTTTTGTGTTTTTTTTCTATGCATTTTATTGTTTCAGGTCTTATATGCAGGTTCTTAATTGATTTTGATTAATTTTGGCATGTGTGGTGATAGACAACATCTAGTTTCATTCTTTTGCTGGTGGCTTTCCAGTTTCCCAGCACCATTTATTGAAGAAGCTTTTCTTTCTCCACTGTAGTTTTTTGGCCTTTTTTGTCAAAAATTATTTGCCTATATAAATATGGGTTTGTTTTCTGGACTTTTTGATTCTGTTCCACTGGTCCATGTGTCTGTTTTGCTGTCAATAACATGCTTTTGATACTGTCTTTTTATAGTATAATTTGAAGTCAGGCAGAGTGATGCCTCCAGCCTCATTCCCTTTTCTCAGGATGACTTTGACAATCTGGGGTCTTTGTGCTTCCATACAATCTGATGATTTTTTGTTCTATTCTTTAAAAATGCTGATGAGATTTTGATGGGGATGCCATTAAATCTGTAACGCTTTAGGTAATATGGTCATTTTAACTATGTGTTGTTTTCAATCCAAGAACACGGAATATCTTTCCATTTCTTTGTACTTCTTTGATTTCTTTGAATAGGGTATTGTAGTTTTCATTACTTAGTTCCTTCACATGTTTCTCGTTAAATTTATTCTTAGGTATTTTATTCTTTTGTTGCAATTGTAAAAAGAATTATTTTTTCACTTCTTTTTCTGACACTTCATTATTAGAGAATAGGAATGCTGTGGAATTTTGGACATTGATTTGTATCCAGAGACTTTACTGTTTGCTATTGTTTTCTAGCAGGTTTCTTTGGAGTTCTTTAGGGTTTTTTTATAGAGAAGAATCATGTCATCCACAAATAGTGACCGTTGACTTCTTAATTTCCTATTTGGATGCCTTTATATCTTTCTCTTTTTGATTTGCACTTGCTAGGATTTCCAATGTTATTGAATAACAGTGGTGATAGGGGACAGCTTTGCTTTGCTCCTGATCTTAGAGGAAAAATTTTTAGTTTTTCAACCATTAAGTATAATGTTGGCTGAGGGTTTGTCATATATGACCTTTATTATGATAAGCTACTTTTCTTCTATGATGGATTTTGTTAAGTGTTTTGATCATAAATGGATGCTGTATCTTGTCAAAGGCTTTTTCTGCATCTATTGATATCGATCATATGATTTTATTTTTTAATTTGTTTATGTGGTGTATCACATTAATCTATTTGCATATGTGGAACCATCCCTGTGCCCTGGGATGAAGCCCACTTGATCATGGTGTATAATCTTTTAATATGTTGCTGTATTTGGTTCTAGTATCTTATTTAGGATTTTTGCATCTGTGTTCATGAGATATTGGTCTGTAGTTTTCTTTTTTGTGTTATCTTTACCAGTTTTTGTATCAGAGTAATATTGGCCTCATAAAATGAGTTTGGGAAGTATTGCCTCCTCTTTGATTTTGGAAGTTTGAAGAGAATAGGTATTAAATCTTCTTTGATGTTTCATAGAATTTACGGTGAAGCCATCTGGTCCTGGACTTTTACTTTTTAGGTATTTTTTTAAGGTTATTTCAATACCGTACTGCTGATTGGTCTATTTAGATTTTCCAGTTCTTCTTATTCAGTCTAGGAAGATTATATTTTTCTAAGTACTTATCTATTTCTTATAGGTTATTAAATTTGCATTATGTACTTTTTCATAGTAGTCTTGTGTGATCCTTTGTATTTCTGTGACATCAGTTGTAATTTCCCCTCTTTCATCTCTGATTTTGTTTATTTGTGTCCTTTCTCTTTTTCTTTAGTGAGTCTAGCCAGGGGTTTGTCAATTTTATTAACCTTCTCAAAGAACCAGCTCTTTGTTGTGTTTATTTTTCTATTTTTTGTTTTGTTTTGTTTTGTTTTCAATTTCATTTATTTCCCTAATTTTGATATTCTTTCCTTCTGCTGACTTTAGGCTTCATTTGTTCTTCCTTTTCTAGTTTTTAAGATGAAGCATTAGGTTGTTTATTTGGGCTTATTCTTGTTTTTGGAGATAGGCCTGTAATGATATGAACTTTCCTCTTATGACGCTTTTGCCATGTCCCAAAAGTTTTTATGTTGTACTATCATTATCATTCATTTCTATGTATATCTCTTGATCGCTCTTTTTATTTCTTTCTGACCCATTATTCTTCAGTAGCATGTTGTTTAATCTCCATGTATTTGTGGTTCTTCCTGCTTTCTTTTTTGCAGTTGATCTCTAGTTTCAAAGCATTATGATCAGAGAATATGATTGGTACGATTTCAACCTCTTATTATTTGTTGAGCTATCTCTGTTGTCCCAGTATGCTGTGGTCAATTCTTGAGAATGTTCCATGTGCACTAGAAAAGAATATAAGCAGCTGTTTTGGGATGGATGGCTCTGAAAAATGTCAATTATGTCCGGGCCATGCTAATGTGTCATTTAGGATGTATTTCCTTATTGATTTTCTGTTTGGATGTTCTGTCCATATTTGCAATGGAGTATTTAGGTCTCCTACTAGGATAATATTTTGTCTGTTTCTCCCTTTAGTTATGTTACTAATTGCTTTACATATTTTGGGGCTACCTGATTGGGAAGCATAGATATTAATAAGTGTTACATCTTCTTGGTGCATGATTCCCTTTATCATTATGAAGTGTCCCTCAGTATCTTACTTTACTTTTTTTTATTTCGAAGTCTACTTCATTTGATACTAGTACCATCATTCCCACTTTTCTCTGAACGCCGTTTCCTTGAAATATCATTTTCCACCTTTCACTTTGAGTCTATATTTGTCATTGGAGCTGAGAAGTGTCTCCTGGAGGCAGCATATGGTTGGGTTTTGTTTTTTTTTCAATCCATTCTGCAATTCTGTGCCTTTTTATTGGTAATTCAGCCATTTGCATTTAATGGTGATATATTGAACATGTGAAGTCTTTAGCTATTACTTATCTTTCTGTTCTGGTAGCTCAGTGTTTTCCATTGCTTTCTTGTCCCTTGTGTTTCTGTTTTCTTTATTTTGGTTGGCTCTTGTGGATTTTGCCTCTGGTTCTTCTTGTTTTAGTTAATTACTTCAATTCTGAATCTTCTGTGTGTGTTACCTTATGAATATGTAAAGAGATAGCTATATATAATATATAGCAGTCATCCATTTTTCTTCTGTGTGTGCCTTATCTCCATCCTCTTGCAAGTTTGGATCTTGGAATCCTCCCCTTTTCAGTCCTTATTATTCAGTTTGTCCCTATGTATGCTGAATGTTCATTGCTATCTTGCTATAGCAATTCTCTTCTTATTAATTTAAGCTTATAATGCCCTGTTATTAGTAAGGGTTGTACTTCCTCTGCTTCTATTTGACCTAATAGTCACTTTACTCCTAATTACAATTATTATTATTTTCTGTCATTTTGTTTTAGGTGAACTGATCCCTTTCCAGTATTCCTGTAGTACAGGCCTCATAGTGGAGAACTCCCTTCAATTTTTATATATCTGGAAAGGTCTTAATTTCTCCTTCATGTCTGAAGGAGAGCTTGGCTGGATACATTATTCTTGGCTGGTAGTGCCTTTCACTTAATAGTTTAAATATTTGATTCCATTCCTTTCTGACAATGTAAGGTTGCATGGAAATCCGATGATAATCTAATGGGTTTTCTCTATAAGTTACCATTTTCTTCTCACTGGCTTGCCCTTGAGAAGTCTGTCTTGGTCGATGATATTTTTGATAAATATAATACATCCATGTCTTGATGAAGGCCTTTGGGGTTGAGATAATTGGGTGTTCTTGACTCCTTGGCTTCCAAGCTCCAGCTCATTCCTTAGAAATTTTGGGAAATATCTCGTCAAACTATTTGGTCTAAGAAAATGCTTCTAGTCCATGCTTTTTTTCTTTGTCTTTGATAATTCCCTATTATTCCTATGTTTATTCTCCTGATGGTATTGGCTAGTTCTTGAATTTCTCTTTCATTATTTTTCATTCTTTGGTGTCTCTCTTCTTCCTTCTGGTTCATTTCTAGATTTCTGTCTTCGATATCACTAATCTTTTCTCCATTTGAGGAACTCTCTTTCCCAAGTTTGCTATTTCATTTTTCAACTATTACAGTGTTGTTTTTTCTTGTTTTTGTTTTTGTTGTGTGTGTGTGTGTGTGTGTGTGTGTGTGTGTGTGTGTGTGTTTATCTCCAGTTCTATTTGGTTCTTTCTGAGGGTTTCAATCTCCTTGGTCTGTCATCTCCGGTGTTTTTCAATTCCTGAATGTGTTGGTATGACTTCTTTTAGAACTCACTGAGTTTTTTCAGAAGTATCATCCTGAATTCTCTGTCATTTAAGTCACATATTTCTGTGTCTATAAGCTATTTTCTGGAGATTTTTCTCTTTCTTTCTGTGATGCCTTGTTTCCTTGGTTGTTCATGGTGGTTTAATGGACTATTTCTCCACCTGGGCATTAATGGAAAATATATTCTGCTTTTTTCTAGAAAGAAGAAATATTATAAAAGGTCTCTCTTTAACCTACTGCTATAAAGGCGCTTTTATTTTGGTTTCTGGTAGGTGGCATCTATGTCTCTTGGATTCCTGTTTTACATAAAGCCTTAAAAATGCCTTTTCATTTTTTGATAGATATTTAATCACACTTGCTACCCTCAGTTTTAGTCCCTGTCAGTGCTAGCAATAGTTTTGGTAGTGTTTGCTCAGGTTCCCCTGGGGCTCTGTAGTGTATAGTCTCAGAGGTTATGGGGGAAGAGCCCTCTGGGCTGGGGGTTGAGGGCTGCAGCTCAGCCTCAGCCTCAGTTTTGCAACTGTGGCCAGTAAAAATCAACTGTTGTTTTTCTGCGTCCCGCCTCTCTGCCTTCTGCCCTGATGACTGCTGCCAGTCACCGGCTACAGGGCGCTCACAGCTTTTCCAGACAGGGCTGTCCAGGGAACTCATCGCACCTTCTCCCCTCCTCATCCTCTTCCTATGTAGAGCTCCGGCAGCTGCCAGAGGCAGCTTCTTTATTTCTCCCAGTCCACTGCCCATCACCTGGGGTTCTGACCTGTGGTAGCTCTTATACACAGATCCCATGCTCAGATGTGCTGGTGTGCAGTTTGGGGTTTTTTGTTGAGTTTTAGATGTTCAGTTTATTGTTATTTCAAGGGGAGAGAGCTGGGGATGTCTCTCACTCTGCCATGTTTTCAAAGATCTCTCGTTTGTCATTTATATATTAACAGTGTTTGACATAGAGGGAATACTAAAGTAGAAAACATGATTATTATTTTTAAGGTGATCGAAATCAGATTGGGGTTCAAGACTACTATTTTGTTTATGTGGTAATTGCTTCAAAATATATTATTTGAATGTGTGATGTAAGTGATCAAGTATTTTAATTTGAATATATAATCTTACATATGGTATATACTATAGTATGAAAACAGAGTTTGAAAGACCTTAATTAGAAATTTTTAATCCAATTGTGTTTTCATATATTCTTTAAATATTATAGTCATGTACTCCAAGGAATTCACCAGAAATAGTTTTTCATTGACAAAATGAGTGAAGTTCAAGCAACATGATTGACTAAAATAGTGGTATAGGTACTATCACCTTCCATCGTCCAGGTTTAAGAGTCTGTTAAGCCTCACTGCCTAGCACTTAACAGTGTAGTATTACAAGTCTTACAGATTCAAATGGTAGTAATATCCTGCGTTCTTCCTGTTGCTTATCTCCCCAAAAGTTGGATGGTCTGTCAGGATATTATTGTAAATGCCTTACAATGAGGATCTCCTGTGGTGGGCTTGTTGGAGTGCATATGGATGGAGATTTCTTAGTGTCTATTTGCTTTCACTATAATATGGCCAAGAGATCATTAGGGATAGAGATGCATAGATTCCTCTTCTAATCACAAGAGGTCACTGTTATTTACCTTAAAGAACTTGGAATTATTATCTGCCAAATTGGCTGAGATAAGTGCAAAACAGACATCCAAATAAAACAATCTTGGAAAAGTAGAATGCATTCAGCATTTTTTTTCTAAACACTGAGTGTTTGACATATCTGTTGATCTAATTTTTATATCTTCTCCTGTAATCACTCACAATAGGTCAACTATAACCTTCCCCCCATCAAAAAAAAACACACCTGTATTATATAGTTCTTTTTAGCATATTTTAATAAAACCAAACTATGGTATTAAAATAGAAGCGTACCTTCTTTAGTACAGAGGTACTAAGATCTATTAAGAGAAATAAAGGATATCAAGATGTGAACTTGGAAATTTTGAGATTTGAGTGGCCAAGATAAGAGCAGGATAAGAGTAGGAAAGGACAGAAAGAATTCTTGATACAATATAATAAAGACCGCGTAAATTTATTTTGGAGTCTCTACTGTATAGGGAACATTAACAGAACACTGGCAGAGACAAAAGGTCTAAAATAAAATTCTGTGCCTTTAAGGGGTGATAACAGAAATATAAGCAGAAGACTAGGATGTCTGAGATGAAAAACCAGTGTGTAGTAACTCTTAGATGAAGACTAAATAAAACATTACCTTTTCCTTTTCTTTGTTTAACCAAAGAAAGTTTCATCTCTCTTGGAGAAAAGAGATGGCATTAAAATTTTTATTTAGAATTGAGGTATTAAAAAGTACAAGGACTGATTGAAATAAGACTAAATGGGACAAGGATCTTCCAGAAAGATCTGTTTTACCTTGAGCTCCCATTGTCTGTTTGGAAAATACTCTGGGTTTTTTTCCCCCCTTTCTATTTCTGACCAGGATTTCTTGAGCCCAAATATAATTTTAATATCAATGAGTGAAAGCCAGAGAAAAACTGATTGTCACCTAACTGCTTTATCTACTTCTAAGAAATATTCTTTCAAGGAAAGAGGAAGTAGGCGTTTTTAAATTAAAAACTGGGATGAAGAATTATTTTTTTCACTTTGGATTGAATGGGCTGTGACCTTTATAGTATATTATCTAAAGATCTGGGGTAATAATTCTCATATCATTATTCTTAATAGCACATCTTCTGGCTGTATTTTCTAGCTTTTAAAAAATGGTTAAAGATTCCCTTCTTTCTTTCCTTTGTTCTCTATACAAAGACATGTTTTTTAGTCACTGAAGACCTGAAATCTTATAAGATTTACTTTTCCCAGTTTAAGCTTTGTCTAAGGCAATTAGGACTTTTAAAAGTATCAAATGAGATAAGATTAAGGCTATAGTCTAATAGGCAAGGGATCTGTGACATGACTTCTAAATTAGTCCAGGATATCTCATGGGATAAATTTTAAATATCTTCTGATATCTTTGGTACTTACCATGCTTAAATTCTCATTAAGATAAATATTACTTGAATATTAATTATGAGCTCATTTTTCTTCTGTATAATTTGCTAATAGGAAATGATGGATAATAGTCTGTACATCCTTAGGTACTTCTGACTTATTGGAATCTATTCTCTTTTATTCCTTGTAAATTGACTAGCTGCTTATGTATTCCAACAGTCTCCAAGTCTTCCAGTATTTTTTACATTCAATGTCCAAATGCAATAACTCAGATTTCATCGAGTGAAAATGGAAAGCAAAAACTCCTTTTCTACATTTTTCAGGATTCTAAGTCTGGTACTTACTTTTCCCTAGTGGTTTTCCATCACTTTTTGCCTTGAATTTCTCTTCCTATCGCTTTTTTTTTAAATTGAAGTAACATTGGTTTATAACATTATGTAAGTTTTAGGTGTATAGCATTATGATTTGACATCTGTATATGCTATTAGAATGTTCACCACCCAAGGAAAGGGGTCAGTTGTATGGTAATGAATGGAACTTAGACCTGTCTTAGTTCTTGATTCCTATTTGTGAAGATACCTCCCCAGGCTGCTGTTTCACTTTGTTTAGTTCTTCAAGTGGCCTCTTTATCTTTATTCCATAAAAGTCCACTAACACAGGTCTATTGTGTAATAATCTTTTGCTGAAGGCTTGTAGATAATGCAAGGACTTAAAGAAAGAAAAGAAACAAATGAAAACAATATCAAATATTCTGAATTTTTCCATTCAGTTCCTTCCCAGAAGACTGAAATTAATGTTCTTTACTAAGCCCTGGCTGCTATCCCATTCCTGGAACTTCTTTACTCGTCATCTCTCTCTCTTGCTCTTGCTCTCGCTCTAGCTCTCTCTCCATCTCCTCACTCTCTCAACTTTTCTCACACATTTTCTTCTCCAAATCCCAAATAACCAAAACTTCCTTCTTGAGCCTTCATGAATCAAATTACAAGTCTGTTTTACTACATCCAAATCAATTTAACTATCTTTTCAAATTTTACTCTTATGTCCATATTTGTCCAAGGCTTTTACTATCAAACAAAATGCCCATAAGTATTTCTAAATTAAAAGTAATCTTTACTGAAATGATTAAATCAGTTTGAAGGTAGGTTCCATTTCTAATGGTGCCATTTTTGTTTTAACCTCCTATCATATTTACATGATTTAAATTACAGTTTATATATACTGTTTATTAAATTTTTTACAAGAGAACCGTAGACAAGATAATTACAACGGTTCTGCTGGTAGATGTATACAGGCACTCTACATTGCTTAGGGGCTAAAAGTCCAAGAACTATATTTTCCCAACTCGTTTGTCAGAAGGCTTGTGCCAATTGGATGCAGTTACACAAGATTTGGTATGTGGAAGGGAGGTAGCAGTCACTTTCCCTCCAACATTGGTAGGTTTTAGCAGACATGGATTTTAGTAGCAACAAAACTCCCCCATTTTTCTATCAGTTACTGGTTTGGGACCTGTAAAGAAATGGTTTTCCGAAGCTTTCTGACATCTGGATATCCCTACCGGCTTCCTGATCTTTGGGTTGCATCTTCTCTGAGCATTCCTTAAAAGTTTAATGACTTCTCATCCTTCAAACAAGTTTGTAAGCATTTAATTTCTACATTCAAACCTGCGCCAGCTAGCCATTTCTTCTCAAATGCCTGCTTACAAGCTACCCCATAATTCAGGGGCTTAAAACAACAGTCACCTAGTCTCATGTACCTGCGGTTTGAGGTTGGTTGACCTAAGCGGGATTTGGCAGTGTGTTTCTGCTTCGCGTTCTCTGTCTAGCTGGGCTGGGCTTGGGCAACTGCGTTCCATGTGTGTTCAGTCTTGGGTTTATGTAGAAGAGGCAGCAGCTACTTAGATGGAGGAATCTTTTTATGGCAGTGGCAGAAGCACAGAAGTGTAAAGAGAAACACTCAAGGGCTCTTAAACCCTTGGTTCAGAGCTGGTAGAACGTTACAATTGTCTACATAGCACTGGCCAGTGCAACTTATGTGGCCAAGCTCAAAGCCAAGTGCTGGTGGGGCATACTTTGTGGAGAAATTTTGCCAATAGTGTTAATTACAGGTGTTCAAATTATGGAAAAGACTCAGGAGACTCTGCAGAATATATTCGGGCAAGGCTTTAATAATGATGAAAGATATGGTGAAGCAGGAGAAAGAATGCGCAGGCATGTTAGAGAGGGCCAAGCTGCATGGAATAAGTTTGGTCTTTGGATCATAAACTACTACAATACACGTGAGATTCCTTGATTTCAAAGAGGCCACTGTCTTATCTGAAGAAGAAAGGTGTTTTATACTCCATGGATCAAACCAAGCATGAGAGGAACTCAGATAACATAACCAAAACCAAGTGTAAACCACTAATATGTGTATTTTCTATAAACAATATTGATGAGTTCATAAGTCTCCCCTCCTACAGATTTTGGACTTTAGCACAGGACTACACTAATCATTTGTTTGTGTATTCTATTCAGGTTACTTAAGGGAAAAGCACAAGGTTGCAACACACACACTCTGCTAATGATGAGATCATGGCAAAGATGTGGAGAATTGGAGCCAATCAGTCAATATCCTATAAGTCTAATTATACTTGAAATATAGAGGGTTTCCTGTTTCTTTGCAGTGAATCCTAATGGACACAGACCTGACGTTTAAATGAAGACTTTGAAGATAAGTTAACATAGTTAGTAAACTGTACAACTGGACTTTGGAACAAGGTCTTCTGATTATAAACCAGGGCCTTTTATGTTCTACCAAGTATTTGAATCAATAAGTAACTAAAATGTGATATGATAAAGAATAAATGCAAATGCTAAATAGAATTGTGAAATGGATGGTTTGGCATTGGCATTCAGCTGACTTTCCTTCTGGTAGTTTATAACCAGCTTTTCATCTCTCTGTGTGCCTCTGTCTCTCTATCTCTCTTGCTCGCTCTCTCTCTCTCTCTTCTCTCTCTCTCTCTCTCTCTCTCTCTCTCTCTCACACACACACACACACACACACACTACATTCTGAGACCTTTAAGTATATTGCAGATACTAAAAATATCTAGACAGCTATCTCATAAAATCTGTGATTTTCAAACTTTTATGTACATATCAATTACCTGGGTATCAGGTTAAAATATGGATTTTGATTCGGGAGGTCTTTGGTAGGCCCAAGTCTCTGTATTTCTAATATACTTTCAGGTATGATGATGCTTCTCATCTGATGGACTACTATTTGAAGATTGAGGCATTAGGATGACATATCTCTACATTCCTAATCTTCTTTTTCCTACTTCAAAACTTTCTCTTTCCATATCACATTCCTTTCAGGCTCTTTTAAAGGGACAATGAAAGTTATAAGTATTTCTCTTATGAGAAATAAAAAAATGTTTTTCTTATAGAAAGAACTTTACTTATCGCCCTTAACTTTTCTTCAAATATGCCCAGGAAGACTGTATTTAGGGCTCGGTAGAACTCTAGATGTCTTCCTTTTGTTCCATCTCTGAGTTATGTCAACTCAGGATGCACACAGGCTTGTCTGGACTCGACTGCCTCACTCTCTGCTCTTCATCCAAAGCCACATAAGCAGTCTTCTTTGCACATCTGAGGCTAGTTCTTCTATTAGTTAATGTAGAAGATTTTTAAAAAGGAACAGATTCTTTTCTCCTGCTTTCACGCCCTTGTAATACATTTTGCAGCTCCTTCCATCCGATGATTGCTGCCTGTTCCTTGTTTTTGAACTAGTCTTCTGACTTGCTTTAGACACCAGGAGGTGAAAACAAATTGTGTGAGTTCTGAGCCTAATTGTCAGGAGATTCTTTACGCTTTTTCTTGCTCTCTTGGAATCCTGGGCTGCCATGAGAACAAATCTAGGCTGGTCTTTTGCATAGGTGAAAGAACTTTGGTTCAACCAGAAGCCAGCCACATGCCAGAAGCAAGAACCACCAAACTGGCAACTGACAAGACTCAAGAGTACCCAGTGAGATCAGCAGGAGAATATATTCTACTGACCCACAGAATTAAATTAAATAAATGGTTGTTTTTGGTCACTAACCTCTAGGATATTTTTCTTTACCCAGTGTTAAGGTCCCTGACTTAGTAATCAGCTTTGCTATGAATGCTGTCCTGATCATGTGCTCAGTTCTGGTGAATGAGTACTGTTTTGCTCCTATGAACAATCACTTCCACCTAACTTGTACTTCATTCAGATCTATGAACAGGAGTAATTTCTTCTTCTTTTGAACCTGAGTCCTTAACTCATTCTGACAAATTGGGATCTTTCTTTGCTCTCTGCCTATTCTCAACCAGGAGTTTTGACTTTGAAGCTTAGTCCAAGTGTGGGACAGAGCCAGATTATCAGACCCTGGGCCTCACGTGCCATGTGGCCTGGGTCCCTGTATATTTCTGAGCCCTGACTTATGGTAATCATTGTCTTTCTGCTAGGGTATCTCCTCCTTTTTCTTGCAGAAATTCACAAATATCAGTTGCTTCATCAGTCTTTCACTGTGGGCTCCGGATTATACTCTCATCTGAGTATGAATATCCGATTCAAACTTTGTCATTGGTTCCCTATTGTCCTAAAAGCAAAGTCTAAGCTCCTCACTATTGCTTTCTAAAACCTTTATGACTTGTCTTCTACTTATGTCGTCAGCTTCATGCCTCACTGTGACCCTCTCTACCATCCTGAGTTAGTGAACCACCTATATGTCTATGATTGCCTCAGCTATGTCCTGCTTGCCACATTGGTGCATACTAGCTCCTCTTCCTGGAATGCCCATTTCCCTTTCCTTTACCTGGGAGCTGCTGCTCACTGTTTATGATCATTTCTCAGACTGTATAGATGCTCCCAAATCACCTTATTCATAGTTCTTGCATAGGAACTATCATACCTTGTGATAATATTTTTCTGGTTAGTATGTATGCTTGGAGACTGAAGTATTTAAGGTACTGAAATGCTCTTTATATCTTAGTACTCAGTGCTGAACACAGCAATTGATCTTTATTTTTTCAACAAATATTTATTGAGTAAATATAATGTGCCTGCTACTGGGCTAGGTGTATTTCATGGACCTAAGATGTCAGTGAGTGCTGTTATAGAATTATTCAAGCAAAGATGTGGTTCTCAGGAGTATCAGGAGGAATCTGGTGGGGATATACAGGGAGCTTAATTTAATACTATACTTATGGGTTGAATGAACAATTGAATGAATTGCCTGATGAATGAATGGATAAAAATGCAGCTTTGTCTTGAATGAATTTTCTTCTTTGAACAAGTGAAAATGACAGCTAGGCTTGGAAAATAGGACGTTAATTTATAGGACTCAGCTATTTTTTTAAATATTCTTTTTTTCAATTACAGTTGACATTCAATATTATTTTATATTAGTTTCAGGTATACAGCATACTGGTTAGACATTTATGTAGCTTATGAATTGATCCTCCTGATAAGTCTAGGACCCACCTGGCACCAAACATAGTTATTATAATATTATTGACTATATTCCATATGCTGTACTTTACATCCCTATGACTATTTTTTAACTAACAATTTGTACTTCTTAATCTGTTCCCCTTTTTACCCAGTCCCTCAATTCCCCTATCATCTGGCAACCATCAGTTTGTTTTCTGTATCTATGAGTCTGTTTTTCTCTTGTTTGTTTGTTTATTTTGTTCTTTAGATTCTACATGTAAGTGAAATCATATAGTATTTGCCTTTCTCTGTCTGACTTATTTCACTTAACACATTACCTTCTAGGTACATCCATGTTGTAGCAAATGGTAAGATTTCATTTTTAAGTCATTTGTTTAGTAGCTTTCCAACAGAGATAATGTTAGCTCATGATGATACAATTTTAGAGTTTGCCTCTATAAGTAATTTGAATTATATGGAAATTTGATTACTATGACCTAATAAGGATATTTGGGTATTTCTTTATATCAGTGGAGGCTCTTATAAAATAGGTAGGTATCAGAACCAAAGAAAATAAATCAAAATATATTAAACAATACTCATTTGGAGGATGTTAGAGAATGTTGGCAATGTGTTTCAAGCTCTTCCTTAGAGATAGGTATTCATATGCATATTTACATGTTTCTCAAATATTAAAATCTAATATTGGTGAGGTGTGAATCCTCCAGATCTGTTGGGTCTGAACTCTCATCTGATTAGCTAGGTTTTCTCTCTAAATTTAAGTTCTCTATTAGTTATTTGTATTCCATCACAGAATAATATATATATGATTTTAAATTTCAGGCTCTCTTTTTAAAAAAACTCTCTGGCTTTTATTTTAAAACCTATTCAGTATACTTATATATGAGGTTAAATTTTTTTAAATTAAATTTATTGGGGTGACATTGGTTAATAAAATTATATAGATTTCAAGTGTTTATTTCAATAATACATCATCTGTATATTGCATTGCATGTTCACCACTCAAAGTCAAATTTCCTTCCATCACCGTATATTTGATCCCCTTTACCTTTATCTACACTTCAGTGTCTTTGATAGAGTGAGTATATTTGTGTTCCATCACATAATAATATATATTACATATGTGTATATATTTTAATATGTGCATATATTAAATATATTTTTACATAATATATAATACATATATATTATGGTTCTAAAAGTCAATGTTTTTAATAGAGTGGGTATATTAACTTTCTATTGCTACCTGATAAATTGCCACAGAATAGTGTCTCAAAATAACACCTTTAAAAAAGACATTTAACAAAATGTTAAAATATCTCAAGTTCTATAGGTCAGCATGAGGTGGGCTGGACAGGATTTTCTGCTTAGTATCTTAAAAATTTGAAATAAAAATGTCAGCCAAGCTGCTTTCTCATTTAGAGGATCTGAGGAAGAATTCACTTCTGAGCTCATTCAGGTTGTTGGCAGAATTTAGTTTGTCATGGCTTTAGGACAGTTTCCTGTTTTGTTTTTGTTTGTTTGTTTGTTTTTGATCATTGTTGTTGCTTTTAACTGAATGTTGGCTGGGATTTGCTTTTAGCTCCTAGAAACTATTATTAAGTTCTTTCAATGTAGCCCCCTCCATTTTTACAGCCAGTAAAGACATGTCATATCTTTCTTGTGCTTTAAGTCTTTTTGACTTCTTTTTCTGTAACCAGCTAGAGAAAACCCTCTCCTTCTAAGGGGTTCATGTAATTAGGTTAGGTCCACCTGAATAATCTCCCCAATTTTAGTCATATGTTTTGCTGACACTCAGGGAGAAAATTATTCAAGGGCAAAGGTCATTTGAAGGTCATTTTAGGATTCTCCCTACCACAGTGGTTATGGAGGAAAGTCAGGTAGGTCTTGCTTTCACCTAATGGACTGTTACAATCAATCTGTGTCTCAATCTCTCTCATCTGAAAGGGCCACCTAGTGAATTTACCAACTGGGAGATGATAATTTCACAGAGAGAAATGTTTCTGTAGAGGTCATTTCATTTGTAGCTTGATTTTCTGCTGTAACACCCAGAAGGAGAGTGTGGCTAGACACTAAGCCCTAGGATAGAAATCAGAAAACCTGTACTTTATTCTCACGTCTGTTACAAATCAAGTAGGATCTTGTATAAGCCACATATATGTTCTGCCCTCTATTTATCCAGAAAGTAAACTTTCTTGGCATTATCAGGAAGCTAAAGGATCAAATTTAAGAATCAATGTGGAGAGGAAGAAATGAAAAAAGTGATTATCTGGAATAAGTTTGTGTTGGATTATAATGTGTGTAAACCTCAAACTCTTTTTGACCTTAGAAAAGTAATGAAAATACTCACAAGCGTTCTTTGATTTTGATCAAGGTACTGCTTGGGGACTGTGAGTCACTGCACAGGGTTTTCTTTATTTGACTAAGGAAAGCAGCCTCTAGTGTCCAGATTCCACACCTCTGTCAGTCATATAAAGCACCATGTCCTTTGGTTTGTAAACACAGGTCCCATGGTGAATACCTGCTGGAGTTTCACTCTAATGAACAATTTATTTCTAGAATCTGCTTTTACTTTCAGAAAGAAAAGTTATACAGTGAAACCAGACTCATTGCTCAAATGTGTTAAATCTGCTCAATATAGTTATTTTACGTCAAATGGACTCAAGTCCATTTTAGCCAGAAAATTTTTTTTTAACCTCACAGTATTCCAATGTTTAAGGAATCTCTTTTACTTTCAGAAAGAAGCTTGACATAAATTTTTAGAGAAATATATTGAAAGATCTGAGAAAAATGCTCTTAGCTCCCTATCAGTTAGAAGGGTGGGGGGACTGACTGCTAGAATAGAATTTGAGTTCTTTTTTACACTGCTAGCAAATGCACAGTCAGGAAATTCAGAAGGAGGTCCAAGTGGCTAATGGGAATATTGACAACAAATGGCCCTACAACAACATAGGTTTTCACATCAGGTTTGGGTTAGTAATATGTATAAAACTTTACCTTGACACATTTTGAAATCTCAGGACTAAGCACACTTTAAAAAAGTCTTAAACATTCCAATTTCAAATAAGTTATAAAGGAAATCACCAGCTCACCTAGTTTTGATTTGAGTGATAGGACATGCTAAGACTGGATATGACATATTAGTGAGAAAAAAAATGTAACTAGGACTCAAACAAATAAACCACACATATTACACCATGTATGTTATAGCATTAAAGTTATTGTGTTTGTTGCCATTATTATCTGATTTTATGACATCTAAACCATTTTCTTACAACTTTTAGTCTTGGATCCTTTGGTGGAGTGAACACAACAAACGCGTCAGACAAAAAGAGACCTTCTCGTGTGGCAGACACGCTTTTACCACTCTCCAACTTGCTACTTCTTCCCCTTGACTTTGGTGAGTCTTAAGAGGAGTAATTGGAACAAAATGCTGATGAAATAAAATGCTTTTTTTTAGGGTAAATCTCCGTAATCACCAGCTCCTCTATGTTCGGTCCCTACTTTTGTCACTGAAAGAGGTTTCTGCTGAATGCATAGTCATTTCTTCAGTATTTAGTCCCTGAGCCTTAAAAAAGGAAATTTCCTTTCACTCCAATACTCATTTCATATTTTAACAAAATGACTGACGATAGTGCCTGTGGCTAAAAGGCAAAACAAAAACAAAAACAACCCCCCCCCAAAAAAACAAGAATTTTGTTTCTCAGATGAGACCAGGCTTCAGTTCCAATGCTCACTGTCTGTTCTCTGTGGAACCCCTCAGGTTTATTTCCTTCCTTTTCTTCCCCTGATTAGCTCATCATGTTTCTGGTTTTTAAAAAAGAACAGAGCTAGCATAAATGAAATTCTAAAAGTAGATGCTTAACCCTAATGTTGTTGTACTATGAGAGCATTTCCTGGACTGTGAAATAATTTACTGATGAATTTAAAATAGAAATGCATTGAGTGAAATCCTATCAACATCTCATGAAGCATTATCAGCATTTAGGGAACCAAGCATTTCTGCTTTGAGCCATTTTTTAAAAATTGTGTCAGTCAATGATGGCAGTTCAGGAAAAACTAACTCTATAGTAGGTTAATTTTTAGTTTTCAAGTGTCCTATCAAACTAATACAGTTGATTATAAATTTCAAGTACACTGATTCTAAATAGAGAAAAGAAATTAATGTAACATTTATTGGGCACTTATTCTGTGCCAGACACTGGGCCAGGTCCCTTTACTTTGCTCAATATCCCTGTTTTCTTAATGAGGAAACAAGCCTCCAAGAGGTTAAGCAACCCCCCAAGTTCAAACCAGTATCAGTCTGTACAGCCTGCTGAGCTGAATTTTCCAATGGCTTTACGTGTGTTCCATCATGCATCCCCAGGTTAATATGGCAATCACTTTCAGGGAGGACAGGAAAATCATCCACAGTTATTGAACACACAGTTTTCGCCAGGTACATTCTGGCCAGTTTCATATATGGTATCTTACAATTCCCTTGTTCCCCCTAAGTGAAAAAACTAAGAGTTTGAGAAGTTAGGTAGGAAGCCTAAGACGACATGGATGTGAATAGAGGGGCATGGAATTAAAGCCAGGTACTTCTGACCCCACTTTGCTCCACTACGTGAAAGCTACATCAACGGAATTAAAACTACAAAACTACAATGTACCATTGTTACTGGGGCTAAGTTATTAATAACCTTAAATAGCGCTTTGTAAAACAGCAAAGCACCTAAAAGCAATTAATGACAAGGGCGTGGAATAGACATATATAAATTTATAGACTGAGGAATGTATATGTCCTTTCCACGCGTAGGCTGAGAAGATGTGGGTCCTGAGAAAGTGGTTCAGAAAATGTTCCACACCTCGGTGTTCATAAAGCCAAAATAGTAAGTGAAGTGTTAATCCTTTTGGAAGAGTTAATCCTGTCTTCCTCTCTGCATGCTCTTTCTCACTCTCTTATATGATGTCAATATCAGGGCATTTTCAGTGTAAAATAGCAATGATAAAAGAAATAATTAAGGCCTTCCTCAGACCTTATTAGGCTGCTCTGTCTTTAGCATTATTGTGTAAATCACACGTTAATAAGAATCTCTTTAATACCCATAAGTATATTTGAGTCAGAAGTCATGTTTTTATAGCAAGATCCGATAGTTATGCGCCTGTGTTTCTTTATTAATAATTACCATTAAGGTGGATAATTTTAACTATGTAACCATTACCTTTCAGTTTATTTCAACTTAGCATATATTTATTGGACCTCTGTCATGTTTTAGGTACTAAACTAAAGGCTGGAGATGTTTAGATGAACAAAACAGTGCCTGATGGATAAGCAGGAAAGTTTTAGAATATCCATATGTTATAATAAAAAAAAAGGACTTTATTCCTTATTTTCATGACCAAATATACACAAAACTAAGAAATAAAATGAAATAATAAATGAACTTCACTACCCAATTTTTGTCAGAAGACAAATACCATGTCTCCAAGAGGTCAGCTATTACATCTCCAGTGCTGTAAACAATTTAGCAGCATTCAAGAAATATTTATCAAAATTCCTGTTTTCTTGGCTGGGAAGAGTTCCTTCGATCAGCAAGTTTGACAGCGTCCCCCTGGGGTACAAAGGTTACAGGGAGAAAATAATTGCATGTTTACATTAAACATTCTCCAACTTTCTACAGCCTATATCTTGTTAAATAAACTACTTAAACAGAGTTTTGGACACCAGCAGCTGATATAAAAAAAAAATTCCCACTTTGACAAGACTTTTTGCTTTGCCTTTGCTATATCAGCACTTTGTTCAAAACGTAAACTGCTACCATTTATTAAGACCCCATGCATCCTAAAACTAAGTTTTTATCAACATGAACATGGAAATAAATTGCCCATAGATTTCCCCAAATAACCCTGATTCTCATATATCAAGTTCCGTAAGGGACTGCTCTCATCCAACTATTCGACAAATATCTCAGACCACACAAGTTACTGGGACATATCTCAAATATCATATCTTTAAAGAAAAAAACCCTCTCCCTTTGAATCTGCTTTTGGGGTCAGAAGCAGGATTTTGTTGTCATTCCACGTTTGGAATGGGAATCCATTGTAAGGACTGGGCAAAGCCTGCAGATGTGCTAGACTAAGCAATATGGCAGGGAGCATTTTGTGTTCCTAGTTTGACAAGTTGACCTCCTGTTCTCACAATGCTTAAAATTATAGCAGTTCTGAGAGTCTTTATTTGGACTATGCCTTGTCTGACTTATTATGGTAGCTGAATGAGTACAATGGGCAGAGAGCAAGAAGGTTGCATGTTAAAGTGACACTGAGCTTTCTTAACCATGTGCAATTAATTGATTTCTTGCCTTACTATGCTATTGAAACTTTTAACAATTACCAGGTTATATAGCTCCTTTTCCATGTTGATTTTTAACTGATTTGCCATTTAATTATTAGTTTTTTCATCAATTTATTTTAGTTAGATCACCAGAAGCCTCTCTTAACTGTTTACAAACTACTCCCATCTCCATGGTTTATCCTAGTCTCTCCTTGGACTTCTCAGGACTGTTTATAGGTTAGCCATCAAACTCATGATTGAGTTAATATATGATAAACATTATGAAATACACCGTACCCCCAAAATGTATATCATATCTTGTTCTTTGCATCAATGTACTAAGAGAGATAATGAAAATAAAAGCAAAGTTTTGATTTGCAAGCCATTGAAAATCAGATGTCAGAATGAGGGCATTAGATCATACAGGTTTCTAGTGTTTGAAAAAACAAACTGCACCTGTGAGGAAAATATATTCACCAAAAAGAAAGTCTGACATTAAGGTAGATAGGGGCAAAGGCAGAGAATAATAAAAAAGGGAACAAACTAAAGTACGTTTTTATTCTATTTTATAATTGCTAAGCTATTTTAACGAAAGGGTCAAAATGTAATAAATTTTAACTATCTTATTTTCATATTATTTTATGGAATCAAGAAAAACAAAAGCCCAGGGAACAGAATTAGTGATTGGTAGTCGGGCCCAAGAGAAATAAAACTGTGAATAAGAATTTCAGTAGAAGTCAAGTTCCCATCTGGCAGTCCACTTCTTTTAATTACCAGCACTCACGTCCTTAGAAGAATCTTCTCCTACAATAGATGATTGGATAAAGAAGTTGTGCTGCATATATACAATGGAATATTACTCAGCCATAAGAAGAGATGAAATACTGCCATTTGTGACATGGAGACCTCAAGATAATCATGCTAAGTGAAATAAGCCAGACTGAAAAAGTAGAAAATCACATGATATCACTCATATGTGGGATATAAACCTAAAAGCAACAAATGAACAGGACAAACAGAGACTCACGGACATGTGGTTACCAGAGGGTAGGGGGAGGAGGGAAGAAAGAGGTAGAAGGGGTAAGGGGGGGGCAAATATGTGGTGACAGAAAGAAATCTAACTGTGGAAAGTGAACACAAAGTGTAAACATACATATATACATATATATATATATATGCCTTACTGTTAAAATGTATAGCTGAAACACTGGATTTCATTAACCAATGCCATCATAAATAAATAAATAAATAAATAAATAAATAAATAAATAAATGGGAAAAAAAGAAAGAAAAATTTCCATGACACAGACATCAGCAAGAATATCAAAGTATTTCTGAAGCCTACGGGAAAATGTGTGCCAATTAAGTAACCTATTTTTATCTGTTGTTTTCTCATGTTAAATTAAATAGGTAATTATGTAAAGAAAACACCACAAAAATAGCTTATATTTCGAAGAACGTAAATAAAATTTCTGATATTATATTTGGATGCTAAGTTAACTTTAACCTAAATACATTGTCTTTATTCACCTTCTTCGAAAAGCAAACAGGTTTGTTTTAGTTTTTAATATATCTACGTATGATGTATTTTGAATGACCAGTTGTGGACTACTAGCCCCAGAGCGTTAGAAAAGAAATCCAAATGGAATTAGAAGTTTTATCCACTGCTTGCAAGTACTTCCTAATGGAAAGAAGGCACAGACCTTGCAAACTACAAAATAGATTTGATGACAGTCATAGGACCCCAAGATAGCAGGAGTAATTCTAGAAGAATTGGCCGAGACCCCCACAGAGGGCAGTGCATGATCCAGTACCGTGAAGGGCTTTATGCTGTCTGATTCAAGGTTTGACAGTACACCTGGTTTTAGCGTGTCGCTGTCGCTATTTTCCTAACACAAACAACTCTTGAGTCACCAGAGAAAAATGCATTGCTTTTTTTTTTCATTTGGGGAACAAAACCTACCTCTTGGGTAAAAGCAACATTTTCTCTCTCTCTCTCTCCCCCCCACCTCCTTCCCTCCCTCCTTCCTTTCTTCCTTCTCTGTCTCCTCCTTCTTCTCCTCCCCCTCCTTCTCCCTGTCTTTTTCAGAGACAAACGGTTTATTTATTTGGTAACAAGGAATGAAAAAAGAATTCTTAATTCCTTTTCTCTCTTTTGGTGACTGGACTGTTATAGCCAAATGGATAGCAACATATAAGAATTCACTGGCAGTTCTTGACTTTTACAGAATTGAAAAGATGTCTGAGTTCTGTCACTCGCAATTATTATTTTCTAGACAAAAGTGCCACATGTTGTGTTTTCTAATGTATTAGCAGTTGCTACATTTTCCTTCTTTAGGTTTCATGGCAGGAAACACAAGTACTTCTTTTTTTTCTCTTTATAATTTGCCTTGTTATTTAGAAATTCCACAAGAAAGGAAATGGAATACTTGAAATACTGTTCTGACATCTGTTACAGAAATTCAATCATTAGTCTGCATATCAGAGAAAACTATACCAATGTATCTATTATTTCAATCATATATCTACATGTTTAATGACGCTTGTGTTAATCCAACATGTATAACTCCAGTTTGGCTACATAAAATCAAACATTCCCACTATTCCTGTAGTTGTTTTTTTTTAAATTCTTTTTTTTTTATTAAGTTTATTGAGGTGACATTGGCTAATAAAATTATATAGGTTTCAAGTGTACAATTAATAACATGTCATCTGTATACTGCATTGTGTGTTCACCACTCAAGATCGAATTTCTTTCTGTCACCATACATTTGACCCCCTTTATCCTTCCCCCCTCCCATCTTTCCCTTCGGGAGCCATTAAACTGTTGTCTGTGTCTATGAGTTTTCACGTGTTCGTCTTTGTTTGTTGCTTTCAATTTTAGATCTCACATACAAGTTTCCTCTATGTACATGGCCTTACCATTGCCAGGCCCTGGCCTGTTCTTCCAAAAACTGCCACTGCCACCTGGTGTTATTCAGCTCGGTGTGGGCATTGCATATTTCCTTCTTCATGACAAACAGCTCAAAGCGCTCAGTTACACTCTCTTTAGAACAGTGCTGTTTTGTCAGATGTGGGTGATCACAGATGCATGCCGCTTCCAGTAGCTGCAGGACAAGCTTGTCCAGGAGCCTGGCTGATGTTCAGGATGGAGGGCATTCAATGGTTTTTGCCATACAGCTATGAAGAATTTTGTGAGTTTCTTCAGTTTCGAAGAGGTTAGTTTCTAGCAGCATCACCCCCAGGGCTTTCTCAAGCTCTTCTACTTTGATTCTTTGGAAGGATGGGATAAAGTAAATCTTGTAGGCTTGGCCCTTTGGGTCATTTGGGTGGTAGGTGACCTTGTAACTGCCTGTAATGTGCCTCACCATCCCTGAAATCATTTTCTTCATGATTTCCATGAGATCATGGTATTCTGCATAGGCCATGTAGAACATAGGCTATAGTGATTCAGGATTGTGAATCAAATGGTTCCTTTCTAGAGCTGGTGTCCAATTTCATAAACCTGGTCAATGCCCCTAACTACCAGCATTGCATGGTAGAGTTCAGAATAAATTGCATGTATAAATTCTTGTCCAGTTCATTGTGGTAAGTGATAAAAGGCTTGGCCACAGCTCCCTCTGGGATGATGTTCATCATGGGACTTTCAAGCTCTAGGAATCCTTGCTCATCCAAAAATTTCTTACATACATGATGAGCTTTGAGTGAATGATAAATTTCTGCCTCACGAAGTCATTAGAAACAACTCCTAGTATCCCTGACGATATTGTGTTTCCTTGTCTTCGAGGCTGAAGTGAGGATGAGGTAACAAATGCAAGCAAGGAATTTTTCAGTGTATTCCCATAGGGAATGATGCTTAGCTCACCCTTCTGTGGTTTTCCAAAGATTCCTCTGAATTCAATTATGTCTCCCCAATGTAGTTTGTTGTTGATAGGAATAAATTCTTCTTCTGATTTATAATTCCTGGAATTGGTCATGACTTGCAAAATGGCACCCTCTCCTCAAAGGCTGTAGAAGATGAACTTTCCCCTAGAAGCTCTTTTGGCATGGATGCTACCTGCCACCTTTAAGATGCTGTCACTTGGGTGGTCCTCAGATTATATGTGACTTGGATGAAGTGAGTGAGTGAGACATCTATATGGAATTTGGATAGGTCCCAGTCATTAACGTTTAGTTGGTAGACTGATTGGCTGAGGATCTTGTATTGTTGGTTTGTGTCCAGGCTCTCTAACTAGGCACCGACGTCACTGTTATTGGTGTGGTTGGTGGCAGCAGCATTGGCTTAGCTTAGTTGTTCCTCACCGAGCTCCTTCTGCTTGGCTTACTTCTCTACTACCTTCTTCTCAGCTTTCAGGCATTTCTTTAGCTCATTTTTGCTCAGTCTGGGCTCACTGCCATCCACATTCACCTCAGCCTCCTGCACAACAGCCATCTTTCCAGACGTCCTGATCTGAAAGGCACAACATTTTTCATTTTTAACATTCAGAGTCTGTATCACCTGTTAAGTTGACAAACAGTGATGCAACAGTGAAGACGTATTTGATATAAGAGTGTGAAAGGGAGATTTGGCAAGCAGGGAGTGGGTTCCATTAATGTAGCAACTATCATTAAATTTGTAATTAAAAAATACAAATGTCAAACACTGGAAAGGAAATCAATTTGTTAGGGAGAAGATAGTTATGATTCAGCTGTCACATGTGCTGAGACAGATCCTAAGAGTGACGCTAAAACCAAAGTGACTCAGAATGTATTTTATGAGTTCCTTACATTAGATTCTTAAAATAAGAAATGTGATATTTTAAGAGCCTATGACTATTGTTAAAACTATATATAAACAAGAATTATGGCTGAAACTACATATTCACTCTCACTATCATACTTCAGATTTCTATTTTAGTAAACATAATGATATTAGATTCTGATTTAGATCCAGCATAGAGAAAAAGAAGAATCTTTTTTTCTTCATTTTATTGACATTTGATGTTTGTACTATGAAATGCACAAAATATAAGTATATTATTGGTGAATTTTAGTAAATGTATATACTCATCTAAAAATAACAATCAGGATCCAAGAAGAGTTTTTGATTTTTCAGTCTGTTCAGCTCTTCACTTCATGTTAGGACAGAGTGGTGACTTCTAAGCTCCTAACATGAGGAACTGGAAACCAGAAACCCAACAATAAGTTTCTCGGAATAGTTATTATAATCTCTATATTACAGATGAAGTATAGTGAGTTTAAGACAGATTCCTATGGGTGTTCACTTGGTAAGTATTCAAGCTAGCACAAAAAGTTAAATATTCTTATTCTATAGTAGGCTGGGTTTATCCCATAGTTCTTCATTATGGGTAAAATCTGGCAGCATGGGATCTTAGGAGATCTGAAAAAGAAGCACTGAAAAGGAGAAGATGTGAAAGAAAGGATAGGTCAACAACGTCACAACACCATCATTTATGCTCTATATTAAAAAAAAATACATAGATTTCCTAGACTGAAATCAAGATTTAATAAACCAATTTTTAAAAACCTAGTTTCGGGTCCTATATTCAGGTCTTTAATCCATTTTGAGTTAATTTTGGTATGTGGTGATTGTTTCATTTTTTGTGCAGGTGGCTTTCCAGTTTTCCAGCACCATTATACTGAAGAGCTTTCCTTTCTCACTGTATGTTTTTGGTTTTTTTTTTGTCTAAAATTATTTGCCCATATAAATATGGATTTACTTCTGGACTTGATTCTGTTCCACTGGTCTGTGTGTCTGTTTTTCTTCCAATACCATGCTGTTTTGATTACTGTTGCTTTGTAGTATAATTTTAAGTCAGGCAGAGTTATGCCTCCAGCCTTGTTCTTTTTTCTAGGATGGCTTGAAATACTGCCATTTGTAACAACGTGGAAAGACCTTGAAATAATCATACTAAGCAAAATAAGCCATACAGAAAAGGTTGAAAATCATGTGATATCACTTATATGCAGTATATAAACCTAAAAGCAACACATGAACAGGACAAACAAACAGAGACTCATGGATAGGGACAATGGACTAGTGGTTACCAGAGGGGAGTGGAGAGAGGGAGGGGGAAAAAAATAATATATATATATATATATATATATATTATATATATATATAAAAGATAAAATAAATTTTTATTGTGGAAAAAAAAAATTAATTCATTAAAACCTAGTTTCAAAATCTTCCATGAACAAGTACACTCAGAGCTTTTCATATTATTGTGGTCTGAAAATCAAGTGGCCATAAAATAGAAAAGGAAGTACAAAGGCATATAGGATACAGATCCTTACCCACTCCAGAGTTGTTATTAACAATCTAAAACACTCAATCTTGGTTTGGCCAGCTCTGAAATCAAGATTACTCTATCTTGATATGAGCATAGTACTCATATTAATAGTAAAAATGTAAAGGTTTAATAATGTTCATCTCAGGGTATACTCTTTGATGGTTACTGAAGATTTAAATAGTCACAGAAATGAGTGCAAACTACAATGGGAAAATTTGGGCATCAGAACCTGCCTCACCCTCATCCCTCACTTTGTGAAGCAGAGTCCAGCACTGCTGGCATGCCATAGTCAAAACGGACCTCTGTGGTGATAGATGATGGCTTGACAGATTTTTATGAGCAGGGTTCCTTAATCCTGAATATGTGTGTGAGTTTCAGAGAACATGTGGACACTCCAAATTGAATGAAATGTGTGTGCATGAACTTGAAGATATTGAAAAAGAGAGGAAACAAAGCTTTCTTTAGAATTTCAAAGGCATCTTTGGCAAAAAAAAAAAAAAGATTAAGAACTGCTATTGTAAAGTCTCACTAATGGTCCTAGTAATCCACCTCTTGCATCAAAATTACTCTAAATCTCACATACTTCAATTCTAAGATTATTACTATTAATCATCTCTGATCTTCTATTTCTCCAATGCTGTGCCTTACATTGCATATATAATTTCAACCTTAAATATTGGATTTCTATAACTAATCTTTTCTATTTGAATGAATATGCATTTATGGAGTCTGATGTGTCTTCTATTTCCTGGAGTATTTGAATAACAGTTTTTATATAATTACTTTCTCTCATCATTATAGTTTTTCCCCCTATAAGTGTCTTCTCCTTGGGGATTTATACATTCTCAACATTGACAGGTAACCTGCTGCCATGCATAACTGAGATGAGTTTTGAGTTTTCCCTGTCACCCCCAGCTTCTCTGTTTCTCTTGTGAACCTGAAACACTTAAATTCTTGCTTATTGATAACTGATCACTTTCTCTCGCCCTATGTCATATGTTTTCTTTCCTTAATATTTTATTTTCTCCTGTTCGTTGCATAAATTTTCACACCTGTATACCTTCTTTCTTCTCATAGGTACTACTATTAAAATAAAAGAATCACAACTCATAGTACTTTGTATGTTTCCTAATACTTAACATAATGGCTACTATGCAATTACCTTTATTTGGATTATTGTATAAAATATATCAAGGTTTTCATGCCTACAACCTTTGCATCCATTAAATTGATCACTACTGCCCCAAATCTTCTGAAAAAAATCTGCTGTCAGCCAAGATTTGTTTCCAGATCTACTATGATCAATAGGTCAACAACTACAGGTTAGCAATTTCCTGTCTTTTCCTCATAACTATCTTTTAATAGTGAGTCTTAGATGCAAATGCCTACAGAGGCCAGGGAGATGACATGTCCGTGTATATATGATGAAACTTTTAATAATTCCCAAGACACTCAATCCTACCATAAGGCAAAGAATCTAGAAAAATGAATGTCTCTGATGCTGCGCAATGTACGCATAGAAATCAGATGAAATTTTCTTTCAAGAGAGAAAACTAGCTCATTAGTGACCTCAATTAGGTCAGCCCATTAATCTCACAGAGTGTCAGTTCCACAACAGAAGCCAAATGAAAGAACCTCCAGAGACATTCACAGGAATCCAAGAGTCCAAAGGTCTGGTGTTATCAGCAGATGTTTTCTGGTCAATTAAACAATTACTATGAACAGGGGTGCATCAGTGGGAAAAGCAAAAGCAGGAAATCAAAAACATGGCCTAATTGGGTATTCATCTTGACAGATGAAATCCTCCTTCAGGCACAAAACACAAAGATATGGTTTAATAGAGTAGTAATAAAGGGAGGGAAAACAGAAGGGCAAATGCTCTACACATAGGTGGGATGTGAGAGTAAAATTCCAAAGGAAACTAGATTAGTATTAAAGAAATTAAAGGAAAATTTAGAACGTTTGGAAAAGCCTTGCAAATCTTCATAGCTCTCTGGGAGTATACTCTGCCTCTAAAAAGGATCAAGATATTAGAAAATCAAAAGACAATTCTAGTTAATGTTAAACACAATGTGAAAAGTCAAACACTGATATTCTTTATACTTTTTCATACTTCATACTTTTAATATAAGCATGTAAAAATGTCGATTATATAAAACATTAGTTTTATTTTTGTCGTTATGTAATATGCGAACGTAGAAAAGGCTTTCTTCAGGGTTTTTGGGATACAATTCTCCACAGGTCTCTTGAGTTTCTGTATTGCTTCCGATCATTGCACCGACTGCTCTTGGTTCTAATTATCTTTCAGGAATGTTTGTATAGTGAACAGCCTTGGGTGACAGAGATTGTTTTCCCCTGGAACCAAGAGGAGTTTTGATTATAGCCCTGGAAAATAGAGATACATCTCTTTTTGGAGCAAAGGGCATTCTTTCCACCCATATTAAACAATTCGGGTTCCCTAAACTCCGGTTCTGCTTATGTAAGGCAATCTAGTGTGTGTGCAGGTGCCGTTTGTCCCTCTTCATTTTGCTATGTGACAATTAGGTGCACGGAATCAGTGCAAAAAAAAAAATGCCAATAATTTGGCTTCTCTTATTGCTATGAGTATGAACCTTTTCTCTGCCTCCGACCCAGGGGTCTTATGTCTTCTATCAATAACCATCAAATTTTAAATCTCAGACCATTCATGGTTTCTGATAAGGTTTGCTTCTTAGAGTATATCTTAATATCTTCTTTTAATGAGTCGATAAAAAGCACATACAGTGCATAGCTTTGTACTCTTTGGCTAAAGAATATGGCTTCTTTTTTTGTTGGTGTAGTCTACTCTTATTTGTCTTGTATGAGTTATACTTACTGAATGAATTATATCTTTGGTCCACTGTTAATGATGGAGAGTCATTTATCCAAGTTGCCATTTTATCAGAAAAACAGGAGCTTGGGATACACAGTTTGATTGTATTTCAACTCGTTTTGCCTATCTGGACTATAATAGGTTTATAGTTACTTTCAAATCTAAGATTGAGACTGTGTGTATCACTTTTGTGTGTGGTTTGTATATCAGTTCTTTCATCAGAAATTTATTTAATCACTTCGAATTTCCAAAGGAAAGGGTTATATTTTTGCCTAGTATTTCTTTCCATAAATTTGGGGAACAGTTTCAAAAATTACCATTATGCAACTGAAAAGTTACAAGTAAAGATGGAGTGGCAAGGTCACTTGACAATATCAAATAAAGGCTCTTTTACCAGAAGTCCAATTGGCTGGCAAAAAGAATGGAGGGAAAACGCTCCAGCTTTGAAGTAGGATAAAATGTCTACTTAATATTTAGTTACTAACAAATTCCTAATCACTGCCTCGTATTAGTCTGTGCAGATTAACTGTTTCAAAACAGAACCATAAATCTCAGGGGCTTAAAGAATAAACAGAAAATCTTGTATATTGGTCCATTATTGGTTGACAGGTAGGCTCAGGCTCCAGGTAATCCTTTAGGGACCAAGGATTCATCATGTGACTGCTCCACCTTCTAAGGTCTCTAGTGAAATTTCCATATAAAGACTGTCAGCCCAGAGAAGAGAAAGAGTTCAAAGAGGTCAGATATGCTTTTCATCATTGTGGCAGGGTGAGTTCCTTGGAAAGCCGCTCGGAGATGAAGATTTATATTTAGAAAGATTTTAGAGGCTTGTTTTTAAAATCAAAATCTATGGCGTAATGAAAGAAGCATGATTAGGCAGAGCGAGAAGTTGAGCTGTGAAGTTATCAAAATAAAGGCCTCAGCTGACCCACAGGCAAACCAGGAGCAGGGACGGCCCCTCAGAATTGTCCAAAATTTAGGGTAAGAGGCCAGAACTTTATACCCGTATATTGATGAGTCATTGCATGTAAACATAACCCAGGAAGTAAATGTAATCTATGTGCATGTGTGCGGATGTCGGGGTGGGGAGAACACAGCTCTCTTCAGGCAAAAGTCATCACTGGGAATGGGTATTTATTCACATGTGAGCTGTGAGCCATCAACACTGACAGTGGCTGGAAGAATGAATACTGCATTTTAATTATGAAGAGGGAGATCTGGAAGTTATTTTGAAACTGCCACGTAAATATCCTGTTCCTTATCAAATGCCCACTTATTACCTCTACTCATTCATTTGTCTTAACCTCTTGGGGTCTAGGTTTCACATATCCTCACCTTGTATACCTCCCTCCACCAATGTTGCTTTCTTTCTAAAGTCATCTGTAACTTTCTTGCCAATTTCCAGGGATTGGTTGAAAATATTTCAGCCTTCCCTTGATCTCTGAAACTCCCTACTTTACTTTAGGGTGTCCCTTTCTTAGACTTTCTGGTCAAACTCAACTCCTTTCACTTTATAATACAATGCAGTTTAAGTTCTTTACGCTTTTAAAAACGGAATGTTTTGCTACAAATGCATGTAACCATTATGATCAAAAATTAAAAGTAAGAAAAATCTCTCCAATCCTAACCTCTCACCTGGCCTTAAGTTCTGTATCTCAAGAGACTATAAGATGTCTCCACCAGGACGATTAGAATTCACAAATATGACTATTCTCTCATTAACTTTCTTTTCCACCTACTCTTTTAAGCCTCCTTCCTTCCTTAATTTTTTTATTCTATTATAATAGGTCCTAGACTCAGTGCTGGTACAATCAGTGAAATCTTATATTTCTCTTCTTTTAATATGTTCACATGGTAAGTAACAAGAAAGACATTATGACATTAAAAAAAAGTGTGAAACTTAGAATTCAAAACTTCTTCCAAGCACCAATTGAGATAATACGTATGAGCTATTTCAACTATCGAGCACTGTTTTTTAGATATTACTATATATTAGCTTTTATTTCCAAGAGCTTTGAAACTCTTCAAAAGTTTTGCTTAAAGTATTTTATTTTGGGAAATATGCCCAAAATTGTTTGAAGAAATATGTTCCTAAAGGGCTATAAATAGTGAAACTTATCCTATGCTTATTGTGTGCAACCTCTAAAATGGCCCACAATGATCCCCACCTTTGGTATTCAGGCCCTTCTTATGGGATCCCTTCCCCCTGAGTGTGGGCTGGACCTAGTGACTCACTCCAACAAATAGAATATGGCAAAAGTGATAATCGCTTCTGAGATTAGGCCGCATAAAGACTGTGACCTCTCTTTCTCTTCCTCCCTCTCTTCCTCTCTTCCTTCTTCCTGCCACAAGCCCCTTTCTCTCGCTCTCTCCTCTGTCAAGCAGCCACGTTGTCAACACTCCTATACAGAGTTCCAAATAGCAAGGAACTGATGTCTCTGATTAATGGTCAGTTAGGACCTGAGGCCACTCAACAGCCACATAAGGGAGCTGGGAAACAGAACCTCACTGAGTTGAGCCTTGAGATGATTGAAAACCCTGGCCAACACCTTGATTGCATCCTTGTGAGAGGCCTGAGCTGGCGAGCCAGGATGAGCTATATTGAGATTCCTCATCTATAGACACTATAAGATGATAAGTGTTGTTCTCAAAAGCTGCTAAATCTTGGTTAATTTGTCACACAGCAAGGGATAATGAATATAGCCCTTTGAAATACTTAATACTTAATACCCTTAAATATAATGCATAAACTACATATTAAATGTTTTATACTTATTATAGCATGTAACTGAACAAATTATTTAATATTTTTGAATTGGTAATATTTTCCATATACATTTATCGGTATATCTATATGTTTATAATTTTACTGACTATGTGGTAATGTCATCGTAATTATACATTCCAATTTTCATAATGATTAATAGTGCATTCTCTGGAATCAGACTGCCTGAGTCAAATCCCAGTGACTTGGTGAAAGTTACTTAACTTCTCTGTAAAATTGAAAGAATAATAAGGTTCATAGGTGTGTTACAAAGATTAAAGAAGTTAACATGGGTGAAATATTTGGAATAGAGCCTGACACATAGTAAAAATATCAACAAATGGTAACATACTTTAAAATAATTGCGTTTTTTTGTTGTTCCATTGTTGGATATTTTCATTGTAACCAGTTGTGTTGCTTTCCAGCTATGTCATTCATGCCAACTGCTCAGTTGCCTCTGGGTTTCCTGTTGCTGTGTTTTGTCAGGCTGTCTTGTTGGAACACTCTGCAAATCTGTATCAAACACCCAATGCCTGCCACTTCCTTGAACGCCAGTAGCACAGAAAGAGTAGAAGAACTCAAGAGAGATCCGACTTCAAATTTGGCTCTTCCACTTCCTAGCTTTGCAGTGACAGGCAAATCACTCTCCTTTTCAGGGTCTCAGTTTCCTAGTCTAAAATGAAGCTAACCATATGTATTCCTTAGGGTTGTTGAAAGCATTCGAGATAATTTTTTTTAAGATGATATATATGAAGCCTCTGGCATATACTACCAAGTCTTTGGATATTTCTAACCTCCCCAGATGCTGAAACTTTTCCTCTGGATTTAGTTAGGTTCCTTCTTGGAACCTTCGGCTGGGACTGCCTCTTTCTCCATGTGGTGTAACAAAAAGGATGTATTTATTTAAAAATGATTGATTACATTCTCAAATGGCTATGGTAGGCAACATGGCTTCATATTAAAAATATCACCTCTCAAATGATGGCAAGGACAGAATTGGTTGCCTATTACATAGATCATAACATGTGTCCAGCAGAATCATCTGAGGATGTTTTTGATGCTACACTATTTGAAAACAAAGACTTTGATTCAGCAGGTCTAGGATGGCACTCATATTAATTTTTAAAATGTATACAGAAAGACACTCAGAGCAAATCAGCTCTCAGACTTCTGTGAGAAGTTTTCTGAAATCTAAATGAGAGGAACAAGATCGATGCTGTATCTGAAATCTTTCTCTACAATGGCTACATTTGGGAGTGTTCTCTCTTGCTCAGAGTACGTTTGAACAGGTGACACTAACACTATCCTGGCACTTCTTGCTTTTTAAATTAGGAAAAAATTCTAAAGTTTTATTAACAAAGAAATATTTCAGGAGAGCAAGAGTAGCCTATAATACCAAACACAACGTAAAACAAACCTTAAACACTAGTAAAAAAGAATTTGAGAGTTTTTGTTTAAATTGTAGTGATTAGCCATACATTCAATTTAGTCAAGACCAATGATTCTCACATTCGAGGGGGCTTCAGAACCTCCTGGAGGCTTGTTAAAACACGGATCACTAAACCTTACTTCTGGAGTTTCTGATTCACTAGGTCTGGGGTTTGGTCCAAGAACTTGCATTTCTAACAGGATCCTAGGTGGCGTGCTGCTGCTAGACCACACTTAGAGAACCACTGCCATATACAGAACCTGAGTATAGTTTCCTGTAGGAGGATGGTGATGAAGTCTATCGCACCTGACAGGGAGACCTCTAGAGAGGTCTATTGACAGTCATCAGAGAAGATCTATTTGTGATTCATCCACATAGTATACAACGTTCGGTATTTCCTTCCTGGAGAAAGAATTGAAACAACAGAACAACATAGCTATTTTTCCAAAAAAAAGTCTAAAAAGTAGGACCCTGCAGAGAAACGTGTTTGTGTCCCTTTCAGCAGTTCTTATTATGCGGTGCAGATGACTCACAGACATCATCATTTTCCACGCTGTATTGGTCTCCTCATGCTCTGCTGAACACAGCCGGCGACATAATACGCCTGCTGTCTGCATTGTGATTTCTAAGAGCGCACAATCCTTTGTGATGCCACTGCCTGAAGAAAAAAACCTGTCAACTGGTAGTTCTGTATAAAAGCAAGCCCAGAGAAACACACACGGCCCTTGGTAATCACGTGCTCAAGGGTGTTTCTGTTGTAGACTCTTCTTGTCACTGAGGCTTCTCTTTCTGACCATCTGGACGTCTGCCGAAAGCTTAATTAATAATCTTTAATAATCAAGCAGTTAAGCAACCTAATAAGCAAACTGGTTGGCTCTTAGAGTGAGCACTTCAGTATAAACAACAACAACAACAACAACAACAATATCCCCTTGGTTGAATTATGGTTCCCCAGAAGATGTTGAACTCTTAATCCTTAGTTACCATGAGTGTACTAATTTGGAAATATTGTCTTGTAGACACTTATGTTAAGATGAAGTCTTTAGGCTGAGCTCCAATACAATATGACTACTGTCTTAATTAAAGGGGAAATTTGGACATAAAGACAGATACACACACAAAAGGAGAAATCCATGAGGATAGACACAGAGATTGGAGTATTGTGTCTACAAGTCAAGAAATGCCAAAGGTTACCAGCAAACCACCAGAAGCTGGGAGAAACCAACCTCGCTGACACCTTGATCTTGGACTTCTAGTATCAAGAACTGTGAGATAATAACTTTGGTTGTTTAAGCTATTCAGTTTGTGGCATCTTGTGTTGGCGGCCCTAGGAACTAACACATCACTTATTTGGTAAACAAAATGTATTATAATCCATGCTCCTGTCATATTTCTATTTTATTAAAAGATTTTTAAAGTTTCTCCCTTTTAGTTTTTCTTTTCTTTTCTCTTTCTTTTTTTCTTTTTTTTCTTTTTTTTTGTATTCACTGTCAGGGAAAACAGAATGTATTTCAATAATCGTTGTCTGACATTTTTAGCTGATGGAAGTCTTCCTTTTTTTCCTCTTCTGACTTTTCTCTGCTTTTAAACATGAAATTTCAAAAAACCCTTTTTTTCTCTTTTCTTAATATACCTAATGAAGATAAGATTTGTTTCCTTTAAAAAGCACCTCTTGTAAGGAATATAATAAAACTTTCAGTAGTTTGGAGCAACTGATTCACATTTGAAAAAATAAATCATGTGTCTGTCTGACAAAAAAAAAAGCCTTTTGTACTGAGGATAACAATCTTTAAAGTTTGAATCTGTCTGAATAAGGTGACAAGTGAGTTTCATCTCAGGCAAAAGCATGTGTGAGCAGTGTTATCTAAGGCCATACATGCATATAGAAGAAAAACAAGTTAGAATTAAAAATGTACTTGGAATACTTTTCCTACACTCAAGGTAAGGGCAAATCACATTAACAACTATTTGTTGAAGTATATTCTGTGTTCCCTGATAGCTGATACCAAATAAAACTAATGGGGAGAAAAATTAGAAAAGTTTTAATGAAGTGGAAATATGACAACAGCTTGGGTTACGATAACATTTTTTTTTTCCACAAATAGAGGAAATTGTTTTAATGGGCACATCTATGTATGTGGCTGGTCAATTTTCAGAGTCTTGGATGCTAAGATAAATTAAATATAGTTGCCACTACCACATTTTTGTGTGTGTGCAGTAAGTCCTAGAAAATTTTCACTGAACCTGGACATTCCTTTGGAACTCTATGAACCACTGGTATGATGGTCTCATTCTCCAACGAGTAACTTTACTTATATTCTTCATTAATTCTTACTGGTAAAGATGATACATTTTCTGATCTGTCAGTGACGTGGAAGGCATGCAGTGGTTTGCCGCCTCAAACACCAGTGACTGGTAATAATGGGAGAGACTGGCTTTCTGTCTTCTAAGATCTACAAATCTTTCTCAAATGTCAGTGTGGCTCTGAGGTTCTGATCACACTGCCGTATCTAAAATTAACTCCATCAACCTGGCTGGCATATGACAAGTTTTCTCAATGTCATGTCTCGCCCGCCCCCTCTCTTCCACCCCGCCCAAATTATTTGGTTGATTCCTCTTTGCTTACACAGAAATTATAAAAATCAGAAAAGAAAGTGAGGCAGAGAGGAAAACATCTATTTCTGATTTTGAATTTTGTTAAGGGCCTGGGTACTTTTGGCCACAGGACGGGCCTATACACTGAACTTGAAAAACTCGGGAACATTTCACTTCGAGGCTTCTCTCTGAACTTTCTGTTCTGTCCTCTTTTTCTCTAACCTACTGACTTTTACATGAGCTGCCCTGACCTTTGGTTCTGCGATTGTCAAGCAGAGTTTTCTAGATTTCTCCCAGTTTCGTGATTATGCTTCATCCATAATCTATGTAAGGCTGCGGGAATTCATTTAAGAGATTTCTCACTGTGATTTAAACAAAATATGATCGCTTTTTCTGATCTCCGGGGTGACTTGTCCTTATGGATTTGAGAGAAGCTGGAGGTTGAAGATGTTCCAGAAGATCTTCTGTTGTTTTTAAAAGAATAGAGAAGAAACCAAGTAAAACAACCCAAGTACTATGATCCTTTGTTCTGCCTACAAAGCTCATCACTGTGTCTTCATGAGCCAAGGAGAAATCCCTTAGGTTTACGCTCAGCTGAACTTTCCAGCACAGAGGTCACATCCACCTGCGGAATCAGACCATCTTGTTGTTTAAATGTAGGGCATATGCTAGGAAACATTGTGCCAAATTAATGATCTGTTTTCCAGTTCTCTGTTCACTTTGAAAGAAAAATGACATGAATTTTACTTTCTAAAAGAAAAAAAAAAAAAAAAAAAAAAAATTCTAGCACATCATAAGTAAATCTCTAAGAAAAAACAAAATCCCAACCCTTACAGAAGTTGCTCAATCACTATTTTGTACTGTGCATTTGTTATGTTGTTTGCATCTTCCTGGTATTTTCTTTATCTCTCACAGAGAAGCTATCCATTAGGAATCTGATTTTCCTCACCTCCCCCCGCCTCCCGCCACCCACACTGGAAAGTAGGCACAAAGAGCAACAGTTTGATTTAATTTTGATTTAAAATGACATTGCCTAATATATATTTTTTAAAATGACATTTTAAAGCCCTGGGCTTTGAAAAGATTATCCTAAAGAACTTGATTGTTATGTCTCCTGACTTTTTCAGTTTTGGAAAACACGCTGCATTCTTGTGTGACAATGAAGTGAATGTTTATAAGTCTCCTTAGCTGAATCACTGATTTGGTTCATAAAATGGACAGTACTTGGAACCTGTTGAACAAAAGGCCTTACTTAACTACTCCCAGCCAAGTCCAGCTAGCAGCACTATTTCTTTGCATTACTTATATGAAGCTAGAAAACTGGTCATTTCTTTCATGGCAGTTGCATGTGAGAAGTTGAGCTAAATTAGAGATAATAGACAGATGATAGATAGGTAGGTAGACGATAGGTAGGTAGATAGATTTTTTTTTAAAGCCTCCAGGAATACAGCTGTGATATATTATTTTTTAATGGTTGTGGACTCTTTTTACTCCTCTTAGCTTTATTGGGTAAAATTTGCCCATTTTAAGAGTTTGATTTAATGAATTTTAGTAATTGTGTACAAATTAGTTTGCTAGGGCTACCATAACAAAGTAACACAGACTGGGTGGCTTAAATAACAAAACTTTATGATCTCACGGCTTTGGAAGTTAGAAGTCCAAGGGCAAGGTGTCAGTTTTGTTGATTTCTTCTGAGGACTGTAAGGAAGGATCTGTTCCTTTTTCTTGGTTTTTCAGATGGCTATTATTTTGTCCCTGTGTTGTCACATCCTGTTCCCTCTGTGTCTATGTCCAAATTTCCTCCTCTTACAAGGACACCAGTCATATTAGAATAAGGCCCATGCTCATGCCTTCATTTTAACTTAGTCACCTCTTTGAAGACCCAATGTCCGAATTCTAAAGTACTGAGGGTCTGGACTTCAACATTTAAATTTTTAGAGGGCACAATGCAGCCTATAACATAGACAGTTGTGTAAACATCATCACCACAATTATTTCAAATAATTTCATCACCCTAGAAAGTTTTCTTATACCCTTCTGCACAAGTTCTTCACTGAGTTTTGGCCCAGGCAACCACTGTTTTGCTTCCTGCCACTATAGTGTTGCCTTTTTATTAATTTTATATAAGTACAATTATATATTATGTAGTCTATTGTGTTTGACTTTCACAATATTCATGCCGTTATGTGGGATTAATATTTCATTCCTTTTTATTGCTAAGTTGTATTCTATCTTACAATTATACTATGATTTATTTATCCATTCACCATTGGTGGGCATTTAAATTACTTCAAAGTTTTGGCTATTGTGAATAAGACAGCTGTGAACTTCTGCATATACGTCTTACATAGTTTATGATTTCATTTCTCCTGGATAAACATCTAGAAGTGGTTTTGCTAGGTCATATAAGTGTACGTTTAACTTTATAGATACTAACATACTGTTTTCAAAAGTTGCTGTGCCATTTTACATGCCCATTGGCAATGTAATGAGAGGCTCAGTTTCTCCAGATTCTCTCTAGCCTTTGCTCATGCTGATAGGTGTGTAGCATTTTAACTTGCATTTATGTACAGACTAATGATGTCAAAATTCTGTTTATGTGCTTTTTTGCCACCTGTAGGTCTTGTTATGGGTTGAATTGTGCCCCCTCCAAATTCACATGTTGAAGACCTAACCCCCAGTACCTCAGAATGTGACTAGATGTATAGGGCCTTTAAAGACGTGATTCAGTTAAAATGAAGCCCTTGGGGTGAGCCCTAATCCAATCTAACTGGTATCCTTATGAGCAGAGGAAATTTGTACTCAGAGACACCAGGGATGCGAGCCTATAGGAAAAAGACCATGTGAGGACACAGCTAGAGACAGCCAAAGAGAGAGACTTCTGAAGAGACCAACTCTGCTGACTTCTTGATCTTGGACTTCTAGTTTCAGAACTTTGAGAAAATACATTTCTGTTGTTTAAGCCACCCAGTCTATGGTATTTTATTATAGCAGCCTTAGAAAACCACTACAGTCCTATTTGGTGAAATGTCTCTTCATGTCATGCCCACTTTTTAATTAGATTTTTTTTTAATGTTAAGTTTTTGAGAGTTCTTTATATATTCTAGATAGAGGGGCCTTGTTGGATTCATAAATTACAATTTTTCCCTTATCTCTAGTTCATCTTTTTATCCTCTTCACAGGGACTCTTGTATGGTTGTAGGGCAAAAGTTTTTAGTTTTGATGAAGTCTAATTTGCCAGTTTTCTCTTTTATGAATTGTGCTTTTATGGATTGTGGTGTCATTTAAGGACTCTTTGCCTAGAATTAGCTCAGGAAGATGTTCTCCTATGTTTTTTTTTTTTACCTAAAAATTTTAATTTTATATTATACATTGAAGTCCATGATCCATTTTGACTTACTATTTGTATAAGATGTGAACTTTAGGTTAAGGTCCATTTTCTTTTGCCTACAGATGTCCAATAATCACATTGTCTCCAGTACTGTAGTTTTATAGAAAACCTTAACATTAGGTAGAGTGATTTCTCCCACTTCTTTTTTTTTCTCAAAATTATTTAGCTGTTTTAGCTTCTGTGTCTTTTCATATAGATTTTAGAATATGCAATTTCCTCTCAATAAAAATACTTTAGCATGACACATACTATGTGTACAAAAGTGTAGACAATGAATAAATGTAAAATTTAAAGCATGGTAACACAACACACACACACACACACACACACACACACACACACAACAAATCACCCAGCTTAAGAAATAGAGCAGCATCAGTACTCTTGAAGTTATATGTTTGCTCTTATCAATTATATTTCTCCCTCTTCAATATCTTAAATTTTAATTCAAGCATTTCTTTGTTTTTTTTCTTATATTTTTTAATGTTTTTATAATATACCCAAACTGTGTATTTTAAAGTTTTACCTGGTTTTTATTTGCATGTAAATGGTAACATTCTATGTGTACTTTTCTACATTACCTTGTTTCCTCTACATTTTGTTTTGTTACTGATCTTAGTGCATAGAGCTCTTGTTTATTAAATTTTGAAGCTTCACAGGACTCCATTTGTAAATATCACACAATTTATTGATCTAATTAATGATTATCATTGGAATTATTTCTTTTTCCTTTTTTTTGCATTATAAAAATAAAGCTGTTGAAATCTTTGTTTGTGGTGTTCGCATGAAATAAAATTTCTAGGATTTATACTTAAGAGTGAACTAACTGAGCCATAGGGTAGGTACATCTCCAGTTTTACTAGATATTGACCTATATGGTGCCTCACAGTATGTGAGTTACTGTTGAGTATAGTTTGCTTTTCATCTTAAAACATGTGTTTCCTGATTATTTTAAAGGATATATAATATTCTATTAAATAGAGGTCTCCACTATGTGATACTAAATAAAGACCACCCAAATGAAAATAAGCAATCTATTTATTCAGAGTTTCCTAGAGCAAGGGAGTTAGCTACCATCATTTGCTTCTAGGGGATGCTTTAAAGGCAGGCAGGGGAGTCTCAAAGCTTTATAATTAAAAAAAAAAGAGAGAGAGAGAGAGAGACAGAGAGAAACTGGAGGCAGGTTAACTAGAAGCATTATGTAATTGTTTTAGGGGAGCATAGTTAGCTTTTCTTTGGTTGCTCCTGAGTTGGAAGTAGGGACAAAAAAAATAAGGAAGCTGGCAGTCATTACTAGTTCTGACCATGCTGGGCTGATTGTTGTAGAGGTTATTGTTTGGCTTCCTGGACTGGTTGTTTCAGAGTTTGTAGGCCAGAGTTCTATTGTTGTGCTTGGTCGGCCATTGTTCATTTATGTATTCAAGTTTCTCATTATGCATATTAAGCTGTCATGCTTTTGAAGGATAGTTTAGTATTTGTTCATGTTTTTGCCATTATAAAAAATTCAAGTATTTCAATTGGATAAAATAAATGAATATTTCAATCTAACAGACATGTGGATTTTGTTTCAACAGATATTTTTAACTTGCCCTCAAAACTGCCATTCATATTTACCTAATTATGAAGCTTCATTTTAGAGAGATGAATTTGAGATTGCTCTTTTCTTCTAAAGTATTGATGAATATCAAGCCAGACATATTCTAAAGACATTGAAATCTAATAAGATAATTTATAATTGAAGAAGAAAGTAAAGATCACCTGAAACAGCAATAAAGTTGATGAATAGATTAGGCCAGCTTGGCCATTTTTTTCATTGACTATTGCTGTGTCATATCTTGCTATAGAAGAGCATTAGCCGTTAGGACGAGATTTTATAATCTAGTTGGAAACAGCATAAATGCTATTTTAATAGTAAAAAATAAAATGCCTAGAGGAAGAGCCAAAGGAATAAGAAGATACTTTATACACACGTAAGAGAATAAGTAAGAAAAGAATTGACATATAGGCAAGAGATAATAAATGGGTTTTAAAATACTGAAAGACAACTGGAAAGGAATAAAGTGTTAAATTGGAAAGACTGAAGGTATCTTAAGGATTTAAAAACATAAAAGGATGATATAACTCAAAAGCATTATTTGAGTGCCTCCCTGTAAAACATCTTATGCTGTGGAAGGCATTAAGAAAATAGCAAATCAGGGGTTCTAATCTCAAAAACCATACAATTTGTATCATATAGGAAATGTTATAGTGGTAGTAAATAGAAACCAACTCAAACTGGTTTAATAAATATAGGATATGTATTGACTCATGTGATTGCAAAGCCTAGAGGAGAAGCAGTTTCAAGTTGTTTTGACACAGCGGCTTAGCAAAGTCAACAAGAATCTGGGAACTGTTTTTATTTTTTTTGTTTTCTCTCCACTTCCCTTCCATAGCGTTAGCTTCATTGTAAGAACACTTTTCCTCCCGAACTAGCTGCTATTTCTGCCAATGGCTCCCACAACGATCTGTTTTCTGCCCATTGAATGAAGACCTGAGTTTCACTTTATGGCTAATTTTGGTTTATATGGCTCATCTGTGAATGAACTGCTGTGGCAAAGAGGGTGGGAATATGCTACTTGTTTTAGACTAGTCGAGGATCACACTTGAAGTCCTGAATGGAGAAAATCCTAGCCAAATATCATGGCTGTTACGTAAGATGGGAGGGTGGGTTCTTAAAGGACAATATGAGTGCTATAAACAAAGGGAGGAAAGATTGATGTTGGGGCTGGTCTGGAAACGAAAAAATGGCCACAGGCAATCTGTGTTGAGAACAGAGGTTGAGTATGCAAATAACGCCAACACAGGGCAGAGTGTGGCAAGTGCTCCAAAGTCAGAAGAGTATGGGGAGGGTCCACATTTAAATGAGACTGTTTTGCTTGGGTTTCATCAAAGTAAGCTCTTATGACTTTTATGTTATTTGTTTAGTATTTTCTTACAGTTAAAAAAATTTTTCAAAAGAAGCTAAAAATCATGATTTATACAGATCTATAAATGAACGCAAATTCAAGATTTTCTTTAACTCATTGATGAGGAAATCAGTAAGGAGATATAAGGAAAAGTCCAAAAAGTACAAACTTGTTTATAATAAAGAAATGTTGATGTGAATTTGCAAATAAAGACAAAACCAGCTAAGAAAGTCCATTGAACCTGGACAGAAGAGAATCTTCATGTCTTTAGACAAGAACGATTTTGCGTTTTATTGGTTATTGATAATTTACAAAGTTGCAAAATAGGTCCTATAGAATCACAGTCAAGTAAAGTAGAAAGTGAGCTATAGATAATGCATAATTTTCTACTGAAGTACATATTTTCCCTACACTGTGGAGGTAACTATACCTACATATCCAAGTAAAAGAAAATCCATCAACCTTCCTGAAAGGGTGTCCTTTATACTCAATATTTCCATCTTCTCCCAATCATGGATGTAAATTTTAATACAATCTCTATTATAGCATGAGGTGTTCTCTCCCCACCTCCTTGGCCCACACAGTCCTTTATATTTATAACATAATACATGTAGCTATTTTGATTTCACTCCTTGTGTCAATTTTCTCTTTTTGCTTACTCCCACAGAGTTTGTAGCAAGTAGATTAACATTAAGGCTTCAATGCAGTTTATTAATTAGCAATATGTCTCAGCGAAGGGGAGAGTGGTGTTCATTTAGAACCCAACTTAAAAGACAACAAGACAATACAGTGGCCAGAATTAAATCAGGACAATCATTATTGGTGAAATTACAATACCAATATTTAAAAATTTTAAATATAAAAAAAGAAAGTCACAGATATAAACATTTAAGAGTTTCCTCATAGGCTTAGTGCTAAATCAACAGAATTATTTAACCCTTAAGTCACTACTTTAGAGTTTTCATTAGTCTTGTCTATAGTTTTGAAATAAAGTGTTTAATTGGACTGAAATAGTGTTCAAACACAGTTCAGAAATGTTAGCCGATTGCAGTGTAGGAGGATGGTTATTAAGGAAGTTCTGTTTCTGGAGGTTTCCCACAGGAAAAAGCCTATCCCCTACCAAGTTCAGCTCACTTGGAAGCATCTCTCTTCATAGCTTAGCTATAAAACGTTCTTAGGTTATTTGCTACAGCACAGAGAGAGACTCTGTAAGAGTGGACATTTCTTTCTTTACTTTCATCTCTATGACCTCTAGAAAAGAGAAAACAATGGAAGTGTGTTGTGCTTCTTAAGAATGAGAGAAATAAACCCAAACTTCCTAATGAAGCAACCAAAATTGGGTATGAAATTATTCGTTTCCAAAGAGATGACCCTCTTTAAAATTTGAATTTGCTAAAGAAATAAGTGTGAATGCTTCCTTTCCATTTTCAAGGTGCAAAAAAAATCCTTACATAAAATAAATTCAAACTTTAAAAGAAAATGCTAGAAAGAAAATAAATGCCTGCATTTTAGGCAACCTATACACAATTCTCAGAAAGGAAGATTCTGATCAGACACCCCAATTATGACATTATTTTCTCTTTCTCAGACCTAGATTTTAATTTTCTTGTGAACATTGTTTCCTTCTAAATTAATCTATTTTGTTCTTCCAACTACACTTTTAATTTAAATAGAATCCCTGTTGTACTTTGTTCTTCACTAACCCCAAGAGGCTACAAATATGGGAAGAGAACCAGCAATCAGTCCTCTCTCCATGAGTCGTCATTTCCAGAAATTTCCCTGATGTGCCAGTCTACCATGTCGGAAACCACAGTAAGCTTATCTCTAAAAGTATATGGTGTTTTTCTTTCCCCCACTAATTTTTGTAAATTTTTCCAACTTGTTGGAAAGCAGCCACAAAATGTACTTTTAACATTGATATATTTGATGCTCAAAACTTCTTTCCTCTGGCAAATATTCTACAGATGCATCTATGCCACAGCTCACCCCAATTATTCTGCAGGATGGTAGACTGAAGAGGGGATGAGCACAAAGTCTTAGCTGCTCATTTACCTCCTGAGTTGGAAACAGCTGTTACCTTGACTTTAGCACATAATAAATCAACGTGTATTACCCAGAGTTGCTCCTTCCAGTTTTACAGAGACGTGCACTTTTGCATTTGTCATTCAATTCAGATTACATTTTTAATGTACATCGTCATCACCAAAACAAAGTAAGTGAAATAGAAAGATGATTGTATATCTTTTCTTAATACAAAATCCATCATTTTATTTTTGACTTGCATGAATAACTATTTTAGTTATAATCTTTATATATTTTCATCACAATGTTCATCTTTTCACTTTGAACCTAAAAGGGGGTACTTCTTTTTTGAAACAATGAATGTGCATCAATAAACTTCAATGACTTTAAGAAAATGATTACTTTTGTGCCTTAACTGAAATTTTTGTCAATTAGTCTATGATGATAACATGTGGCTTTGCTAGAAGGGAAAAGAAATCAATTGTATGCCAATATACTTGTGAAGTTTAAACAAAAATCAAACTGTTATTAGTTATTTTCAATTTAATTAAGAAAAATTCTTACATTTAACTTATGTCAGATTATTTTTGGATCCAGAAGCACGTAGAAAATTTCTTTGAATTATTTTTTCTATGCCTTTAATAAAGCAAGCAAGGTTTTTCTATATAGATTACTCATTAGAAATTGCCTAATCTTTTACTCTACCATTCATAGTCTTCCAAGAAAAATCTCCCCTAAAATAAAAGTATTTCTTCTGACTAATATTATTGCAAGATTAATAAATTTTGTATACACACACACACCTGTCAATTGCATATATACATTTTACAAAGTTCAAATTGTTTCCTGTCTTAGAAGCACTGTACATATTTTATTAGAAAGCTGGCAATGTCAAGAATTTGTCTCCAAAAATAGAATCATGTTTGTTTTGTTTTGCTAAATAAATTTGGAGAATGAGATACTTTAATCAAATATTACGGTTTATAGAAAGTGACCATATTTTATATATCATTGAGTAGAGTGAGAGCCACAAGTACATTTGAGATTATATATTCTTGAGTCTAGGGTCCTAGAAAAGTAATTTTAGAGAAGGAGCTAGTTTGAGAGGATAAACTTTGCTATTAGCAGTAATATATACTTTTTTTTCTTTTTCTTTTACTTTTTTTTTCCCTTCCAGTTTGTTGGTATGTCATGAATCTTTATCTGTAATAATTTTGAATTAATCTTTCTTTTTAATCTCACTGCAATAATCTTTTATGCCTAAAGCAGTTTATCTATGTTGGGCTTCCTACTTCTTCCTTTCTGGATTCTGTTGCAATACCTTCTCCCTATCAAATAAATTAAAATCCCTGACATTGCTTTTGGGATGATCCACTTAACTGCTCATACCTGTGTATGGGACTGAGATATTCTTACGACACCTCAGGGTCTTGTATGATTCCATGTGCAAAGATGTAGCAACGAGAATAACTTGATTAAAGCAGGCCTAATTTTAACGGAAATGAGGTCAGTAAGATATGACTTGTATAAACTAAACTCCAGGAGCAGATAAGATGCTACATATCTCAGAGGAAGAGAGGTGAGACTGTGATCTTGGGTAAATTATTGAACACTCATCAGTCGTTGGAAAGGGGGAGTAATCCAAAACACCAAGAATCATGCCTGGTGCACAGAAAGCATTAGTAATAATAAACATTTCTATTCCTTTTTTAAAAAATTTATTTTATTATTAGTTTCAAGTATACAATACATTGGTTAAACATTTACATAGTTTATGAATAATCCCCCTAACTGCTCTTACCCTCTTCTGGCTCTATACCTGGCTATTACATTACTGCTGACTTCATTCCTTATGCTGTGTTCCCATCCCTGTGACCATATATCAACTGCTAGTTTGTACTTTTTTAACCCTTCACCCCATTCTTCAAGCCCCCCAAACCCCCACCCCTCTGGCCATCACTAGACTGTCCTCTATATTTGTGAGTCTGTTTTTTTATTTGTTCTTTTTATTTTTTTCCTTAGATTCCACATATAAGTGAAATCATATGGTATTTATCTTTCTCTGTCTGACTTATTTCACTCAGCATAATAACCTCTAGGTCCATCCATGTCTTTGCAAATGGTAGGATTTCATTTTTTTAATGGCTGAGTAATATTCCATTGTATATATGAACCATAACTTCTTTATCCAATCATCAGTTGATGGGTGTTTAGTTTGCTTCCATATCTTGGCTATTGTAAATTTTCTCCTATGAACAGAGGGTGCATAGGTCTTTGGATAAATTCCCAGAAGTGCAATTGTTGGGTCAAAAGGTAGATCTATTTTTACTTTTTTGAGAAACCTACTGTTTTTCATAGTGACTATACCAATTTGAGTTCCCACCAACAATGTTTGACAGTTCCCTTTTCTCCACACCCTCTCCAACACTGTTGTTCTTTGATTTATTGATAATAGCCATTCTGACAGGTGTGAGGTGACATTTTATTGTGGTTTTCATTTGTATTTCTATTCCCTTTTACTCATGAGGGAAATGAGGCACAGAGATGTGTGTAGGTAGAATGTCTCTATTTCTCTTTACCACATACTGTGGACCCTCTAATACTTAAGTTCCCTTTTTAGCCTTTTTAATGAAAATTGCAGTGTCTAGACCTCTCATAGTGCTGTTGACAGTTTGCTTCTTTAAGTCATGCTCAAGCTGATGCAGAACAAAACTGTACATATTTTCATCAAACCTGATGAACTCCTTTATGCAAAATGTAAGTTCCAAATATGGAGTTATTATACAAGATTATTATTTGCCCCTAATCGCCAATAAACATAATAACAATGGAAGCACATAATTGATATTCATAAATTATCCTTTAAGCTGCTTAAATTTTCATTAATTTGTGGATAATATTATTTAATGTTAGTTTTAAGCAAAATGTGAAAGATGGAAAGTATTTTCACCCTTACACAAACTCTTTTTGTTACTTCAGAGCATTGTTTTGTAATATTAACAACTGAACATATATGTGGCAGGTTTGCACAATTTCAAATTAAGTGCAGGAAAAGGAGACACTCCAGAAAATTACTATGCAGATAGAATAGGACAAAGTGGTACGACTATGGAGTCAACGTTGGAAATGAGACTGCTGCTAAAAAAATTATTAAATGTCTCTGCCTGAAGAAGAAACGTTTATTTAAGCAGAAAACCCACTTTGGAAAGCAATGCTCAATCAAATAGAGTGAGAGCCACAACTACGTTTGATGAAAATGAGACATGGATCTATAAATATTTTTTTTCTTTTGTGAAGTCTAAATTTTGAAGCTGTGTACAATAAAATAAAGTATACCATGTATGTTGAATTAGATTTCATAAAGCTTTGTATACCTGCTTACTAATTGGAGATCAGAAAACTAAGCTTTTAAGAGATGATGTCGAAAAAGGTTAAGTAACTTACTCAAAGTACAGCAAGGATAAAAGCCAACTTACATTTAAGTGGATTTCCCACTACTCTAAACTATCTTTGGAATCTTTTATGTTCCCCAGTCAAAGGGAAGCAGTGAAAAATGGAGAAAGGACTTGAATAAACATTTCTCCAAAGAAGGTATACAGATGACTAATAAGCACATGAAAAGATGCTCAGTATCCCTAATTATTAGGAAAATGCAAGTTAAAACTACAATATCATCTCACACCATCAAGATGGATACATCAAAAAAAAAAAAAAAAAGTGCCGGTGAGGATATGGAGTTATTGGAACACTTGTGCCTTGTTGGTGGGAGTATAAAATGGTGCAGCTACTTGTAGAAAACAGTTTGGCAGTTCCTCAGAAAAACCCCTGAAAATAGAATTTCCATATGATCCAGAAATCCACTTTTGAATATAAACAAAAAATTTGAAAGCAGGGTACCGAAGAGAAATTTGTGCACCTATATTCATAACAACGTTCTTCACAATAGCTAAAATGTGGAAAAACCCAAGTATACATTGATGGGAGAATGAATAACAAAATGTGATACATATATATATTATTCAACCATATACATATATTATATATATTATTCAAACATACATATATGTGTGTGTATGTATATATATATATATATTATTCAACCATAAAAGATAAGGAAACTGACATATGCCACAACATGGATATAACTTGACATTATTCTAAGTGAAGTCAGTCAGTCACAAAAAGACAAATACTGTGCGGTTCTTCTTATGTTAAGACTCAGAATAGTCAAAATCATAGAGACAGAAAGTAGTATGGTGTTGCCAGAGGCTCTGGGGAGGAGAGAAAGAGGAGTTAATGTTAATGAGCATGGAAATAGAGTTTTAGTTCTATAAGATGACAGAGTTCTGGAACTGGATGGTGGTGATGCTTTCACAAATGTATAAATGTATTTAATTCCACTGAACTGCATACTTCAAAGTGATTAAAATAGTAAATTTTAGGTTATGTATATTTTACCACAATAGAAAAAGAAAGGGGAAAAAAAAGCAGTGAAAGAGATGACCAGACCCCCCCAGTCAAATTACATGAGGCTCCCTAGTATACTGTGCATTATTCTTTCTCTTTCTATGATGCGTGGCTCCTTTCGCTTTACATTATTTCAACAGATGTCTCACTAACCTGCAAAATTAGCATCATTAAACTAATTTGTATATAAGAAGCTGAACACATGAGTTAAGTTCTGAAACATATAAGACCATCACAAAATCTCAGTGGCTTATAACCAAAAGAGATTTATTTTTTACTCAGAGATCTGTGAGCCCAATGGAGTTTGGCTGATTCAGCTGGGCTTGGATCCAGAATGCTTATCGGGCTTAGGTCTGCCCCATGTCTCTCCACATTATCTTGAACCCAGGGCATCTTCTAATGGCAGATGGCAGAAGTACATGAGAGTAAGCAGGAAATTGCGATGTCTCTGAAGGTCTCAGTTTGGAACTGTCCCAGCGTTACTTTCACTCCAGTTGATCAAATCAACACACTGCCAAGCTCAAAGAATTAGTCATTACATACACCATTGATTCTCCACTCCAAAACTACCTTTCTATAATCTGCTTTACGATGCTGGATCCAGGACTCTAAAAACCATATTTCTATTTTATCACATGTCTCCCACTTGGAGTCCACTAATTAGAATTATTAGAAGGGTTCTGAAGACTGGCATAGGAAGAAGACACTCTTTTTCCTCTTTTGCTTCTTGTTCCTAACAGTATAACTCAGTTGTATCAGTATAACTCATTCCTTTAAGGTTTAGGACAATTTATCTTTGAAACAATTTGGGGCTTTAGATTTTTTTTTTTGGTAGGGGAAGTTTAGCTAACTCATTTCCTTTTTTAAAAAAATTAAATTTAGTGAAGTAACATTGGCTAATAACATTATATAAGTTTCAAATGTACAATTCTACAATACGTCATCTGTATATTGCATTGTGTGCTCACCACCCAAAGTCTAGTTTCGCTCTTCATCCTCTCTCCAAACCCTTCCTTTATGGCAACCACTAAACTCTAGTCTGTGTCTGTGAGTTTTTTTGTTTGTTTATTACTTTTTATTTCATAAATCACATATGAGTGAAATCATACTGTTCTGGTCCTTTTCCTTCTGACCTATTTCTCTCAGCATGATATTCTTGAGATCCATCCATGTTGTCTCAAAAGGCAATATTTTACCCTTTTTTATGTCTGAGTAGTATTTCATTGTATTTATGTACCACATCTTTATCCAATCATCCATCAAATGATATTTAGTTTCCCTGTCTTGGCTACTGTGAATAATTCTGCAGTGAACACAGGGATACATATGTCTTTATGAATAATGTTTTCAAATTTTTGGAGCAGACACTCAGAAGGAATGCTGGGTTTTGAGTTCTACCACTATTGAGTCTTAGAAATAATTTTTATTATCCAAATAGTGAAATTCATTTACATTGTAATTTACATGGTACTTTTATTATTTGTTTTAATATTTCCTGTAGATGTGGTTATTTTCCATTACTCATTTTTTATTTTTTTTGTGCTTTCACTACTTTTACTTCATAAGGCTGGCTGATGATCATTGTATTTTGAAATTTTTTTCTTTTTGTTTTCAGAAACAAAAAGTGTTAGTTTCATGGGTCTTTTCTAGTTCTTTTATTATTTTAAATTATTTTTAAGGATCCTTTATACTTTGTTTTCACTTTGCATAGTTTATTCTTTTTTTAATTTTGAGATTAAGTTAATCCATATTTTTTATTTTTCTTATTTCTCAAACAAAGCTTCTAGACTATCAACTATAAGTAGTTTTTAGTATATATCATAGAAATTCTGCACTTTTTTTCTTCTTGACCCCAGTGTTGTTTTACAAATTCTATTGTTTTCAGTGATTCTTAAAATTTTTTAATCATTTATTGCATTGCAATCTGATAACATAATTTGTCATATATTTTTAGTTTTTGAATTCCTTTTCTTCTTTTGATCCAGCATATAATCATTTTTTTTTCTCAATGCTCCATGGTCCTTCAAAAGAAAGTATATTCTTTGTGTTCAGATTAGATTTAGCCAGAATAATCATAATTTTCAGATTTTCTACATTTTTCATAAACCTTTCCTACTTGATCTGGTACAGGCTAATAAGAGTTATAGTTTCCTACTATTTTTGAGTTTTATTTTGACATTTACTATGGCATTCTTTTCTTTTATTCACTAATATCTCTGACTGGGACATTGTCATGGTGAATTGCTATTTTTATTGTTTTCAATGACTTTTTTTTTTTTTACTTAAACATTTTCTTCTTTCTCTTGAGTCTACACTTTACCTGACATTCCCATGATTATTTGGTCTTTCTTTTCCTGAGCATTTGCCTGGCATGTTTTTGCACTGTTTTCTTTTAAAAAAAATACACACATTTGCTTTCTTCTTCTTTTCTTTGTGTTTACATTCTCACCCCTCATCTCATCCTGTTATTTAATTATTTATGATCTTTCCCCCCACCCCAATAGATTTCATATCTCTTCAATTTTCTTCAAGTGGTGTGTTTTTGGCAAGCTTCCCCCTTATTACACAGGGTCCAGCTTCTTTTTAAGTGGATTCTGAATCTCATTTTTTCATTATATTCCTGTCATTTCTTCCTCAGAATTCAGACATGGTTGAATGAAATCATAATTGATAGGTTTGGCTCCCACTATATTTTCCTCTGTAATTTAAAAAAAGTTATTTATAAGAACTTATGTTTTTGTTCAGGGATCTAGCCTATCCCATGGGGTTGCTCACAGATTTTGAAATTACTCTCAAATTTGGGTGAGGCCTTTACTTCATGACAAAAACAATAAGCACCTAGTGTTTATTCTTTCTTTATCACACACTTCACCAGCCTATCTCTGGAAGTCATATTCACCTTTGCTCCCAGTTGCATGAGAAAAAACCTAGACCTAACATGTTCTATGTCCACGGCATTAGTAATCCACATGGAAGGAGAGGAAGGTCAATGTCTCTCCTGTGCCTTTCTCCTCAGGTTAGTTGTTCTTTTAGTTGGCTATTTACCTTTTCATCCTGATAAATCACAGTGACTCTTCATTGTTGGAGACTGTTCGCCTTGGTCATTATTCTTTCTCTCGTATCTCTTAGAAGCAGGTCTAATACAATGATGAATCCTGGGAGATTTTCCTGTCCTTGGTGAAACCCTTCTACTCCATTATGTCAGAGACTTTTCCCAAAGGCTGCAACCCATTTCTTTCAGTACCGCTATTTCCCGAGGGACTCTCATGAGATTTTTCTCATTAATTATTTACTTTTCTCCTTATTGGTGGACAGATATTTTGTCACTTGCCTTCTTTCCTTCTGTCACCTAGAACTCAGGTATGAAGGCTGGAAGAATAACAACCATATTGAGAGCAACCAAAAGAATTGCAGAAATGGGCATAGTATTCATGAAGTGCTGAATAAATGCCTGTAAATAGGATTTCCTACTATGGGATCCTACTACCTATGAAGAGAGGTCCCTGAGCTCCAGGTGCTTCCAGGAGCCACCCCTGCCCTCCACTTCCACTCCTTCATCAGCAGGGGTCCAGTAAAGCCCAGAGCTGGTGGACAGAGACTCACAGCCTGTGGGCATGTTCATTTTTCATTCATGATCACTAACCTTGAGTGGGTCCTTAGCGCTATCAGGAATCAGACTACATTTTTTTGATCTATTCATTTTTCTTCTCCCACGAATGACTATTTCACAACTTCTCTTCATTCCTCCCAAACCTCTACCTGTTATCAGATGATAAACGAATTTCCTATCTTTCCAAGGAAATGGAAACAAGCAGACTTCCATGGACTCCTACTGTCACGTATCCCACTTTCTGCATCTGTACAGAGGTGCTGCCTTCTCTCGCATTACAATAGATTAATTTAAATGATAATTCAATTCATCTTGTTTAGAGCTGAACGTCTTAAAGTCTCCCGATCATTTCTAATTCATTTCTGAGGATCCTTGCAGGCACCTGGGCTTCTGAGTGCCTCAGATAGTTACCACATCCTGTTAGAAGGAAAACTGCAGCATAATTGCCAGCAATGCAATGCCTAAGAGAGTTTTCAAGGAAAGTCCGTTTCCTTTTCATTCATAGGATCTTTTCTCTCCACTGGATCTAAACAAGTTCCTTGGGGTCACATAGGGTAATTCCCAGGCATGGTTTTCATAACAGGTTCTCCCTCTGGCTTTTCCCTAGCTACTTCTTCCCTAATGGATGAATTCTTTCCATGGCTGTGCCTCAGCTTTCCCTACACACACAGTATTTTCTAGACTTCTTTACCAACTGACTCAACAAACTAAGATATACATGAATCAAACTGAAACTGACCAAATTTAATTTTATCCTCCTACGTATTGCAAAGAAAATTATTTTATGGTAACTTTTCCACTTTCATACAAACTGTTGCTACAGTGCATATAAGTGGATGTACTGTCCATACGATCACTCTTCTTTCTCCCCCCACATCATGCAACTGTTGACACTTGGTTATTTTCTTACTAGGATAGTACCAGCATCAAATAAAAGCAAAGTGATAACTTTACCTCTGAGTGCACAAAAGAGAGAGATAATCAGTAGCATTGTATCCACCCTTCCTAATGAGCTGAGTTGTTTTTCCTTCACTCCAAGTCTAGAGTGATTTTTACACACTGAGACTATTGATTCACAGGGATTAAGCCCCACATAAAAAAAAAAAGAATAGAAATCTTATCACCACATTTCAATTACCCACAAACCATTTTCTTCTCTGCCTATTCCTCTCCTCTTTCTCCTTCTAACTAGCATATTCGGTCTGTCTTCCTGAAAGTGATTTTTTCCAAATTGGCTCCCCGAAGGCTGCAGAAGAAATGGAGTAGTAGGAAAAGGGTTCTCGTCCACTTAACATGCCACTTAGTGCCACGTAAATTGGGTGAAAGCGTCTGACAAGGGCAGTGGGCAGGCCCAGAGGCTGGCTTGCATAACTAGTTGAGGGCACCCTTCCGTTTTCAGGAAAAGTAGTCGGGAACAGAAGCAGTGTGGAAGGAGAGAAGATACGTTCGTGTATTACAAACGTTTCTCTCACAGCCTTGATAAGACAGTTCATGCAGGTGTCATCTATTTTTAACACCATGAGAATGTAGTGTTTCCATCAAAGGAAGTTGTCTGCCTTCTTTTCCTACTATTTATCAGGGAGTTGCTTTCAACTTTAAAATACCTAACTCCCGATAGCTATTCTCTGTATAAAGCCATATCAATATTTGCTAAGTCATAATTATTTGAGGTTTAAAAGTAGAAACATTGCATGAATCTGACATATTGTTCTTAACCTCCAATGCACGCTTCTGCACATGGTGTGCATGCTGTTTTTTTTTATCTCTAAAGCTGATATCACTCATAGATAGTGAAAGAAAGTGTGTTTTCTTTTCTCCCTCCCCCCAGTGGTGATAAAAAGGTTACCGTAGGCATTCAGATTCTTTCTAAGAGCTTTCATTAAAGAAATTATTTTATCCATTTATATTTTCAGTTAACTGAATAGATCATTATCAACATCAGGAAAATGTATGGGGATCAAATTTAAACATTAATTTAACTTCAGAAGTTTCTGTTTTGCTTTTAATTTTCATTCATCTTCTTTGGTAAACCTAAAGTAGACACTATAGAAAGGAAAGATTCCGGACAAAGATATTTGAATATTTGAGAGAGGTGGGTCATATTATACATGTTATTATATTATATTATCATATTATTATACATGTGGATAAAGCTGTAGAGTGGCCATTGTCATTGCTTAATGCTTGTGTCCCTCCCAAAATTTTTATGTTGAAATCTAGTCCCCAGTGTGATAGTATTTAGAGGTGAGGCCTTTGGTAGGTGAATAGGTCGTGAAGGCAGAGCCCTCATATGTGATTAGTGCCCTCGTAAAACAGATCTCAGAGACTTCCCTAGCCCCTTCCACCAGGAGGACACAGTGAGAAGGAACCAGGAAGGGGTTTATCACCAGACCCTGAATCTTTGGTACCTTGATCTTGAACTCTCAGTCTCCAGAACTTTAAGCAATAAATTTCTGTGTTGTGTATAAGCCACCCTAACCTATGGTATTTTATTATAGCAGCCTAAATAGATTAAGAGGATCATATTTCTATAGCATTTCTTTGAAGTTACAAATTTTTTTATGATTACTTTTTTTGTTGTCAGTTAAAAAAAACACTCATGCATCATAACCAAATGACATTTAACCCAAGAATGTAACATGTGAACAGATACTTCAAGTAAAATAGCTATATGAATGGTAAATAAGCATATGAGAAGATACTGAACATCTTAGTCATTAGGAAAATGCACATTGAAACCACAATGACATATCACTATATATTTATTAAAGTGGCTAAAATATAAAAAGACTAATCAGCCCTAATGTAGGTAAGGAGGTGAAACAATGGGCACTTTCATACACTGCTGGGGGAAATGTAACAGGGAATAATCATTTTGGAAAACAGTTTGACAGTTTCTTAAAAAGTTAAACCCACTATAAAATTCAGCCATTTCATTTCTAGGTATTTAGCTAAGATAAATGACAGCATATATCCATTTAAAGGCTTGTGCATGAATGTTCATAGCACCTTTATTTGCTTTAGTCAAATCTTGGAAATAACTCAAATGCTCAAAACAAGTGAAACGTTAAACAAATTGTGGTATATACATAAAATGGAACACTACTCAACAATAAAAAGAAATGAAATATTGATACATATAAAAAACATGTTTAGATCTTAAAGTATGATGCTTATGAAACAAGCCAAAAAAACTATTATGTATGTTTCATTTATGTAACTTCATAGAAACTTAAGAGTAATCTACAGTGAAGGAAAGGATCAATGGTGCCTGTTATTGGCAGGGGAATGGAAGTGGTGCCAGGCAGGGATTATAAAGAGGCATGAGGAAAGTTTTGGGAATGCTGGATATGAATTGTGCTGATGGTATCATAAGTATATATACATAGGTCAAGACTAATCAAACTAGGAGCATTCAATATGTGAAGTGTACTGCATGCCAATTATACTTCAATAAAAACCAACAGCCTTTAACATCTATGAGAGCACTGGTATGTTTCTTCACAGAAATTGTTTAGATGATATTAGCAACCAGAAGTTTATTTGGGTAGATCATGGGCTTTGTGTAATAAATAGCCATTTTTTTTGACATTGATATGTGTTCTAGAAACCAAAAAATAAATCATGGGTCAAAATATCCAAAGCATAAAATAGCAGAATAATATTCTGATAAATTATTACTTAAGCATTATGCACTTACATTAATCACATATAATTTGTTATTACACTCACTGAACAGTTTCATGTTATACACAGATGAATTATGATAATTCTTCACATTGATCATACTAGGTACATTTTTTCTGCAAATATGTTATTGCATCATTTTTAGGTAAACTGGCTTTCCAATTGTGTGATTATGTGATGAGGTCCAAATGATCAGGCTATTGGTAATAAACAGGCTCATAAAATATTTTTACTAAACAGCATTAGCTATAACCAGTGTATCTGAAGGCTAGAAAAAATTTGACAGCTGGAAGCCCTTTCAATTGTTTTCGAAGCACCTAGTTCTCTGTGTTAAATCTCTTTCTATTATAACATTTAGAGAGGGTTCTCTTTCTGACCAAATTCTGACTGACACAGAGGAAAGAACCTGCTTTAAAAATTTTTTTAACTTTATTATTAGTTTCAAGTATATAGTACATTAGTTAGACATCTATATAGCTTATAAATGATCCCCTGATTATTCTTTCTCTCCTCTGGCTCTCCACCTCGCCATTACATTACTGCTGACTGCATTTTCTATGCCGTGCTCCCCATCTCCGTGACCATCTCTCAAGTACTCATTTCTACTTCTTTAACTCTTCACCCCATTCTCTCATCCTCCTAACCCCCTGCGCTGTCTGTCACAAGATTGTTCTCTATATCTGTCTGTTTTTGATTAATGTGTTCTTTTTGTTCCTTAGATTCCACATATAAGTAAAGTCATATGGTATTTATCTTTCTCTGTCTGACTTATTTCACTCAGCATAATAAACTCTAGGTCCATCCATGTCTTTCAAAATGGTAGGACTTCATTTTTTTAATGGCTGAGTAATATTCCATTGTATATATGAACCTTAACTTGTCCAATCATCAGTCGATGGGCATTTAGGTTGCTTCATATCTTGGCTATTGCAAATTGTGCTGCTATGAATGTAGGGCTGTATAGAATTATTGTTTTGGGTTTCTTTAGATAAATATCCAGACGTGCAATTACTGGGTCAAAGATATATCCATTTTTATTTTTTTGAGAAACCTCCAGACTGTTTTCCATAGTGGCTATACCAATTTGAGTTCCTACCAACAGTGTATGCAGATTCCCTTCTCCCTACATCCTAGCCAACACTAGTTTTTTGCTTTTTGGATGATAGCCATTCTGATAGGCATAAGGTGATATTTCATTGTGGTTTTAATTTGCATTCTCCAATGATTAGTGACCTTGAGCATCTTTTCATAGGTCTGTTGGCCATTTGTGTTTCCTCTTTGGAGAAATATCTATTCAGGTCTTCTGCCCATTTTTTAATTGCATTGTTTTTTGTTGTTGTTGTTGAGTTGTGTGAGTTCTTTATATATTTTGGATGTTAACCTCTTATCAGATGTATTATAAACGAATATCTTCTCCCATTCAGTCAGTTGTCCTTTTTTGTTGACGGTTTCCTTTGCTATGCAAAAACTTTTTAGTTTGATGTAGTCCCATTTGTTTATTTTTTCTTTTGTTTCCCTTGCCCCAGGAGATATGTCTGAAAATAAATTACTAGTAGAAATATCAGAGAGATTACTGCCTATTGACCCCTTTATTTTTGACATTGGCTTCCTGTCTCACACAATCTGATAGGCATCATCACCCCTAGCACTATCACTCCAAGTTCCAAAAGACAACAGCAGGGTGCTGCTAATGGTCTCCTCAGAAGTCTCTAGGACACGTGGCTGAAAAAAGGGCATGTCTTGTTGATCTCTTGATAACTCTGTTAGTCACATCCTGCTTTGCCTGGCCACACCACATTGTATAGGAAGCTTGCTATATCTTTCCTCTGCTCCTGTCTAAGTTCTGTAGGCAGAAACTGCATCAAACCATATTCTAATGCTACTGGATTGACTCTGCAGTCAGAACTCATAGTCACTGTTTCTCCTTGTGCATTTAAAGTTGAATGCAAGTATAGGTGGCACGAGGAAGCCATATGAAATACCTCTGAGCTCTGCAGCCATGGTGGACATGCTCAGAGCTTTCCGTGTTAATCAAAGACTACATGCTGCTTTTGGTGGCAGGTGTTGGCTTTCCACAGGAGCAGGGTTTTGTTTGCAGCTTCTCTTAAGCATGGTGTGTTCATTCTACGATAATATTTCAGCAACGGCTCTCTGCACTAGCCTGCCAAAGAATACCACGGAGTGAATATAGAATTTGACTAGCATAAATCAACCATGGCTAATTTGCTTAATATCAAAGACTTTTTTCATTTTATTTTAAACTGAGTCTTCAAACCAAAATCATCTGTAATAGCTCTGTGTGTGTGTTTACATGAGTACACATATGTATATTTATCAACATATTCCTGGATGATTCATGCTGAATTTTTTTTTATTTGTTTGTTTGTCTTGTTTTAAGCAAGGCGCATTAAGCATAAAGGGAAGCGTATACACAAGCTATTTCTGTTTTCAAGCTTATTTATTTATGTAACAGTATGAGTAAGCTGCTGACTTAGAAGCCTTCTTGCTTAAATGATCTTATAGAAAGGTTTATAATTTTTAATTTTAATTGTATTAGCTTCTATGTTCACTGATTTTAAAATTGTACATTAAGACTAATTTACACAATACTTTTCCAGAAAAATATAAACATATATGTATACATTTGTCTATACATTATATATATATATATGTATAAATGTATATGCATATACATGTGTGTGTGTGTGTGTGTGTGTAAGAATTAAGAATTTGTTGGTTGTCATGGAGAAAATCAAAGATTTTCAAAATGGTATTTTTATTTCTACTTTCCAGATTAGCCAATGAAATGACAGAGTATAATTCAGAAGTTATATTTATATAATATTTTATGCACTAGACTAACTGGATGCATTTATTCACAATGTGTCCTCGTTATCTTAAAATTCATTCCAAAGGAAGAATTCCTTCTTATGTTCTCTTTTCCTCTTGATCTTTTTCTCTCTTGCCTCTTACTGGATTTAGTTTTTCACAAAAGAATAGGTCCTGTTTATCTCAAACCTTCAGATTTTCTTATTTTACTTACTCATCCCTCTCTATATACACAGATTTTAGTTTCATTGTCCTCAAAGTCTTTTTTCTTAACCTTGTACTAAATCAGCTCCCTTTCTTTCTTTTCTTCATTACAAAATTTTGTAAATTTTGTATTACTTTCACTAACCTCAGTTCACCCACTGCAATCTGGTTTCTGACTCCATCAATTGCTTTTTTGAATGTCACTCATAACATTTGAATTAATGCAACAGTGAAATCTAATAATCTAAATGCATATTAACTCTGCTAATTATTGAAATAATTTATTTTGCAAAGACACTAAATTCAGAAAATAGTATGTATTAAATAAGCATTCCAGGCACTGGTACTATAGAGATAAAATATGTTAGTCTCAAGGAAATAATAGTTTAGTGAGGGCAGCGACATGAAATAAACAACCATAAAATGTAAGGCAACAACTCATAAAGTTTTATTTTACTGATAAAGGCATAATACTTGTTATATGCTGAACAGAATGCTTATCTAGCAACATGAAAAATTTTGAATTTAAAGAATTTCATGCATGATTTATTGGACTTTAAGAAGAGATTTGTTAAATTTGGATAATGTTGTTGCTTACAAAAATTTTGATTTCTTAGATGTAAACTATGAATTTTCAATTAAATAATAGTGCTTAACATAAGCAAATAAACTTACATTTAAAAAAATTAAGACAAATGGTTTAATTCCCCCCAAATCTACCTTATAGGCGCTGGAAATACCTAGGTCATGCCGTCTAGAATTCTCTCATATTTTATAAAAACCTGATTATTATTTTTCCACCACTTAAATACATATTATATATGATCTAGAATTCTGTAACATTTAATTTATATTTGTTTGTAAAGAGCAATGGATGATAGATAGATAGATGATAGATAGATGATAGATAGATAGATAGATAGATAGATAGATAGATAGATAGATAGAGCTAGATTATACACAGTCTCTTTGGTAAAGCGGTATATGCCATTTTAAGGAGAAGTAAGTTTATTACTCATTTTCAGATTTTTTTAAGGATCCATGATATATCAAACTTTGAATGTTTTGAGGAGGGAATCTTGTGAACCTATAAAGGATAATTCAGAACCCATATGAAGACAGTCCTATTAAAAACCACCAAAAAATGGGTTGAGACTAAAAACTCTAGAAGAACAGGAATTTCCTTTAATTATTTTTGTACTCTATATAACACATAACCTTGCATGACTGTGCAGGAGACAAGCCCATGGAGAACTAAGGACTGCTGTGGCTGTGCTCGCATATGAATAAAGTGGTCACAAGCAGTTTCTTCTTATAATTCACCAAGAATTTTGTCACGTGCTTTGGTTTCCATGGACACAACTGTCTGCCCTAACACTTCAGCCAAAGACCCTTTCTCTATAGGCTATAGATCCAGAGCCCAAAGCTCATTAGTTGATCTGGTTGGAGACCTCTGCTTCATATAGGATGATGGCAAATTACATTCGTTCATGCCCTCCTTCATAGAACATTTGATTTCAGGAGAGAGAGAGTAGAATCAGGGACTGTATTACTCATATAGTAGAGGTAAAAATAGTAAAGAAGCTTGGTCATAACTGTTATGAAATCAGTGGAGTGGTAGGAAAGCAAAGTTTGTCTTCTAAAGAATAACACAGAAGTGTCTTATATTTCTTTTGGATCACAAGGCTAGTCATAATAATTGGAACAGTTTCAACTGTTGTTTTAGTTCTCCAAGGCCCAAAAAAGATGTCCAGATTTTCTTAATTTCCCATGTTCAGATAATAAATGCCAAACAGTTTACCTGGCCATATAATCTGAAAATGCCTAATGTAATATTTGTTCATTATTTAGAATTGAACGAAAGCTTCACTGCTATATCACACATTCAAACAGTAGACCAACTTTACATCATATTATTTATGTATAGCTTTATACTTTTTCTAATATTTTTCTATCAGCAATGATTATAATTTTGCTACATAATCTGAACAGCATTATGTGCTATTGGTTGAAATTCTAGGCTTCTTTATGTATGCTGGTAATGTACAAACATATTACAAAGAAAACTAATGAGTTATGCTTAGAAGAATTTTTATAATGCATATGCTCTTAGAACAGTTATAATTTAAATGAAAAAAAATCTACTCTTATTTTAATGTATTTCTTATAAATTTAAATTAAATTATGGAAGCAAACATGTGATTTTCATCAAATGGGATCTAAGTAATGAAAGATTCAATATATTTTCAAAACTTATTTTTGCATATTTAAAATTTTATGTTATCACATGATTTAATTAGCAGAAACAGATTTAAAACATGTGAGTTTATTTGGGGGAAATTATGAGATTTTAGTCATTATTTTTTGCTCTTGTTCCCCAACCTACAAAGGCAATTAAGCAGTATGAATATAAAAGAAAAACCTTGATCTGAATTATTTCTTTATATTGATATTCCATTTAGTGGTAGAGCATTCAATTTTGGTATCTCATGTTGTCTAGCACAGTACCATGGTCACATTATGTCTAATAAATATAGATTCTATTTTTTGAAATATTTTAGACTATCTTCCAATTTCCTCATATGATGTGCTCCTACACCCACCATCAATAATCCTTTAATGAGAAAAGGCATCTTTAAATTAGTTATGGCCACATTGGTAGAATTTTGCTTTCAATACCTAAGGGCATCCCAGGGACTTAAGATACTCATTATTTGTACAGTAAGATCAGAAATTCAATTTAAAATGGAAAAAAAGTTACTCAGCTACTGAGATATATCTGATTTCATTGATCAAATACCCATTTGTGTGTTAAAGATTTACTGGAGCTCTAATATAAACTATATTGTTGTTTTAGATTAATTAAATTTAATTATTAACCTGGTTCAGGGTATTAGCACTTTATTGTTCCCAGGTAGAACTGATTTTTTTTTTTAGCACATAAGATGATGTTAATTTTTTCCCTAATTTTCACTATTCTTTGCATTTCAAAGCCTTTAACAAATATGACTTCAACTCCCAGCTGCAACTCTGTTATTCATATACTATATTGAGAAAAAGAACATATGTATAAATGTTTAAAATTTCTGAGGTTTTCATTATAATTTCACAAATATTATGAGAATATATGAAAAATGTAGAAAATTGAGAGAAAAGTGATCAAATTGTTTTAGGGGTCTTGCAGACCTATATTGTAATATTTCTAATTTCTAAGTCCTAGACATACAGCCTTGTTTGCATGGTTATGTTATTATGAAGGTACTTGACTGTTTAACTCTTGGTGGTTTTCCTTTTTTGACTTGTGGGTAACAGATCTTCAATTAATCAAAATAATGTTTCCCATACGAAAAATATTTTTTCAGGGAAAGTTACTTCTGTTTCAATACAATTCAACAGCAATTCCCTTTCAGAAGTGGTGCCCAAAGCACATTCCAGAGACAATGTTCTCAGGCATTCTATTGAGATTTTATCCAGCTGTTATAGGAAAGTTGGAGCTTGAAGTGAAAAAAATTAATAATAACATTGTCTAAAATTTTGAACCATTTATTGCTTTCTATATTGAAATACTGTTTATTGAAGAACTGGTAAAAAAAAGTCCTTTTGGGCAATCAAAATATTTATTCTGACAATTTGTCAATGCTCAAGTAGATTTCTTGTGTTATAGATTTATCTCCAATGATAAAATGCTGAACTTTCTATCAATATTAATCAAAACATACACTTCTTTTTTAGTAAAACTGTATGTTCGATGTAGCTTTATGAGAAAAATTAAAATTCCCCATAAATGAGAAATTCCTAAGGATATGTTCTGTAGAATATCCAATAATAATATAGATACATATAATTATTTTCTTAAAAGGAAGTTATAGTCCCCTTATACAAAACAAAATAGATGTATTATCATTTTTTTCTAAAACTCCTCTTGGGATTGAGCATTTTTTGCTCTCATGGATTTCTAGCAAAAACAAAATTCAATAAAGGAGCAAAGCTCCTTTTTTGTTTTATGAATTTAGCACAACAGGGAATGTATGGGCATATTAATCATCAAACTATTTCAATAGTATAAGCAAAATATATATGGTGGTAAAATCATTTCAAAAGAAAATATATTCTGAGTAATGCAATTTATTTAATACTGAGATGTTTAAAAATATTTTCGTTTTTGAATTTTTTTAAAGTTCTCATGAAGTAGTATAAAGGACAGTATTAGGGTCCTCAGCCTTTTAGTTCTAATTTCAGCTCCATCACTCACAGCTCTATGGTTTTGCCCAAATCACAGAACTTCTTGGCACCTCAATTTACTAAAATATAAAATGGGGATAACAACACACTCTTTTTGGTGGTTTTGTTAGGATTAGAGGTAATATATACAAACTGACTAGCTGAGTGCTTGGTGCATTAATACATAGTGATTTAAGAAATAGAACTACAAACACATTTTTAAAAACTAGTAAAAGACATTGACTCTTTCCACCCATAAAATTCCTCTGACAGTTTCCCAAATGTGATCATTGCGGCTCAATGTCATCATCATCACTCAATAATTTATAACTGTGTCTGACACCATTTGTTGAAAGAGCTGCTTCATCCTGGAACCTTTAATGGTAATGCAACTCATATGACACCAAGGACAACATTAATGTGTTTTTCCCCCTAGAATGATTGTCATATATTGTGTGGAAACAAAAAAGTCAGGGGAAAGACAAATCTACACAATGGTGACCCAACGGGCCATTGGCAGGTGTTAAATGATCTAAGACAACCTGGAGAAGGAGAAATAATTAGTAACTAACTTGACCTTTAGACTATGCTTTTCTCTATATAATAAACTTAACGAATCAAAAACAAAAGTGGAATTTTCTTTTGCCCAATGGCAAGTAGTTTGTTATATTGAAAATCATTAAAAAGGCATAACAATAAAGTGAAGTGTTTATACAAGTAAATAGCAAATATCATTTCTGTAACTTGCAAGTTATTCAAATTCTCTGAGCCCAAGTCCTTTGCAGCATCCTCAGCCTCTTGGCCTCAACCCAGAATCAGCAAATAACCAAAGGTATATAGCCACTTCAGAACGTTGGTTTGCCTCTCTGTGATGTTCACTCATCTGCAAGATTGTGTCATCTGAAGTTCTGGTTGTCTTAGCAACTGTCTCATGTTGTCAAATGATTTTCTTTTTCCTTTTTTTTTTTTTTTATAGTTGTCCTCTAAGGAAAGTTTACTACTTTATTATAGCCTTGAGTGGAACTTTGGTATCAGTTTAAAAGAAACAAAACAATACAAAGTTTTCAAAATATCTCCTCAAGCTAATAGAATATCATGGCAATTCGAAAACATAAGAGTGGACGCATTAAACAACTGATAAGTTTTTGACAAATTAGATTTTGCAAATCCACCTTTACTATTTTATAAAATGCATGGTTTCTCAAAGCCTTCAGAGAATCTGTGTTCTCTTAAAGGTATTATTGCCTCAATGAATTCGATATCCACAGATTCTACTTCTTTTAATGAAAACTTTTTTGCTTCTGGGCATACTTATACAATACATAAAATGTTATTTTCCTCTGTTAGTGCTGTGGGCTAATGGTTTCCTCTTGTTACAGATGCTAGTTATTCAGGAAAGATCTTTAAAGTATCTGAACATTGTTAGAACTGTAATTGCTTCAATGATTTCTTGGTTTCCGAGCTATTTATATCCTGAACATCTTTTACTTTAGTGTCTTTAAGTATTGACTCCATAGTAGGGCATGTCCTTCCTTTTTAAAAGATGAACTAATGTGCACACTCTAAATTTGTTCTTTGGGATGAAGAGATCAGTTACTAGTGTCTCACATTGTTTTTCAGCCAATAGGGTATTTTTTTTTTGATCATCCTGAATCAACTTACCTCTGCTTTTTTCATGATTTACTGCCATCATGATGAATGCTGCCTCTTCACAATTATACCCGAGCCAATCAATATGAGATTAATATCTTTAGGTTAGTAACTGGGTGGGGTTTTCGTCTTTTTACTTTTTACTCCTTTCTTGTCAGGGAACCTGAGCTGGAATAGATGTGACTTCAATTAGTGTGAACATTCTTCAAGACCTTTCAGTTAATGTAAAGTAGTGCCTCTAGGTGTCACTATTCCATTAATAAAACAGGCTATAAATAGTTCCTCTATACCTGTTTTTCATTTGTATATCTATGTGAACACTAATTACCTTATTTATTAAGATATTTTAGAATGTTTGATGATTTATTGACACTGGACTTATTATGCCCATAAGAAAGAGAAGTGAAAAAACCAATAAGATTATACTTTGCACCATGTAAAAATAAGATTCCAATCAAAGTTCCTTTCATAAATTTGATTTTCTGTAATAACTAATTACACATGAAGGAGGCACTTAAAAATAAAATAAATGAAGTTCTTATAGTGCTGTTAAATAAGGAAGTTCTCATAAAACAAAAAGAGCCATAGCAAAGGGACAAAGGAGCCAACCTGAAAGAGCTTCTAATGGCCGAAGCTGGAACACTCTGTGCAATATATATATATATATATATATATATATATATATATATATATATATATATATATAGTACTGGATGATAGCTCACATATAAAATAAATATGCATAAATCCATATTGATACCAACACATGAATGATGATACAAATGAAAAGGGGAAAACAAAAAAATCATCCTTACAAAATAATTTATGTAGACACTTTGTAATTCAGGAAGGTAGAACCTAATCCCCCCAGCCCCTTTGAGTTTTTCACTTGCTTCTAAAAAACTAAAGTATGGAAATAGGAAAAACAAAGTGGCAAAGGTTGGGTCAGGAGATCAAGGTTAATGTCACCGACTGTAAGTCATGTTGGCAGCACACGTACTCCGTAATGTGATAAGGTTGCCTCATTTCTGTGGTATTTGTTTTAAAAATCCATGACCTCATTCTAATCATAAAAATCAGACAAATCTAAATTGAGGGATATTCTACAAGATATCAGACCAGTACTCCTCAAAACTCTCTAGATCATAAAAACAGGAAAAACAGAAACTGCTGCAGAGACAGGGACTAAGGAGTTTTGATGTCTAAAACGTGTTATCCAGCACCAGATTCCGGAATAGAAACAGGGCATTAGTGAAAAACTAATAAAATTTGAAACGCTTAAGTTCAGTTTATGAAATAAATGAAACAAAACATTAAATGTGACTTAATGAGTCACAGTTTGAGCAATAGTGTATACAAATATGGAAAAATTTATTCGAGTTGCACATTATAGAATGAATAAACTATAATTTTTACCCTGAGCAAATTTAATTGTTATCATCTTCCTATAGATTATGTTATGGTGATTATTGATTTTTTTGTAGGGGAAAGGAATATTTGAGATGTCATATACAAATCGGCATCTCTATCAATATGCTAAACAAAAATCATGATATTGAAAACAATTTTATCATGTCTGTATAAAAGAAAGTACCCATCAGTCTCCAGTTCCTCAATTAGTTATCATTGCAACAATATAATAGCGAACTATTGTTCAACCAGAAGTGTCTCCTGGGCCCAGGACTGATGTTCTGGATCGTTATATTTATCCCTACCTATTATTGTTCTAGATAAACACTTAAAGATGAGAAAACTAAAATCTAAGGTTGAAAACTCTCTGAGGTGACACTGAAGCTTTGGATGAGAATTTGCATGTTAGTGCTTATTGTGTTTTTAATCATATCATATATATATACATATATGTATATATATACACACACACATCACATATATGTATAATACATCTATATGTATTTACTGATTATGTCTTTTTTAACACCATGACCAATCTCACCATGTCATGTGATGTCTTATGCAATTTATTCTTCTTTTTTTCACAATGCAATATTTGCAAATATGAATTTATTTTCGTTAACTTGTCAGGGAATCATAGTCAACACAATCCTGATAGTTTGATTGGACTCACTCAAGTCAGAGATTATACTCAATGTAAGTATATTTGAAGAGGCAATAGTAAAGTGAGAAGCGGAGAAAATAGGATGGGATCCTGGAGAATACCAATATTAATAAGGTTCCCGGAAGAGATTATAAGGATGCAGGTTAGGAGAAAGGCAAGTTAGTGGTGACAATCAAACCCACATGGAGAAAATTATAAGGAAAAATGTAAAGGTTAAAAATGTTCTATGTTAGAGCGAGATTGCGTAAGAGAAACAGGTGCAGTCTCAGAGATGTCTGGAGTTAAAGTCCAAGTTAAAGTATATGAAAAGGAAATTAAAAGTGAAGGAAGGGAAAAGAATGAGTACTAATTACATGTTTTCGAAATGCATTCCTGTGCAGAGTGAAAAAAAAACTGCATTGGTGCAATAAATACTTATTTTTCTTATATAACAAGAAGTATGGTTTCAGGCAGCTGCCAATGTCAGATCAGAAGCACAACAATGTAGTCAAATGTATGGTGACAGAAGGAGAGTTGACTTCAGGTGGTGAACTCACACAATGCAATATGCAGATGGTGTATTATTGAATTGTATACTTGAAACCTATATAATTTTATTAACTGGTGTCACCCCAATACATTTAATTAAAAATAAAAGAAAATGCTAACAAAAAATAATCAAGAATCACGGTTTTGCTTCAGGCAAAATTTATAATGGTTAATCTCTAGGAAAGTAATGTGAAGAATATTGTTGTTTTAATTTGCAAGAACTGTTACTATTCCTAGGATAGTCTTAAGCTTGCATAATAACAATAAAAATACATAGCGGAAAAGAAAAAAAGCACAATATAGGGCTGAAATCTGCACAATTTTTTTTTTTTTGGAATCAAGAGTTGAAAGAAGGGATCTCTTCATCTGCCTTCCACTGCTGAGTTCTCTTTACAAAAAATAATAATAATAATAAAAGTGGGGATTGAAGAGGGGAAGGCAACTCGGTATCCACGCTTCTCCCACACATGTGCAGACATTTCATTAGGGAGGCCAGTGCAAATTCTCATCCCCGGGCTGCTGCAATCTCTTGGTGAGTTAGTTTTTTTCAACATTCATTCATTCACTCATTCAACACATGTTTATTGGGGATCCACTATGTGCAGGCACTCTTCTACATTCTTAAGATATATTAGAGTTAATAAAGGGGGGGGACAGATATTAAGCCACCCCATGGAGTTTAATTCTCACAAGAGGCCAAGGCATATGCTCTAACTGAAATTCAAATTATAGGCCCCTGACACACTTGTGGTGACATCTCCATTTGGAAAAGCAGAGGATGGAAAACACACAGTAACACGGGTTACTGCTTGCTGTGCAGTGCCAGGGAATGAGATCTTGAGCATCCGTGGTGCCTACTTTTCCCTTGAAATTGTTACATTCTGACCAAACCCTGCTGGTTGACACATCCTGTCTTTAGATATGTTAATTCAAGATGGCTCCTCCAATTAGTGAGTTTATATGTAAATTATTTACTCCCCCCCTCCCCCGAAATAATCACAACTGCTGTCCTAGTGTGAATTTTCACACAATGAAACAAACACGAGTTCCTAAGAGCACCTGGGGTAGGAATTTGGGTCACAGGGCGACTCCTGAAAGCACAGAGGGGACTTCTATGGGACATCAGAACACTCAGGCAGCTGTGGTCTTTGTCATGCAACACATGCTCTTTTGAATTTCGAGTAAATGTTACATTAAAAATTATTCAAAAAGCAAAAGAGTAGCGGGGGGGAAAAAGGTAGAAAGTCATGAGTCCAGGGGGCCGAATGGCTCTTGATTAGCACGTTGAATGCGCTCATCTCACAATGATAATAATGTAGGCAGACATTAATGTATTTTCAATGATCTCTCTGTGCCGCTATAGCTATTGATGAAAATTGCCTTGTTCTTAACAGCTTAGCAATTTAAGCTCAGTGGTTAGAGTTCAGCAGTAGTTCAATAAAGTGCCTCAAAATGCCCCCTCATAGCGTTCATGTTTCTAAGCAACTATTTCTATAGCAGTGTTTCACTAACCTATGATTAAATAAATTAGCACCCTCTATGTATGGGGGCTGAGTAACAGCTTTTTGGGAAATCTGAAATTCATGAACTATTTTGCATCCTGCTTCTTATTTTGGCCTTTCATTTAGTTTTACTCATTTTTGCATTTAAGGTACTAAAAATTCAGGTGTATTACATGGAGGGAAAAACACATAGATTTCAATAAAAATACTAATTAAGGGGTCGGAAGTGCGATACAGTGGCTGTATATTGATTAAAAATATTTTGGCTTCACCTGCAGATGCACAGTCAGGGTCCAGGCAGAAAGCAGTGAGTTTTTGACCAGCTGCTCCTGAGGTGTTCGAGATAGGACTATAATAGTGAAGGAAGATAGATGACATCCTCAAATCACCTATCTTGATATCTTTCTAGAAAAGGAAAGCTTGGAAGAGAATGCTCTGAAGTTGACTCAGCTAATAATAATTAAGTACATTCTCAATGATCTCTCCCGCACTGCTGTAGCCACTGCTAGAAATTGCCTTGTCTAGAACTGTTTAGCAATTAAAGCTCAGTGTTCATAGTGCAGCAGTAGGTCCATAAAGTGATAGGTGCTTCCAAATAAAGTCTCCTAATAATCTCAGTTTACAGATGAGAGAAACTTTGAAGTAACAAAGTAGAAGTGCAAAGTAGCCCCCGCTCTGTTCTTTCAGCTAGTAACAATAACAAACGGAGAAATGAAATAATAAATCCCAGGCAATCTAGGTAATAAAACCATATCTAAAACAATGTAGTAATGTATTAGCAGGTATATTTTTAAGAGATCATGCATGTATATGTTATCTATGTATAGAAGAGAAATGATACAACAACTTTCTTTATACAGAAGTGCATAAGACTGGCAGAAATAAATGGTTTTGAAATTTCTGTAATCGCTGAGAATCAATGGCTATTAGGATGGGGAAACAATATAATAAATATAATACTGAGATATTGAAGTACCATCCCATAGAACTTTGATACATTCAGTACTAAGGTGTTGGCATAGTTGGAAATTGTTCACTTTTTCCTCGGTGCTTCGTGCCAAATCCAGAGTAGGTCTAATAATCCAGATGGGGAAAGTAATGCAAGCAGAAGGTGGTCTGGGGCTCTCTGAACCCTTACCTTGGACACTGGAAGAGTTACAGTCTGTCCCTAACTAATCTGGAGATTCTGCTTTCTGGGGCTTTCTGGTCAGTGATGTTGCTGGAGAAGAACAAGGGAAACAAGGAGACTGACTTCTTTTTTAATGCAGATCCAAAAGAGTCCACGGAGGAACACCCAGAAGCTCTCTCAAGCCCTCTACCCAAGTCAAATTATCCTTTCTACACATTAGTTATTATGTTCCCCTTCATAATGTCTTTTTGCCTGCAGAAACAAACACCTTGAAAACTTCACAGGTATTTTCCTGAGCTTGAGTACTGATATCATACATGGCCTTTTCTCTAATCACTGTGTATTTCCTGTGCACGTCATTTTTCTATATATAAACTCATTCCTCAAAGAAGTTAACTGGGAGTAGAGTTTGCACTAAGGCCACTGTGACTAACACATTCAGCCCTACCAAGGACTGGCCAAATTCCTGATTGTCTTTGCTCTTGGAATTAAAAGAATGGAAATCATTTCATAATCCTGCCAGTTTTCTTCTCTTCTTCTTCCTCCTCCTCTCTTCTCCTTTTTCTATTTTTCTCTCTCTGTCTCTCCTCACTCCCCAATTCCCCAGGGTTTCTCATAGTCATCCTTACTCTGTCTGTCATCCATGTCACCTACTGAGTGATTTGGGCAGATTTCTTTCTAGCATAAAGGGAGCAATAAAACCTGTCATTAGCTGCAATCTTGACAAAGTCAGAAAGCATCGAAAGATTTAAAAAGGAAAAGCGGAGGAGGTTGAATAGCAGAAGAAATGTAGTAGTGTCTGATAATGTCATAGGCAGGCCAGAGAAGAAAAATAATAAGGAGGGTGGAAATAGGCAGAATGGTCAGGTTCTAAGACAGAGAACAAAGGGCACCTGGGGAGTAAGTCAGCCAATATTTTCTACTCAAACTATTCACTTAACTAAATGAACATGAGCTAGATATTTTGTTTCAAAGGTGTCTTAGCTGGGCTGCCACAACAAAATACAATAAACTGGGTGACTTAAACAACAGAAATTTATTTTTCCACAGTGCTGGAGGCTGGACGTCTGAGATTAGGGTGACAGCATGATTGGGTGCTGGTGAAGGCGCTCTACCTGGCTGACAGATGGCTGTCTTTTTGCTGTGTCCTCACGAGGCAGAGAAAGAGCAAGCTCGCTGATGTCTCTTCCTATACGGGCAGTAATCCCACATGAAGACAATAGTCTCAAGGCCTCTTCTAAATCTAATTATCTCCCAAAGACTCCATCTCCAAATACCATCACATTGGGATAAGATCCTCAATATATGAATTTGGGAGGGGGGACACAATTCAGTCTACAGAAAATGTTTTCCAACTGTGTCTTTAAAAAGAGATGTTAAAAGTACAAGGTGGAAGAAATTCACAGTCTTTACCTCTTTCAGTCTCACATCAGACCATAATCTAAGCTGAGAAAGTATTTTTCAAATGGTGAAACAGAAATTGCACCAACCACCTCTCCACTTGGTGACACTCATAATTTCGGGGACCCAATTCAAAGCAAGAGCACTCAGTTCATAAACAATGCTTATACTGTGCTAACATAAATTCATAAAGCTAAGTAGTTAGACATTATTTCATACGTACTTAAGTGAGTTTAAAACATTTTTTTTTCTACTAAAGTTCTTGGGACTACACTCAAAGGACAAACATAAATTTTGATCCTAAGGTTGTGTATTCTACAAATGTTTTTTTTTCCCCCACGCCTTGATTAATTTTTTATATGTTTAACTTTTGAACTCTATTTTTTGAATTATTATTAAATTACTTTGTAGAAAGATAAACATTTACTAATAAATTATTAAGAAAGTCATTTCATTTTTGGATGACTAGTGGAGTTTGTTTCATAATAACTGACAAGTTTTAAATTCTGAATTACATTTCGTTATTTAAGTTTTTCATTGTAATGAGAATTTCTCATGTTATTTATAAAAGCCTACAGATTACGAAGACTATCTGATCCAAATTTTTAAAATAGCCACCCTATAAAAGTACTAACAAAGAGTATCAAATAATATAAAAATATAGAGTATAATGTATGTTGGTAACTGTGTTCAGTTTTAGAAACATTGTTGCTGTTTTTAACCCCATAGTTATATTTATTACAATGATCCCTTTTCTGAAATCTCCATAATATGGCTTTTGATTGACCGTGATTTGTCTCTGTGTAGTAGTAAAGTGCCTAGCAATACTGCCAATAAACTGACGTGGGTTAAAACTGAAGAGAAAAAGGTGACGAGCAAACACAAAGATGGCAGTTCCATGTTGTTCCTTTTCTAATGATGCACCGTTCATGAGCTACAGTCAGATAGTAAACGAAATATTCTCACTGACTTTGTTTTCCTAAAGCTTTTACAACCTGCTCCTACATCAGTGGGCCATGTGAATTTTAGGGCTTACAGCCAAGTGGGATATTACAGAAATAAACAAAAATAAAAGCATTTTACCCTTATTGCTCTGTTTGTTTTGAACTTAAAAAGAAGGCAGGTCTTTTGGTTCCAGGTAGGATATGATAGGTGGTAATGCTATTGCAAAGTTCTCTTTGCAATAACTGATAAAAAGAACCAGGTGAATTACAAAAATATTTCTAAGGCATAAGAATGAAATAGAAGCAATGAAGACTAGGTGAACTAAAATTCCAGAGAGGAGAGAACCTTTTCAAATTGAGTTGACAATCATTAGATGTTGTCTTGAGGCCATATACTACTTTTAGTGAACCCTGAGACTTGGAATCTGCATAGGCAGGTCCCCATAATGCATCACTTTGGTTCTCTTTATCTATTTCCCTTGTACCTATCTAAGGTGTTGCTAAGTTTAGAAGAATCTACCTACTCTAAGTTGGTCAAATCTATTCATTATTTCCATGTACCCTGTCACAACAATTCTCTCTCTCTCTCTCTCTCTCTCTCTCACACACACACCACAACACACACACACACACACACACACACACACACACACATATATACACATAGCTATGTGCATGTATTATTTTACTTGGATGTAACTGCTGCCAAATATGAAAATGTCCTATACGTTTTAAATAAACTATCATTTTCATGCCACTTGATATATTTATAAAATAATATATCTATGGTGTTTTTGTTTGAGATGTTGAAAGATGAATTAATAAATTAGAATTATCATAGCCAAATAGAATTTCCTCATAAGTAACTATCCATATTCTTTAGGGCAAAATATATTTAAAGCTGTAGTTATTAGAATGCCTTTGTTCCTGAAAGTTATTGAAGTGAAATGACTACATCTGCACTAAAGGAAATAAAAATGAATGTATTCAAGTAAATATGACAGAAGTTGTGAATTGAAATGTTTCTTTTGACTTCTCTCGAATTTCTTTGAGTCTAATCTGTAGTTCCTGAATTTGGTGCTGTCAGACTCCACCTCCAGGTACCCTGTATTATTTTGATAGAGTGGTAAATTTGAGAAAATATTATTTGTGTGTTCTCATTTAAAATGTTTTCAGCAATGTAAAGTATTTCAGTAATAATTTTTTTTTTCTGGTAACCAGTGGTCTAAAGTCGAGCCCAAGTAGTTATATCTATGTGGTTTTTTTTTTGTAATTAAACACTTGCATTTCAAACTCTGTGGCACAGAAATAGAAATGAGTAGCAGGGTCTACAAAATAAAATGATTGTCTACGGAAGTTTAAAGCCAAGTAGAGGAGAAAAACAAGCAGATGATAAAGCCAATGTTGAAAAATATATGACACAGCAGAAAATTTTTACGAGGTGCTATATATAATATACGCTAGAAATAAAAATATAAATATGGTATTTTATGTTCACATTGGGGTGGGGGAGATCCAAATGAAAAGAGGAAACAGTCTGAGGGTGGGAATGCAAGTCATAAATAGCTTCATTGAGAAGCTCGACTTCTCTTTCTAAGGAAGTTTCTTTAGGTAAGAGTACTTTCTGTTTATCTGTTTTTACTAGCCATGGTATATTATCTTCATTACAAATAATTTATACTTGTCCATATATGTAGGTGTGGATAGATGATAGGTTTATCCTAGGGAAACTGTGCAGTTTGAGGCATTTTTTTTTTCATGGTAGATTTTATTCATCTTGGGAAGAATATTTCTGTTGGGATCTTATAAAAATGCTATTATGCGTTGCTTACAGAAATCACTGTAATCTATTGAGAAAAGGAAAACTTTTCAACAAATGTTGCTGGAATAACTAAATATCCATATGAAAATAAAATAATCCTCTTCTCTTCCTCACACCACATACAAAAAAATGAATTTGGAATGAATCAGAGACCTAAATATAATTTTGGCAATTTCTTTAGACCTATTCCGGTTTACTAATTCTCACTAGTCTGATGTGTTATTTAAGACATCTATTAAATTCATTTTAAATATTATGTTTTTTATATTCTTAAAACCTTATGTGAATTTTAAGTCTCTTGAACTAATAGTTTTCTTTTAACTCTTACTTCTTCAATACATTTTATATTCTTATGAAACAATTGCAATATCTATTTAGCTTTGTTAGTTCAGGGCTGCTATGATGTTGTGGATCAGTACTTTTTGTTGGAAATTTAAGAAGCTTTGATTTAAAGTATGTCACTTCAGAGAACATTTGCATTTATTTCTACCAGGTACTCAGAGGGAATAATATTCCGAGTTCACTCTAAATTAAATCTAGGTCACACATGGACATGTGGCATGAAATATCAGGAAGATTTTTTTCTCCATCCCCCACTCCCGCCCACTCACATTACACACTCCACACAGAGCCACAGCTGAGACAGGCAAATCACTTTCTAATGGGTAGCTCATACACGAACGTGCTAAGGGTGTTATTATTAGAGTAACCCATCCTTATATGTTGGAGGGGTATCCATCTCAATTTCCATCCTTCTCAGGCCCTTGGTTTCCTCTACTGTTGCCTTAACATTATCAGAACTGAGGCTCTGAGTCAGCAGTGGCAGCAGACACTTAAGAAAATATTTCTGAGGAATTTTTGTGAGGAAACCCTGAGGGAACATTTCTGGCCTCAAATTCTTCCCTTTCTTTTAGAGCCAACTACATAGAACACTGATATTGAAGGTATGAGGGCAACTAATAAAAAGCAGATTCATTATGAAGAAATTTTGAAGAATTATTTGTTTTCAGGACTGGGTGAATTATTTTATAAGAAGTTTCATAAAATCTTAAGCTAAAAGAGATCTCAAGGATTATCAGTTCAATATTATTTCTTTGATGTCTCTTTAAAAATTCAGCAATATTTATTATATGTCACATTGTATTTGACATAGTAGTAGACACTGGAAAATTTAATAAGATCCAGTCTTTGCCTGGTGAAGCCTATGGTATAGTGAGAGACGTAGACACATTTCAGTGTATTGTGTAAGTCTAACAACAGAGGTACTCACCATAAAACTTAAGAGAAATTAAGAAATTAAGACATCTTAATTTACCTTGGTGGATCACGTGTGACTTTCTGGAGAAAGAATTTTCTAGTCTCAAATTTAAAAAAATGGGTAGCAGTGAGATAGGTAAAGAAGGAGGTAAAAGGCATTCCAGGCATAGAAAACAGTATGGAGAGAGGATAGTGAGAATTAGCTGTACACCATATAGATTGCACATAAAAGAATAAAATAAACAAGGTTTCTAAAGTTTTGTGAAAGATGTTTGAGTTACCATGAACCATGAAAAATGAATACAATAGTAAAAGAGAAGACAACTTTTGGACATATTTTTTACATGAAAATATAATAGAATTAAACCTGATAAAACTTTGAACTATACTTACATAAAAATTCCCAGTCATATTATTAATAAACAAAAAATGTATTTGGAAATTTTATTGCTTTAGTATTTTAAATAAATAGAATAAAATTGTGAATATAGAACTTAAATTAACAAATTATTTAGGCATCTCATACTTCCTGAAACCAGATATAGTTGCAATTTTTATGTTTGTAAAGTCCTAGGGAAGACAAAACAATGTTTTCATTTATTTCTTGGTCATCACCTCATTCTATATAAAATACATTCCATATATGTCATTCAGAACATAAATGATTAAAATGAAATTGGAATTTAAACATTCCCATAACCCAGCATCTGAGAATTTGTGGTGTTTTCCTTAGGTTTTAGTTTGTGTGTGTGTGTGTGTGTGTGTGTGTGTGTGTGTGTGTGTGGTATTTATATAAACATAAAACCAAGTGAGTAGTCAGAAAAATGATTTTTTTCTTAGCTTATTTGATTGCCTGCATTTTGACTGATCTATATTTTTCCTGAGAATGTTCTTTCTCTTGTTTTAGAGATGTGATTGCCATCCTTAAAGGTTAGGTAGCTGAAACTTTCATTAGAATATAAATATTTAGAATTCTAAAATTACCAAGATGTAGAGCTATAAGTCTTCTAGCAGAGACTTAAAACCAGGGAGATCTAGTTGCCCAAAGGATACAACTCGTTGATGATCAGCTATGAACTAGAGTTCTGATCTCTTGCCTCCATGTTAGGCTGGTTTCCATTGCTAATCATCTACGAAACTTAAAACTTCCACAAAAGTACTTTGTAAAGTTACACATGGTGATATGAAGACATTTAAAAATTCTTAGCAGTTAGATTTCTTGAGAAATATGCAATGATATATGCATAAGGTGCTGGGAGTTGTGATGGTTATTAAAGATTAACTGATATTTGGGGGAATGGAGCACATCCTCTCGTACAGAGAAGGTGACTCCAAGTCAGACTTTTCTGTGTGACTCCTTTTGCCTTTTTGGAGGGTGGGAATGGATTGGTAGAAAGTTGCTCTAAGCATTAATGAGTAGAATTTTACTTCTTGATGTTATCCTTTTCTAACATAAATAATTAGTAATTTCATTAGTTTAATTCATAAGGTGATAAAAGATCTTCACTTTTATATTTCATTGATCATCATATTCCTGGATAAAATTAATCTCTAGAACACTTTACGTAAGCTACAATACAGCTAAAACCCACATTGAGTTCATATAAAATGTCTCAAAAGAAATTATATTTTCATTGACAGAAATAGCATTTATTGAATATTTACTGTATTATGTGATGAATTGTATGTATGTTCTAAAAGATGACAAACATAACTTTTAAATTACTATTAAATTATGTTCTTAAATAGTTTGACCTATTAAATTATACTTTCATGTGACTTCTCTTTTGCTATTTATAGCAAAAGGAGCACATTAAGTAAAGGTAATTAATATAATACCTAAAACATTTCATATAAAAGTGAAGAAAAACATTTGAAGACCATTTCAGTATAAAGAACATACTTTTATTTTCTTAACAACTTAAAGAGTGTTTTCCCTTGCTTATAGTAATTTAAGAAAACTTAAAAAATATCAATTATATCTCTGTAGAGCTATTACTATGCCCTACGGCAAAATGATATTACTTATTCAAAATATTTTATTTAGTTATTTTATTATAGTTTATAAATGTTTGTTTTGTAAAAATCTTATAAACAAAGATTTGAGTAAAACAATATGAATGTATGTACATAGAATAAAATGAACTTCTTGGTGGGATAGATGATCGGGAAATTTTGAGTACTTGTAAACTATGGTCTAAATCATTAACAAAGTAACCATTTTTAATAGAAGTGAAATATTGAGATAGGTCACAAGTTATCAAAATTACTTTAAAGTACTTATATCCTTTGACACTGTGATTTTGCTTCTAGTAATCTAGCATTAGGAAATATCTAAAACATAAGGGTATTTTTTTAAAGGGAATATATGTAAAAAGATTTAAAAATTATGAATCTAAAAACTTTATAATAGTATGCAAACTTTATTATACAGTTGAATATAATTTGTAAACTCAACTATTCAAGACCAAAAGGAACTATTTATAGAAAAATGTTGAAAGGAAATAAAATGTTGACAGATTTTGTTGCTATTTGTGGAAATTTAGGAAATTATTTTATCTTTTTCTTGTATCTTACACATTAATATGTGTTCTGTAAAGAGGTTTTATTTTTAAATAATTCAAACAATATGTAAAAACAATTGTTTAATAAAACAAAGGAATATTCCAAATATAGCATATACACTTCTGACCTCTATTTTTTCCCAGAATATTGAGGGAAATTAGCATAAAGCAGTCCTTGTAACTTCTCAGTCTGCTTCTTTCCCTCCACAGGAGTTTGTTGAATATCTCTTGGATATTCTGTTGGATATTCTGTTTCTGAGGCTGTGGGTATTCTCAGCATTGGTATTTTGGGTGAGCAATCACCCACCAATATCTTTTCAGAATGGAACAGGCTTTGATTTTTCATTAGTAGAAGATGAAATTTCTTGGAACCTGCTATTCAATAAAATATTTTACCAAATCACTATTTTAATATTCAGTGTATTATTACTCTATTATTCCACTTTGAACAATAAAATCTTTTTGCACAGACTTCCACTTTTGGCCAAGTTGGTATAAGAAGAAAGAGATTTACTTTCCTGCCTGAAACAACCATAAAACTAGAAAAAAAAAATATGAAACAAAGAGTGATCTCTGGGAGATGGGATTTGTTTTTCTTAAGCCAGATTGTACCATGAGATAGAAATTTGATTTGAAACACAAAAAAGAAACATATATAAAACCTGCACATAAATAATACAGTGTCATACAATGTCAATTGTAGTGTTTTTTTTTTTCACTTAAACTTTTATTCAGTTCATAACAATGCAGAAGATAAGCTGGGAAATATATAAATGAACATCTATGACTATTACAAGTTTTCTTTATTTGGAAATACAAAATAAACTATTCCTATTTAAAAATTTTATCTTTCTTAACATTTGATCAATTTGTCCTTTTAATATGAGGAGTAGGAAGTCATGTTAGTATTTATTGAACAAAAATGTAATGTATATGAACTCTTATTTTTTCACAGTCAAGTGTTGATAAAGTTGGACCTATTTGCTAGATTATCAGAGATTTTTCATAATATTTGTTTTATTTAGAACTGAATTCCATGAATTCTTTTTTTTTTTTTTTTACAGAGTTAGATATCTAGAAATTAGTGTTTCTGAACCAACTCCTGACTTTGATAATACTTAATTTATGTAAGGTCCAAAGATATTTATGTGAACTCTAAGCTTGTCTCCTTGATTTTATTTGCTTTTGAATACTCTCAGGAAATACATTTCAATACCCTATTTAAAAAAATAAATAAAACTTCTCATTTTTCTTTAAGGATAATGGATAGGAAAAGTGAAAGACTTTGGTTTTAGTAATATTTAACTCCTTTCTATGATGGGTTTCTGCTGACTATTATTAAGTAAAATAAAACAATTCTGAGGGATTTCATATATTTTATTATAAAGTCAGGTTGAAATGAAAATAGAGTATGATCAGCTTGAGATAAGGCTGCAAATAATCACATTGTAGTATTTAGCCTAGGTGCTTTCATTGGAAATGTAGAATGTTTTTCATTTTCCTTAAATCAGGTTTACTAAATTTCAGGTTTTTTTAAAGAGGTGGAGGACTTGTACCCTTTCTCATCACATTACTAATTTTATCTGAAATTATAAATTTAATATGTTCTCTTCACTTGCATTGCACCACAGACCTTATCCATATGCCCTGTGATTTTCGTTTGAGAGCTATAAGGACAGAGTGACTGTGATGCTAAGAGTGTAAAGGAGCTGACGTCCCTGAAAATGACTTATGGCATTTAAAAAGGGGGGGGGCAATGGGCCTGAGGGCAGTTCCAGGAGGCCACGGCCTGGAATTTGTAATTTGTACTGGCTGCTGCAGTCAGCCCTGTTCTTCAATTCCATGGCTGTGCTTCACAGGGAGCACTCCTTCAAGATCATTGGCTGATTTAAAGAAGAGCTGGAAATTAAATTTTAGCTAATAACCCTTAGTAGACCTGCGTGAACCATAAGAGGTGCCATGGATAATAGTAAATTCAATTGCAGTTGTACTATTTTTATTATTTGGGTTAAGATCAATGGGAGAGACGGACTTAGAAAGAGAGATGTCAAGCAGAAGTCATTCAGTCATTTTTGAATTATACATATTTAATTGACTAAATTCATGAGTGGCCATTTAATACTACACTCACTGGAAAATGACACCAGGCTATTCAAGAGCAGAATCCAAATACCACATAATCTTAATCTAAAGAGGCCGCTCTGAAAACCTCAGTGGTGTTCTATGCTTCAGTTCTAAAAACTTCGTGCATTGATTCTGTAAATTGGTCAGAGGTCTTTCCGGACTTTCTAGGCAAGTTTTAAAAATCTTTCTCCAGTGTCTTCCTTTCTGCAATCCTACTTTCTCCGCAGTTAAGAGGGAAAGGGACCCTCCTGCCACCCCTGGGTGAAGGACAAAAGTCTAGAATCTCATGTCAGTCTCTGCCGATTCTACTGACTGGCAAAGAAAGTTCCTCTCAAGCCATCTGCTGCTATAGGTGAGGTTTGAAAACCAAACTCCCAGTCAGTCTCTACTGATGCTACTGGCGAGGGAACAACATGTCTTCTCAAGACATGTCTTATTGCCAAGGGGCAGGCAACAGGAGCTCACTCTTCTGAGTCAGTGCTACCTTGGTTATTTACTATTTCCTGAGGATGCAATCTTGGTCTCTGCTGATACTGCAAGAAGAGGAGTTGGTGGGAGCGGTGTTCATCTCTGCTGTTGGCTGGGGTGGGATTTATCAAAGTTGTGGTCCTTCGTCATCATCAGGCTGGACTACCCCTTCCCTCATTCTTTAGCTACAGAGAACAGAGATCAGGCTTTTCCTGGGGTAATATTTTTTGTTTGTTTGAGCCTGTGGGGATTCTACATTGCAGGCTTCTCCAGCACTCAGTCTGGGATATATGGGAGATAAAATGAAAATACAAGATACTCACTGCTGTGTTGTCCCTGAAGTCTGTGGTCCTTAGCTAGTGTGCCTTTCTACATTTCAGAGTCATTTAATGATTATCTGTTGTATTATGTCCAAAGTTAGTTGTACTTAACAGAGAGAAATGAGTTTACACCATTTTATACAGAACTGGAATTCTCATTAAGCTTTTTTGTTTATGTTTTTTAGAACTTGGTTAACCAATTCTAAAATGTATATGACAATTCAAAAGTCTGGATTAATCAGAACAATTTTTAAAAGGCAAAAGTAAGTTGGAGGATTTACACTGCTTGATTCCAAAGATACAGTGTATTGGCAAAGGCTATGATTAATGGAACAGAATTGCAAGTTTAGACGTAGATCACACACACATGGCCGGTTTACTTCTCACAAATATGCTAACATAATTTGACATATGGGGAAAGATAATCTTTTCAAGAAATGCTATTAGAAAAACTGAATATCCACACGGAACCTCTTTCCATTGACCAAAATGAACTCAAATAGATCATAGACCTACAAATAGAAACTAAAATTATAAAATCTTAGGAAAAATAAAATTTTGGATGCAAAATTTAGCAGGTAAAAGCAAAATCTTTTGCTTGGTGAAAAGGAGAGATGGCCGGGAGAGAAAAAGACTGGGGGATTCTCATATACTGTGCCATTAAGATAACGAACATAAGTCAGTGTCCGAAACAAAACAGCAGTTCCAACAGGGTGGTTCTAACCAAGCAATAGTCAAGGAGCATTTCCTCCTGGTGGCTGTATACAGTCCTGAGCCACGCGAAGATTCTAGACATTAGTGAGTGAGTTACTAGTCTGATAGGATGAGTTCCTGTTATTATATAAATGAGCAAGCATCACTACCCCAACACATTTCTGGTCTTTATGAAAAGAGCTTTGAAATAGTTATTATAAACTGTGTCTTGATCATTACTTTTTAAGTATTATGTGATTCTTATTTTGGCCTTGTCCTGGGGTACCTGTAATAACCACCCTCCACCCTATCCACTGGTAGCAGCGAGCTCTGAATATTTCCACAGCTGTCCTCAGGTGCATTATGATTCATACCCAAATTGGATTCTATTGCTGTGTAAATGCTATATTCAGAAGTTGAAGGAGAGCCAATTAGCTACAAACTCTAGGTGTCTTCTGATTCCTCAGAACCCCCTATAGTTTAATGATCAGGGAAGTTTTGTTTTTAATCCAAAGTGCCAATTATCCACACATGTGATTGCAGTTAGTAAAAAACAGACTTAATGTTGATGATGTTTTTAGCTTCTATTCTTCTCCAAACATTTTTTAGCAGTGAAACATGTTTAAAAAGAAAGCATGGTAATATATTAAACAGATAAAAGCCAATGAATACAATTCCTCAGATTAAATTTTAATTGCTTGCCTGAAAATACATTACTGATTAATAAACCTAAGAAATTCTGAGAAAAAGACCAACTCCAAAAACTCTCTCTCTCTCTCTCTCTCTCTCTCGGAACAATTCCCTCTGTACTTAAATTTATACACCTAAAACTAGAAATAGATAAAAAGAAAACTTCATGTGTAACAAAACAAGGTAGATATGTAGTAAAAATGCCTAAGGTTCAAGTTCCAGTGAAGCTGCTCACACCTTGCAGGACACTTGGACTCTCTGAGACTTGGATTTCTGGTACTAACAAAATCAGTTTATGCTCTTCTTAGACATTTACACTTGCTCAGTTTTCTGAATGTACAAGTTCAAGAAATAGTTTGTGTTTTGCCTAAGATCTGGGGCCAGGGTGCCACTGCTGCAAGTCATGCAGACTCTGATGCACTGGCTAAATTGAGTCTTCAGGACTATTACTTCTCAAATAGCTCCTGGGAGATAGCAGATAACTCAAGCAGAAAGTATGGGAGATTTAAATCAGACTAATGTGAGACAGGGAACAGGACAAATTCTTCTCACTTTTCCACAAAGACAGTAGACAAATTCTTCCCCATTTTCCCCAAAGTCCCTGTATTACTCTTTACAATTCCATCTTGGAAAGATGTCTTCTGACACAGAGAAAAACAAACGCACTTGTTATGAAGATGTAACCCTCTCAGTAATGTTGTTCTCATATTTACTTCCCATGACACTTTCCTCCTTTTCTTCTTCCCTCCCATCCTGGAGCTGCTCTTCCATTCAAGTATTATCAAATAAGCTTTCTTTTCAGGATGTGCATTCTGAATCATCCAGAGTAAGATATTCCTCTATGAAATTCATCTATGAAATCAAAGCAACTACACCATCTAAATCACTGAATGGCTGTCAGTTTCAAAAGATATTAATTAAATGAATAAAAACATGAAAGGATGGATAATTTATTCATTTATTCAGCAAATATTTATTGAACATCTAGTTTGGACTAAGTACTGTAATGGGCGTTGGGGATGCAGCAGTGAACAAACTGAAGTACCTTTTGCTTTCCAGAGCTCACGTCCTGGTGACAGAGCCACAGTGGGTAGCTAAAGCCCCTCTGCCCATGTGGAGTAATTTTTGTCTTTGTCTTCTCAAACTTCTCTCCCTTACCCATATTCTAAATGAAGTTCTATCTTTTTCATATGATCCTAACATTATGCAAAAATTACTTGCATCAAAAGCATGAGGTACAACTAGAAATATGGAAGGAAAATGTGAGAAGAATTAGAAGAAGAACATCCATTCTCCAGACAGAACAAGCAAAGGGGAGGGTAAGTCTTGGGCTATGTATATGGCAAACATGTCTACAGAAGCAGAACAAATTGCTGATTACAAGGTTAACCATTTGAATGGAAAATTCTTCTTCACTTTAAGAAAAGAAAGTGTGGAGGAAGACAGGTTGAGCCACTGAGATACCAGGAGAAACTACAGAACTGTAAGAGAATTGGGTTGTAGAGGAAAGGGCATTTTTATGAGTACTCTTATAATTTATTTACTGGATCTCTATTAGTGAACATCAATAGAAACAAGTTTGAGATTAGTTCTGAGTACTAGGATATACTCAATTGAATGTTAGAGCATCCATTCTAGGCTATATGGTTTAAAAATGGATAAACAGACAATGTGTGAAAGAACTTTGAAAATGGGTCCTTTGAGTTGCATATATTGACAGTCAATGATATTCTTTTCAATCTTCTTAATTTTACCAAAATCTTATCACTTCCTATTTGATTATGCTCTTCTCTTGTCTCTTGAGAAAGCATATTTATTAATAAATTTATATATTTATTTATTCGGGAAGAAAATTAGAAGAGATAGATAAAAGAGAAAAGGAAGATAGAAAAATATTGGTGATTAAAAGAGAAGAAGGATGGAGTTCAAAAGAAAATACATCCAGAATAAAGATTTCTCTTATTCCTTAGCAGGAGTTTTCACTTCTGCAGTACAACTTCATCATGAGGAGATAAAATGAAATATTTTTGGGATCTTGCTTTCTTTTCTTCTTTTTAACCACTTCCTATTCTTACACCACAGGTCACTCTTTTGAAGAAGCACACTCAGGCTATAGGAAACAAACACACAACAAAACTAGCCCCATAGACTGTGGGAATGATTTATATAAGGCTGAAGCGAAAGGGAACAGAGCAGAAGGGAAATGGCCAAAAATCTGCAGGAAAAAAATGCACCAGCATTCTGAATCTCACTTTAAGAACTAAAAGTAGTTTGTTTTCATTTTAGGCTATTTTTTTTTCTCTAGCTACGATACCTGTTTGCATGAAGAGCAATAAATCAAGAGAGAACATGAAAGCAGAAGCAGGATATTTTCCAGAGTGGTAGCACCATATACTGTAGCTAAGTGATCACATGGCTGGTGTTACAGGAATATGATTGTTTTTGGGTTGCTTAAGGTGACCAGTTATTCCTAGGCATTTGGAGGGTGTTCTCCTTCATCTAGTAAGGAAAAACAAGTAAACCAAAAGAGTCTTGTGAGTACGGCAAAGGATGTTAGCATTCACACTATATCCATGTTCCACGTGTCCATATACAGTTGCCAGTTGATCTGAATCTAAGTGGGTTCTCATGACTTATTCTCAACATGGACTATGAGTGAAAGAAATGTGCAAGGAAATTGAAAGTGAGCTTGTCTCTCTGTTGTTTTTTCGCTTGCCCCATGGATGGGAGAGAATACTCTGTGAGGTGATAGAGTCGTCTGAAGAACACTGCTGTGTGTCTCTGAATTCCTGCTTCTGACTTATAATCCTAGGAAGGCACAACAAAGTCAGGTCCATAAAAGTGTTCAGTTTTAGGTCTTGAAAAAGTTACTTTCTCCAATTCTAAACTAGGGTTAACATTTGAGTTTGATTTTTAATCTTTAGAAATGGCTGAGAAATATAGATATTCCTTTGCAACAGAAATCAATAGAGCGAATTGTAAATCTCATTATTTTCCAGCACAAAGATGAGGCTGTCATTCCTTCTCCCAAGCTATTTCTCTGGCAAGGAAACATTACTCTGAATGTTATAGAGATATCACATTTATAAGATCCTCAGATTATATTATATGAATATTTTGCAAGGCAATTAAAGAATACCCAGGTCCTTCTCAGAATTTACAGGAGCCATAGCTCTGAAGCCGGCCTCTTTCCTACAGGGTTCTCATAGAAGCCATCCTCCAGGCAGAACAGGGACTGAAGAGGGTGAGAGACATAGTGGCTTGTGTCCAAGAAAAAGCAGCAAGACCACAATACTTTCCAAATGGTCTGTAAAACTGAGCACTTTCAGATTTTATTCAACAAGATCTGCCTGGCCAATTTCAGTATAAAGCTAATGTTCAGAGCTGTTGAGAATTAGAGATGATGAACATCTAAAAATGGAATTGCTCAAGCTGTTCCCATGCCTTAATGGAAGATTATGTTTGTTTTTTAGTAGCTATGATAATAAAATCGATTTTTGTTCTTTTTAATTAGAGTTAAAAATCTTTCACTAATGCAAAACAGATGGTTCTAGATTTATATAACGAGATAAAAATCCATCAAAATCATTTCCTTTTCAATGATGCATATTTTATCCATGATTATAATATGTATTTGCAAAATGGCTAAGGAAATATTTTGCTTAATTTCAAAAGGAAAATATTGTCCTGTTGCCAGTATTTCCAGGATTAAAATTCAGACCGTGGCTTTCATTATTAAGCAATGATGTGCTTTATTACACGCCAAGTACACAATAAGTGAACATTTAAAGTAGTTAAAAAGAAATTGTAGTAATATAATATGGAAAGCTATAACTATATTGATATAGTAAATATTTCTTTTACCATGACTCAACTTCCATAGAGAAACTTTTAAAAAAAATGTTTGCTTTATAGAAAAAAAAAAATAGTGTTTTCTTTTTACTCTATTTATTTATTTTTTTATTTTTTTTTTTGTCCTTGATCTTTCAGTTTTTGGTTTTCTGCCCAGGTGCTAACCTTTTAAGGGAAGTTCTTTGCTGAGGTACATGAAGGATAATGACAGAATACCATCCTCTGACTAAGATGGAAGTTCCTCTGTCTGCAGCTCCACTCTTTGATAATTTCTTAGATAATTAGAAGGAATAAACCTCCTTGAGCGTTTTTCCAAGAATCAAACAACAGTGAAACATGGCATACCAAATTCCTGCCTGAGTCTCTGAGAGAAGCACAGAATGAGGGTTTGACAGCTGAATCTATAACCAAGGTTTTTCTTTTAGGATGAGGATGTTCGGCTTTTGTTTTTGGAGAAAAGTCTTTTCATGTCCTCTGCCCATTGTTTTTTTTTTTTTTTGTGATCGGATTGTTATTTTTTTGTTATTAAGTTGTATGAGTTTCATATATATTTTGTATCCTAACCCCTTATTAGATACATCATTTATAAAGATATTCTCCCGTGAAGTAGGTTTCCCTTTTTGTTTTGTGGATGGTTTCCTTCACTGTGCAGAAGACCTTTCGTTTGATGTAGTCCCTTGTGTTTATTTTTGTTTCCCTTGCTCAAGGGGATGTGTCCAAAAGGATATTACTTATACTGATGACAGAGAGTTTATTTCCTATGTTTCCTTCCAGGAATGTTATGGAAGATTATGTTTGTTTTTTAGTGGCTTTGATAATAAAATCAATTTTTGTTAATTAGAGTTAAAAATCTTTCACTAATGCAAAACAGGGCTTAATTTTTCAGGGCTTACATGTAAGTCTTTAACCCATTTTGAGTTTGTTTTTGTATATGGTATAAGACAGTGATCAGGTTTTTCTTTCTTTTTTTCTTTCTTTCTTTCTTTCTTTCTCTTTTTCTTTCTTTTTTGCAAACTGTTCAGTTTTTCAAACATCACTATTGAAGAGACTGTCATTACTTCAGTGTATATATATATTTTTACCTCCTTCGACAAAGAAGACATACAGATGGCCAATAGACATATGAAAAGATGATCAACATAACTAATCATCAGAGAAATACAAATCAGAACCACCTCACACCAGTCAGAAGGGCTATTATCAAAAAGCCAACAAACAATATGTATTGACAAATATGTAGAGAAAAGGAAACATTTGTGCACTGTTCGCAGCACCACAAACTAATGTCGTCTCTATGAAAAACTGTATGAAAATTCTTCAAAAAGCTAAAAATGGATATACCATTTGACCCAACAATTCTATTTATGGGTATTTAAACAAAGAAAATGAAAACACTAATTTGAAAGGATATACTCACCCTTAAGTTCATGGCAGCATTATTTACAACAGTCAGGATATGAAAGCAACTAGGTGTTCATTGCTAGATGAATGGATAAAGAAGATGTGGTATATATATGCAATGGAATATTATGCAGCAATAAAAGAGAGTGAAGTCTTGCTATTTGGGACAATATGGATGGATATAGAGGGTATTATGCTAAGTGGAATAAATCAGGCAGAGAAGGCTAATACCACATTGTTTCACTTATATGTAGGATCTAAAAACAAAATAAAATAAAACAAAACAGGCTCATAGAAAGAGACCCAAGGAATAGTGGTTACCAGAAGGGAGGGGTAAGATATATGGAAAAGAGAAGGGAATAAAGTCAATAATATTGTGATAAGTATGCAGGTGACAGATGATTACTAGAATTAGTGGTTTAATCACACTGTAAGGTATAAAAATGTCAAATAGTTATATTGTGCACCTGAAACTAAGATAATCAATGTAGATTGTATCGCAACTATACTTATATACTTGAATTTAAAGATTAGAGGGAGAAAAAGAATGTTTGGCTTTTTAAATGAAATGTTTTGCGGGAATGGAGAAGGGAGGGGCTGAATGAGGAAGAAAGCATAATCGGTAGTAGTTGATTTTTTTTAACTTGAAATATGTAGGTGAGATAGGGAATGAAGGAACAAAGTTACATCAAATTTTCACTCAACTTTTTTTGTGTGAACTATTTGTAATATAGGAAAAGAAGCTCTGGAGCAGAACCCGTTTCAGGATAGTGATGCGCGTAAGAAGTAAGAAATAGAAGATGAGGGCAAATGATACAAGATTTCTACTCAAGCATTCAGATTCTACAACTTGATGATCTATAAGCACAGTGTGAGAGAGATATTGGTAATACATTTATCAATAAAGAACTCTAACCAAGAATATATACAGATCTGTTACAATTCTACTTGTAAAAAGAGAACTCCATGAAAAACAGCTAAAATATTTTACACGGCCTCATATAGGCGTTTTATAATAGACATCAAAATGGCCTAGGAACTTATAAAAGCATGTTCAGTTTTTCTCAGCCATCAGGGAATAGGCAAATTAAAGCCACAATGAGCTCTAACTATATATACAATGACTAAAATGACTAAATGCCTAAAATAAAAAAATATTTTTTAATTGACTAAAATGAAAAATATTTTTAAAATACCAAGCATTGGTGAGGATGTATAACAGCACCCTTAACTCGCATATTTTCTCCTGAGAATGTGAATCGATGTAATTTATAATTTGTAAGTATTTACTAAAGTTGAACTGTTTAACCTATGGTTCAGAAATTCCATTCTTAGGAATACCTAATAGAAATATGCGTACATATTTTCACAAAACACATTTACTAGAATGTTTATAGTATCATTTTTCATAATACCCCCAAACTGGAAACGGTCCCAATGCTCATAATTGTAGAATGAATAGTAGTTATATTCATACAAAAAAATGCTATATAGCTATATAGTAGCACCCAAAAACATGGGATCAATCTCAAAGTTATTTTGTTGAGTGAAAGAAGCCAGATATGAGATAATTTATTATACTATGATCACACTTCTATAAATTACCAAAACAGACATAACTAATTTATGGTTTTAAAATCAGGAGAGTATTTATCTCTAAAGGGCAAGACAGTGGATAGAAGAGGGCACGGGGGGCCTTCTGGGATACTGGTAATGTTCTATTTGATGAATCTGAATGATGTTCATAGGAGTATGAGCAATTTGTACAAATCTGCTTTATGATATGAATGCTATTTCCTGTTTCTTATACACTTAAATCACTTCTAGGATGCTCATCATACTACATTTGAGATGACAAAATCACCGTCTGACATGGCTATACATACTTCCACCATGTTTATTAACCATTATAAGACCTAATGAGTAGCTTTGAAACTTGAAGAACGGTGCATACGTTTTTATGCTGAGTGATTTGTGTGTTAATCTTTTTAAGTGATAATATTGAAAAAGTTTTCTGAAAACTATGTATTAAAAAAAGATGTTATTTAAATGATTAACATAAATGAGCTGTAAAGAAAGAGAAACCTTTCCTTTGTATTTTTCTTACTTCTTCTCCAAGGAAATTGAAAATAAAGAATGATGAGTTCACCCCCTCATCTAAAGGGTTCAAAATATGCCACTTGAGAATAACCGTGGGAGGAAGAGAAAAATAGAGGACAAGAGGCAAGAACTATAAACTGAAGCCTCCAGTATCAAATATTCTCCAAACTGGCACTCCTTTTCTTTCCTGTCCTCTTCCCTTCCCCTTTTAAATATCTCCTCTCCTCACCGTTTTTTCTTCACTTTCCCTAGAGATGGAGCTAAGATACTTTAGTCTCTTCTCTAAAAAAATTCCCATCTAACTTTTCATCATTTCAGTTTTTGATAATTATTTTAAATGTATTTAAGTAATAAGTTGATAGCTGTGTGGTCTTAATTATATTTGGTCAAGTGAGGTCCCTATGGTAAAAAATCCTCTCTGTGGGAACAGCTCAATGTTTAAAGTAGAAAAAAATATAAAGTAGAAGACCTTTCTAGAAAGCCTGCAGATTTTCAAAATATATTTAAAAACCAAATTAACCTCTAATTAAAAACTAAAAATTGTTAAATAATAAGGTTTTCAAGAAAGACTCATCACTATTAATTTTCATAATCTTAGTCATGAGAATCTCGATGGTATAGATTTATATTTCACATAAATAGTTGCCTCTGTTAAGAATCTTGAACTGTCTAACATCACAGAAAAAGAATTAAAGACTCTAAATTCTCACTGCTGGAGACTTACCATGATATTGAGCCTGAAAAAAAATCTCCTATTCCACCTGGGCTATATAAATTATTGAATATTCTTTGGAAAAGATGAAGATATTCACACTGTGGGATCCATTCTGCCAAGGATGCTCATTATTCTTGTCTCTCATTTATTCTACACAAGACAGAAAAGCTTCAAAGAGCATGGTACCATATCTTGCTGCAAATTCCTTGAGGATGGAATATATATTTCCATCTCCAATACCAGCTATATCTCTGACACTAAGTAGTGTTCAACATGATTTTAATTGAGTGAGATTACTAATATTTGTTATTTTATTAATTCAGATAGATTTTAATCAGGGTTAAGGTATCTACAAATCATTTAGAGACAGATAATAACAGCATTCAACATAGTTGATCACTCTTCCTTGAGTAAATTCATTCAATTTCCAGAACACTATTTCTCCCTATTGCCTTCCTTCTCTATTATCTGTTCACTCTGAGTCTCCCTCTCTGGTTCCTCCTGCCTCCCTGATCTTTTAACACTGAAATTTCCCAGGGCTCAGTCTTTGTATCTGGTATCTTTCTGTCTACTCTTCCTCCTTTCATAACCTCATCTCGTCTTCTGGCTTTTAATAGCATTTATATGCTGATGATTTCCAAATATATATCTCCAAATAGAACTTCTCCCCTGAACTTCAGTTTGATAGGGCTTACTGCTTACTTGAAATCCCTGTTAAATATCTTACAGACATCTCAAGTTTAACATGTCCAAAAACTGAGATTCTGTCACCACCATGCCTGCCCCGATTTTAATAATGGTCGTTCTTGAATGGCTACATTTTAAAGTTTTTAGCACTCTTCTTTACTTTCTCAGTTTTTAAAATAGGCTGTGTGATTTTTGAAAAAAAGATGTACACACAAATGTGAAAAAGACTTCTATTGTAACATAAATCATTAATAATTTACATTTAAATATATGTAATTATATACATAAAATAAGAATTTCATGTAAAACACCCTTTTTATGTTTAACTTATTTCTCATTTTATTTATTTTTAAAAACTGGAAAGAATTTGGATTATTCAAGAAAAGGAAAAGAAAGGAGAGAAATAAGAGAAACTATAAAAGCAGAATATATTATGGTACAGTAAGAAGTCCAAGAGAGATAGAGAAAGATTAATAGAAACAGAAATAAATTAAATGAATCATGGAGCTTAATCATCTCATCCTGTTTTACCTGGTTTGTGTCATAATTTTGTAAAAGATAACAAACAACAAAGGAGTCATGAGTAGAATTTTTAAAATTTTAAAACGTGTTTGTTCCTAGATAAACCTATATGAGGCATTATATTACAATTAAAAGACACTAGGAGAGACAATTGTCCATGTTAAGTGACCAGCATCAAGCCATCCACACAGTATCATACAGAACACATATTTTGACTCTAGTGAGCAGTCACCATTTAACTCGCCTTTGTGTAATAGCATACATAAGTGACTTACTGTCACACAAAGCCTTTGTCACTTTATTCTTATCATTAGTGATTCATTAATTGATGCAGTGAGTATTCATTGAGTTGTTCTTCTTGCCAGATACTCTTTGAGGCAGTCGGGTGAGATCAGAGAAAAGCAAAATAAAATATCTCCCTAATTGAGCTTACATTTTACTTGGGGAACAAAGTGTAATCAACTAGCATACCAATAAGGAAACTATAAAATATTTTTCTGATGCTAAAAATAAAGAGGTTGTAGACTCAATATTCCATAAGATTCATTTTTAATAGCTCAAGTCTAATTAGGGGCAAGAAAGACTGTTTTATATCAAACTGAGATCATGAATAAACCACCAAATGAAGAGAAAGAAAGGGGTCAATGATATCAATCTTAGATCAGACTAGGATACTCATTGGTAAGATATATTTCTAATATTATTGACCTTTTGATTTCAAAACAATTTGATAAAAAACTGTTTATCCATATTTAAATATCTACATATAATCAAATATTAGAATAAATTTATATATAGATATAGATATAGATATAGATGGTTTTATATAGCTGTCAAATACTCTGTTTTTTAAACTGTTATGCCAGGTCCAAATGCGTCAGAGTTGCTGGGTCTGTGCTCTTAACTCATTAGCAAGTTTTTCTCTCTTGGTTTCTAGTTCTCTCTTACATCTTTAATTGGTTTCCATTCCTAAAGAATGTTTCTTTGGATTCCACAATTTCGTGGTTTTTGAAAGGGTCGGTTGGGGAGCATAATCCTCGCTTTTCTGTCAAGAAATGTCAAAACAATTTTTTAAAAATCTTCTTGCATCTGGTAAGGAAATCTTGTAATACTCCCATTTGACAAATCTTAATTTGGTAGCAAGGACTGTGCTTCTAGAAATAATATCATTCCTAGTAAAGGAACTATATAATTGAACCAGCACCCAGAAAGAAAGTGTTGCTAAGAGACCAAGTCCTACATTGGGGATCAGAAAATCTGGCTTGCTCTCATCTAATCATGAGTGACCCATGTGCAAGCCACATGAATGTTCTATACCTCCATTGATCAGTAATAAAGGTCCTCTTATCAGCCTCATGATTAAATGATCAAATTTAAGAACCCACTGGAGAACAAAGAATAAGATAAAATGACTAGCTAAAAAAATGTTTTGTTTGACTAACAACCATAAAAAACCTAAACTCTTTAAGTATTAGCAATGTGGTCAAAATACAGACATGTTTTTTGTGTGTGTGTTTGAATCAAGTTTCAGTTTTAGTACTTGAAATCTCTGCATAGAGTTTTATTTACTTGCCTGACATTTTCTCCATTTCATCTTTACCTGGCTATTCATACATAACTGAACACTCTTTTGTAAACAAGGGCTTGCATTAAATTCTTGCCTGAGATTCATGCTAAAAAAAGTCTATTTCTATATATGAATGTGTCTGCTGTTTGACAATGAAAGCTATACAGCCCATTATGTTCCTCTTATTTGAAGTAACTATCAGAAAGCTTAGAGTCAAACTCAGTACCAAATACTTGAACCTCCTTAACCCACATGCATTTTAATGTATTTATTTAGGTTTTTCTGGTCTGGCTTAGCCTAGTGTGTCTTCTATCATGCTGTATTTTATTTTTTAAGGCATCACGAGTCCATTCAGAATGAGATATGACATAAATCCCTAGAGAAAAAATACTTAGTAGAGCTGAAAATTTTTTTACAAAAAAAAAAAATCACTCTTTGTTCCTCCTATTTCATAAAAAATGTGCAGGAAATGAGGAGGAAAAAATTGAAAGCTACTTTTAATGTGTTATATTGTGAAAATACAAGAGTCATTTATGCTTAAGACCCAGCAAAGGCAAAGTATGAAGTTTTTCTGATTGCTAAGGCTAAAGGGATTTGCCGAGAGTAAGGGTTAAACAATCATACAGTATTCAGAGAATCGGGAACACTTTTCTCCCAGTTGGTTAGCCAGGGGATATTGTTTCAAGGTGGAGTCATGAGGTATCCATTTCTTTCCTACACCATAGAAGAGGTTTGTCAAGACATCAAAGACAGATTTCGTTTCTGTCAGATGTGTTCTATCTTCCCCCTTTCAATAACCTTTTCTTTCCTATCCTCTCCTCTGTTAACCTCTCTTCACTGTGTAATCTTTTAGTTTAAGAGATCACTACCCACCATCCTTCAGCAAGAGTCATTTGGATTATCAGAGTGATTGCTAACTATCCCAAGAGAACAACCTGTTGATCAAGCAGTTGTGAGTTTATTACATACTGCAGTAAGTGTGTCATATGGGAGAGTACAAAGTAGCTATTTAGAAGGTTTCGATGTCTGGGCTCAAGTATTTAAGGTTAGTTTCCATATGGGGATCTTAGGGTGTTGGGCAGAACGTGTTAGAGAAGATAAACCAAGGCAGGAATTTGTTTTTCAGATCAGACCAGTTTGAGTTCAGATAAGGTTCCTGAGAGCTTTCTTCTCTCTTTTTCATCCCCTGATCTGCTTATTATACTTCTGGGCTAGAGGGGAAGAAGAATGTTAGCATAGGTTACATGTTATAAGTAAATGCTAAAGTTTAGAATTTTTTTTTTAATGACAGCTTTTCAAAAGCTGTGAAATAATTTACTTAGGAATTCAAAATGGGAATACACTAAGTAAAATCCTATCTGCCTGCTGTGGTCATTATTGGAATTCAGAGAACCAAAAATTTCTGTTCTATTTTTTATTTATTTTGTTAGTGATGGCTGGTCATTAAATGAAACCAACCCACGGTATTTAGTTTTAAATTTGTCCTTTCAAAGTAATATGTTCTGCCACAATTTTAAAGTATATTTTTTTTAAAAGGAAAGGAAACTAACATATATTGAGCACCTAGGATATGCCAGAAAGTGGTCAAGGTATTTTCACATTGCCCATTATCTCTATTTCACTGAGGAGGGAAGTGAGGCTCAAAATGCTTAAGGAAACTGCTCAAGGTCAAACAGGTGTCTGTCTTCATATTCTAATACTTTTTACACTGCTGCAAGCTGAGCTAAATATTCTAATGTTTTTACTATGGTAAGGTATAAAACCTTAAATTAGCAGGTTAATGAGGCAATCAACTTTAGTGATGAAAGGAAAAGAATCTCCCTATATCCTTAAACACATATTTTGAACTAGTTTCTATCGAGCATACAATAGCTCTACCTCCCCATATTATAGATTAGGAAGCTAAGATTTGAGGGAAGTTAAGCAACATGGCCAAGATATATGGTTGTGAGTAGAAAAGGCAGATTTCCAACACGGCTCATCATGACCTAAATTTCAATAAACTAAGGAAAGTGCAAAACTTTGAGTTCAGACAACCAAACTACATTTAGTATTGCTATTGGGTCTCAAATATTAGTAACTTGGTTAATCCTTTTATCAAGTATGCAAATGCAGAAAAACCATCAAAATAATTAACGAGGTGAGCAGATAATCATGCTAAGTGAAATAAGCCAGACAATAAAAGTGGAAAACCACATATCACTTAGAGGCGGGATATAAACCTCAAAGCAACAAACACACAGGACAAACAGAGACTCATGGACATGGATGATAAATTAGTGGTTACCAGAAGGGAGTGGGGAGGAGGAAGTAGATGGGGTACAAGGGGCCAAATAGGTGGTGACAGAAAGAAATCTAACTATGGGAGGTGAACACACAATGCAATATATACGTATATATGCTTTACTGTTGAATTGTACATCTGAAACTTACTGGATTTCATTGGCTAATGTCACCATAATAAAAAAAAAATAAAAATAAAAAATAATGAATGAGGTGGACATGGCAAAGACATATGTGAGTACACAGCCTGAGGAGCTTCTGGTGTCCTCTACTCTCTGCCAGCAAGTGTGCAGGGAGCACTGAGGGGCTGGGCGCCCGTAGGCTCCACAGCCTTCGTTATTGCAGCCGTGAACGATTAAAGTGATAATTCTGCTGATGAATCCATTCTCCTCTCAGTCGTCTTCTTCTCTGCCCCATGGTAGCAAAAGCAGGCCAATTTTCAGGATAAGAACAATTTAAAAAGAACTGACTAGATTTCGTGTTCGTACACTGTGTTAATCTGCCCTGATTTTAGTAGCCTAACCCTACATACGCATTTCCTTTTGCTTCTGCAGCAAATTACTATAAACGTAGAGGCTGAAACAACAGAATTTATTATAGAGAGTCTGGAGGTCAGCAACTAGAAAACTCTTGCAAAGTTAGTGAGATTGTTAACATTCATACTTTTTTATACAACATGGTCTTTTAGCACATACGTACTGTTGCCTCAGAGCAACATTGATAGTCTCTCTAATGTGTCCTGCCTCCTCTTTCCATTCTGCAAAATAGCTGGCAGCTAGGTCATTGTAAGAATGACATTCAGCTATAAACACTAAAACAAAAACATGAAGTCCAGATATTCTGTCATGAATACCTGGGGAGATTTCAGAGTTTCTAATAATACACTTATTTTGTTACATCTTCTATCTCTTTATATATATTTACTTTCTTAAATTCAAAGTGATAAATTATATGTTAAACGAATTTGCTTTAAAAATTTTAATTAGTTCAAGGTAAAGTTTTTATCAATGCAATAGACAATATGAGGCGGCATAAAAAGAAAAGAATAAGAAGGGATATTATAATTTTTCAAGATATGAGAATCAGCAGTCTATAACTGCGATTTAATAAATTTCAGTCCAATGAATTCTCTACTTTACAATTTTTTTGAGAATTTAAAGGAAATCATTCCAGAAAATTATCTGTGTGTAATTATTTCGGTTCAGTCTCTCTATAAAGTAATTACCTACGTGTTCATCTTATTCAGCTTTGTAGTCATGTTATGTGCTCAATGTGTACTTAAAAGGAGGTTGTCCTGAGTTGATTCTCTAAAATTTCCACATTAGCTAATACATTAGATTAAGGAGATGATTTGAAGACTGTTCCCTGTCGCATCAGTCCCCGATCTTTTTGTTCCAGGGACTGGTGCTCTTATGAGAATCTAACGCCTGATGATCTGAGGAGGAGCTGAGGTTGATGCTCTCTCTGGGGAGCCGCTGCAGGTACAGATGAAGCTTTGCTCGCTCGTCTGCTGCTCACTGCTACAGATCCACGGTCCAGGGGTTGGGGACTCCTGCTCTATAGAGCACTAGAGGCTTCTCAGTAGTGCCTCTGTGCCACCTCAACAAGCAAGAGTCAAGGAGAGAGGTTGTCACCTTCCTCTACTCTCCAGAACATTTCCACTTTTACCTATTTTGTATAATAGAGGAAACATGATTTTCTTTGACAGTGGCAAAAATAACATTTTGTTAAAAGAATTTGGAAACTATTAGTGTATTGTGCAAACACTAATCACTTTTAATTGTAAATATATTACTTATAAACCACAATATAGAGAGAAATGATCATTTAAAAACTACATTAGTGTAAGCAAGTTTATCTAGTTGACATACCATTTCCAAACAAGTCTGCTATTTAGAAAATCAAATATATAGATGAGAGCTTTTGATATGCAGCAATTGGAAGACATTTGCCTCATGGCACAATTCTAAAAAGAGCAAAAATGATTGGGACAGACCTTCAAAGAAACCTGCAACCAGATTTCAGATAAGGATACACAGCACCGGGTTTTGGGATTCTGAAGCTCTGGGAATAAAGGATGTGCTGTGAATGAGTTTTACAGGTTCACAATTGGATGTAGATGATGCCTTCAGCTTGGAGTCTATTTTCAAGGCTTTTAACTGATTCTTTTAGTTATATTTGAAGATGTGCTTAGGACTTTTTCCGTCACTATAAATTATTTTTAGCCATCCATGGTACAGTTTTATTTCTGAACATAACTTCAAACTTATAATATGCAAGCTTTTAGCTAAATAGATTCATTTCTAAGTATAGGTTTTTGTGAAATTAAATATGAAGACCATCAGTCCTTTCATGAAGTAGGAAAATCTTGATGAAATCCTTCTTTTATTTTTCATGCTGATTTATAAAGATGATAGGATGAAAGTCATTGTACACAGAGTTTAATGGGCATAAAATCTATTTTGCCCCATGAAGCCCTGTTTGATAATCAAGGTTATAATTGAATTGGTGGTATTTTTTAAAGAAATGATGCAAAATGATGGAAATGGAGATCTGCTTAAAAAATTAAAAAATGAATACATTTCTGAGTGACCTGGCAGGGAAAATAAATAACTGTGTTCCCAAACTACTTTGAGCTAAGGCTTCTTAACATTCTTTCTCAAAGAATGTGGCAAACTTAATTCTCTAATGAATAAGTAGTGAGTACTGTTTTATTGCTTCAATCTATGTGATTAACTCTGAAGCTATATATGTCCGAGATTCAAACATCATATTTTCTAGTAACTATATTTCTTATTGAAGTGCTCTTAAAGCATGCTGAGGACAAAACATATGATGTCCTACACAAAATTATGTCTAATTTAGTAACTGAGGTGCTCTCAGCTGTAATTCTGACACCGATCACAGGAAAGTGCTAAAGTTTCCAACAGAAACATGACACATAAATGCAAAGTGTTTTTATCAGCTTAGATATTTAATAAGCTGCAGAAGAGAGAATGCCTCTTGTTATCCACACAAAACCTCTCCTATACTGGCCATAGAAACCATTTGAAAATATAAATATAAATAGAACTGTACTTATTTTTTAAGTTGGTAGCACCCATATTAATAGCAGTAAATCATATAATAGTAATTCTTTTTCTGGCTCCAGTTGTGAAAAACAGTATATGATGCATACTTTACAGTAAGCGATCAGTACATAAAATGTCATTTGTATCTTTATCTTAAAAAAATAAAATAAAATCCAACTGTAAAACTCTGAAAAAGAGATGTCAGAAGCACCGCATCACAAATATCTCATATTTTTCAAAACATCAATTACATCTGTGATGAAAGTATAATGGAGAGGATTTCTGATAGAAAAGGGATGTGTAAAAAATAACCTAAAATAAAATTATTATTAAGTTATTCATTCTACATTATAGCTACTGTTATTTTTAAAACTATCAAACTATAATAAATTTAAGCTATTAGATTTCATACAGTTTCAAAGAAAAAGAGAAAAGAACAAACAAAACTCGGGGAGAAAAATTGACAATAGTATGTTATTAGCAATTTTCTAACCATTAACAAACTCCATTGGAGCACTAACAGTTCAAGTAAGAATTAGAAACAAAAATTGCTTATGTCTAGCAAAAATTATCCAAGACTTAAGAGATATCAAAATCTAAGCAAAGCAAGAATTTCGGTAGGAATCTATTCATTTTCATACTGTTATTATACAAGGTGGTCATTAGATGTATGTGACTCTAATGCGGTGGTGCCTATGCCAGCAAACCCAAATCTAAGCCTGGAAATGCTTCCAGGTTACAAAACCTGAGATATGGAATCAACCTAAATGCCCATCAACAGACGATTGGATAAAGAAGTTATGGTTCATATATACAATGGAATATTACTCAGCCATTAAAAAAATGAAATCCTACCATTTGCAATGACATGGCTGGACTTAGAGGTTATTATGCTGAGTGAAATAAGTCAGACAGAGAAAGATAAATACCATATGATTTCACTTATAGGCGGTATCTAAGGAAGAAAAAGAACAAACTAATCAAAAATAGATTCACAAACATAGTGGACAATTTGGTGACGGACAGAGGGGGAGCGGGCTTAGGAGGTTGGGAGAATGGAGTGAAGGGTTAAAGAAGTACAAATTAGTAGTTGATAGTTGGGCACTGGGAGCATGGCAAAAAGAATGCAGTTAGCATTAACGTGATGGTTAAGTCGAGGGCCAGGGGAGGGAGGGAGCAATTGGGGAGATCGTTTTATGAACATTATAGATGTCTAACCAATGTACTGTATACTTGAAACTAATTTAAATAAATAAATTTATATAAAAAAAATCTGAGAACTCCAATTACAATCAGCCAGGCTTTAAGCTACAGCCAAATATTTCCTTACTTCACTTCTTTCTTTTCTCTGTAAAAGTCTCACCCCAAGTGCCTGTCATAGCAGGGTCCCTAACCATCTCCGATTTGGCATTGTCTCCTTTGAATAGACTTTTGCTTAAATAAACTCTGAAAATTTTAAATAGCTTTTCTTCTTTGAACTGCTGACACTGGTATCCTTAGGCGCAGCACCCTTATGTTAAAGACAGGGGAAAGAAATTCTAAACTTCTTGTGAGTTAGAAAAAAGTGTGTATTGGATGAATCGTCTCTTTTATGTGATTCTTTTATATTTTACTATTAGAAAGGCACATATAGAGCAAGCCTCTTTAAATATTATATCTGGGAAATATTTTTCAGAAAAAAAGTAGAAATATCTTCTACTTTAATTTGCTTGGATATTGAAAAACAGGCACTCGGATAAAAACAAATTTGTCATCAAGAGATAAATACTCACTGTAATTATTTCAAAAACAATGGTGACAGGGAACATTTTACAATAGATTTTGACACATGGTAGTTGTGAGTTATGGCAGCGATTAGCAGCATGACCCTAGGTAACTCAATTAAACTTTCTAATTTCTTTCTCTACAAAATGAGGTAGCTAAACCAAATGATTTGAAAATCATTTTCAAATCTTAACTCTCTACTGTTTTACTTTACAACAAGAAGAAGGAAAAGAAAAATTCAGAAACAAACATCTCAAATGGCTTTCTGAACTTTCTTTTTTGGTTGTTGTTGGAAATATAATTTTAAAAATCAAATTTATCAAACTTTTTGTATTTTTTTATTATGTCTAATTTTAATAGATAAAAATTTACTGGTCACTCTAAGATTTATTATGTAACAAATTACTATTGTTCCTTAGAAATAATAATTTGAATGCCTTTAATCATAAGTGTCATGACAATTAAACTGCCTACTCTTAAAGGTCAAAAAGATCAATCGAGCAGTCACAATCAAAATTTTACTACTGGAAAGTATTTCCCTCCCAAGTTACACCACAGTAAATATTTAATTTATAAAATGTACCACAAACAGCGTCTTACTCTTGTTTTTAATTTTTTTTATACTAGGAAGGAATGCACCTCATCTATTTGTGTTGGGGTTAAATAACCATGCTTAGTAATTCTTAAAATAATAAGTCAAAAAAGTAGTTAAAAATGTCATACTTTGTAATATTAAAATTAATTAATAAAGATATTGGCCCTGCTCCAAGGAACATAAAGAATATGGGAATGGAAAATATCTATGAAAGATTTTTCATTCAATAGGACATGAGCCTCTGATTACCTTGGCTTTTTCAGACTCAAATGCTATGTTTGGCTATTTACGGTAAGAATTGAACAGGGAGTATCAAGAGGCAACCGAGAAGATCACCTGGATACCAAACATAGCCCTCCCAGATCCCATTATATAAAACATCCCTGCTTTCTCCTGAAAGGGCAGCAGGCCTGCTTTTTGCCTGCTGGTTCTCAAATGCAAGAGGCCTGGATTGCCCAGGTAACAGCTTTATCTAATAGTTCAACACACTTGTTGCAAACCCAGGTATAAATGTATATCCTTAGGGATCCACGGCATCTCACACTGGAGCCCAGTACTGTGAGAATAATAAGCACAAGTTCTCCAAGTGGATCTTTGGGAGGGTGATAAGTGGGTCACTTCTGCTTTTGCCCCTTTGCTCCTGGACCTAGGGACAACACTATATACAATTCTTCGATTTCATATATTAGTTACTTTCTGAAGAATGCCACCCCCGTCCTTACAGAGTAGAATTTCTGAGGTGGTGCTGCAACTGTGGCTTTAGTAACTGTTCCAATGCTCCTTTGGGCTGGTGGCATCTTGGTGCTGGCTTACAGAATATGACCAGTGGATCTATGAAAACAGGCCTTTTCTCACACTTTCTTTACTGCATGGTTGTACTCTTCGTAGATATGATGTTATATGAGATCCTGTGTCAACAGATCAAATGCTCCCTAAACGCTCAGACGATGGTGCTTGCCAAGCGTACACAAGAAAAGGTAAACTTGTACTCAATTTGTGTGTCTATTCCTGTCATAATGAATTACTGGCTCAAGGTAGTGAACTTGCCACCAACTGACAAGCAGTCTCCTCAAGGGAAATGTGCCATACCGGGGGCTTGGTATCCGTCTTTGTTGTCCACACGTTGGGCATTTGGCAGTGACAGCAACTACTCAACCTTCGTAAGGCAGTAAGGCATGTTGCTGAGCCCATGCATGGTCTCCATCTCTGCCACTGCAGCCACTTCATCCATGTGCCCAGCATGCCAGCACTCTGGTGGCTGAGGCTATTTTATATCAACTAGACAAGTCACTTTACTTATGTGTTAATTTTTGTGACTCTTGATTGTAAATGCTCTCTGGTGGGCATTCACATGGGATATAAAGATGCTTACATACTGTATCCATTCCCATATGTTTATCCACATGCCCCCGACCCAAATTTTCCTTTTTTTTTTTTTTTTTTTGGTCATCACTAATTAGCTAGACCACTTGCTATTACTCATTTGTTCCTGTATATATTCTAAATTTAGAGCACTTATCTGCCCACAGAAGATGGAAAAACAGGTACATTTTCCAAAGTTAGGTTTGGAGGATTTCATCTGTCACTGTCTTTCCAGGCCATTCGTTAGTGAGGCTATAAGGCAATTGCCACTATCCACCTTTGGTTTGCACCCACATGCAAAACTGATCTATCTATGATCCAAAAAGCTTGGGCCATCGGGTTATTTCTGCCTTCGTCAGTTGATCCTAAGTGATTTCTCATACAGCTTCGGTGTGAGCGGAGAGAGAACTGCGGATGTAACAGTGGTGGATGACATGAAGATTTGGGATATCTGTTCATGTTGGCAGCTTTTCACGTCACCTGGTATATATTGCCAGAGCACTATTCCAAAATCAGAATTTCCTCTTGAGGAAGCAAAGAGACCTACCAGGGATTGTGTTTTCATCTTCGTAGCAGTATATGTGTTTTCTATGACCACGAAATAAGTTACCACAGGATTAATCCTTTAAAACAACATATGTTTATTATCTCAGTTTCCATGGGCCAGGAGTCTGGCAATTTTGGCAGAGTCTTCTCAGAGCCTTACAAAGCTAAAATCAGTGAGTTGGTTGGCCATGCCTTCATTTTCAAACTTTATTAAGGAAATATGTGATTTCAATCCCCCTTAGGTTGTTGGCAGAATTCATTTACCTCTGAGTACTTGAGTGAGGTCCCCATTTTCTTGCTAGCTGTTGGCTGGGGAGCACTCTCAACTCCCAAGGAGAGCTCTCAGGTCTTTGCCACATGGCCTTCTCCCTAGGCAGTTCCCATCGCTGAGTTTTTTATTATTCGAGGCTGTCAGAATCATCTCGGTAGTTCAAATCTCTTGACAGAATGATTAGATCAGATGTATTCGGGATAATCTCCTTTTTGATTAACTCAGAGTCAATTGACTTGAAACCTTAATCACATCTGCACAATCACTTCACCTTTGTCATATAAGATACCCTAATCAAGTGAGTAACTGTTTCATCAGATACCCGAGGGGAGGTGATTATACAGAGTATATATCTCAGGAATTTGAAATCTCTGGGGTCATCTTGGAATTCTTTCCACTGCAGGTACCAGTCACATTCATTTGTTTATCATCCTATCACTAATCTATGATGTACATTTTAATGAGTCCTATAAAACCAACTACTGATTACTTTAATTTTTAGTCTCTAAAAGTGTCATGTTGGAGCAGTTGCAGGGAAGTACTAGGAAATGTTCTTATTGCCAATGATAGATACTTTCATGCTGACACTTTGAGGTCACTAAAATTGTCCATTTTGTTGAACCTATGAAAGCAAAACTGTTATCAGTGAGGGAATTATATGACTAAGCCAGTAATTTCAACAGGAGATAATACAATGGATTTGTAGCAGTAGGAAAGAGTGATTTGAAAAATTAGAGCACAGAGTAAATATATTTTAATGAAGGTAGGAAGGTCTCAAATGTCTGGACCCCACAGGCTCTGGGATGAAGAGCTGGGTAATAAAGATGTAAAGCATACAAGGATTCAAAACAATGTTTTGTTTTGTCTAGAAAAAACATATTATCGGCATAAAAATTTAGTAATAATTTATTTTAAAATAATTCAGCATTGACAGTGTAATATGTATATATGTAGGTTAATATTAATCTACACCCAAAGAGAAGTTAAATTTGAAGTATCCCAATTAGAAAAACATACTCTAAGACCACTTAGGAAACAACTAAAAGTCCCTAATTAGCTGCTGTGGCTTACATTTCAAATATCTATATCTGTATATTCACTAATAAATATGAAGAATTCACTAATAAATATCACTAGTCACTACATTTAAAAATAAATGTCTACAATTTAAAAGAGTGAGCATATAAGCTAAAGACTTATTAATAAACATTTAGGTTGTTTCCAGTTTTTGACTTTTGCAAATAAAGCAGGTATGGACATTCGTGTACAAATGTTCAAATCTCTGTATGAATACAGACCTTTATTCTTCTTGAGTAGACCAAAGGGTTGGGCCATACAGTAGGTAGGTTTTAAGTTTAAAAAAACAAACTCTGCCAAACATTTCCAAGGCAGTTATACACCTTCCCATTCCCATCAGCAGTGTATGTAAGTTCCAGTTTCTCTTCGTCATCACTAACACTTGGTACGGGCAATCTCTTTAAATTTCGACATTCTAATAGGTGTGTAGTGTGTAATGTGTAGTATCTCACTGCAGTTTCAGTTTTCATTTCTCTAAATAACCAGATTTTAAGAATTTTCTTGTGTCTTTGTCCTCTGTATATCTTCTTAGGTGAAATGTCTATTCAAAGTTTTTGCCCATTTTTTTTAGAGGGTGAAGCTCTTGTTTTTTTATTATTGAGGTTTAAGTGTTCTCTAATATTTTGGATAAAAACTCTAGCAGGATATTTCAGAGTATATGTTCTCATTAACCTAAACATAAAAGACATTTTAAAATGAGATGCAGTAAGCATTTTTTTTTTTGAGGTCAAAAGAATAGCTCTTTGGGATACACTGTTCAGACTGAACCCCAAATAATGTTTCAATTAGGAGACAAAAGCAATAGGTATTTATAATACAAGGTAGGGAAACAATTATATCAACAGGAAGAAGGCACTGTCTATTGGTGCTGATAATATAACATAGTGATGTTTATTCTGAAGAATCTTTTAAATTTCCAGTCCAGTAGTCATCAGTGCAGTAGTCATAATATCTGCTTTCTTGTCATCTTTGCAAACAGTTCCTTGGGCTACAAGTTGCCTTTAGTCCCACTTCAATAGTTGTTTTGCTCTGTTTTAACCTTCCTAAGATTCGAAGCATAAGATTTGCATGCAAGGCAGTTCCTCTGACATGGTAGCGCACAGCTCCATTTAAAAATGGCTCCATTTAATATTTTTTTCAATGCTCTGAAAGTTAAATGATCCTGTGAAATATTTGGAGTCCCAATCCATAAATCCTATGGCTGGGAGTTAGGAATGTGAGTTATCTGGTGTGGTTCCTGGAGCATGTTTAATAAATAGGATGAATGAATGGAGCTTCAGTAGCACAGGATTCACTGACTATTATTGCATCCAAGGAGTTGTAGAAAGAAATTAGATTATTAGGAAAGAAATGTACTTTTAATTTGTTTTCGTCTTCATTAAAATGAGTGAACAATCTTCCAGAGCATCTAATGAATCTCATTATTATCTCCATGAAGACATCTCATCCAACTGAATAGGCAGCAAGATATTTTGATATGACTTAAAAACATCTTAAACAAATAGTTAGTGTAGGCTTGCATCTGTATATTGATACTTGTTTAAAGGTTTCTAGAGAAACCTATTCTGAGAAATCGTAAAACTAGAGGCCCCAGAGCAGCTCATGTCAGCTGGTAGCCTCAGTGTTAGAGAATGGAAGGGCGAGACTGAAACAGAAAAAAGCCATGAGGTATTTCCAGATGAGGGATTTTTAAACCAGGATCCATGAGGACATCCTTGTGGGAAAACAGGTCATGTATTTAATATGTATAGCAGCCACAACAATAAAAATCACTGATGGATATTCTTCTACATCACTTAAATTTTTTTGTAATATTTTATAAATAAGCAAAGTAGAATTAACAAAATTACTTTTTTCAGACAAGACAGGAACCTGAGAAAATTTACCTTACAGCAATCACGTGGTTGGAGTTTTTCTTAATCAAGGCAAGAAGGCTGGGACCTAAGAGTGAGACTAATGCTTGAGGATACAAAAATCAACTCTCAAGCTCCAGTATGAAAAGGGCTTGAAATTTATTGATCCTGTCCTTTCACCTAGAAAAAACTGGACAAACTTAAAATCAAACTTTTATTGGATTTATCAGAGAAATGAGATTGAAGAGCAAAAACTATCACACCAAAGTCTGGACAGACAGGGGCATCCAGAAAGAAGCACAGGCTGGGATGTGCTGATTAGGAGCTGAAGCTGCTGGAACCATAAACTGGTAGAAACACTTAAATGACAATGGTCTCATTGAATTCTCAGAACTGTCTTATTTGTAGGTAGTATCATTCTCACCCTCTCACAGAGGAGGAAACGGTATCAGAGATGCTAAATAATTTATTCAAGGTGATAACTTTAGCATATAAACCCAGTTTTGCCTAATTCTAGGGGTGTGCTGGTACTGATTAACTATTGGCTTGCAGTAGGTAGGAGGTAGAAGAATGTAGGGATGGGAGACTTATTTGTAGCATTTCCCTTTTTCCCTGGTGTGAATATTCCCAATGTGGCTTATTCCAAGCTACCAATGTGCTGTCATTGAATGCCGTGCTACAGATCCAAGGTAGGTGAAGATTCTTTGTACCTTATGGAAGGCAGGACCAGGTCAACAGGGCATCTATTTCAGGGCTCTAAAAAGATAGTTAATTTAAATATATATATATATTTAAATATATATATATACACATACACACACACACACATACATACATACATATACTTATACATATATATATATATATTGTAAAAGAAAGGCACAACATAAATTAATAAGGTCTGTTCGTTTTTTATACTTTGGGGGAAATTTATAAAAACAAACACTAAGCAGGAAATTTGTTGAGGTAGGCTTTAATTAGCAACTTGCAAATGGGCCCTGAAGATGGCTAAAGCATGATACAGAACTCTGCCTGTACCAGGAAGCAGTACAGATGAGTGGCTGAAAGTATGAACTCTGGCAGGAGACTGCTCGGTGAAATGCCAGCCCTGCCATTCAGTGAGAACTCAACACACAGTCATCTCTCTGCCTGAGATCTTGAGATGTAAGGGTACGTGCGTGGCCCCAGGTGACTCTCATGACTGTCTGGTATATACCAGTCCTCTTAGTCCTGGCCCACCTGGTTTCTGGACACTAACATATTTTTGGCACTAGTTTTAGTTCCAGTATATTAGACAAGCAGGTAATATAAACTCCTATTAAACAATAATATTTTAACATCTTACAGATAAATCACACTCAGTTTACAAAGCAATAACCTGCATATTTTCTATTTGATTACTAAACAATTTTTTTGAAGTAAGCCAGTTGGTTATAAACTAATCTTGTACGTGAGGGAACAACATTTCAGAGATGAGAAATGGTCTAGCCAAGATCTGAGCCCACCCATTCCAATTTTAAGCTCAGAATATTTCCTAGTAGGAAAAGTAAGCTAAATCTAAGAAAAAAGTGAGAGATGGCCAGGTACTTGTCAAACTTCATTTATGATCAGTCACCTTCTAGTTAAAGAACAAAACGTCACCAAAATTAACTCGAAATGGATCAAAGACCTGAATATAAGACATGAAACAATAAATTGCATAGAAGAAAACATAGGAACTAAACTCATGAACCTTGGATTTAGAGAGAATTTTATAAATTTATAACATGGATAGATCTTGAGATTATTATGCTAAATGAAATAAGTCAGACAGAAAAAGTTGAGAACCATGTGATTTCACTCACATGTGGGATATGAAACTAAAAGTAACAAACAAATTTGACAAACAATCAGGGACTCATGGACAAGGACAGTGTGTTTGTGGTTACCACAGGAAAGGGGGAGAGGAGGGAGTAAATCAAGTTAAAGAGGTCTCAAATATTTGGTGGTGGAAGGAAATTTAACTTCAGGTGGTGAGCACAATGCCATATACATATGATGTATTATTGAATTGTACACTTGAAACTTATTTGATTTTATTAACCAATGTCACCCCAATAATTTTAATTAAAAAAAGAAAAATTGACAAGTTTGTCCTTCCTTTTAACTAAATAATGATCTCACCAGATTATTAGTATGGTGTAATTTTCTTTTGAAGGGCAACTCTTTGTAATTGTGAAGGACCCAAGCCTCATTTATGAAATAGAAATTTTATGCCATACAAAACTAAATTTTCTACAGGAAAAAATCAATTAACTCTTAAAGAGCACTATGCAGAATAAATAGTAATATACTCACCAGTTTAGTTTAATTTGAATTAGAATTAAGCCAGATGCTAGGAAATATGTCATAGGGCAGAGCAGAAAATGATTGATTACCAACTGAGAGTCATAAATTGTAAGTTTTAAAAGAATTTAGATAAGAAAAAGAGGTCTTCAGGTTGTAGTGGTTAGGAAATCAGAAAAGGCTTTATCTCAGGTACACAGGGCAGGTAGGTGTTAGCCCACACTGGCAATGTGCTCCAGTGAGAGGAAGCACAGGACAGAATTACCATAGAGATTGGTTTCATTTAACCTCTATCCTCTAAATATGATGAAGAGTACAGTTGGAAGTATTTTCTAATTTCAATGTAAGCGGAAAGCAAGTAAGAATGTTATCATTAGGTATATTTTGAGTAGTCCAAGAACTTTTGAATGTATTCATCTCAGATAAATGCAAGCTCATTTTTATCTAGAAACAAAAAATTTAGGAACCCAATATTTAATGCTAAAATTAATATATTCTAATATTAGGCACACTAAAGGATTGCTAAGTGTACTCAGCTAAGTACAGTTTTAGTATTTAAGCATTTTGTGAGAGGTATGTTAGTAGGACAACCAACAAAACTTTACAACTGTGGTTCATAACCTGTATCCCTTTAAGTCTGGAAGATAAAAGTTCTCTCTCTTGAAATATGATTCTATATATATATACATATATGTATATATATATATATATGATTCTATACACACACACACACACATTTTATTCAGCTTTGAGGTTCATTGTTTAGCTAAACTTCACTTAAGTATTCAGGTTAAGAATCCCTGCTTTACATAAAGAATTATAATATTTTAGTATTAGGTTTTGAGCCAATATTCTATTGTTACAAATTACATCTTGGCTCTGGGTGTCACTACTTCTAAGTCTTACCTCAGAAGAATGGGATATTATGTGTTGCTGGACACTATAATCAGTTTATCATTGTATAGGACTGTATTGTCTAGGACTAATTTTTAGTGATTATTTAAATTTTAGTAACTGTCAAGGTACGGACCCCGAGACAGGGAAGAGATTGCATTTTGTATTTCCACTATTGAGTACAATGCTTTTACCTAGATATAATGCTTGAAGGATCTAGGCTTTAGCACTGGTCAATCCCAAATGGATTCTATAAATTAAGGATTACTCTATTGGCATGCATTCTGGAGTGGGCTATTTGCTTTCATTTGCCTTCTTTCTAGTCCTCTTTCTGTCTATGGCCATTTGGATTTTCATATCAGAACAATGTGAGTTGCTCCCATGGCACCACATGGTGACAGAGCTTGACACTGAGTTTCCAAGGTTAATTTGCTAAGGTTGTAAGGCTAGCAAGTACCAAAAAACAATGAAATTGTAATGTAAACTAATTTCTTTTGTCAAAAATTCTATGTTATCGCTGTTACTATTTTATTATTTGTTTAGTTGTTGTTGGCTCTATTACATTTTGGTTTTGTCTTCTGAAAATTTCCCCCGCTTCAGATCCTACTTCACTTTGAAATGTCCTAGGCTATCATATCCTATATGTAATATGGAAGAATCTAGCACAGATAATAGGAATAAGTCTAGGTAAATAGCTAGAAGATGTAAACCTTGAACCAGTTTTGACACATAATGATATCCACCTAGACAGGTGCATTAACCATGACCCTGTGAAACATACGAGATTGTTGAAAGTCCAAAAGAGATCAAGTGTGTCAAAGCACTTGGTAATCAACAAAGTGAAAATCAAATTCAAGAGCTTATCATTGTTAATAACAACAATAAAAATTGAATAATGTTTTTCATGAAATATTTGAAACTTAAACTCTGGAATAATATGATAATGTCTTCTCAGTGTCAAGCTCTGTCACCATGTGGTGCCGTGGGAGCAACTCACGTTGTTCTGATATGAAAATCCAAATGGCCATAGACAGCAAATGAGAGCAACAGCCCACTCCAGAATGCATGCCAATGAGAGCAATCCTTAATTTATAGAATCCATTTGGGATTGAACGCCAGTGCTAAAGCCTAGATCTTTCAAGCATTATATCTAGGTAAAAGCATTGTGCTCAATAGTGGAAATACAAAATGCAATCTCTTCCCTGTCTCGGGGTTTGTACCTTGACAGTTACTAATTATCTTCTATGTGGTAACAATCTTTGATATGTTTTAAATATTGAATTTGGATTCAATATTAAATTTTAACATTCTCTTGGCTAACACTGAGGATGAATATTCAGAATCCTTACTGAGAAGAAATTTGAAGCCTAGTGAGGGAGACAGGTTAACAGATGTTATAACAGAGGGGAAGTGTCCTCAGAATAGTGACTATTCCATCAGCCACAGCACTTCTGTCTTTCTTTTTCTATAAAGCTGAACTTCTTGCCATTGCAATAATCCCCATACCATGTACTCTAATTTTGAAGGGACCAGGCTGAGCATTTGTGGAGGCCATCTGTTGATTTTGTCTGCCCAGAATTCTTTCTTTATTTTGCTAATATCGCATTGCCTCTTGCCTGAGGGGCTCCCATTCCATATAACGATCTACCATAGAATTTTTCACGTAACCAAAGACATGCTAATCAGAATCTTGGGAGTTTAGGACAAATCAAGTGAAGAAACTCAGTTTCACTAGAAGTGATAATTAAGTTTTGGGAAAACCTAGACCTGCTGGGACCACCTCTTTCACCCTAAGAAGAGATCTTGCCTGAGGATGATGTCACCATAGATCAAGTAGCGTTGATAAAAGGAGAGGGTGATACCCATTGATCTTGTTTAAACCTCGGTTTCTCAGCCATATTTAAGCTAGCTTCATTCTCAGAATTTTCCCCTTAAGAACACCAACCAATTATTTTTATTTTAAATTATGTCGAGATTGTTCTTTTCAACTGAGTCTTAACCACTACAGAATTATAAAATGTTCCTGTGATTGTTCCCATTGCCACTCCTTTCAGGAAGACTCTAATGTGAAGAGAAAAATAAAATGGTCCCTTGGCTCTGTAATGTTCCTGTAATTTAGATCAGAGAAGAACATCTAGTGAAACAGTCAATCCTGATTACCTATGATAGCATTCTAAAATCTATATATAGCGATTTTCTTTCGTTCACATTAGTCGTCCCGATACGCCTTACCCTATAATATTAATTGAGTGTGTTACTGATTCTTTAGGCAAAGTACAGAGAATTCTGCAAGTGCAGGCAACGCTGACAAGACTATAGCCACCTCCAACATACATGGCACTTGTTAAATTTTATGTGCTATTTTATGACCTTGAGTTTTCCCTTGGAGTGTGTCCTTACACTGTTGGATGCACAGAAACAGAATTGAAAGTTGAAGATAAGATTAGGAGAGAATGTGGTTTTCACAGTATTTATAAGAAATATTCTGTTGTTAATGACAGGGTTTCTAGAGGCAAATGTTTCTCACACTAATTGACTTCTTCTAATTCTTATTTTATTTTTTAATTAGTTATTTTATATTTAATCAATTAATTAATTAATTAAACCATTGGGTCCTAAATGTAGTTTTCTTGTGTAGTTACAATCAATATGGCAAACGTACTGATGTAAACATCTTGGTGAGTTTTAATAAGGAAATATAGAAGGGCAATCTCTGTCTCTGAAACGGCCTGCATAGAAAAGTAAAATCTTCCCGCTTTTTAATTGTATGAACATGCAATTACATACTGGGTATAAAGAAGATATTTAAAAATAACAGTAAATTCAAAGACACATAGTTGATACACAAAAATTATACCAAAATAGTAAATTAAAATTGTTCAATTCATTAAATTGCCCAAAGGACCTGCATGCAACAGTAAGTAAAGAATGATCATAGATAGAAATTACTGGAGAAGAATGCTCTTATTGGGTTGAATTCTCAGAGATGTTAATATGTAAGGTAAAGCATATATACAATTGGATGCTTATTTTTGCACATAACCTTTATTCAGTCTCACTGTAAAGCAATATTATGGTCTTCATGCTGGGAGAATTGGCTGAGAGAGAGTAGACAGAAAGTAGTGAAATTGTAGAAACCTGCAAATGTTCTTTAAGCTATTCTTGTCGGAATTGGTGAAAATGTTTTTGTTAGATAGAAAGAAGTCATAAATAGGCAAGTAACTGAGCTATAAATATATTTAATACCAATAACTTCATGAAGAAACTAAAGTACATTTTTATCAATTAAATTTCCATTGCTTAATAGTGGTTGATGGGGAGGACAATGACTGGAATAAATAAAAACATATATCCCTATCTATCTATCTATCTATCACTTATCTATCTCTAAATAATTACATAAAAGGCTCCACACTTTTTGGTAAACTTATGCAAAAGATATACTTTATGATTATGAATTATGACTATGTATTAGTTAGCATTCTCCAAAGAAAAAGGACCAAGAGAATGTGCGTGTATAGAGTATATATACATATGTGTGTGTGTGTGTATACACATTTCTTTGGTATTCTAATCTAAGTTTTTATTTTTTAAATGTATCCTATAAACATAAATATCTCTGCACGAGTAGTTGTGGAGAAAAATCTGCTAAATTCATACTTTGTCAGGGATATAGTTAGGTAAATGTGTGTGGGAGGGAATAGGAGTAAAGAGGGAGGTTGTTGAAATAGAAAGGTTGAGTGTATCTGACAAATCACAAATCTAATTTGAAGTTTTGTCTCAGCATTCTTTTCTGGCTGAGAGATTGAATTGGTCTTACAACGAAAGCTTCTGGCTTTGCCATGGGGAAAAAGACAGCTCAAGTCTCAGTAAATAATAAGATTGATTGTATATCATTTTCATTAACTCAAAAGCTCCCTTCAGACTTTGCTTTGTGCACTCAGAAAGATTTCATTTCTTTCCATTACAAAACCTTTTTGTTGGTGATGACATTCGTACCTCCAAGAAATAAAGCACCATGATTTATCTTTAGACTTCATTTCTAGGGACTGCTGCATGCTTTTATGGAAAAACAAAAACAAAAAACAAGAGATTTTATTTTTAATAAAGAAAAGTCTTCCATATTTTTTATCCTAGAGATTTATGTCATGTGGCTTTCTAAATAGATCATAAATGATTTGGATATTAAAATATAGTGTGAAAGATGACATCCAAGGTTAAAATAGATGACAGCTGATTTGAAATAAACAAAACGCACCTTAAAGCATTTAGACAATAAATTTGGGTCTGAGATTTTTTGACATCTAATGCACATTGTAGCTATATATTTTATTAATTAACTAAAAAAGGCATACGCATTCATTTTAGTGACAGACTTTTTCTTAGAGCGCAAGTTTGGCAAAAATTTACCATTAGCCTCCTGGTTTACAAATTTACAGATTCTCTGTTGTACGAATAGCTAGTGAACAAGGAATACGGGGAGCATGAGATGTTTTCTTTAATCGAAAAAAGAACTTGGTGCAGTGACTTCAAGAAACAAAATAGGCCTTGATAGAAACCATAGAGGGATGCCATTGAATACTTTGACCACCATCCTAAGGACAAAGTTAGATGTGTTTTTTTCCCCCCTTTTAATTTGACATGTCAAAAACTTCATTCCTAGCTAAAACAAAGCAGAAAGATGAGTTTATTGCAAAGACTTTGACCTGCAAGCTGGGACACTCAAGGCTACAGAGGCAACAAGTTCCAATTTGCTCATTAATGAAGGAATTTTTATGAGATAAACATGGTAGGTGTTCGGCTTCTTCAGCTGATTGGTTACCTTTCTTTCTTATTTGGAGCTGCCGAATCAGGGGAACAAGGAAGTACAGAGATGGCATGAGCAGACTTGGCATTTGGGGATTGGCTGGCATCTTCTGCGGAACAGTTGTAAACTCCTGTTAGGTAAGGTTAATTTTTTTTCTCCTTTATGCACCCACATCCACCATCTCCATTTTGTCCCTGAGAAGTGACTCCATTTTAGTTTCATTCTACAAACGTAACCAAACTAATCAATATCTTTAATTTTACGCTCTTCAATTTATTTTTAAGTTCTATTAGTTCAATGAATTTGATAAGAAGGCTTTTCTGAGTAAATAGATGTGAATAATAAGTACTTACACATAGTGTTCATTAATTAGCAATGGAAATGAAAACAGAAGCTAGATTTTCTTGGACTTATTTTCTTAGAAAAAAAACACGCTGGAATCTTCATATTCTTTACCTGAAATGTTATTTCCTATTAAACTTTATATTTCTCAGGTAGCATTTTTACTAAATCTCTCTATATGAAAATGAAGTTCAGAGAAAATGGTTAGCTGAGGACAACAAATTTCTTTGTGATTTTCCACCACATTCTATCATAGGTTTAAATTCTATACAATACATAAAAGTTAAGATATTCAGTAATAAATTAATATTTCAAGATGAAAATACCTAAAATGGTAATTTTATAGACCAAGTATTCTGGAGGATTTGCACCTGATTATGCATTATAAAAACACTAAGTAAAAATTGCAATAAAAGAATGTCATGAATTCTTTTCTTCCGATGACTATGACAGCGCACACAATTTAAATAAATTTCTTTAAAACCACAATCACCAAAATTGGCACAAAAAGGAACTATAAGCATAAGAACAGAAATACATGAACTAGGAAACAGGCAAAAAATAGAGAAAAGTATTATTGGCAAAACTTGGTTCCTTGAAAAGTTCAACAAAATGGATACATTTCAAACTAGATTGGGGAGAAAAATAGGAGAGAACAAATTACCAACATAGAAATCAAAAGGAACGTCTTCAATTTTTACATAAAGAGTATTCATACATCTGTAGCTAGTACCATATTTGCTGAAGAACTTAAAGGATTTCCCCCTAAGAATAATAATACAAGCATGCCCATCTGTGTCACCTTCATTCAACACTAAATGGAAGGTTCTAGCCATTGTAATGTTCAAATTACATGATTATTTACAAAGAAGATACTAATGACCTAAAACACAAACTAGAAATAATAATGGAGTTAGTACGGTTGTAGTACTAATGTTTAACATAGAAAATCAATTGCCTCTGTATATTCTCACAGAAAATGATTGGCATATGATATTTAAAAATTGTATTTATGATGCTATCAAAAATCAACCTTTCACACTAAATTTTGAAAAATGATATGTAAGATCTTTACATTTAAATTTACCAAATATTTCCAAGATAAATTAAATAAATCCTAAATAAATGGAAAGATAGTTTATGTTTACTGATTGGAACATTTATTACTCTTAGAAGGGTAATTCTCCCAAAATTTCATGTGAAAATATGTGCAGGCTTTTAAAAAAATAATTACATGTTAGTTTAAAATTTATGTGAAGATACAAATGGTTTAGAGTATCCAAAGCAATCTTGAAACAAAAGAATAATGTTAAAGGACTTACAAGACACTTTTAATGACTTTCATAAAGCCGCAGTACTCAATAGTGTGACACTGGAATAAGGATCTACAAATCAACAAATAGCCCAGAAAATGGGTGCACACCTTTACAGTCATTTGATATTTTAATAAAGTTGCCAAAGCTTCCAATGTTGAAAAGATTTTTCATTAAACTGTGCTAGAATAACTTGGTATCTACCTAAGAAAAATAATGTACCTCACATCTTACTTCATACTATACACAAAAATTAATTCAAGATGGACCTAGATATAAAAGCTAAAACCATAAACCTTTCAGAGGAAAATACTGTAGAATATATTTTTGACTCAGGAGTAAAGAAATATTTCTAAGGTTACAAAGGGCAAAAACAATAAAAGAAAAAGTCGATATGTTACCTTCTTCAAAATGATTAACTGGGTATATTAACAAAAACGCATTTAAGAAAATGGAAAAGCAAGTAGCAGAGTAGAAGAAAATATCTGCAAAATATATATCTGACAATAATTGCTTTTCAGCATAGATAAAAACCACTTACAGTTCAATAACAAAAAATAGAAATAATGAAAAAAAGGAGGGGAGACTTGAACATGCACTTAAAAAGAGAAACATACAGATAGCATGTGCAAATGTGTTCAACATCATAATTCATCTGGGAAATGCAAAGTAAAATAAAATGAGATGATACTTCACACTCACCTTAATGGTTAAATAAAAGAAAAAGACTGAGACCTGTGCCAGGCTTCTGGAAGAAAAGAGAGGGAGGCATAACATGAAAATGACAGTGAATCGGATGGGTCAGTTACATTTAAAATATCACTTCATGAAAAACACACAGAAACTAAGAGCCACAGCCAACTGTTATAAATAGAGTTCTAATGCAATTAGTGTAATAAGGATGGTGGGACGGGGGTACTCCTTGCCCACTCTTCTGCAGTTACTGGTGGGGAAGAGCCAAAAAGTACTTGCAATAGCAATGAGAGGAAGGTTTCTGAGGCAGTGCCAGGAACGTCTGCAGCCCAAAAGAGGAAAAATAATGGGGACTATTGCAGCCATTCAGTGATTGCTGGGAGTTGCAAAAAGGAGACATAATTCAGCAACTCGGAGAGCCACTTCCAGAGATTCTGAATGACCAAAGGGAAGAGGATCAGGCGCTTGGAGTTCTGGTGATGCTGCCAGTGAGGTGTGAGGGAAAGACCGCTTTGGTTACCAATATTGTTGCCCAGAGTCCTCATTTGTACTCCCTGTTTGAAGTTAGGAAAAATCTACTTCTGATACTCTGAATAGATTTTCTTTTAATGCGTGAGGACCTAATATAGAGAACTTTCCATGAACTTGGGATTTGAGACTGATTTTTTTCACAGATAACTAATGAATGTCTCCACAGAGGCTCAGAACCACAGCACTTGACCAAAAAAAAAAAAAAAAGCAATATTCCATTTTTTAAAGCCTTGAATTTTAGAGTTGGTAAAAAGATTTTTGACATGAGATTATGCAACAATGATTAATGAGAAGACCTTCACCTATCTTCTGAAGAGGAAGAAGGGAAAATATAATGTGGCCTACATTACCATTTGTGGAGACAATTTATTACAGTAGGGGGAAAAACAGGGACTAGTCGCAGTGTCTCTTCATGGAGAGTAAGAACAGACTTAAGGGCAGAGCTTGTTCACACTTGTGTCCAGACCTCCCCTCTAATGTTTTGCCCTTTCTGCACTGATAACATTTGGTATAGAATGGCATATAAATCAAATAACAATAATATCGTTCCACTGTGATTTACTTTTTCTTTGGATGTTTGGAAAGGTGGGCTATAGATTATTGTATTATAGGAAAACAAAAATGCTGATGTAGTGTCATTCACTTGCTTGATCTCTGATTCCCTAACCCAAGTAAAAAAGGGAAAAGTGATAAATGAAGGCAAAATTAAATAAGGGAGAATTTAATGCTTGTCTTCCTAATATTACTTGGAAGGCGTTCATACACAAGGACTCTTTCCCTACAACTTTCTTCCTTAGCCTAAAACACTTAGACCTTGAGTTAAAATATAAATGCTCCTCTGAATGGCAGTATAGAGGATACCATGACCCTGGAAAGATATCAAAAACAAAAGAAAAACATTAAGCTTCTGAGAGAGCAGCTGGTGTTTTTGTTGAAAAAAAATCTTGCAGTGTATGACTAATTCCTCATCAGCCAAGAGGCATGACTGTTGGTGATAAACAAACTCATCTCTCCTTTGCATGTCATAGGGAAAGGAATTGATTTCAATTAGTAAAATCATTTTTATGATTCTGATGTCAGGCGGCAGGGGATGGCATGAATCTCAGAAACTAATGTTCATATCTTATCTTTACAGGGAACATGTTTTTGTTGTTGGGGAGAGGGTTGAATATAACAAAGCCAAATCAATAATTATGAAAAGCTAACACTATATATGATTAATATTGATAAGTCTATGTGAAATTTATCACCATTCTACTGAAATTAGATTTATAAATCCTGCCCAAAGTACTACGCTGCAATTTCAGGATATAAACTAGTGGTCCCCAACCTTTTTGGCACCAGGGACCAGTGCTCCTATGAGAATCTGATGCCTGATGATCTGAGGCACTGGGGAGCGGCTGCAAATACAGATGAAATTTTGCTTGCCCAATGGCTGCTCACCTCCTGCTGTGCAACCTGTTACGTCTCCCACTCAGGGTTTGGGGACTCCTGCTATAAACTAGAGAAAAAGATAAAATCTATTAATTGAGACAAATGTTTGGTAGGTAGTCTCTTCCTACTTCACAAAGCAATGTTTTTTTCTTGGAAAAAAATTACTATTTTTCATTATATTTAGAAACAGAAAATAAAGAGGCTTAAACACTTTGCTACAAACTGTACTGTTCAGCTATAGCATTGATTCACTGCTTAACCGAACCTCAGCAGTCCTTCGACTGGAAAACAGCCCCCTTTCACTAGTTTTAGAGCAGCTCACAGCTCCGCTTTTTGTTCTTGCATCAAAGCACAGTCTCTCCTCATTATGCCTATAATTGCCGAATTCTCCTACTTGAAAAATTTACTTGTAACTGCAAATCCAACATTCATAGCACCTTCCCAGTCATTCATGGGCACGTGCAGAGCAACAAAAAGTGTGTGTCCTCTGACGTGTTCCAGGTGAGGTCAACAGCTAGACGCTCTGCCTTCTTGTGTCAGCTCTCGTGAAGTAAATAAGCGTCCTTTCTGTGGTCTATCTAGCGCCATATTTTTCACATTTTGATACTTTTTGTTGTTGATTTTACTGTGTAAAGGGCCCCCAAGTGTAGAGCTAAAGTGCTGTCTTAAGTTCCTAAGTGCGAGAAGGCTGCGAGGTGCCTCATGAAGAAAATACGGGTGTTAGATGTTTCCTTTAAGCTTGGGTTATAGGTGAATGTGAGTTTAATGTAAACACATCAATAATATATATCAAATAAGATGTCTTTAAACAGAAACACATAGCACACAGTTATGTGTTGATCATTTGCCAAAAATAAGACTGAGAGCCTCACGGGAACCTGATACTGCATTTTCCCCAAATGCAACAGTTCAGTATTTGCTAATTGACAGTACTAGCTTTGTACAACATAACCACCATTTTGAGATAAAAATGGATGGAAGTCACAGTGCTTATACCAAACTTGATATGAAAACATGCAATAATTTGTTTTATCTCTGCAGCAATCTACTTAAAACTTAAATTGGTTTCTATGGTATGAATCTTTTATCCTGTGATAATTCAATAGAACGGAATAATGTCTGACAATGAAAATAACCCCCAGTTTCACCTTCTAGTATGCCATGTAATTTTTTCTCTCTCTCTCTCAATAGCCAGGCATGACTACTGGATAAAAGGAACTGCTTTAAACAGGCGTTCAGTGATGTGGTGGTGAGTGTGGGGAGAGGAAAAGCATTCTATACATAGTCTTATGATTAGGTCTCAGTCTTTGAGGGAGCCTGTGTCTCTGGACTGTGAATTGAGCATGTGCTTCTCCAACCCTTAGATGGGACGGGATGGCTAGAAGGGGCTGGAGTTGGGAATATCTCTTGCCTAGGTCAGTTAGGCTATGATAATATCCAGCAGGTTAGGCTCTGATAAAATAGTTACTCCTGAGAGAAGGCCTTGCTAAGAAGAACAGAGTGCTCTGACATATTTCAAAATGGTTACTTTCCTCCCCTCCCTCTTGCAGGAAGCACAAGGGAATTTTGCTCCAATATTCGCTATTAGAATCTGCTAGAGATCCTGAAGGTAAAATTCACAAAAGTGCAGGGGGCCTCCGATGACAGCTCTCTTGGAGATTTTATCTCTCAGGTGTACCCACACCGAGTTTCCAGCAATTTCTTAATTACAGCTTACGTTTTCCTACCCTGGCACTGGTTCCCATAGAGGTCTTTGCTCCTGGTTTATACATTGTAATATTCTGTGTCTGCCTATCTGTCTCCAATCGGAGGGGCAGTGGTTTGCTCTGTGACCTCATTTCTCTTACAAATTAAAAGGAGTTACTGATTTCCAATTTGTTCCGCTTTTTAATTGTTGTTAGGACAGAGTGGTGATTCCAAGCTCTTTTCAGGCTGGACCAGAAACCAAGTCATAATATCCAACTTTAAATATTATTACTCTTGTTTCCCTCTCAATATAAATGTGCAGTGAGACCCAGAGTTTCAAGTAGACTGCAATGGTTTCATCCTCTAGATTTGAAAATACATTTTTCCCATTCAATTTTAACACTTCATTTCACCAAATAGACATCATAGAAGAGACAACTGACTAGTTTATTCGCGTTTCATCATTTTGCAACAACTTTGTTAAAATCAATCTCTCAGGAAAAATAACCAATATTCTATGAATTTTTAATGTGTATATGTGTGTTCGTGTTTTAGTTTAGTGTATGTCAATACTTTATTTTATAGTGGCATTACTGAACAGTTACAATTTCAATATACTGCACATTTACATGATGATAATGTCATTTTCCAACATAATGTCTTTGTATTAAATACATATAGCAGTTTAGAAATTAATATTCTGACTTGATGTGGTATTTGTTAAATAAATGCAATTGAATCTTTCTCTGCATTTATAAAGTTTCCTTTGCTTAATTTTGAATTTAATGTACCACTAATTTTCAATTATTTTCTTAATGACAGATAATTTGAGGAATGATTTGAATTTTTAACTTTAGCTAACTACATACAAAAAAACACATATACATAAGTAAACCTGAAATGAGAGAACAACATATAAAATGCTTTATGCATTTTTATAGTTACCCTATGTCTTATAAGTTGACAATTATTTTCCTTTTTCTTATTATAATTATTATATATTCATTCAATATTACTCACATATAACATGCCTGCTCTTGAACATTATTTCTCACTGAGAGATTAGCATAGAAGCTAGTGGCTCAGACATACCACATCTTATTTTCTTAAATTACAATTTCATGCCTCATTGACCTACTTATTTCTCTAGTTCTATATTTAGATATTAAAAATATATTATTGGTTATAGCACTCAAGCTTGTTGATTTCATTGTGTAAAATTTTGGTTTTAAAATATTGTCATGGTCACATATGGGTCAAAGGAAGTCTTTTAGCACATATACCTTATTACCTAATAGTGGTAGGATTAAACTTTATAAAAGGGATAGAGTCTTACATACTAGAATTTTCAGGTGGTGAAAGTCTCTATAAAAAATAAATTTATGACTGCTTTTTTTAAAAATTTTCTTGAAGGGGATTTTAGATAATAATGCAAAACTAATGATAATAAGTTGGATATTATCATGTTGTACAATAATCATCTTAAGTCACATTTTCTTCAGAAAAACTTTGCCAACTCCGGAAGTCCAACAATTCTTGCTATTTGATTTTTCTTTGTTTTATACTTTGATTTACACTTTTTTCAAACTGTAAGACATTGGACTACATCTATTAAAATCACCTGGGTAACTGTCAAAAATGTACACTTAGATTTTACCATAGATATACTAAATTAGAACATTTGGTGCCAGGGCCTGAGAAACCCAGATTATTCATAAATAGCCTAAAGTTCGAAAAACATCACACACTTGATTATATTTTTATTCATTATTTTCTAATTATTTAAAACATGTCAATTTTTTCTCCCAATGGATTGCCAAATCTTTGAATAACATATACACCCTCTGAGTGTGTCTCAAACTTTGCTAGATGTCCAGCATGCAGCAGGTGTCAAATGAACACTCGATGTTTATTTGTTGAATAAATCCTGAAACTCATATAGCTATCTTTTTATTTTTTGACCAAAAGTTATTTGATGAAAAAAAAAAAAGATTTTTCTGTACCAGTAACATGAAGCATCTTTCAAAATTTTGCATATGCCCGTTAGGATTTTTAAATATTATCCCTCCAATCTACTTTACCCTTGAGATAGTTCTTCTCTTGGTTCCTGAGTCTAAGCACATGCCCCCTGCTTTTCACTGGTTGTAAAAAATGTAATTCCTAGTCTTCCTAAAAACTTAGATGTGCTAAATCACAATCTACATCTAGTAGGACTGAACTTTTCTTTAAAATTCTATCACAACAGTTTCTTTATATTTGCTGAGGTAAAATAACACTATGATTGAAACTATATATTAGCTTGAGATTAAAAACCATCAATATGTAAAAGGTCCTGAACTTCCAATAGCAGTACTAATAACTCATGCTTCATTGGGTTATCCTATACCATACTAAAATAAACACTGATATAGTCTGCTCTTGTTGTATTAACTTTTACAGAGGTGTTCATGTAAAACTCATTTTCCCTAATTTGCGCTCTATATGTGCCCAACCCAAGGAAGAGTCATATCTTAATATGGATTCTTTAAATTTGGGTACATATTATTGAAGCACATTTCTGGGTTTGAAGACTTAATTATGCAGACACACAAGGTAATTTCCCCCTTTACATACATCCATTAAAAACAAAACAAAACAAAACAAAACAAAACAACAACAAGGAAAAGCACCACCACCAACAAAACCAATAGAAGTCAGGAGGAGCTAGAGGTCACTTGCATGTGGCAGAGACTTCTTTTGTTTACTACTCAACCAAGCTTTTTCTTTTTTTCTTACTGGCTAGAATACTCTTGCATGGCCATTTTTTTGCTTCTCCAGGCTAGTTTTGAATAAAGTGAGGTGGTGGCAAGCGTAAGCACTTTAGTTTTTCAGTTCTAGGCTCCAGACCAATTCTCATATAAGTAACAGGCATCTCCCATGTGTTCAATTCTACCCCAATGGAGGTCTATATTGAAATTAAAAAGGTTAATTTGCTGATCATTTTCTTCTGGTAATTATATTGTCCTCTAGCACTCTGAGGAAATAGCTAATCAAATGTATATATATAAGCTAAATATATATATATACGTATATATATACGTATATATATAAGCTAAATATATATATATGTATATAAATATATATATGTATATATATATGTATAAGCTAAATACTACTTTAACACGTAAAAAATAACTAAGGCAGGCAGGTAGAATATACTTTAAAAACCAGCTTTAATGAGCTATAATTTTCATACACTGTAGGGCCAGTTTAAATCATACAATGTAATCAGTTTGGGCATACACATACACCATAAAAGCAATCACTGTAAGCAAAATAATAAACAAACCCACCACCTGCAAAATGTCCTCAAACTCTCTTGTAATTCATTACTCTCACTTCCTGTCCCACTCCCATGCCTAGGCACACACAAATGTGCTTTCAATCACTATAGGTTAGCTTGCATCATCTAAAATTTCATATAAATGGAATCATAGAGTATATATTCTTTTGGGTCAGTCTGTATTTATTCAGCATAATTATTTTGCTATTCTGTATTTTTGTGTGTACCAATAGTTTATTCCTTTTTATTGCTAAGTAGTATTTTCTTGTATACATCTACCCAATTTGTTTATTCATTCACATATTCATGAACATCTGGATTGTTTCCAGTTTTTTTATGTTATTACCAATGAAGCATGATAGATGTTCTTGTATAAACCGGGTATATACAACATATATATGTTTTATTTTTCTTGCATTAAGTAACTAGAAGTCAAAAGGCTGGTTGCCGAACTTTCTAAACCACTTATTCCACCTTCAGTATGGGCTTGAGGAGAAGGAGATAGAAGAGAAAAAAGAAGGGGGAAAAAAGAGGAGAAAGAAGTGGCAGAAAAAAAAATGAAGAAGGGAAGAAGAAATAGTTTTAATATCTGAAGGGTAAAGTGTACAGAAAATGACAAAGTTTGCCAAATAAGTTTTCTCATGCTTGTAAGGAAGGGTTTGACATGTTTTGAATACAAATGAAAAGAGCACCAGATTGAAGATCAAAAGAGATTTTACTGCCTCTGTTTTTTCACACTAGGTGGGTGAACTTCATCTTCAGTTTCCCTGTCACACAGTGAACAGACTCAGGAGTTCTATATCAGAACAAATTCAGAAATAGTTGTACTTGGTTAGGCTTTTATTTCATCTCTACTTTGTTCCCAGTATGCATTTAATTTAATAAGTAAGAGATGAGAGTATTTCAGCCATCTAGGGAGAGGAAGTAATAAGTGAAATGGCTCTGAGCCATTCAGCCAGCCTGGGGTGGGGCGGGGCGGGGGTGGGGGAGGAGGGAAAGCCACAGCATCTTGATGAAGGTGACTGAGGGTGAGTGATATGAATGGATAGGAATTTTGAGGATTATCAAGAATTTTAGATTCTATTTTAAATGCTATAGAGTGCGAATGAACTCTAGAGGCAAATTGCCTGTAATGGAATTTCTACACCACTATTTTCTAGCTGTAGGACCCTGACAAATTATTTAAACTCTCTTGGTTTCAGTTTCACAATGAAGATAATAATAACATTAACTTCACTCATAGAGTTAGTGTAAGGATTAAATGAATTAAGGCTTAGTACTATGCTCAGTACATGGTAAGCAGGGTTTAAGTATTTTTTATAAGAACACGATCACTGCTTTCTGGCTTCATGGTGCTGACTCAGGGGAAGGAGCATAAAGCTTAGAATGTGGAGATGAATTCTGGGCTCACTACTGGCCTGTCAGCATGGGCAAGTTACAGCCTCACTGGTTTTACAACACAATGAAGGTTTAGCATGGATGATCCGAAAGCCCCTTAGAGCTTTGAATTTCCAGGAGAAAACACAAGTGAGTTTTCCTGGAAATCACTGCATGATATTTTCACACTAAATCAGATATAAGTTTAATAGCCTGAATGAAAAATAAAGAAAAAATGTGAACTATCATAGTGTACTTTAGGGCTCAGATTATTTATTAGAAAAAAGAAAAAGAATTTTCTCATCTTTAAGAATGCACAGTTTCGTTTCTTTTCTCCTACAGGAAAGTTGGTGTCAAGTACCATGACTAATTATAAAAGAAAGACTTTACTTTTCAGATTCTGAGTCAACTGCATCCCAGAAGTAATCTGGCATTCTAAAAATTACCGAGACAAGTTTGTCTACTGATTAATGTTTGGAAGCAGCTTCTCTATAGACATTAATTGAAACATTCTCTTTGGAGAAGGTAGAAGTAAGTTAGTTTAAAGATGAAAGGACTATATAATCAACCAGAAAAAAGCTGTTGTTACCATGAGTATGTTCTGACCGAAACAAATTAAATGATAGACTACATTTGATTCAACTAAGATAAGTGTATTCTTGCTGCTTAAAAATAATAATCATTTTTAGGACTGCTTTTTAAAATTGTTTGCAAGAAACATAAGACTTTTTTCCTAAATGGAAGATGTTTAGAGTGAGCAGCAATTATAAAAGATAAATGAAATAAAGTATTTTTAACAAAATAAAGATTAAATAATAATAGCGAATACTTATAACTTAGGCCAGACACCATTTTAAATGATGCATGAATATTAGCTCATTTATTTTATATTCAATGCAAATTATAATTGCCACCTTAAAAAAGGAGAAAATTCAAGTATGAGAGTTTAAGTAACTTGAAAAGTATAAGACCTGAGCTAATACTTATTTTAAATATAGACAGTATTAAAAATATTACTAACAGAAATAGTCACAGTAAGATAATAAGTAGTCATATCATATCATCTTGGGAAAAACCAAAAAAGGAAATAATGGCTTACTTAGCTTTATGAATACAAAGAGATGAGCACTAAGGGTGTTTGAGAAGTACATTCACCAATGAATAGAACACTTGTCATGTCAGCCTGAGGACCTTCAAAGCCTGCAATGTTGGGAAAGTCAGATTACTCTTGATTTCATACAAATCCTTTCTTCTTTGCTGATATTTATTGACTTTACTCTGTGGCAGGTATTGAAACAGTGTTGGAGAATGCTAAGACTAAGGTTATATTTTTTGCTTTTCATGGTTTTGCTTACAAGAGAGTGATAAATAACTAGACAACCTCTAGGCTGAGGGATGAATTCCTTGGTACAAGTGCTATGAGGTGGTGGGTACTATAGGACCATATAAGAGGTGCCACTAATTCAAATGAGTAGAAAGATGGGCAGCGAAGTTTCCTGGGAGAAGGCATTTCCTGAACTTTACGTTGAAGAAGAGTCAGCTGAGGGGGTAATGTAGACAAGAAGATATCATATGATAGTATCAGATTAGAATCTGATAAATATTGCTCTAGTAAATAGTTAAAAGATTTGCTGGGGAAAAAAGTTGTTTTCTTTTCTGGAATTCTCTGTTTTCCTCCATCTACATCATTGCAATATTTCCTATGAGTATTCGTCTTGACAAACACTTTAAAATATTTTTGTTTTTATTACATTTGCCAGAAGCAATGCAATACATTTCAGTGCACTGGAATTTCCGTGTGTCCCTAGCTACTCCATAAAACTACCACAAAGTGGTTACTCATAACTCAACATCTATGAGTAGAATTGACAGCCAAAATTCAGTTCAAAAAAAACTAAAACCACACAAAGCACTCAAATATATAAAGATTTTGTTGAGTGCTTCTGAAGGAAATAAACAGTGAGTGGTCTGACCTACAGTGGTATATTCCTTTGCTAGGATGGTCATGGAGAGTCTGCCTGATGATGTTTCCTTTAACCTGAGACCTGAAAGAAGAAAAGTTAGTTAGTTGATGATGAGGGGGAGCTGTGTACCAGGAATTCAGGATAGTCCATGCCAAGGCTCTGAAATAGAAGCAATTTATCACATTTTAGGGACTCAGCTAAAATTACTCTGCTTGCTGGGGCAGAGTAAATGAGAGAAGGATTAGTGTGATATGAGACATGAAGAGTAAGCATGCATTATGTCGGGTCCTCCAAGGAGCTGATGCCAAGATGGAATTAAAGGTACAAGAGATTTGGGGGGCACATAAAAGTCGTATTGGGGAAATATACAAGAGAAAGGAGTAGAACAGGAGTGGGTAGGAAGAACTGTAAAACCACAATGAAGGTCTGATATGTAAAGGAGTCTGGGAAGAAAAGGTGATTGATAGGAAACAGTTCCAAGGAGTTTTCTGTCAGGTTGGTGAAGCATCCTTGAGTCTAAATTGCACATCAGAGGAATCCCACGTTTTAAGGGAACAGACCTGAGTTAATCCTTTTGCTATGTTCAGTCACTGGCCGGGGGCAGTGTGTGGAAAGCGTGGTCTCAGGGAAAATGTGTGGTAGATGCCGAGGGGCAGGAGCTGGAGCATCGCACAACTGTGCTCCTTGCAGCAAAAGATTTGAACAGCGCATTCTCATGGCTGCCATAGTCCACTCCTTGCTATATATTCTATGTATGTGCATCGATTTTTTGAATCCCTGGAATTGGTCTCAAGTGCTAACAGGTCAAAGTGAGAGTAGTTCATTTCTGCATGGTTTTCTCCTTTCATTAACACTATTCTAAATTCTTTCCTTCAGATCTAGAGCTTTATGAATTTAGCATTTACAATAATTATTTCTTTCCGTTTAGTGCTTATTAGAAGCTGAAAGCAGTGGGATTTGTCTTATTCCCAACATCTATAACATAATAAAGGGATTTCATGAATAATTGCAAATAAGCGGTAAATACTAAATAGCATTTTAAGACTTCCTAAAATATTCTATGTAGTTGTTCCTAGGCTGCAAATTAAGGAACAAATAGAAAAAAGCTGACTTAACACATTCTGAATAATAAAAAATTGTAATGAAGCCCGGTTTTCTTTCTTTTAGCTAGCTCATGGGAACAAGTGTGCTGTTTTAATTATTGTTGAAACGATTTCTGTGTCCATAAGAGTTAAAACAAAGTTTTCAGAGCCACAGGGGAAATTATAGTCTTCTAAAACCAATAGAGTCATAAAGCTATTTATTATCACTGGAATGAGCAATATGATAAAGATTTTTGATAAGCTAAAAGTCCTCCTACACTCAAGAAGCTTAAAGTTTTCTCAGAAGTCTATATGAAATGTCATAGACTCAGTCATGAATAAAATTAAAGTTGTACTATCAGACTGAAACTATTTCAATATCTCTTGTCACAGAAATGTATAGAAATGCCCTGCATTTTGTAAAACAACAACAACAACACACATACACACATTATTACTTAACCCAAGTATGGACACACCTGGAAGTTTATGTGGAGCAGAGCTGTCTGGATGTGACTGTAAGAGCTTACTCTGGATTGCCTGAACAATGAACCAGGAGGGACTGGAACCAATATCAGAGACCAGGGGCTTCAGGAGGGTGACCTCCACGTCTCCACGATCTGGGCATCTAAACTCCAAGGCAACTCTTGTTAAAAGTTGTCACCACAAATCCAGACTGCCTGGGGCACCAGGTGGCTTGTGTAGTCCTTCAATGACAAGGCTACTTTCCCATGGTTGCAGTTTATAGACATGACTTTATTGGTGGAGACCTACAGGGGGAGAAGATTCCTCCAACTGAAATGTGGGTGCAGCCGCGTCCCATCTCTGACCTGCTTTCCTGTGGCATGACTGTGGAAAAGGGGAAGCAGTGTCTTTACTTCTTTTATGGCTGACCCTTTTAGTAGTTTTCTTTTTTTATATAAATATAAAGCCTATTTTTTCTTAACCCAAGTTAATGTTACATAATTAGTCCTAAACCCTGATACACCACAAGGAACACCTAGATGGCACTCACTTGGGTATAATAATATCTATTTTTAAAAATCAATAATCTTCCTTTAATGGAACAAATCTTAAATGTTTTCTCAATATTTCTTTATTATATTGTTACACTTAAATTGTATCACCATTTTCATATACAGAGCATGGATTCATATATCTTAACCAAAATGAGAACAACATAATAAAAAGTCTGTTTTTGGAATTGGCATTTCCCCCATAACAAGATTATCTTTGTCTCATATACTTGAGTACTTTTGGTATTAGAAATATTTCATTCTCAACTTTTACATTTATAGATCTAATGGCAGATTTCAGATCTACTCAGAATTAATTCAATTCTCAATCTTAAACAATGGTTAATTTAATTACATGAAGTCAAGTTTCTTAAACATTAATTATGAAAAATAAGTTGGGAAGTAAATCTGCTTCACAAACTTATATGTGGTTCTATAAACTCAATATAAAAGCTATTTGGACCATCCATTACCTTTTCTTATCATCTTTATTATAGACATTGAAGGGTTAACTGAATTACAAGCTTACATTATAGTCATTACCTTTAGTTCATGCAAGTGTTATAGTCCTAACTCTTGGCTGGGACAAAGCTGCCCTTAGAACCTCAATTTCCAAGACAAACAGTAGCAGAAGTCAATTGTCTCTCAAGAGATTTGGTGAGTGGGGTAGAAGCAATGAGATTATCACATATGATTGATCACAGTATTGCACCAGAAAGCTAGACAATTACTTTAGTCTGGTCTGCATCCTACTACTCCTCTTGGAAGTTTTTCCTAGTCAATACTTGGTGTATTGTTTTGTTTTGTTTTCCCTTGTGATCCTAGTGATGTGTGCCTATTATTCTCTCTTGTACAACACTTCCCAGTCTATGTTGAAGAAAATTTCATTCTTTGTGTTACCGAGGCCAAAGACATCTTTTTTTGACATCTTTTTTTTCTCATAGCAAATCTGTCAGCAAATCATATTGACTGTACTTTGATAACATGTCCAGGATCTTAACACTTCCCACCATCTCCACCTACCATTTTGTCCCCAGCCACTACATTTCTTGCCTGAATTACTGCAAAACCTTATAAATAAATGTTCTTTATTTTTCGGCCTCCGCCCCCATCAATTTATTCTTTTAAACATAAGTAAGATTATATAATTCTTTTGCTCAGAACTCGACAATGGTTTCCAACTTCGTTTTTTAAATTCATTTCAAGAATAAAAACCAAGCGTACATAACATATATGTTCTAGTCCATTTTTTTTTTTTACCTAACTTCCTCTGTTCTCTCTGTTTCACAAGAGCTTCTTGCTGTTTCTTAAGTAGTTTAGGTATGCTTCTGCCTTTAGTTTGTTGTCTTAGTTAATCCATCTCCCTAAACTACTTTTTGCTCAGATATCAGAAGCTAATACACATTCTTTTTGTCTTTGTTCAAATGCTAACTACTCAACTAGGTACACCTTGACTGTTTTAACTGAAATAAATTCTCCAACTTTCTTTCTAGTTACTCTGAATCTCTGTAACATGACTGTAGTTTTTCACTTTCTCAAATAAAAAAATAATAATAACAAAATTTATTGTTATTATGTTTCTTGTTTATGGTTTGTCTCCTATCCTTGGCCACTTAGAACGTTATACCTATAAGGATAAGGATATCTGTAGGTTTTATTTACTGGCATATAGTAGGGGCCTCAGAATTATTTGTTAGACTAAATAGAATTCAAACTAAGATTGAGTCAATCTCAACCTAAGCTGTAAGTGCTGAAGTTGCAACCATAATAAATAGCATAGAGGTGGTATCTCTACATAGATTTCTAGTTTACCTTGAAAAATATCTTCTCTCTCTTGAGAAAGAGAATATGTAACTCCATATAATACATAGGTAAATACACACACACACACACACACACACACACACACACACACACACACACATCTACACACAAAAAAAACATTTAGTTTCTTTCTACTTTGGCAAATCTGTCCAGTGTTGATACTGGTAAAAGTAAAGAAGGTTTTTTAAGACAAATTTTAAAGAAATAATGAGCAGCTTTTTTCTCTCTTCTTTATTCTTTGTAATACATCTATCAAAAAGGACTCAGTATTAATAATGATAAGAGGGATTATAATCTTTTCCTTGGGATGAGTCACAGATTTTTAATAAGTATCTATAATATTATGATTAGCAATAATAAATGTATATTTATCTTTGGTTTCAGGCAAAAAGCTCCTAAATATCTTGGAATTTCCTAAGTGAGGAGAGCTGTAAAGGTGTCTTTTGTTATGGTAATGGGGTTACTTATGGACCACAGCTAAAGTTGGGGGTGAAACCAGAGGAGCCAATCCTGTGATTAGAGGGTTGGGACTTTCAGTCCCATCCTTCTACTTCAGACATCTGGGAAGAGAGGCTGGGGTTGAGTTAAATCACCAATAGCTAATTATTAAATCATGCCTATGGATGAAACATCCATGAAAACCCAAAAGAATGGGGTTTGGAGAGCTTCTGGGTTGGTGAACCCATGGAGGTATGGGGAGCATGGCATTCTGGAGAGGGTGTGGAAGCGCCGAACCATTTCCCTATAGCTTGTTCTATGCATTTTTTCCATCTCACTGTTCCTGAATTATATCCCTTTACAACAAACCGGTAATCTAGTAAGTAAAACGTTTTTCTGAGTTTTGTGACCTGCTCTAACAAGTTCATCAAATCCATGGAGGGGCTGTGGGAACCTCAGATTTATAGCCAGTGGATCAAAAGCACAGCTAACAACCTGGGTCTCAAGTGGGGGGATGGGGGATGTCTTGTAGGACTGCACCTTCAGCCTTACTAAACCTGTAGAATCTGACACTAGGGCTGATACTGTCAAAATTTAGTTGAATTGTAGGATACCCCGCTGGTATCCAAGAGTTGTTTGGTGGTAGATAGGGAAAAACTCCCAATCCACAGTGAAATTGCATCCAGAATGCAAAAGAGTAGCTAGTAAATCTTTTAAAATATGCTTTAATTTTTA